>OX422208.1:349940607-351140607 GCA_949130495.1 Sambucus nigra | reverse complement strand
ATCACATTTTATTCTGAATTTTATTTTCCCGAATGTAATAATTTACTTCTCACTTTATTCTATATTTTATCCGTATATATATATATATATATATACACACACATCAAGTATATCCATACTTATATATCACACACTATATAAGTATAATAATCATCCCTCAGAGCTAAAACTCAATGGATGCAGTCTCTACAATGTGATCACCTCCCAAGGATTTCTCACACATCATCCTGGGTACTAACGATCAGAATCTCACACCGCCTTGGTAAAAATCCAAATCACAACATATGTGAAGCCGTCATAGTTCCTCACTTGAAAGTGAGAATGAGTCATACCCAAGACCTCTCACCAATGATAAAATCACACAATATAAATAATGGACGCTAAGACATGGGGACTATACTCGCCCTGCTCCTCAGGCCAGGGGATTCACCCACATCACGCAACTTCTCATGATACCACTAGAGGGGTATACTTCACATAAATATACCATTCACACACACACACACATACACACACACACACACACACACACACACACATATATATATATATATATATATATATATATATATATATATCAAATCCTGCTATCATGCTTATATCCCATGACACTAGCCTGTAAATCCCGAACATACCAATTTGTATTAATTTATAAGTATATACACTTATTTTAACACCATAAGTATTCACCAAATCCTGCTATCATGCTTATATCCCATGACACTAGCCTGTAAATCCCGAACATACCAATTTGTATTAATTTATAAGTATATACACTTATTTTAATACCATAAGTATTCACTCACTTATGATAGAATCATCACATTAATTACTTCTGAATATTATCTTATCACGACTAGATAGTATTCTTATTTCATCCTACTCGCACATTCAGATTCACTCTTATATAATTGACACACACACACACACACACACACACACACACACACACACACATATATATATATATATATATATATATTCTACACGTATAAAATATATATATAAACCCGCCAAAATAATTCCCCGAGTGTCGTTCGTCCCAAACACTCCTAAAATTGATACTCCGAATTTTATTCCCACGAATTCAAGGTTCATATATTACGCATCTAATCATTTGGAAGTCCTAGCACTCTTTTTAGGAACCCCTAATATTTATCTCTACAAAACAATTCTTTGTCAATCCTTAAAACCAAGGAAAAAATTTCAAATCTGACTGGCCCGAATCTATTAGCCTTGGATCGAATCTATTCGCTTTGACCGAATTGATTTGACCCCTAGCAAATTGATTCGAAATGGTTCAGTCCCAAATATGTCCGAGCTTTATCATCTTCTCCAACTCCGAATTCAATCCAACACTCATCCAACAAAAGATTTATGGTATCTAACATCACCAACCATCAATATAATCATCTACACACAATGATTTACCAAGCACAATAATTGATTTATGGGATTCATCCTTTTCATTAAAAATTTCAACCCTATCTTAATTTAATTCAATATTATCCAATTCTTCCAATTTTCTTCCCAAAAATTCCACCATTAACATGGATTAAATCTTAGATTTCATATGGACTTATTAACACATTAATTTATATGAAATCATTTCCGAAAATCCCATTTTTGTGTAAGAATACCAAACCAAAAATTCATATTTTTCTTCACCAATCATAATATGAATTATAAACGCACATAAATAAATAAAGCTAGTTAAACACTTACCTCATTGGATAAATCCGACGACCTCGTGTTGGGGTCCGCCGGAGCTTAGCCGGAGTTCTCCTCTTCTTCTCCCTTTTCTTCTTCCTTTCTCTTCTTTCTCTCTTTTCTTTATTTCTTTCCTTGTTTTCTCTTTATCTGGTGGCTTATAAGAGAGAAATAAGGCTTATCCCCTTATTAAACCCAATATTGACCCGTATACTCAAATGTGAGTCTTTACTAGTCCAAAGAGTCCACGGAACCCAAACACTACCCGCAGGTACTCTATTTTGACTATTTTGGCCCATCCGAGACCAACCATGCACTCGAAATACCCATCCGAGTCACTTATAAAAAAATAACCTTTTAAATCCAACTTCATTGACTTATTCCCGTATGTAAATATAGTACATGTAAATATTAATCCATCACTCGCCAATTAATATTTATCCATTCACTTAATTTCTTAAATTATTTCTGTAAGTATTAAATTACACCTACTCATGAAATTTGTATGCCCATAAAAGTACAGGGTATTACATGTTTCCCCCCTTACAGAAGAATTTCGTCCTCAAAATTCGGATACAACTGGTACTAAAACTCGGGATCTTTAACAACACAACATCCTCTAGCACTCGAAATCAATCTCAAAGTAACATAAGGGTTGCCTTACTATACACTCGCAAGTGGTACCCACCTGTCTAAAGGCTTAATCACTATTGCTCCAGCTTCACGGCGAGCTTGTTCAATTATCTTCATACTAATTTACTCCATATGTCATAAGGTCTCACCGAACATCACACATTATGCTTTTACCAAAAATATCCGAATAAGACGAGCCTATACATCACTGACTTTATCGCCTCAATATTATTGGAAGGTCGCACATCACGAAGTGCCAGCTTCCCGTAACCACCCTAACACAAAACTCCAATCATGATGGAAGCTATAAGAACATCTAACCACTCATGTCGATTCTCAAAACATCAGTTTGGGTGACGTAACTCTTACGACAGTCAAAGGCCACCGAAAACAGTTGGTGGTTACTCCACTTTTGTCAACGGACTCTAACTTTTATCCGATCCAAAAATTCAATTACGTATTCACCTCTAATCAATCAGAGGGAGGATGGCCATGATTTCCCACACAAAACCTCAATAAGAACCTTGTATGTAACAAATAGGTACGAGTGACTACACACAACTCTACCAATCTGTAATTTCTCCTCCCAATTAGCGTACTATGCTTTACTTCAATTACAAGTTAAGTCGGTTGCGGAAGTAAAATCACTGCATTGACTCCAGAATTGCATTCATGCCGCTTTACTAGTCGTCAATCACATCTCGGCTAGTCATCGGGCCATAGGTGACACGGCTTGCCCAAAACAAAACGTCATCCCCACTGCTTCTTGAAAATCCCTATCGGATCTGGGGTTTAAGCATCTCATCCTGATTCACAACAATATTGGGCGGCACCTTACACTAGTGTAATCCTTCTTTTCAAAGAAAGGTTTGGGCACATCTTCTAATAATGTAACTCACCCCAAAAGAATAACAATTACTTCATCTCGGTCAATTTGTTCCACACATTCTAAGGAAGTCGTGACCTTATCCTGATGTTGGTAACCCATCAATGAAGTTTACCAACCTGTCTTCCCATTCCGTGACTAGAATTATCGGCTTGATACAAAATTTATGGTTCACCATCTCGAATCAACTTATTTCCATCTATGAGTGGTGCACTTGGATACAAATTAACTATTTCCTACTCAACACCGACTTCCACTTATAACGTCTCACATTAAGTGCTACTTTATACTCCCCTTATTCCCCTAGGGTACCAAAAATCTCGATCCGTGCACTTTTCTCCAAAATGCGCACTTCTGGGCCCTTTTCATCTTATAGACATTAACATTCTATTTACACGCAAGCCACTCTCAACATTCGACTAAGTAGGACTTCGCTCTACTTTCCCACAAAAGTTGGATATTCCTCTTCTTAAGAGATATTCTTTTTAAATGGCTTCTCAGAGCCTCTCAACCTATCTCGGGTGTGCTACTCTCATTGCAGATTTATACTTGGATCACTGTCTTTATCACACGACATTTAATCCATCATACCATTTCAGCTTTGTTTATAACTGCCCAACAGGCATATATTCCACACATTTATTCCCACGTCCCTTGAACTCGGACGGTTTTGAAATCAGCTAACCAGGGCGCCCATACACTCTCTTATCCGTGAATATTGGCATAACATAACAAACGTCTCACACATAACACATTCTAAATCACATGGGTATTCTCAATCACCCCATAAATCGTAATTTAATATTTCTCAACATTATCCCACTCTTCGAATTACAGTGAGAAATTTTTAATGCTTTGTCATAGCACTATCGGCTTCTTATGATTTTTAGCGTATAAGAGTTCTCATATCAAAGTGTTTTCTCCACACATTCATTTATTAACATTCAAAACTGATGCCCTAGCATCCATCAACGTCTCTCTACTCATGACGTTTACCAAGGTCCATGCGTATCCCATCCTGCATTAACATTCTAAAAAGGAACTTTCCCCAAAGCACTATCACTCTGCATTGGTGGTAATCAAATTCCATAAACTTCAAACACATAATCGGGACTCTTAAAAATCTTGTCCCCGAACATATAAGTATAAATCTCAACTCCCACATCTCTAAAGGAGTGATATAACAATGTGCTCTCCCTATCACCAAGTCCTGAGCGCTAAAAAAAGTAACGAGCTCAATATCTTCACTCAACAGCAAACCCAATATACCCCAAATGATATAAATAAAGTCCATACACACCGGGATCAAATATCTCGAGACAACTATACTCTCTGAAGTCTCTATCATAATATAATATAAATGCGAGCTTGACCCTCTTACAGGTGAAACATCGCTAAAAAAACACATCCTTCCCTGGAACAGTGAACACGATAGCCTTGCGATAAAAACTCGCTATCGTTCTAACCATTTCTAATTAGTCTATACTCGGGGTAATATCATACTCGTATAACACATCACTGAAACGTGTAATTTTAATAAAATATATTCCCACTGTCTACACTCGCTCCCCTGCGGATGAAACCAAAGATAACCCCGCTATACCACGAAAAAATACATACACATAATAATGTATCGATATAACTACTAAACTCGTCTCACACGCCAATCTAGCGCTAATCCAAATACTGTGACTCGATCGTGTCACATAAAGCATACTCATCCACCTGAGGATAAAAATAATATTTTCTACCTTACCAATGACCCCGACTGCTCAAATGGTCCCCAAACATAACATGCTTGTCCGCAATGAACCAAAAACTATCTTAATCACTGCACTTGCTACGCACCAAACTCTTGTCCCTTACTCATTTCGGGAAAAATCAATGCATGTGGTCCTGCTCCTTACATAAAAATATCTATCCATATAATCCCCTATTAGTGGATATACTGACCGTATTAGGGTTGTCCTTATCTCGGACCCTAGTAGCCTCAACCCTGATGGCCACCCTCATTATTCCCTTGGGTCCGCTAGCCCTAAGGAGCACACTGCTGGCTTTAACAGCCCTGACTGAATCCACCGTCACTCGGTAAGAATTCAGCAATCTGAATCATTTAAATGGGTTCCCTGATGGGTCTCCCGCTGCGGTGTTTCACTAGCACCGTTACGTCCAGTCTTACTCCTTGACCAAATCCTTCAACTCTTTTAGCTCCCTCTACATAAAAGTATTATTGTCCTCATTGTCAAAACATGACATTGTCGTCATCTGCATCGATTGTCCATGCAAAATTTCCTTTAAGTGCTGGCGACTCCTCTCATGAGTCCATCACCCACTTGAGGACTTTTTTCTCCATTGTACCTACCTTATCGGGTACAAACTTCACTAGAAAAATTTCACAAATGGGCCTCTGTCCATCCCTCCTGTGATAGGTTCAGAATTTCATTCACATCTCTTTTTGAACAACTGATAAAGAAACTTGTAGTCAAATTGTACCTAAGATCCTTCCATCAGCATAACATTTAACTTTTCAACTATGGTGATTGACTCCCACCATTACAACACTGCTCCCAAGAGCTAAAAAAAATACCTCAATTCTCACTTATGGGTATACTACACCCTGCTATATGCCAAAGCCTCTAGATATCCTACTTCCATTGGCTAACACACACAATCTTCGTATTTTCTAAAATTCCAATGGATAATCCTCTTTAAAGGCTCGTCAGACTCTCTCCCATTCTAACCACGCTGGGTGAGTCAAATTTGGCACACTTTATGCTTTAGTTATACTTGAAGAATATATGTTGCACCCTAGCAGTCCTTACAGTCCACAACTGCCCGAACAACAGTAGGGGTGACATCAACTATGGTCATTGTACCCAAAATATTCTACAACTTCAACTGAGCCCCGCCTCCTCTTGTCCTCCCAATGGCCCTCACATGTCGTCCTTCATTGTTCGGCATAAGAACACATCCAAATGCATATAAGATTCATTATAATTATACATTATAGCAAGAGAACTAAATCTCACCATAGGAATCAAAAATCCTAGGCATAGGGCTTTATATCAAATAGAAAGCAATGCTGACAATGTCGTACATCTGCATAGATTCCTCAGCATCACTGTCGAAAACCAAAATAATTACTAATAACCTATTAGGCCAACTTAAATGCACAATAATCCATCCACACAATTAATATACACATTAATTAAAATAAATAAAATAATAACCGATAACTCTCGGTAAAACAATAATACGACCATATCGAATAGGGGCAAACGAAAAAGAGGAAAATAAAATAAATGACAACAGTTGGGCAATATTCCCGAATATAACTCACAATACCTCTTATCTAGATAACAATGATATAAGCATCTAAACAATCCCTGCTAGCATCCATAACTGTCGTAACATCGTCTGACTCGGAGGAATAATATCATCTTGGCATCCCTCTGTCCCGACACCTAAAAGGTTTTTTAAACAATATTTTCAAGCGCGTCAGAGCCCAAAGCATTTTGAAAATATTTAGCAAGTGTTTAAAACACTTTAACATTTAACATATTATATTCTCCATATTTAAACTGGTGTCTCACTTACATGAGATACCCCTCACCTCTCGTCTAACAGTGCACACCTAACGCATGTATTTTAAACACCCTAGTTACGCTACCCAGCCTAACTAGAATCTCTTAAAACTTCTGAGTAACCAAACATTATCTCATACCCCGCGTATATAATATTCTGCGCTTTTGCATGAGCTTATGCATTATAAATTTTCACTTATAATTTATCTGTTCATTATCAACAACTTTCACTAGTTATTATACACTATTCACATTTTAGTGTTATTAGTCTCGTATATAAAATTCTCATCTTTATATACATATCACATTTTATTCTAAATTTTATTTTCCAGGATGTAATAATTTACTTCTCACTTTATTCCTTATTTTACTCGTATATATATATATATATATAAACACACACACACACACACACACACACATCAAGTATATCCATAGTTATATATCACACACTATATAAGTATAATAACCATCCCTAGAGCTAAAACTCAATGGATGCAGTCTTTACAATGTGATCATCTTCCAGGGATTTCTCACAGATCATCGTGGGTACCAACGACCAGAATCTCACACCGCCATGGTAAAAGTCCAAATCATAACATATGGAAAGCAGTCATAGTTCCTCAGTTGAAAGTGAGAACGAATCACACCCAAGACGTGTCACCAATGATAAAATCATACAATATAAATAGTGGACGTTATGACCTCGGGAATATACTCTCACTGCTCCTCAAGCCAGGGGATTCACCCACATCACGCAACTTCCCACGATAACACTAGAGGCGTATGCTTCACATAAATATACCATTCGTACACGTATATATATATATATATATATATTAAATACGGCAATCATGCTTATATCCCATGACACTAGCCTATAAATCCCAAATATACCTGTTGATGTAAAAAATTAGATTACTCTAATAATTCAATCACAGATAAATAAATGAGACAAAGAATTTTAAAGTGGTTCAGCCTTATATGAATGGCCTACGTCCACTGTTATGTTATTACTGAGTGTTTGGGAATTCTCGATTACAAGTTCTATTAAGAAATTTCGGTCCCCTTGAATGAGGGTAATACAATGTATTTATAGCCTTGAGGCTATAATCTGAAAGGGTGATACATTAAATGATATACATATGAAGGGGTAATACATTTAATGCTCTTCAAGCGTGTGCGTCAATATGATAAGCATTCAATAAATAGTTGAACTGTTGATTATCTGGTAATTAATGATGTGGTCGAGATGCAGCTCGAACCGCCTTAGTTGTTCATCGTTCAAGAGTTCCTCGGAGCGTTGGTGTTCCTCGGAGAGTTGGAGTTCCTCAGAGTATACTTATTGCTCGGAGTGAGTCTGACTTGGTCGAGGAGATAGACTTCCTCATTGCTATTGTGCCATGTAGGTTAACACGTGTCTTCTTATTATCCGTCCATATCAGCATACTAATTTTGGTATCAATAGAAGCCCCCAATGTTTCGTATTTCGAACTTTGAGGAGTATGGAACATTTTTTCTCGGTATATGGCAATATTAAATGACCTTCCTGGGTTTTAGGAGCATTTTGTTCTTATTTGAATTTCCTTCCAAATTCGTAGAATCCGCCTTTTTGCATAAGCGTTTCGATCTTCGTGTACTTTTTGTCCTTTTAGCCGCCGGTAGCGTAATAGTTTCCTTTTTGTAATCATTTTTTTCGCCGTTTCCCAAGGCAAAGTATTTAAACTTCTTAGGCAATCATACCGTCTTCTACCTTTCCCAATTTTCGTCTTTCGAGTTTTCCATAGCCTTTCTTTCTCTTGTGCGTTCATCCTTGTTTTCGTTCGTTGTCAACAGATCTCCCTTTTTCCTGTAAGATCTTCTTCCTTCTTCTTCATTTCTTTTATTCACCATGGTTTATATTATTGAATCTCTTGAGAAATTCCGCTCTGACTTTTCCATTCCATCTTGGGTAACCTTGGAAAATCTTTATGAGCCTTTAGATTATTTTCGTTTGGCTGAGGGACACTGGTTCCCCAGTCTCTTTATTGCTGAATGTGGATTTTCTTTTCCACCAAACCCTCTGTGCTTAGAGTTCTGTCAATATTTCGATGTCGTCCCTGCAAAAATAGCCCCCAACACATGGAGAATAGTTAATGGGGAGTATAGGTTAAATCAAACTCATGGAACTCGTATAGGAATTCCTGAGATTATGTACTGTTATAGATGGGCTATTTTAGATAATATTTGTTATCTAAAAACTAGATTTTTGAATAGGGCTTTAGTAGTTAATCTCCCTGATGCAAATAGGTATTATTTTGAACATGGGGTAATTATAAAAAATTGGCAACATGCCCCTTTGGTTGGAGATGCAGTATATGAGGGTCCCAAATGCCCTCCATATGGCAATGGGATAGGTTATTTTCATTTTATTTCATTTCTGAAATTATGATTTCATTATGTTTGAATAAATGCATGATTGACATTTCAATATGTTTTTGTTTGCAGTTGACAGCAAGAGAAAAACTCCCAAAGAATCAGAAGTTGTTAATATAAAACATTTGAAACATATCAGGAGTTTGCATCAGAAAGTTGCAGACGAGCACGTCAGGTATGCCTCATACTTGTTGCAGTATATGAGCTATACATCGTCCTTTATTGCTCGTCCTGTGGTTAGCATTAGTGAACCATTGCCAGCTTCTGAGGATTCTTCACCAGACTCTCACATTCCTTTGAGTCAAAAAATGGGCAAAAGAAGAGTTCTTGCTCTCTTCGAAGAGACTACTTCTGCTGGAGATGAGAAAAGAAATAAGGCTGATGTCCAGAAGAGGACAAAGAAAGTAGATGCCACCCCTTCTGTTGCTCCTCAGAAGGCCGTCGAGAAGCCCCCAGTGGCTCCTGTGCAGAAGGATGCACCTGTGGAAGTAATCACCATCTCTCCAACCAAAAGTTCTTCTTTGGTTGAGATTTTTTAGAAGACACCGAGGAGACTGAAGAAATCCTCCCCGGTTAGTTTTTCTGAAGCCATTCCCCAGCTCCAAGCTAGTGGAGTTGGTGTTCCAACCATTATTCCCCCGAGTTCTGCAATGAGCTCGGTAAAGACTTGGACCATTCCTGAAGTCCAAGAAATCGAGGAAAACATGTCTAGGGATATGCTGACATCCCTAGCTACTCGTCACATTGCTTCAGTAAGTTTCTCTTATCCTGAATTTTTCTTTCTTTTCATCAATACATGTGTCTCGGCACTGACTTATCATTCCCTCTTTTTCAGCTGGTGAGTTGCTTTAACACCCTAGTGAAGATGAAGCAATCAAGGCTTCTAGCTCCTCGTCTGGAGTAGAGGATGCTTTACAGGGCTTGGCCCAATCTTTGAAGGAATCTTGTCCAAAATACGACGAGGATAGAGGTGAATGGGAGAAGAAGTTGGCTGCATCTGAGGCAGAGAAGGTGCAGTTGGGAAGTAAAGTGAAGGATTTGGAGAGAGAGAATAAAAAATATGCCGAGAAGCTCACAAGCTTTGGGGAGCTTGAGAATAAGTTGAAATCGGCCGAGGAAGAGCTGACCCTTCTGCGAGAAATAAATTGCCAGAAGGAGGAGGTGGAGGCCAAGTTGAAAGCCTCCGAGGATCTTCTATCCGAGAAGCTCTCCTGGGAGAAAATGAAAAGAAAAATGGTTGTGAAAAAATCATTTCGAACCGGTTGGGATAAAGGATGGGACAAGGGGGTAGCAGCAATGATGGCCCAGGTGCAGTATGGAAGTTTGAAATACTTCCGATATGGTTGGGTAGCTGCCCTCCAAGAACTGAAGGTGAACGAGGACTCTGAACTATTTCAACAACATCTTCCTGGCCCCCCTCCTGTAATTGAAGATGATGAAGAAGACGAAGCTGCGTCCGAGGAGTCTTCAATGATAGGAGGTGATCAAGTCCTTGCTCCACAACCCAACCAGACGGCCACCGAGGAGATCTCGTTTTTGCCTCCTCCTGAACAAGTCTCAACTTCTGCCAATTAACTCATTGTTCCCACCGAGCAACCAAGCTCCTCGTCCCAGCCTCCCGAGAAAGTCTTGGGAGACAAGGAAAAGGTGTGAAGTTGTTTGGTATTCTCTTTCTGCTTTTCTTTTACTTGTACTATGTATTCTGAATGATGTACTCCTTTTGATGATGTAATAAAATCACCTTTTTTGCTCCTCTGCGTTGTTGATGTTCTGTCTTCTTCTTTTATTAACTTTTGCCTTCTCTTCTTTACTAGTTCATGGCTAGAATGGATATCCTATCTGATAATGATACAAAGTTGATGCAGCAATGCCACGAATATTATAAAGCTGGTCACACAGACCTAAGTGCATCTGAAGTTGCTGATATCCTTGGTCATGATGCTTCCGAGCAGGCAGTTGAGGCCTATCAGTACCAGAAGGGTTTACTTGGTTGGGCTGTGGCCAATAATGTGGCCTATTACGAAATGATCGAGGATCTTCAATGTACCTTAGAGGACCTTCAAAATCAGTATAAGGAATCAAATGCCCTATTGCACGAGGGGTATGAGAAGAGGTATCAGCAGCTTTCTACCGAGAAGGGCTACGACAAACTCCTGGCTGGGTACGATGTCAGAGAGAGAACCCTAAAGGGTGAAGTTTAAGCCTGTAGATAGATTGTCGAAATGCTAGAACAAGAAAATAACAATTTGCAGAAAGAGCTGGCACAGTATAAGTTTGCAGCATCTTCTTCAACAGCTGTAATCCCAGTGACTGACGAGGGATTTTCCTTTCTAGAGGTTGAGAATGCCAAATTAAGGCAATAGTTGGATACCTTGAGAAGGTCGGGTACTTCTACTGCTACTCGGGGACTAGGAAGAGGTTCTCGTGGACGAGGAAGAGTTGCTCAGGATATTGTCGAGGAACAGAGTACTCCACCTACTCGGGGACGAGGAAGAACTCTTCGTCGTTCTCTTGAAGAAGCTCGTACTCAGTCAACATTGGAAACTCAAACGTTCCAATTGAATGCAAAAGATCGGGCTTTGTCTGAAATGTCCAAGAAAATTCAAACTCTGGAGGATCAACTTGCATCGATAAAGTCTGCTCTGGATAATAAGGATGTTCTTGCCAGAAACATTCATGAGAAGCTTGAAAAGTTGACATTTCAATTTAATAAACAGCCCAGGGAGTTCTGGATGGATGGATACAATGAAGCGTTATTCCACTTAGATGATCGTATCCAGAATGCCAATAACGAGGGTTACAAGCAAGGTTGCCTCAATGCCTTGGGCGTGCTGAAGCTCGAACAGGGGCACTACCTGTGGTATTATTATGATCCCGGGGTTCTTGACTTGCCAGTGCCACCGTATAACTTGGACATGGAATGGATCCCAGCTCGTGCCATTCCTCGGAGCTTAATTGCAAAATACCTTGGCGACTATAATCTTCACTCTCAGATCGAAGTATCTCGTCCCGAGCATCTATTGGACACTCCTTCAGTAATGAACGTCAGAATGCTCCGAGATATTAACTTCATTAATTCTCCTCTTTGCCTGGAAGATCCTCCTGCTGGCGAGGAGCCTGTTTCAAAAGCTAAGGGAAAGAAACCAATAGAGTAGGGATCTCAATGTAATAGTTAGTACACATATGTAATTTGTAATTCGTTTTGAATTTTAATGAAAGACTTTCATTTTCTGTTTGCAAATCTGTATTGCTATTGTCTTGTGCTTGTTAAACACTTTATATTTGTGCTTTCATAACAATATTGTGTGGTTCATCGACCAACTTAGTAATAAAAAGTTACAAGTATCAGTAATGTTGCTCGATCAGTTGATAATAAAGTAATGAGTAAAAAAATGTTTAAATTTTTTTCCAACCAACCAAGGTTGTTAAATTGTGCTTGTCGGCCAACTATAGTTAGTGGGTGTTTATCCCGAGCAGCTATACTTGGTACTTTTTAGAATATTTTCTCCTCGTCGACCAACTATAGTTAGTGGGTTTTTATCCCCGACCAGCTATACTTGGTTCAGTTCGGAATATTTTGTTCTTCGAGGAACTTTTTGTAATAATCTTACCTCCCGACCAACATAAGTTGGTATTGAAGGCATATCTTGTTTCTTAACCAACCGAGATTGGCCTTTTTAGGATTCTTGTGTTCTCGCTCTTTTACCAACCGGAGTTGGTCTGAGTTCGAACTATCTTGTCCACTTGCTCTTTTACCAACCTGAGTTGGTCACGCTAGTGTGCGCCTCCTAACCAAAGGAGTATAGTTTGTTCTCTCCCTTTTACCAACCGGAGTTGGTCGTGGGTTCGAACTATCATGTTCACTAGCTCTTTTACCAACCTGAGTTGGTCACGCTAGTGTACGCCTCCTAACCAAAGGAGTATAGTTTGTTCTCACCCTTTTACCAACCGGACTTGGTCGTGGGTTTGAACTATAGTGTCCACTAGTTCTTTTACCAACCTGAGTTGGTCACGCTAGTGTACGCCTCCTAACCAAAGGAGTATAGTTTGTTCTCACCCTTTTACCAACCGGAGTTGGTCGTGGGTTTGAACTATAGTGTCCACTAGTTCTTTGACCAACCTGAGTTGGTCACGCTAGTGTACGCCTCCTAACCAAAGGAGTATAGTTTGTTCTCACCCTTTTACCAACCGGAGTTGGTCGTGGGTTTGAACTATCAGTGTTGCTGAACAGCGTAGTGTTGTACACTAGTATTCCCCGAAAATTTTTCGATAAAAAGAGAGAAGATAGAGAAACATCATCGTTTTATTCATATTGATGGAACTGCTTTACATTTTACATCACTGATAATACTTGCGTAGGTGTTCAGCATTCCATGCATTCTTAAACTCCTCTCCTTCTAGAGTTGTTATGCGGTAAGTTCCTGGTCGAACAACTTCTGTAACTCGGTAAGGTCCATGCCAGTTTTCTTCCAATTTATTATGCTTCTGAATGACCTTCTTTAGCACATAGTCTCCTTCTTTTAAGTCGCATTTCTTCACCCTCTTGTTGTAGAACAGAGTTGTTCGTTGTTGGTAAGCAGCATTCCTAATGGCTGCCTCTTCTCTAACCTCCTCGAGCATATCCAAATCCAATCTTCTCGTTAAGTCGCTGACTGGGGAATTGAAATTCAGCACTCTATGTGTTGGAAGACCCAACTCGGCAGGTATTACAGCTTCACTTCCAAATGCCAGCATATATGGTGATTCTCCAGTTGCTGCTCGGGGAGTTGTTCGGTAAGTCCACAATACTGACTGTAGCTCATTAATCCAATTAGCTTTAGCCTCACTTAGCCTCTTCTTCAAACCATTTAGTAATGTTATGTTCGTCACTTCAGTTTATCCATTGCTCTGAGGATGTCCTGGTGCTGAATGAACCTTCAAAACGTTTGACTGACGACAATAGGCTGCGAACTCCTCGTTATCAAATTGTGTTCCATGGTCTGTGATGAAGGCATGAGGGAGACCATATCGTCAGATGATGTTCTTCCAAATGAACTGGTACACCTTCTCGTATGTCATATCAATAAGTGGCTCAGCTTCTACCCAATTAGTAAAATAATCCACTTCGACGACGAGGTACTTGAATCTTCCTCGGGTCGTTGGCAGTGGTTCAACCAAATCAATTCCCCACATGGCAAATGGCCAAGGGGAAGTTATGGGTGTCAACAATGCTTGTGGAGTTCGTAGAATGGAGGAAAAACATTGGCATTTATCACATCTTTTGGCATAGGCTATACAATCAGCCCTCATCATTGGCCAATAGTACCCCTGCGTCATCACTCTTTGTAAAAGTGTCCGACCTGCTACATGTGCTCCACAAGATCCTTCATGGATCTCTTCAATCAATTCCTTCACCTCGAAGGGATGTACACATCTCTCCAAACCCACCATAATTCCTCGTCTATACAAAACACCATTAGTTAGTACATACCGAGCAGCTTTAAACTTCAATTTATTTGCAGCGAGCTTATCCTCTGGCAATTCTCCCTCAGCAATATATGCCCTAATGGGATCCATCCAAGATGGTCCTAAATCAAGGGTAATAACATTCATCGTCAAGTCTTCATCTATGCTCTGACTTTATAATACTTCAATTGGTATCGTTCTACGCAGCTCGGTACGAGTAGCTGATGCTAGTCGGGCCAGTGCGTCTGCTTGTACATTTTCCATTCTCGGTATTCTGATCAACTGAATGGCATCAAATTCTGCAAGCAACTCTATCGCCTTCGCATGATACTTGACCATTAATTCTCCTTTAACTGCATATGTTCCCATCATTTGATTCACAATTAATTGAGAATCACTGAATACCATTACTTGTTGCGCTTCCATGTTCTTTGCTAATTTAAGACCTGCTATCTTGGCCTCATACTGCGCCTCATTATTGGAAGTTTTGAATTGGAATCGCAGGGCTTATTCCATGTCAATCTCGTCTGGGGTGTTTAAAACAATCCCTGCTCCATAACCTGTTGTGCAAGATGACCCATCGACAAACAATATCCATGTAGGTAACTCGTCTTTAAATTTCTTATCTGACAAAGTTCCTCGGTGAAATATCTATTGTTTTCTTTCATCCTCCCCTGGTAATTTTTGCTACTCGTCGACCATCTCTTCTCGCCCTTTTACCAACCGGAGTTGGTTTGGGTTTGAATTTGATGATCTTTCTACATCCACAAGTACTTTTACAAACCGGGGTTGGTCTGGACTTATGTCTGTTGATCCTGTAACATCCACAGGTTGGTCAGCGAGCATCTTTTGTTCCTCGGGGGTATCGGGATAAGTGAACTCTACTATAAAGTCTTCTACAGCTTGCCCTTTTAATGATGATCTGGGTTCATACACAATATCATATTCACCGAGTTCTATTGCCCAGTACATCAGTCTCCCTGCTTTTTCTGGCTTATGAAGGGCTTGTCTTAGTGGCATGTTGGTATACACGACGATGGTATGGGCCTGGAAATATGGCCTCATTATTCTACTTGCTTCAATTAATGCCAATGCCAATTTTTCCAGCTTTGGGTATCGGATCTCTGCACCTCGAAAAGCCTTATTTGTGTAATAAATTGGTTTTTGGACTCCATTCTCCAATCTGATCAATGCCGAGCTGACTGCATTCTCCGATACTGCCAGGTATAAGTACAACTTTTCTCTCATTACTGGTCTGGAGAACAGTGGAGGTGCTCCCAAATATTTTTTCAAGTCTTGAAAGGCTTTTTCACATTCATCATTCCACTCGAAAGTTTTTCGAAGTGTTTTGAAGAATGGGAGGCATCTATCAGTTGCTCGGGATACAAATCTGTTGAGCGCTGCAACTCGTCCTGTAAGACTCTGCACCTCTTTCTTCGTCGTTGGAGATCGCAACCCTAAAAGAGCTTTGATATTTTCTGGATTCGCCTCAATGCCTCGTTGGTTGACGATGTACCCGAGGAACATTCCTTCTCGTACTCCAAATGTGTATTTCGTTGGGTTGAGCTTCATTTGGTATTTATCCAGTTGATCAAAGGTCTGACCTAAGTCAACTAGATGATCAGCAGCTTTCTTGCTCTTTGTCAGCATATCATCGATATAGACTTCCATATTGCAACTGATTCGGCAAAAACCTTGTTCATCAGCCGCTGGTATGTCGCTCCTGTATTTTTCAAACCAAAAGGCATAAAATTGTAACAATAAGTTCCCCTAGGGGTAATAAAAGAAGTACTTTGCCTGTCTTCAGGTTTTATTCTGATCTGGTTGTGACCAGAGTAAGCATCCATGAAGCTGAGCAACTCGTGTCCCGAGGTGGCGTCCACTAGTTGATCAATTCTGGGCAGTGGAAAATGACCTTTTGGGCATGCCTTGTTGAGATAGGTGAAATCAACACACATTCTCCATTTATTATTCTTCTTCTTTACCATCACCACGTTGGCTAACCAGTCTGGATATTTCACATCTTCAATGAATTGAGCTTTCTGGAGCTTGTCGACCTCCTCTTGTATAGCTTGATTTCTCTTGGGACTAAATACTCTTCTTCTCTACTTTATAGGTTTGATCTCCTTATTCACATTGAGCTCGTGACATAAGAAGTTTGGATCTATTCCTGGCATGTCTTCATGACTCCATGCAAAATTTTTCTTCTGGTTTCTCAAGAAAGTTATCAATTCCTATTTTATCGAGGCATCCAATGACGAACCTATCTGGGTTACTCGTTCAGGGTGCTCATCGTCTAGAATAACATTTTCTGTAGATTCCACCACCTGTCCTTTTACAAGTTGGGATTCATCTCTGGGATCCAATGTTTCAATTTCTGTACCTTCATCCACCTGGTAGGTAGTAGTCTTTTTTCTTGACTCTTCAATCTCCTCTTGCTCGGCAGATGAATAATAGCATTCCCGAGCTACTTTTTGATCACCTTTCACAACTCCTACTCCAAAATTCGTTGGGAATTTTAAGCACTGATGTACTGTAGATGGGACTGCTTCGAACTTTTTCAAACCAACTATTCCCATGATGATGTTGTAAGCTGACTGCACATTCTTATCCATCACAAAGAAACGTATTCTCTCTGTTCGACAAGCAGGCCAAGTTCCAATGAATATATCCAACTTGATCGTCCCAAGTGGAAAAACTTTCTCGCCAGTAAAACCCAGAAGAGGTCTGTGATAAGGTTCCAATTGAGATAATTTTAAATTTAAACTGTCAAAGTATGAATAGTACATGATGTCTGCCGAACTGCCATTGCCTACCAGCACCCTTGAAATCACTACTTCTTTCATCCTCATTTTGATCACTAGAGGGTCGTCGTGAGGGTAAAGAACACCTGCCAGGTCATTTTTTGAAAACCCAATGACCAGCTTCTCTTTATTTACCTTCCTCGGATGATCCTCCTCGGCCAAATTTATTCGCTGAATGTACGAGCAAGCTTGGGCCTCTTCGAGGTAAGCCTTTCTTTCTGCAGTAAGGTCTCCTCCTCCTGCATCTCCTCCTGTAATAACATTACAATCAAATGAACCAAAACGTATGGAAAATACCTCTCGTTCTGGCTGCCTCGGTTTCTTGGGAAGATCGGGGTCATCATCTGGATCATCTTCATGATTTCTCTTCTTTTTCTCCTCTGTTCGACGAGGAGATCTAGACCTCTCTTTAGTTCGATCATTATTTCTTCTTTCCCCTCCCCGATCAATATACTTTGCTAGCTTTCCTCTTCGGATGAGTGTTTCAATCTCGTTCTGAAGAGCTATGCAATTTTTGGTCATATGACCATGATCCTTATGAAACTCACAATATTTATCCCTGTTCCTCGTATCAGGGTCTGACCTCAATTTCTTCGGCCACTTTACCTCCTCGCTATTCTTGATTTCTTCCAAGACATGATTAATACCCATTTTCAAAGGAGTATAATTATCGAATTTCTTCAGGACTTCCCATGATGTTTTATTACTCTTGGAATGCCTGTCACCTCCATTGCCCTTATGCTCTTTCTTCTTAGATTTGTCGACTTCCACCTTGGTTTCTTTATCCATGTTCTTCTTCGCAGCCATAGCCTCCTCGGCATTCATGATTTTGGCCGCTTTTGCCATCAACTCTGACATAGTTGTAGGTGGATCTTTGGCCAAAGTGTAGTACAACTTGTTAGGCAACAACCCACTCATCAAGGCGATGATTGCTGTCTTTTCTTCATAATCTATGACTTCTAGCTTCTCGTTATTGAAACGAGTTATGTAATCTCTAGTACTTTCGCCAGATTTTTGTCTAACACTTAACAAGTGTGCTACTCGTTTTACTTGTTTTGCCCCAAAACAGAAATTGCCAATGAACAACTCGGTCAACTGAAAGAAAGTTGAAATCTTTCCCCAAGGAAGATTGTTGTACCATATTTGGGCAGATCCAGTAAGAGTTCCATAGAATGCTCTACATCTCATCTCGTCGGGGACAACATAGATGTCGGCAGCAGCCTGATATTGCTCTATGTGTAGAACAGGATCTGTCTTTCCATCATACTTGGGGGTCACCACGGGCGCTTTAAATTTCGACGGTGTAGGAAAATCCACAACGGCCTGTACAAAAGGTGTCCCTCGAACAAAAGTCCGTTGTAGGAGATTCTTTGCCTTAGCCATTTCTCCCAATCTATCCTCCAACCGCTGAATGGAACCTTTCCACGCATCATTTCCCTCCTCGGGCCTATTAGTTTGAGCAATTGATTGTTCTGAAGTAGCCTCCTGAGATCTATCTTGACGAGCAACTGGTCGTGATTGTGCTGATCCTTCTCTTAGATCTGATGGTTATCGAAAACTCCTCGACATGGTCTTAGGTGGACTCCTATTCCTTCTAGGGCCTAATCGGCTGAAAGGAGATGCTCTGCTCAGTCTTTTCAAGGCGCTGGGTCTTTCTGGAGAGAGAGTGATACGTTGATCAGTATCTGTAGCCCGTATTGATGAAGTTCGCCCAGGTTGATAAGAGAAATCATTAGATTCCTCATTACAATATGACTCAGTACGTATGGATCGTGAAGAAAGTAAATAGGTTTGTCTCTGACCACTTCGTTGTCCTGAATGCGCAGGTGCACCGCCATGAAGGGTTTGTATGAGTTGACGCATTATTTCTTGCATGGCGGTTTGTCCTTGATCCAGATTCGTCATAATTCGAGCCAGATCTGGAGGTGCAGAGGGATTTGGAGGATTTCCAGCATTTCCAGCGTTTCGATTGCTAGATTCTGGATTGTCTGCCATTGATGATGAATAATTCTTGATGAAAAACGATAACAACAGTCGTTTCCCACAGACGGCGCCAATCTGTTGATGTAAAAAATTAGATTACTCAAATAATTCAATCATAGATAAATAAATGAGACAAAGAATTTTAAAGTGGTTCAGCCTTATATGAATGGCCTACGTCCACTGTTATGTTATTACTGAGTGTTTGGGAATTCTCGATTACAAGTTCTATCAAGAAATTTAGGTCCCCTTGAATGAGGGTAATACAATGTATTTATAGCCTTGAGGCTATAATCTGAAAGGGTGATACATTAAATGATATACATATGAAGGGGTAATACATTTAATGCTCTTCAAGCGTGTGCATCAAGATGATAAGCATTCAATAAATAGTTGAACTGTTGATTATCTGGTAATTAATGCTTTGGTCGAGATGCAGCTCGAACCACCTTAGTTGTTCGTCGTTCAAGAGTTCCTCGGAGCGTTGGTGTTCCTCGGAGAGTTGGAGTTCCTCGGAGTATACTTATTGCTCGGAGTGAGTCTGACTTGGTCGAGGAAATAGACTTCCTCATTGCTATTGTTCCATGTAGGTTGACACGTGTCTTCTTATTATCCGTCCATATCAGCATACGAGTTTTGGTATCAACAATACCAATTCGTATTAATTTATAAGTATACACACTTATTTAAATCTCATAAGTATTCACTCACTTATGATATAATTATCACATTAATTGCTTCCGAATATTATCTTATCACGACTAGCTAGTATTATTATTTCATCCTACTCGCACATTCGGATTCACTCTTATATAATTGAAATATATATATTCTACACGCATAAAATATATATATAAACCCGTCGAAATATTTCCCTGAGTGTCATTCGTCCCAAACACTCCTAAAATTGATACTCCGAATTTTATTCCCACGAATCCAAGGTTCATATATTACTCATCTAAACATTTGGAAGTCCTAACACTCTTTTTAGGATCCCCTAATATTTATCTCTACAAAAAAATTCTCCGTCAATCTTTAAAACCAAGGAAAAATTTTCATATCTGACAGGGCCAAATCGATTCGCCCTGGACCGAATCGATTCGCTTTGACCGAATTGATTTGGCCCCTAGCAAATCGATTCAAAATGGTTCAGTCCCAAATTTGTTCGAGCTTCATCATCTTCTTAAACTTTAAATTCAATCCAACACTCATCCAACCCATGATTTATGGTATCTAACATCACCAACCATCAATATAATCATCTACACACTATGATTTACCAAACACAATAATTGATTTATGGGATTCATCCATTTAATTAATAATTTCAACCCTATCTTAATTGAATTCAATATTATCCAACTCTTCCAATTTTCTTCCCCAAAATTCGACCATGAACATTGATTCAGGCTTGGATTTCATATGGAGTTATTAACACATTAATTTATATGAAATCATTTCCAAAAATCTCATTTTTATGCAAGAATCCCAAACCCAAAATTCATATTTTTCTTCACCAATCATAATATGAATTATAAACATACATAAATAATTAAAGCAAATTAAACACTTGCCTCGTTGGATAAATCCAACGACCTCGTGTCGGGATACTCCGCTGCTTGGCCGGAGTTCTCCTCTTCTTCTTCCTTTCTCTTCTTTTCTCTTTCTCTCATGGATTATAAGACAAAATTAAGGCGTATCCCCTTATTAAACCCAAAATTGACTCGTATACTCAAATGCGAGTTCCTACGAGTCCAAAAAGTCCCCGAAACCCAAACACTACCCCTGGATACTCTATTTTATCTATTTCAGCCCATTTGAGACCAACCATGCACTCAAAATACCCATTCGAGTCACTTATCAAAAATTCACCTTTTTTAAATCCAATACAAATTCGCACGTGTTTTCCGATCAAAATATTATTTCTTATCGCTTTTTCCAACCGCGACTTGATATAAAATAATCCAACTTCATTTACTTATTCCCATAAGTAAATATAGTACACGTAAATAGTAATTCGTCACTCGCCAATTAATATTTGTCCATTCACTTAATTTCTCAAATCATTTCTCCGAGTACTAAATTACACCCACTCATGAAATTTGAATACCCATAAAAGTATGGTGTATTACAATCGCATGCCCCCATTATTTTATCAAAGAAGAGAAAACTCAGAAGCGATCTATTAAATCATATATAGGATAATTCAATCAATAAACATATCGAGTCACCTTGAGGTGAATAGTAAATATCAGACTTGAATTTTCTTGTAACTAATTTCATAATGTGAATAAATCATACTTCAACATAAATCGAATACAAGGTAGCGTAGAGTGTCGATCCGAGCGACCATGGATGAGGTTACTCAGAATGTTACGATGATTGAGGCAGCTCGAGATACTATGATTAAGGTAGCTCGAGTTTCAGGTTTGAGCAAATTTGCTAAGTTTTCAACAAAAACTTTTATTTTGCCAAGGTCACTTTAAAATTATCCTTTTTGATAAGGTATAACACCCCGTATAATTAAATACCGGGTACCTACTCCTTTATTAAATTAATATAGAATATCAAGTTGGTTCAGTCTTAGCATCACTATCGAATATTTAAAAAGTGAGATGCCAATTTTTATTAATTAAATTAACTTACAACCAAGTAAAAATAACCAACCATTAGACATTCACATTAACCAATCTCATAGGAATAATTAATAGAAAGAAATAACAGAGTCTCGAGTAACACTCCAACTATAGTCTCAATGCCAAATAATCCCCAATACAAAAGTCTGAATATCTAAATAAATCCAACAACTGAAATGTAAATGAAAGTCTGAAACTGCTATCTCTAAATGAAAATGGGCGACATGCCCTAATTGATGTGGATAACTCTGTAATAATCAAAGATAGATGGTGGAGGCGTCTAATATCAAGATCCTGCAACTTCCACAACAGCTACATCACGTCAATAAAATGGAACTCCTATGTTTGGCATCCCTGTGGCTGGGCACCTGAAAGGTTTTTATAAAACAAAATAGATTTGGAAGCAAACAGGTCAGAGCCCGATGTGAAAATAGTTTAAAAATAGCAAGTGTTTAAATGCAATTTAAACAACACATGTAATAAACATGTTAATCACGTGCTCTCACTTAGGACTCTCACCCCTAAACTAATGTGCATGCCTAACGCATTTTTTTAACCCATTCTAGTTATGTCACTTCCTAACTAGTCTATACCAAATCTATCTATACGGAATTCTTTACGATGCCCACCCGTATTACCCAATTAAGATATAATTACATTTCAAATACTCATTAATTGAATCAATTATCTCATATGTTATTTAAGTTTCCACATCTTTAAGTCATTTAAATATCTTAGCCATTCTCATCTACTAAGCAACAGTGAATAATCACAAGGGTGTGTATATATATATATATATATATATATATATATATATATATATATATATATATAAATCTGGCACCTCAAAAAGGCTAGAACCTGCAGTGCACACATACTCTGCTATCAAATCTCAGTACATCACGCACGTACGGATTTCAAGTTTCGAATCACTCAGGAACTGTATCAATACAAATTACACATATTGGAGGCGAACATAGTTCACATACCTATGGGTCACGCATATACCTACGCTCCCATAGTTGGCTGACTTATCAACTCACAAATAAGTCTTCACCGTCCTATGTTCTTGAGGTACCAAATTTAAATCCCCTCGAAGGCACATAAGACAAGATTATCCTCTTCCTACAACCTCCCGTGATAGAAAGTATGGTAGGTATGTCATACACATAATAATCCATATACTAGGTAAACAAACAACCTAAGTAATCATCATTTCAATATAGGTACACTCATGTACTATATTACAAGTCTCATACGTAGTACAGTTTCATCGTGATTATTCTACGCAATATGTTTACCGCGATAACTCTCGTCGTATAAATCCGAGTACTTAAACCTATTCCAAAAGGTTACTAAGTTTCCCACTTATCTCTACGTTTATTTAAGTAATTTAAAGTCCCCTTACTACTGTCTCTAACCTTATGTTATTGTTTATCGGAATTAAATTCAAGTTCCCATAATTTCCAACCGTAACTCACTCGTCGGACACTCGTAAGTTTATCATTTAATCCCAAACCAAACTAATATTTTCCGGGTCTCAAATACACCCCTACTGACCTTCCTTAAGTCCCAATATGTTTAAATAGTCCACACCAATAATTCTTAAAAGTCGGGATTGGTTAAACCTTAAAAGGAAATTTTATCAAAATACAGGGGAAGTCGATCGATCGACCAGTTACAACCCAGAATTTTAGCATTTTGACCATCGTTTTGTTTCCAAAATTCATTACATGATCCCATTATCCATAGTAAACATGCTTGATGTTATAACAAGCTAAACACATGATTTCTAACGTTCAAGAATCATCAAATCATCAGGAAAATTTCATACAAATTTAATTGTTCATCAAGTACTCATGTTTAAACCCTAGGATAACTTTTCTCAGTTCAAGATAGCCAAATACTCAGATTTAATCCATGACTTATATCATTTAGGATCTGATTCAATTCTCTAATCTTTACATAATTCATGTACATGCAACCCTACCCAAAGATCAAGATTTAATTCGTCAATTATATAAAATCTTCAATATTTATGGTATATGTTGATGTAAAAAATTAGATTACTCTAATTATTCAATCACAGATAAATAAATGAGACAAAAGATTTTAAAGTGGTTCAGCCTTATTTGAAAGGCCTACATCCACGGTTATGTTATTGCAGAGTGTTTGGGAATTCTCGATTACAAATGCTATCAAAAAATTCCGGTCCCCTTGAATGAGGGTAATACAATGTATTTATAGCCTTGAGGCTATAATCTGAAAGGGTGATACATTAAATGATATACATATGAAGGGGTAATACATTTAATGCTCTTCAAGCGTGTGCGTCAAGATGATAAGCATTCAATAAATAGTTGAACTGTTGATTATCTGGTAATTAATGCTGTGGTCGAGATGCAGCTCGAACCGCCTTAGTTGTACGTCGTTCAAGAGTTCCTCGGAGCGTTGGTGCTCCTCGGAGAGCTGGAGTTCCTCGGAGTATACTTATTGCTCGGAGTGAGTCTGACTTGGTCGAGGAAATAGACTTCCTCATTGCTATTGTTCCATGTAGGTTGACACGTGTCTTCTTATTATCCGTCCATATCAGCATACTAATTTTGGTATCAACAGAAGCCCCCAATGTTTCGTATTTCGAACTTTGAGGAGTATGGAACATTTTTTCTCGGTATATGGCAATATTAAATGACCTTCCTGGGTTTTAGGAGCATTTTCTTCTTATTTGAATTTCCTTCCAAATTCGCAGAATCTGCCTTTTTGCATAAGCGCTTCGATCTTCGTGTACTTTTTGTCCTTTTAGCCGCCGGTAGCGTAATAGTTTCCTTTTTGTAATCATTTTTTTCGCCATTTCTCAAGGCAAAGTATTTAAACTTCTTAGGCAATCATACCGTCTTCTACCTTTCCGAATTTTCTGCTTTCGAGTTTTCCATAGCCTTTCTTTCTCTTGTGCGTTCATCCTTGTTTTCGTTCGTTGTCAACAGATCTCCCTTTTTCCTGTAAGGTCTTCTTCCTTCTTCTTCATTTCCTTTATTCACCATGGTTTATATTATTGAATCTCTTTAGAAATTCTGCTCTGACTTTTCCATTCCATCTTGAGTAACCTTGGAAAATCTTTCTGAGCCTTTAGATTATTTTCGTTTGGCTGAGGGACACTGGTTCCCCAGTCTATTTATTGCTGAATGTGGATTTTCTTTTCCACCAAACCCTCCGTGCTTAGAGTTCTGTCAATATTTCGATGTCGTCCATGCAAAAATAGCCCCCAACACATGGAGAATAGTTAATGGGGTGTATAGGTTAAATCAAACTCATGAAACTCGTATAGGAATTCCTGAGATTATGTACTGTTATAGATGGGCTATTTTAGATAATGTTTGTTATCTAAAAACTAGATTTTTGAATAGGGCTTTAGTAGTTAATCTCCCTGATGCAAATAGGGATTATTTTGAACATGGGGTAATTATAAAAAATTGGCAACATGCCCCTTTGGTTGGAGATGCAGTATATGAGGGTCCCAAATGCCCTCCATATGGCAATGGAATAGGTTATTTTCATTTTATTTCATTTATGAAATTATGATTTCATTATGTTTGAATAAACGCATGATTGACATTTCAATATGTTTTTGTTTGCAGTTGACAGCAAGAGAAAAACTCCCAAAGAATCAGAAGTTAATATAAAGCATTTGAAACATATCTGGAGTTTGCATCAGAAAGTTGCAGACGAGCACGTCAAGTCTGCCTCATACTTGTTGCAGTATAGGAGCTATACATTGTCCTTTACTGCTCGTCCTGTGGTTAGCATTAGTGAACCATTGCCAGCTTCTGAGGATTCTTCACCAGACTCTCACATTCCTCTGAGTCAAAAAATGGGCAAAAGAAGAGTTCCTGCTCTCTTCGAAGAGACTACTTCTGCTGGAGATGGTAAAAGAAATAAGGCTGATGTCCAGAAGCGGACAAAGAAAGTAGACGCCACCCCTTCTGTTGCTCCTCAGAGGGCCGCCGAGAAGCCCCCAGTGGCTCCTGTGCAGAAGGATGCACCTGTGGAAATAATCACCATATCTCCAACCAAAAGTTCTTCTTTGGTTGAGATTGTTGAGAAGACACCGAGGAGACTGAAGAAATCCTCCTCGATCAGTTTTTCTGAAGCCATTCCCCAGCTCCAAGCTAGTGGAGTTGGTGTTCCAACCATTATTCCCCCGAGTTCTGCAATGAGCTCGGTAAAGACTTGGACCATTCCTGAAGTCCAAGGAATCGAGGAAAATATGTCTAGGGATATGCTGACATCCCTAGCTACTCGTCACATTGCTTCAGTAAGTTTCTCTTATCCTGGATTTTTCTTTCTTTTCATCAATACATGTATCTCGGCACTGACTTATCATTACCTTCTTTTTCAGCTGGTGAGTTGCTTTAACACCATAGTGAAGAAAGATGAAGCAATCAAGGCTTATAGCTCCTCGTCTGGAGTAGAGGATGCTTTACAGGGCTTGGCCCAATCTTTGAAGGAATCTCGTCCAAAATACGATGAGGATAGAGGTGAATGGGAGAAGAAGTTGGCTGCATCTGAGGCAGAGAAGGTGCAGTTGGGAAGTAAAGTGAAGGATTTGGAGAGAGAGAATAAAAAATATGCCGAGAAGCTCACAAGCTTTGGGGAGCTTGAGAATAAGTTGAAATCGGCCGAGGAAGGGCTGACCCTTCTGCGAGAAGTAAATCGCCAGAAGGAGGAGGTGGAGGCCAAGTTGAAAGCCTCCGAGGATTTTCTATCCGAGAAGCTCTCCTGGGAGAAAATGAAAAGAAAAATGGCTGTGAAAAAATCATTTCGAACCGGTTGGGATAAAGGATGGGACAAGGGGGTAGCAGCAATGATGGCCCAGGTGCAGTATGGAAGTTTGAAATACTTCCGAGATGGTTGGGTTGCTGCCCTGCAAGAACTGAAGGTGAACGAGGACTCTGAACTATTTCAACAACATCTTCCTGGCCCCCCTCCTGTAATTGAAGATGAGGAAGAAGATGAAGCTGTGTCCGAGGAGTCTTCAATGATAGGAGGTGATCAAGTCCTTGCTACACAACCCAACCAGACGGCCACCGAGGAGATCTCGTCTTTGCCTCCTCCTGAACAAGTCTCAACTTCTGCCAATCAACTCATTGTTCCCACCGAGCAACCAATCTCCTCGTCCCAGCCTCCCGAGAAAGTCTTGGGAGATAAGGAAAAGGTGTGAAGTTGTTCGGTATTCTCTTTCTATTTTTCTTTTTCTTGTACTATGTATTATGAACGCTGTACTCCTTTTGATGATGTAATAAAATCACCTTTTTTGCTCCTCTGCGTTGTTGATGTTCTGTCTTCTTCTTCTATTAACTTTTGCCTTCTCTTCTTTACTAGTTCATGGCTAGAATGGATATGCTATCTGATAATGATACAAAGTTGATGCAGCAATGCCACGAATATTATAAATCTTGTCACATAGACCTAAGTGCATCTGAAGTTGCTGATATCCTTGGTCATGATGCTTCAGAGCAGGCAGTTGAGGCCTATCAGTACCTGAAGGGTTTACTTGACCGGGTTGTGGCCAATAATGTAGCCTATTACGAAATGATCGAGGATCTTCAATGTACCTTAGAGGACCTTCAAAATCAGTATAAGGAATCAAATTCCCTGTTGCACGAGGGGTATGAGAAGAGGTAACAGCAGCTTTCTGCCGAGAAGGGCTTCGACAAACTCCTGGCTGGGTACAATGTCTGAGAGAGAACCCTAAAGGGTGAAGTTGAAGCCTGTAAACAGATTGCCGAACTGCTAGAATAAGAAAATAACAATTTACAGAAAGTGCTGGCACAGTATAAGTCTACAGCATCTTCTTCAACATCTGTAATCCCAGTGACTGACGAGGGATTTTCCTTTCTAGAGGTTGAGAATGCCAAATTAAGGCAAGAGTTGGATACCTTGAGAAGGTCGGGTACTTCTACTTCTACTCGGGGACGAGGAAGAGGTTCTCGTGGACGAGGAAGAGTTGCTCAGGATATTGCCGAGGAACAGAGTACTCCACCTACTCGGGGACGAAGAAGAACTCTTCGTCGTTCTGTTGAAGAATCTCGTACTCAGTCAACATTGGAAACTCAAGCGTTCCAATTGAATGCAAAAGATCGGGCTTTGTCTGAAATGTCCAAGAAAATTTAAACTCTGGAGGATCAACTTACATCAACAAAGTCTGCTCTGGATAATAAGGATGTTCTTGCCAGAAACCTTCATGAGAATCTTGAAAAGTTGACATTTCAATTTAATAAACATCCCAGGGAGTTCTGGATGGATGGATACAATGAAGCGTTATTCCACTTAGATGATCGTATCCAGAATGCCAATAACGAGGGTTACAAGCAAGGTTGGCTGAATGCCTTGGGCGTGCTGAAGCTCGAACAGGGGCACTACCTGTGGGATTATTATGATCCCGGGGTTCTTGACTTGCCAGTGCCACCGTATAACTTGGACATGGAATGGATCCCAGCTCGTGCCATTCCTCGGAGCTTAATTGCAAAATACCTTGGCGACTATAATCTTCACTCTCAGATCGAAGTATCTCGTCCCGAGCATCTATTGGACACTCCTTCAGTAATGAACGTCAGAATGCTCCGAGATATTAACTTCATTAATTCTCCTCTTTGCCTGGAAGATCCTCCTGCTGGCGAGGAGCCTGTTTCAAAAGCTAAGGGAAAGAAACCAATAGAGTAGGGATCTCAATGTAATAGTTAGTACACATATGTAATTTGTAATTCGTTTTGAATTTTAATGAAAGACTTTCATTTTCTGTTTGCAAATCTGTATTGCTATTGTCTTGTGCTTGTTAAACACTTTATATTTGTGCTTTCATAACAATATTGTGTGGTTCATCGACCAACTTAGTAATAAAAAGTTACAAGTATCAGTAATGTTGCTCGATCACTTGATAATAAAGTAATGAGTAAAAAAAATGTTTAAAATTTTTTTCAACCAACCAAGGTTGTTAAATTGTGCTTGTCGACCAACTATAGTTAGTGGGTGTTTATCCTGAGCAGCTATACTTAGTACTTTTTAGAATATTTTCTCCTCGTCGACCAACTACAGTTAGTGGGTTTTTATCCCCGACCAGCTATACTTGGTTCAGTTTGGAATATTTTGTTCTTCGAGGAACTTTTTGTAATAATCTTACCTCCCGACCAACATAAGTTGGTATTAAAGGCATATCTTGTTTCTTAACCAAATGAGATTGGCCTTTTTAGGAGTCTCGTGTTCTCGCTCTTTTACCAACCGGAGTTGGTCTGAGTTCGAACTATCATGTCCACTCGCTCTTTTACCAACCTGAGTTGGTCACGCTAGTGTACGCCTCCTAACCAAAGGAGTATAGTTTGTTCTCTCCCTTTTACCAACCGGAGTTGGTCGTGGGTTCGAACTATCATGTTCACTAGCTCTTTTACCAACCTGAGTTGGTCACGCTAGTGTACGCCTCCTAACCAAAGGAGTATAGTTTGTTCTCGCCCTTTTACCAACCGGAGTTGGTCGTGGGTTTGAACTATAGTGTCCACTAGTTCTTTTACCAACCTGAGTTGGTCACGCTAGTGTACGCCTCCTAACCAAAGGAGTATAGTTTGTTCTCGCCCTTTTACCAACCGGAGTTGGTCGTGGGTTTGAACTATCAGTGTTGCAGAACAGCGTAGTGTTGTACACTAGTATTCCCCCGAAAAATTTTCGATAAAAAGAGAGAAGATAGAGAAACATCATCGTTTTATTCATATTGATGGAACTGCTTTACATTTTACATCACTGATAATACTTGCGTAGGTGTTCAGCATTCCATGCATTCTTAAACTCCTCTCCTTCTAGAGTTTCTATGAGTTAAGTTCCTGGTCGAACAACTTCTGTAACTCGGTAAGGTCCATGCCAGTTTGCTTCCAATTTATTGTCTTCTGAATGACCTTCTGTAGCACATAGTCTCCTTCTTTTAAGTCGCATTTCTTCACCCTCTTGTTGTAGAACAGAGTTGTTCGTTGTTGGTAAGCAGCATTCCTAATGGCTGCCTCTTCTCTAACCTCCTCGAGCATATCCAAATCCAATCTTCTCATCAAGTCACTGACTGGGGAATTGAAATTAAGCACTCTATGTGTTGGAAGACCCAACTCGGCAGGTATTACAGCTTCACTTCCAAATGCCAGCATATATGGTGATTCTCCAGTTGCTGCTCGGGGAGTTATTCGGTAAGCCCACAATACTGACTGTAGCTCATTAATCCAATTAGATTTAGCCTCACTTAGCCTCTTCTTCAAACCATTTAGTAATGTTATGTTCGTCACTTCAGTTTGTCCATTGCTCTGAGGATGGCCTGGTGCTAAATGAACCTTCAAAACGTTTGACTGACGATAATAGGCTGCGAACTCCTCGTTATCAAATTGTGTTCCATGGTCTGTAATGAAGGCATGAGGGAGACCATATCGTTAGATGATGTTCTTCCAAATGAACTGGTACACCTTCTCATGTGTCATATCAATAAGTGGCTCAGCTTCTACCCACTTAGTAAAATAATCCACTGCGACGACGAGGTACTTGAATCTTCCTCGGGTCGTTGGCAGTGGTCCAACCAAATCAATTCCCCACATGGAAAATGGCCAAGGGGAAGTTATGGGTGTCAACAATGCTTGTGGAGTTCGTCGAATGGAGGAAAAACGTTGGCATTTATCACATCTTTTGGCATAGGCTATACAATCAGCCCTCATCGTTGGCCAATAGTACCCCTGCGTCATCACTCTTTGTAAAAGTGTCCGACCTGCTACATGTGCTCCACAAGATCCTTCATGGATCTCTTCAATCAATTCCTTCACCTCGGAGGGATGTACACATCTCTGCAAACCCACCATAATTCCTCGTCTATACAAAACACCATTAGTTAGTACAAACCGAGCAGCTTTAAACTTCAATTTCTTTGCAGCGAGCTTATCCTCTAACAATTCTCCCTCATCAATATATGCCCTGATGGGATCCATCTAAGATGGTCCTAAATCAAGGGTAATAACATTCATCGTCAAGTCTTCATCTATGCTCCGACTTTCTAATACTTCAATTGGTATCGTTCTACGCAGCTCGGTACGAGTAGCTGATGCTAGTCGGGCCAGTGCGTCTGCTTGTGCATTTTCCATTCTCGGTATTCTGATCAACTGAATGGCATCAAATTCTGCCAGCAACTCTATCGCCTTTGCATGATACTTGACCATTAATTCTCCTTTAACTGCATATGTTTCCATCATTTGATTCACAATTAATTGAGAATCACTGAATACCATTACTTGTTGCGCTTCCATGTTCTTTGCTAATTTAAGACCTGCTATCATGGCCTCATACTCCGCCTCATTATTGGAAGTTTTGAATTAGAATCGCAGGGCGTATTCCACGTCAATCTCGTCTGGGGTGTTTAAAACAATCCCTGCTCCACAACCTGTTGTGCAAGATGACCCATCGATATACAATCTCCATGTAGGTAACTCGTCTTCAAATTTCTTATCTGATAAAGTTCCTCGGTGAAATATCTGATGTTTTCTTTCATCCTCCCCTAGTAATTTTTGCTCCTCGTCGACCATCTCTTCTCGCCCTTTTACCAACCGGAGTTGGTTTGGGTTTAAATTTGATGATCTTTCTACATCCATAAGTCCTTTTACCAACTAGGGTTGGTCTGGACTTATGTCTGTTGATCCTGTAACATCCACAGGTTGGTCAGCGAGCATCTTTTGTTCCTCGGGGGTATCAGGATAAGTGAACTCTGCTATAAAATCTGCTACAGCTTGCCCTTTTAATGATGATCTGGGTTCATACACAATATCATATTCACCGAGTTCTATTGCCCAGTACATCAGTCTCCCTGATTTTTCTGGCTTATGAAGGGCTTGTCTTAGTGGCATGTCGGTATACACGACGATGGTATGGGCCTGGAAATATGGCCTCATTCTTCTACTTGCTTCAATTAATGCCAATGCCAATTTTTCCAGCTTTGGGTATCTCATCTCTGCACCTCGAAAAGCCTTACTTGTATAATAAATTGGTTTTTGGACTCCATTCTCCAATCTGATCAATGCCGAGCTGACTGCATTCTCCGATACTGCCAGGTATAAGTACAACTTTTCTCCCATTACTGGTCTGGACAATAGTGGAGGTGCTCCCAAATATTTTTTCAAGTATTGAAAGGCTTTTTCACATTCATCATTCCACTCGAAAGTTTTTCGAAGTGTTTTGAAGAATGGGAGGCATCTATCAGTTGCTCGGGATACAAATCTGTTGAGCGCTGCAACTCGTCCTGTAAGACTCTGCACCTTTTTCTTCGTCGTTGGAGATCGCAACCCTAAAAGAGCTTTGATCTTTTCTGGATTCGCCTCAATGCCTCGTTGGTTGACGATGTACCCGAGGAACATTCCTTCTCGTACTCCAAATGTGCATTTCGTTGGGTTGAGCTTCATTTGGTATTTATTCAGTTGATCAAAGGTCTGACCCAAGTCAACTAGATGATCAGCAGCTTTCTTTCTCTTTGTCAACATATCATCGACATAGACTTCCATATTGCAACTGATTTGTTCGGCAAAAACCTTGTTCATCAGCCGCTGGTATGTCGCTCCTACATTATTCAAACCAAAAGGCATAACATTGTAACAATAAGTTCCCCTAGGGGTAATAAAAGAAGTACTTTGCCTGTCTTCAGGTTTCATTTTGATCTGGTTGTAACCAGAGTAAGCATCCATGAAGCTGAGCAACTCGTGTCCCGAGGTGGCGTCCACTAGTTGATCAATTCTGGGCAGTGGAAAGTGATCTTTTGGGCATGCCTTGTTGAGATCGGTGAAATCAACACACATTCTCCATTTATTGTTCTTCTTCTTTACCATCACCACGTTGGTAAACCAGTCTGGATATTTCACATCTTCAATGAATTGAGCTTTCTGGAGCTTGTCGACCTCCTCTTGTATAGCTTGATTTTTCTCGGGACTAAATACTCTTCTTCTCCGCTTTACAGGTTTGATCTCCTTATTCACATTGAGCTCATGACATAAGAAGTTTGGATCTATTCCTGGCATGTCTTCATGACTCCATGCAAAAGTTTTCTTCCTGTTTCGCAAGAAAGTTATCAATTCATGTTTTATCGAGGCATCCAACGACGAACCTATCTGGGTTACTCGTTCAGGGTGCTCGTCGTCCAGAATAACATTTTCTGTAGATTCCACCACCTGTCCTTTTACAAGTTGGGATTCATCTCTGGGATCCAATGTTTCAATTTCTGTACCTTCATCCACCTGGTAGGTAGTAGTCTTTTTTCTTGACTCTTCAATCTCCTCTTGCTTGGCAGATGAATAATAGCATTCCCGAGCTACTTTTTGATCACCTTTCACAACTCCTACTCCAAAATTCGTTGGGAATTTTAAGCACTGATGTACTGTAGATGGGACTACTTCGAACTTTTTCAAACCAACTCTTCCCATGATGATGTTGTAAGCTGACTGCACATTCTTATCCATCACAAAGAAACGTATTCTCTCTGTTCGACAAGCAGGCCAAGTTCCAATGAATATATCCAACTTAATCGTCCCAAGTGGAAAAACTTTCTCGCCAGTAAAACCCAAAAGAGGTCTGTGATAAGGTTCCAATTGAGATAATTTTAAATTTAAACTGTCAAAGCATGAATAGTACATGATGTCTGCCGAACTTCCATTGTCTACCAGCACCCTTGAAATCACTACTTCTTTCATCCTCATTTTGATCACCAGAGGGTCGTCGTGAGGGTAAAGAACACCTGCCAGGTCGTTTTTTGAAAACCCAATGACCAGCTTCTCTTTGTTTACCTTCCTCGGACGATCCTCCTCGGCCAAATTTATTCGCTGAATGTACGAGAAAGCTTGGGCCTCTCCGAGGTAAGCCTTTCTTTCTGCAGTAAGGTCTCCTCCTCCTGCATCTCCTCCTGTAATAACATTACAATCAAATGAACCAAAACATATGGAAAATACCTCTCGTTCTGGCTGCCTCGGTTTCTTGGGAAGATCGGGGTCATCATCTGGATCATCTTCATGATTTCTCTTCTTTTTATCCTCTGTTCGACGAGGAGATCTAGACCTCTCTCTAGTTCGATCATTATTTCTTCTTTCCCCTCCCCGATCAACATACTTTGCTAGCTTTCCTCTTCGGATGAGCGTTTCAATCTCGTTCTGAAGAGCTATGCAATTTTTGGTCATATGACCATGATCCTTATGAAACTTGCAATATTTATCCCTGTTCCTCGTATCAGGGTCTGACCTCAATTTCTTCGGCCACTTTACCTCCTCGCTATTCTTGATTTCGTCCAAGACATGATTAATACCCAATTTCAAAGGAGTATAATTATCGAATTTCTTCAGGACTTCCCATGATGTTTTATTACTCTTGGAATGGCTGTCACCTCCATTGCCCTTATGCTCTTTCTTCTTAGATTTGTCGACTTCCACCTTGGTTTCTTTATCCATGTTCTTCTTCGCAGCCACAGCCTCCTCGGCATTCATGATTTTGGCCGCTTTTGCCATCAACTCTGACATAGTTGTAGGTGGATCTTTGGCCAAAGTGTAGTACAACTTGTTAGGCAACAACCCACTCATCAAGGCGATGATTGCTGTCTTTTCTTCATAATCTATGACTTCTAGCTTCTCGTTATTGAAACGAGTTATGTAATCTCTAGTACTTTCGCCAGATTTTTGTCTAACACTTAACAAGTGTGCTACTCGTTTTACTTGTTTTGCCCCAAAACAGAAATTGCCAATGAACAACTCGGTCAACTGAAAGAAAGTTGAAATCTTTCCCCAAGGAAGATTGTTGTACCATATTTGGGCAGATCCAGTAAGAGTTCCATAGAATGCTCTACATCTCATCTCGTCGGGGACAACATAGATGTCGGCAGCAGCCTGATATTGCTCTATGTGTAGAACAGGATCTGTCTTTCCATCATACTTAGGGGTCACCACGGGCGCTTTAAATTTCGACGGTGTAGGAAAATCCACAACGGCCTGTACAAAAGGTGTCCCTCGAACAAAAGTCCGTTGTAGGAGATTCTTTGCCTTAGCCATTTCTCCCAATCTATCCTCCAACCGCTGAATGGAACCTTTCCACGCATCATTTCCCTCCTCGGGCCTATTAGTTTGAGCAATTGATTGTTCTGAAGTAGCCTCCTGAGATCTATCTTGACGAGCAACTGGTCGTGATTGTGCTGATCCTTCTCTTAGATCTGATGGTTGTCAAAAACTCCTCGACATGGTCTTAGGTGGACTCCTATTCCTTCTAGGGCCTAATCGGCTGAAAGGAGATGCTCTGCTCAGTCTTTTCAAGGCGCTGGGTCTTTCTGGAGAGAGAGTGATACGTTGATCAGTATCTGTAGCCCGTATTGATGAAGTTCGCCCAGGTTGATAAGAGAAATCATTAGATTCCTCATTACAATATGACTCAGTACGTCTGGATCGTGAAGAAAGTAAATAGGTTTGTCTCTTACCACTTCGTTGTCCTGAATGCGCAGGTGCACCGCCATGAAGGGTTTGTATGAGTTGACGCATTGTTTCTTGCATTGCGGTTTGTCCTTGATCCAGATTCGTCATAATTCGAGCCAGATCTGGAGGTGCAGAGGGATTTGGAGGATTTCCAGCATTTCCAGCGTTTCGATTGCTAGATTCTGGATTGTCTGCCATTGATGATGAATAATTCTTGATGAAAAACGATAACAACAGTCGTTTCCCACAGACGGCGCCAATCTGTTGATGTAAAAAATTAGATTACTCTAATAATTCAATCATAGATAAATAAATGAGACAAAGAATTTTAAAGTGGTTCAGCCTTATATGAATGGCCTACGTCCACTGTTATGTTATTACTGAGTGTTTGGGAATTCTCGATTACAAGTTCTATCAAGAAATTTAGGTCCCCTTGAATGAGGGTAATACAATGTATTTATAGCCTTGAGGCTATAATCTGAAAGGGTGATACATTAAATGATATACATATGAAGGGGTAATACATTTAATGCTCTTCAAGCGTGTGCGTCAAGATGATAAGCATTCAATAAATAGTTGAACTGTTGATTATCTGGTAATTAATGCTTTGGTCGAGATGCAGCTCGAACCGCCTTAGTTGTTCGTCGTTCAAGAGTTCCTCGGAGCGTTGGTGTTCCTCGGAGAGTTGGAGTTCCTCGGAGTATACTTATTGCTCGGAGTGAGTCTGACTTGGTCGAGGAAATAGACTTCCTCATTGCTATTGTTCTATGTAGGTTGACACGTGTCTTCTTATTATCCGTCCATATCAGCATACGAGTTTTGGTATCAACAATACCAATTCGTATTAATTTATAAGTATACACACTTATTTAAATCTCATAAGTATTCACTCACTTATGATATAATTATCACATTAATTGCTTCCGAATATTATCTTATCACGACTAGCTAGTATTATTATTTCATCCTACTCGCACATTCGGATTCACTCTTATATAATTGAAATATATATATTCTACACGCATAAAATATATATATAAACCCGTCGAAATATTTCCCTGAGTGTCATTCGTCCCAAACACTCCTAAAATTGATACTCCGAATTTTATTCCCACGAATCCAAGGTTCATATATTACTCATCTAAACATTTGGAAGTCCTAACACTCTTTTTAGGATCCCCTAATATTTATCTCTACAAAAAAATTCTCCGTCAATCTTTAAAACCAAGGAAAAATTTTCATATCTGACAGGGCCGAATCGATTCGCCCTGGACCGAATCGATTCGCTTTGACCGAATTGATTTGGCCACTAGCAAATCGATTCAAAATGGTTCAGTCCCAAATTTGTTCGAGCTTCATCATCTTCTTCAACTCCAAATTCAATCCAACACTCATCCAACCCATGATTTATGGTATCTAACATCACCAACCATCAATATAATCATCTACACACTATGATTTACCAAACACAATAATTGATTTATGGGATTCATCCATTTAATTAATAATTTCAACCCTATCTTAATTGAATTCAATATTATCCAACTCTTCCAATTTTCTTCCCCAAAATTCGACCATGAACATTGATTCAGGCTTGGATTTCATATGGAGTTATTAACACATTAATTTATATGAAATCATTTCCAAAAATCTCATTTTTATGCAAGAATCCCAAACCCAAAATTCATATTTTTCTTCACCAATCATAATATGAATTATAAACACACATAAATAATTAAAGCAAATTAAACACTTGCCTCGTTGGATAAATCCAACGACCTCGTGTCGGGATACTCCGCTGCTTGGCCGGAGTTCTCCTCTTCTTCTTCCTTTCTCTTCTTTTCTCTTTCTCTCATGGATTATAAGACAAAATTAAGGCGTATCCCCTTATTAAACCCAAAATTGACTCGTATACTCAAATGCGAGTTCCTACTAGTCCAAAAAGTCCCCGAAACCCAAACACTACCCCTGGATACTCTATTTTGTCTATTTCAGCCCATTTGAGACCAACCATGCACTCAAAATACCCATTCGAGTCACTTATCAAAAATTCACCTTTTTTAAATCCAATACAAATTCGCACGTGTTTTCCGATCAAAATATTATTTCTTATCGCTTTTTCCAACCGCGACTTGATATAAAATAATCCAACTTCATTTACTTATTCCCATAAGTAAATATAGTACACGTAAATAGTAATTCGTCACTCGCCAATTAATATTTGTCCATTCACTTAATTTCTCAAATCATTTCTCCGAGTACTAAATTACACCCACTCATGAAATTTGAATACCCATAAAAGTATGGTGTATTACAATCGCATGCCCCCATTATTTTATCAAAGAAGAGAAAACTCAGAAGCGATCTATTAAATCATATATAGGATAATTCAATCAATAAACATATCGAGTCACCTTGAGGTGAATAGTAAATATCAGACTTGAATTTTCTTGTAACTAATTTCATAATGTGAATAAATCATACTTCAGCATAAATCGAATACAAGGTAGCGTAGAGTGTCAATCCGAGCGACCATGGATGAGGTTACTCAGAATGTTACGATGATTGAGGCAGCTCGAGATACTATGATTAAGGTAGCTCGAGTTTCAGGTTTGAGCAAATTTGCTAAGTTTTCAACAAAAACTTTTATTTTGCCAAGGTCACTTTAAAATTATCCTTTTTGATAAGGTATAACACCCCGTATAATTAAATACCGGGTACCTACTCCTTTATTAAATTAATATAGAATATCAAGTTGGTTCAGTCTTAGCATCACTATCGAATATTTAAAAAGTGAGATGCCAATTTTTATTAATTAAATTAACTTACAACCAAGTAAAAATAACCAACCATTAGACATTCACATTAACCAATCTCATAGGAATAATTAATAGAAAGAAATAACAGAGTCTCGAGTAACACTCCAACTATAGTCTCAATGCCAAATAATCCCCAATACAAAAGTCTGAATATCTAAATAAATCCAACAACTGAAATGTAAATGAAAGTCTGAAACTGCTATCTCTAAATGAAAATGGGCGACATGCCCTAATTGATGTGGATAATTCTGTAATAATCAAAGATAGATGGTGGAGGCGTCTAATATCAAGATCCTGCAACTTCCACAACAGCTACATCACGTCAATAAAATGGAACTCCTATGTTTGGCATCCCTGTGGCTGGGCACCTGAAAGGTTTTTATAAAACAAAATAGATTTGGAAGCAAACAGGTCAGAGCCCGATGTGAAAATAGTTTAAAAATAGCAAGTGTTTAAATGCAATTTAAACAACACATGTAATAAACATGTTAATCACGTGCTCTCACTTAGGACTCTCACCCCTCAACTAATGTGCATGCCTAACGCATTTTTTTAACCCATTCTAGTTATGTCACTTCCTAACTAGTCTATACCAAATCTATCTATACGGAATTCTTTACGATGCCCACCCGTATTACCCAATTAAGATATAATTACATTTCAAATACTCATTAATTGAATCAATTATCTCATATGTTATTTAAGTTTCCACATCTTTAAGTCATTTAAATATCTTAGCCATTCTCATCTACTAAGCAACAGTGAATAATCACAAGGGTATGTGTATATATATATATATATATATATATATATATATATATATATATATATATATATATATATATATATATATATATATATATATATATATATATATATCTGGCACCTCAAAAAGGCTAGAACCTGCGGTGCACACATACTCTGCTATCAAATCTCAGTACATCACGCACGTACGGATTTCAAGTTTCGAATCACTCAGGAACTGTATCAATACAAATTACACATATTGGAGGCGAACATAGTTCACATACCTATGGGTCACGCATATACCTACGCTCCCATAGTTGGCTGACTTATCAACTCACAAATAAGTCTTCACCGTCCTATGTTCTTGAGGTACCAAATTTAAATCCCCTCGAAGGCACATAAGACAAGATTATCCTCTTCCTACAACCTCCCGTGATAGAAAGTATGGTAGGTATGTCATACACATAATAATCCATATACTAGGTAAACAAACAACCTAAGTAATCATCATTTCAATATAGGTACACTCATGTACTATATTACAAGTCTCATACGTAGTACAGTTTCATCGTGATTATTCTACGCAATATGTTTACCGCGATAACTCTCGTCGTATAAATCCGAGTACTTAAACCTATTCCAAAAGGTTACTAAGTTTCCCACTTATCTCTACGTTTATTTAAGTAATTTAAAGTCCCCTTACTACTGTCTCTAACCTTATGTTATTGTTTATCGGAATTAAATTCAAGTTCCCATAATTTCCAACCGTAACTCACTCGTCGGACACTCGTAAGTTTATCATTTAATCCCAAACCAAACTAATATTTTCCGGGTCTCAAATACACCCCTACTGACCTTCCTTAAGTCCCAATATGTTTAAATAGTCCACACCAATAATTCTTAAAAGTCGGGATTGGTTAAACCTTAAAAGGAAATTTTATCAAAATACAGGGGAAGTCGATCGATCGACCAGTTACAACCCAGAATTTTAGCATTTTGACCATCGTTTTGTTTCCAAAATTCATTACATGATCCCATTATCCATAGTAAACATGCTTGATGTTATAACAAGCTAAACACATGATTTCTAACGTTCAAGAATCATCAAATCATCAGGAAAATTTCATACAAATTTAATTGTTCATCAAGTACTCATGTTTAAACCCTAGGATAACTTTTCTCAGTTCAAGATAGCCAAATACTCAGATTTAATCCATGACTTATATCATTTAGGATCTGATTCAATTCTCTAATCTTTACAGAATTCATGTACATGCAATCCTACCCAAAGATCAAGATTTAATTCGTCAATTATATAAAATCTTCAATATTTATGGTATATGTTGATGTAAAAAATTAGATTACTCTAATTATTCAATCACAGATAAATAAATGAGACAAAAGATTTGAAAGTGGTTCAGCCTTATTTGAAAGGCCTACATCCACGGTTATGTTATTGCAGAGTGTTTGGGAATTCTCGATTACAAATGCTATCAAAAAATTCCGGTCCCCTTGAATGAGGGTAATACAATGTATTTATAGCCTTGAGGCTATAATCTGAAAGGGTGATACATTAAATGATATACATATGAAGGGGTAATACATTTAATGCTCTTCAAGCGTGTGCGTCAAGATGATAAGCATTCAATAAATAGTTGAACTGTTGATTATCTGGTAATTAATGCTGTGGTCGAGATGCAGCTCGAACCGCCTTAGTTGTACGTCGTTCAAGAGTTCCTCGGAGCGTTGGTGCTCCTCGGAGAGCTGGAGTTCCTCGGAGTATACTTATTGCTCGGAGTGAGTCTGACTTGGTCGAGGAAATAGACTTCCTCATTGCTATTGTTCCATGTAGGTTGACACGTGTCTTCTTATTATCCGTCCATATCAGCATACTAATTTTGGTATCAACAGAAGCCCCCAATGTTTCGTATTTCGAACTTTGAGGAGTATGGAACATTTTTTCTCGGTATATGGCAATATTAAATGACCTTCCTGGGTTTTAGGAGCATTTTCTTCTTATTTGAATTTCCTTCCAAATTCGCAGAATCTGCCTTTTTGCATAAGCGCTTCGATCTTCGTGTACTTTTTGTCCTTTTAGCCGCCGGTAGCGTAATAGTTTCCTTTTTGTAATCATTTTTTTCGCCATTTCTCAAGGCAAAGTATTTAAACTTCTTAGGCAATCATACCGTCTTCTACCTTTCCGAATTTTCTGCTTTCGAGTTTTCCATAGCCTTTCTTTCTCTTGTGCGTTCATCCTTGTTTTCGTTCGTTGTCAACAGATCTCCCTTTTTCCTGTAAGGTCTTCTTCCTTCTTCTTCATTTCCTTTATTCACCATGGTTTATATTATTGAATCTCTTTAGAAATTCTGCTCTGACTTTTCCATTCCATCTTGAGTAACCTTGGAAAATCTTTCTGAGCCTTTAGATTATTTTCGTTTGGCTGAGGGACACTGGTTCCCCAGTCTATTTATTGCTGAATGTGGATTTTCTTTTCCACCAAACCCTCCGTGCTTAGAGTTCTGTCAATATTTTGATGTCGTCCATGCAAAAATAGCCCCCAACACATGGAGAATAGTTAATGGGGTGTATAGGTTAAATCAAACTCATGAAACTCGTATAGGAATTCCTGAGATTATGTACTGTTATAGATGGGCTATTTTAGATAATGTTTGTTATCTAAAAACTAGATTTTTGAATAGGGCTTTAGTAGTTAATCTCCCTGATGCAAATAGGGATTATTTTGAACATGGGGTAATTATAAAAAATTGGCAACATGCCCCTTTGGTTGGAGATGCAGTATATGAGGGTCCCAAATGCCCTCCATATGGCAATGGAATAGGTTATTTTCATTTTATTTCATTTATGAAATTATGATTTCATTATGTTTGAATAAACGCATGATTGACATTTCAATATGTTTTTGTTTGCAGTTGACAGCAAGAGAAAAACTCCCAAAGAATCAGAAGTTAATATAAAGCATTTGAAACATATCCGGAGTTTGCATCAGAAAGTTGCAGACGAGCACGTCAAGTCTGCCTCATACTTGTTGCAGTATAGGAGCTATACATTGTCCTTTACTGCTCGTCCTGTGGTTAGCATTAGTGAACCATTGCCAGCTTCTGAGGATTCTTCACCAGACTCTCACATTCCTCTGAGTCAAAAAATGGGCAAAAGAAGAGTTCCTGCTCTCTTCGAAGAGACTACTTCTGCTGGAGATGGTAAAAGAAATAAGGCTGATGTCCAGAAGCGGACAAAGAAAGTAGACGCCACCCCTTCTGTTGCTCCTCAGAGGGCCGCCGAGAAGCCCCCAGTGGCTCCTGTGCAGAAGGATGCACCTGTGGAAATAATCACCATATCTCCAACCAAAAGTTCTTCTTTGGTTGAGATTGTTGAGAAGACACCGAGGAGACTGAAGAAATCCTCCTCGATCAGTTTTTCTGAAGCCATTCCCCAGCTCCAAGCTAGTGGAGTTGGTGTTCCAACCATTATTCCCCCGAGTTCTGCAATGAGCTCGGTAAAGACTTGGACCATTCCTGAAGTCCAAGGAATCGAGGAAAATATGTCTAGGGATATGCTGACATCCCTAGCTACTCGTCACATTGCTTCAGTAAGTTTCTCTTATCCTGGATTTTTCTTTCTTTTCATCAATACATGTATCTCGGCACTGACTTATCATTACCTTCTTTTTCAGCTGGTGAGTTGCTTTAACACCATAGTGAAGAAAGATGAAGCAATCAAGGCTTATAGCTCCTCGTCTGGAGTAGAGGATGCTTTACAGGGCTTGGCCCAATCTTTGAAGGAATCTCGTCCAAAATACGATGAGGATAGAGGTGAATGGGAGAAGAAGTTGGCTGCATCTGAGGCAGAGAAGGTGCAGTTGGGAAGTAAAGTGAAGGATTTGGAGAGAGAGAATAAAAAATATGCCGAGAAGCTCACAAGCTTTGGGGAGCTTGAGAATAAGTTGAAATCGGCCGAGGAAGAGCTGACCCTTCTGCGAGAAGTAAATCGCCAGAAGGAGGAGGTGGAGGCCAAGTTGAAAGCCTCCGAGGATTTTCTATCCGAGAAGCTCTCCTGGGAGAAAATGAAAAGAAAAATGGCTGTGAAAAAATCATTTTGAACCGGTTGGGATAAAGGATGGGACAAGGGGGTAGCAGCAATGATGGCCCAGGTGCAGTATGTAAGTTTGAAATACTTTCGAGATGGTTGGGTTGCTGCCCTGCAAGAACTGAAGGTGAACGAGGACTCTGAACTATTTCAACAACATCTTCCTGGCCCCCCTCCTGTAATTGAAGATGAGGAAGAAGATGAAGTTGTGTCCGAGGAGTCTTCAATGATAGGAGGTGATCAAGTCCTTTCTACACAACCCAACCAGACGGCCACCGAGGAGATCTCGTCTTTGCCTCCTCCTGAACAAGTCTCAACTTCTGCCAATCAACTCATTGTTCCCACCGAGCAACCAATCTCCTCGTCCCAGCCTCCCGAGAAAGTCTTGGGAGATAAGGAAAAGGTGTGAAGTTGTTCGGTATTCTCTTTCTATTTTTCTTTTTCTTGTACTATGTATTATGAACGCTGTACTCCTTTTGATGATGTAATAAAATCACCTTTTTTGCTCCTCTGCGTTGTTGATGTTCTGTCTTCTTCTTCTATTAACTTTTGCCTTCTCTTCTTTACTAGTTCATGGCTAGAATGGATATGCTATCTGATAATGATACAAAGTTGATGCAGCAATGCCACGAATATTATAAATCTTGTCACACAGACCTAAGTGCATCTGAAGTTGCTGATATCCTTGGTCATGATGCTTCAGAGCAGGCAGTTGAGGCCTATCAGTACCTGAAGGGTTTACTTGACCGGGTTGTGGCCAATAATGTAGCCTATTACGAAATGATCGAGGATCTTCAATGTACCTTAGAGGACCTTCAAAATCAGTATAAGGAATCAAATTCCCTGTTGCACGAGGGGTATGAGAAGAGGTAACAGCAGCTTTCTGCCGAGAAGGGCTTCGACAAACTCCTGGCTGGGTACAATGTCAGAGAGATAACCCTAAAGGGTGAAGTTGAAGCCTGTAAACAGATTGTCGAACTGCTAGAATAAGAAAATAACAATTTGCAGAAAGTGTTGGCACAGTATAAGTCTACAGCATCTTCTTCAACAGCTGTAATCCCAGTGACTGACGAGGGATTTTCCTTTCTAGAGGTTGAGAATGCCAAATTAAGGCAAGAGTTGGATACCTTGAGAAGGTCGGGTACTTCTACTTCTACTCGGGGACGAGGAAGAGGTTCTCGTGGACGAGGAAGAGTTGCTCAGGATATTGCCGAGGAACAGAGTACTCCACCTACTCGGGGACGAAGAAGAACTCTTCGTCGTTCTGTTGAAGAATCTCGTACTTAGTCAACATTGGAAACTCAAGCGTTCCAATTGAATGCAAAAGATCGGGCTTTGTCTGAAATGTCCAAGAAAATTTAAACTCTGGAGGATCAACTTACATCAACAAAGTCTGCTCTGGATAATAAGGATGTTCTTGCCAGAAACCTTCATGAGAATCTTGAAAAGTTGACATTTCAATTTAATAAACATCCCAGGGAGTTCTGGATGGCTGGATACAATGAAGCGTTATTCCACTTAGATGATCGTATCCAGAATGCCAATAACGAGGGTTACAAGCAAGGTTGGCTGAATGCCTTGGGCGTGCTGAAGCTCGAACAGGGGCACTACCTGTGGGATTATTATGATCCCGGGGTTCTTGACTTGCCAGTGCCACCGTATAACTTGGACATGGAATGGATCCCAGCTCGTGCCATTCCTCGGAGCTTAATTGCAAAATACCTTGGCGACTATAATCTTCACTCTCAGATCGAAGTATCTCGTCCCGAGCATCTATTGGACACTCCTTCAGTAATGAACGTCAGAATGCTCCGAGATATTAACTTCATTAATTCTCCTCTTTGCCTGGAAGATCCTCCTGCTGGCGAGGAGCCTGTTTCAAAAGCTAAGGGAAAGAAACCAATAGAGTAGGGATCTCAATGTAATAGTTAGTACACATATGTAATTTGTAATTCGTTTTGAATTTTAATGAAAGACTTTCATTTTCTGTTTGCAAATCTGTATTGCTATTGTCTTGTGCTTGTTAAACACTTTATATTTGTGCTTTCATAACAATATTGTGTGGTTCATCGACCAACTTAGTAATAAAAAGTTACAAGTATCAGTAATGTTGCTCGATCACTTGATAATAAAGTAATGAGTAAAAAAAATGTTTAAAATTTTTTTCAACCAACCAAGGTTGTTAAATTGTGCTTGTCGACCAACTATAGTTAGTGGGTGTTTATCCTGAGCAGCTATACTTAGTACTTTTTAGAATATTTTCTCCTCGTCGACCAACTACAGTTAGTGGGTTTTTATCCCCGACCAGCTATACTTGGTTCAGTTTGGAATATTTTGTTCTTCGAGGAACTTTTTGTAATAATCTTACCTCCCGACCAACATAAGTTGGTATTAAAGGCATATCTTGTTTCTTAACCAAATGAGATTGGCCTTTTTAGGAGTCTCGTGTTCTCGCTCTTTTACCAACCGGAGTTGGTCTGAGTTCGAACTATCATGTCCACTCGCTCTTTTACCAACCTGAGTTGGTCACGCTAGTGTACGCCTCCTAACCAAAGGAGTATAGTTTGTTCTCTCCCTTTTACCAACCGGAGTTGGTCGTGGGTTCGAACTATCATGTTCACTAGCTCTTTTACCAACCTGAGTTGGTCACGCTAGTGTACGCCTCCTAACCAAAGGAGTATAGTTTGTTCTCGCCCTTTTACCAACCGGAGTTGGTCGTGGGTTTGAACTATAGTGTCCACTAGTTCTTTTACCAACCTGAGTTGGTCACGCTAGTGTACGCCTCCTAACCAAAGGAGTATAGTTTGTTCTCGCCCTTTTACCAACCGGAGTTGGTCGTGGGTTTGAACTATCAGTGTTGCTGAACAGCGTAGTGTTGTACACTAGTATTCCCCCGAAAAATTTTCGATAAAAAGAGAGAAGATAGAGAAACATCATCGTTTTATTCATATTGATGGAACTGCTTTACATTTTACATCACTGATAATACTTGCGTAGGTGTTCAGCATTCCATGCATTCTTAAACTCCTCTCCTTCTAGAGTTTCTATGCGTTAAGTTCCTGGTCGAACAACTTCTGTAACTCGGTAAGGTCCATGCCAGTTTGCTTCCAATTTATTGTCTTCTGAATGACCTTCTGTAGCACATAGTCTCCTTCTTTTAAGTCGCATTTCTTCACCCTCTTGTTGTAGAACAGAGTTGTTCGTTGTTGGTAAGCAGCATTCCTAATGGCTGCCTCTTCTCTAACCTCCTCGAGCATATCCAAATCCAATCTTCTCATCAAGTCACTGACTGGGGAATTGAAATTAAGCACTCTATGTGTTGGAAGACCCAACTCGGCAGGTATTACAGCTTCACTTCCAAATGCCAGCATATATGGTGATTCTCCAGTTGCTGCTCGGGGAGTTATTCGGTAAGCCCACAATACTGACTGTAGCTCATTAATCCAATTAGATTTAGCCTCACTTAGCCTCTTCTTCAAACCATTTAGTAATGTTATGTTCGTCACTTCAGTTTGTCCATTGCTCTGAGGATGGCCTGGTGCTAAATGAACCTTCAAAACGTTTGACTGACGATAATAGGCTGCGAACTCCTCGTTATCAAATTGTGTTCCATGGTCTGTAATGAAGGCATGAGGGAGACCATATCGTCAGATGATGTTCTTCCAAATGAACTGGTACACCTTCTCATGTGTCATATCAATAAGTGGCTCAGCTTCTACCCACTTAGTAAAATAATCCACTGCGACGACGAGGTACTTGAATCTTCCTCGGGTCGTTGGCAGTGGTCCAACCAAATCAATTACCCACATGGAAAATGGCCAAGGGGAAGTTATGGGTGTCAACAATGCTTGTGGAGTTCGTCGAATGGAGGAAAAACGTTGGCATTTATCACATCTTTTGGCATAGGCTATACAATCAGCCCTCATCGTTGGCCAATAGTACCCCTGCGTCATCACTCTTTGTAAAAGTGTCCGACCTGCTACATGTGCTCCACAAGATCCTTCATGGATCTCTTCAATCAATTCCTTCACCTCGGAGGGATGTACACATCTCTGCAAACCCACCATAATTCCTCGTCTATACAAAACACCATTAGTTAGTACAAACCGAGCAGCTTTAAACTTCAATTTCTTTGCAGCGAGCTTATCCTCTAACAATTCTCCCTCATCAATAAATGCCCTGATGGGATCCATCTAAGATGGTCCTAAATCAAGGGTAATAACATTCATCGTCAAGTCTTCATCTATGCTCCGACTTTCTAATACTTCAATTGGTATCGTTCTACGCAGCTCGGTACGAGTAGCTGATGCTAGTCGGGCCAGTGCGTCTGCTTGTGCATTTTCCATTCTCGGTATTCTGATCAACTGAATGGCATCAAATTCTGCCAGTAACTCTATCGCCTTTGCATGATACTTGACCATTAATTCTCCTTTAACTGCATATGTTCCCATCATTTGATTCACAATTAATTGAGAATCACTGAATACCATTACTTGTTGCGCTTCCATGTTCTTTGCTAATTTAAGACCTGCTATCATGGCCTCATACTCCGCCTCATTATTGGAAGTTTTGAATTAGAATCGTAGGGCGTATTCCACGTCAATCTCGTCTGGGGTGTTTAAAACAATCCCTGCTCCACAACCTGTTGTGCAAGATGACCCATCGATATACAATCTCCATGTAGGTAACTCGTCTTCAAATTTCTTATCTGATAAAGTTCCTCGGTGAAATATCTGATGTTTTCTTTCATCCTCCCCTAGTAATTTTTGCTCCTCGTCGACCATCTCTTCTCGCCCTTTTACCAACCGGAGTTGGTTTGGGTTTAAATTTGATGATCTTTCTACATCCATAAGTCCTTTTACCAACTAGGGTTGGTCTGGACTTATGTCTGTTGATCCTGTAACATCCACAGGTTGGTCAGCGAGCATCTTTTGTTCCTCGGGGGTATCAGGATAAGTGAACTCTGCTATAAAATCTTCTACAGCTTGCCCTTTTAATGATGATCTGGGTTCATACACAATATCATATTCACCGAGTTCTATTGCCCAGTACATCAGTCTCCCTGATTTTTCTGGCTTATGAAGGGCTTGTCTTAGTGGCATGTCGGTATACACGACGATGGTATGGGCCTGGAAATATGGCCTCATTCTTCTACTTGCTTCAATTAATGCCAATGCCAATTTTTCCAGCTTTGGGTATCTCATCTCTGCACCTCGAAAAGCCTTACTTGTGTAATAAATTGGTTTTTGGACTCCATTCTCCAATCTGATCAATGCCGAGCTGACTGCATTCTCCGATACTGCCAGGTATAAGTACAACTTTTCTCCCATTACTGGTCTGGACAATAGTGGAGGTGCTCCCAAATATTTTTTCAAGTATTGAAAGGCTTTTTCACATTCATCATTCCACTCGAAAGTTTTTCGAAGTGTTTTGAAGAATGGGAGGCATCTATCAGTTGCTCGGGATACAAATCTGTTGAGCGCTGCAACTCGTCCTGTAAGACTCTGCACCTTTTTCTTCGTCGTTGGAGATCGCAACCCTAAAAGAGCTTTGATCTTTTCTGGATTCGCCTCAATGCCTCGTTGGTTGACGATGTACCCGAGGAACATTCCTTCTCGTACTCCAAATGTGCATTTCGTTGGGTTGAGCTTCATTTGGTATTTATTCAGTTGATCAAAGGTCTGACCCAAGTCAACTAGATGATCAGCAGCTTTCTTTCTCTTTGTCAACATATCATCGACATAGACTTCCATATTGCAACTGATTTGTTCGGCAAAAACCTTGTTCATCAGCCGCTGGTATGTCGCTCCTACATTATTCAAACCAAAAGGCATAACATTGTAACAATAAGTTCCCCTAGGGGTAATAAAAGAAGTACTTTGCCTGTCTTCAGGTTTCATTTTGATCTGGTTGTAACCAGAGTAAGCATCCATGAAGCTGAGCAACTCGTGTCCCGAGGTGGCGTCCACTAGTTGATCAATTCTGGGCAGTGGAAAGTGATCTTTTGGGCATGCCTTGTTGAGATCGGTGAAATCAACACACATTCTCCATTTATTGTTCTTCTTCTTTACCATCACCACGTTGGTAAACCAGTCTGGATATTTCACATCTTCAATGAATTGAGCTTTCTGGAGCTTGTCGACCTCCTCTTGTATAGCTTGATTTTTCTCGGGACTAAATACTCTTCTTCTCCGCTTTACAGGTTTGATCTCCTTATTCACATTGAGCTCATGACATAAGAAGTTTGGATCTATTCCTGGCATGTCTTCATGACTCCATGCAAAAGTTTTCTTCCTGTTTCGCAAGAAAGTTATCAATTCATGTTTTATCGAGGCATCCAACGACGAACCTATCTGGGTTACTCGTTCAGGGTGCTCGTCGTCCAGAATAACATTTTCTGTAGATTCCACCACCTGTCCTTTTACAAGTTGGGATTCATCTCTGGGATCCAATGTTTCAATTTCTGTACCTTCATCCACCTGGTAGGTAGTAGTCTTTTTTCTTGACTCTTCAATCTCCTCTTGCTTGGCAGATGAATAATAGCATTCCCGAGCTACTTTTTGATCACCTTTCACAACTCCTACTCCAAAATTCGTTGGGAATTTTAAGCACTGATGTACTGTAGATGGGACTACTTCGAACTTTTTCAAACCAACTCTTCCCATGATGATGTTGTAAGCTGACTGCACATTCTTATCCATCACAAAGAAACGTATTCTCTCTGTTCGACAAGCAGGCCAAGTTCCAATGAATATATCCAACTTAATCGTCCCAAGTGGAAAAACTTTCTCGCCAGTAAAACCCAAAAGAGGTCTGTGATAAGGTTCCAATTGAGATAATTTTAAATTTAAACTGTCAAAGCATGAATAGTACATGATGTCTGCCGCACTTCCATTGTCTACCAGCACCCTTGAAATCACTACTTCTTTCATCCTCATTTTGATCACCAGAGGGTCGTCGTGAGGGTAAAGAACACCTGCCAGGTCGTTTTTTGAAAACCCAATGACCAGCTTCTCTTTGTTTACCTTCCTCGGACGATCCTCCTCGGCCAAATTTATTCGCTGAATGTACGAGCAAGCTTGGGCCTCTCCGAGGTAAGCCTTTCTTTCTGCAGTAAGGTCTCCTCCTCCTGCATCTCCTCCTGTAATAACATTACAATCAAATGAACCAAAACATATGGAAAATACCTCTCGTTCTGGCTGCCTCGGTTTCTTGGGAAGATCGGGGTCATCATCTGGATCATCTTCATGATTTCTCTTCTTTTTATCCTCTGTTCGACGAGGAGATCTAGACCTCTCTCTAGTTCGATCATTATTTCTTCTTTCCCCTCCCCGATCAACATACTTTGCTAGCTTTCCTCTTCGGATGAGCGTTTCAATCTCGTTCTGAAGAGCTATGCAATTTTTGGTCATATGACCATGATCCTTATGAAACTTGCAATATTTATCCCTGTTCCTCGTATCAGGGTCTGACCTCAATTTCTTCGGCCACTTTACCTCCTCGCTATTCTTGATTTCGTCCAAGACATGATTAATACCCAATTTCAAAGGAGTATAATTATCGAATTTCTTCAGGACTTCCCATGATGTTTTATTACTCTTGGAATGCCTGTCACCTCCATTTCCCTTATGCTCTTTCTTCTTAGATTTGTCGACTTCCACCTTGGTTTCTTTATCCATGTTCTTCTTCGCAGCCATTGCCTCCTCGGCATTCATGATTTTGGCCGGTTTTGCCATCAACTCTGACATAGTTGTAGGTGGATCTTTGGCCAAAGTGTAGTACAACTTGTTAGGCAATAACCCACTCATCAAGGCGGTGATTGCTGTCTTTTCTTCATAATCTATGACTTCTAGCTTCTCGTTATTGAAACGAGTTATGTAATCTCTAGTACTTTCGCCAGATTTTTGTCTAACACTTAACAAGTGTGCTACTCGTTTTATTGGTTTTGCCCCAAAATAGAAATTGCCAATGAACAACTCGGCCAACTGAAAGAAAGTTGAAATCTTTCCCCGAGGAAGATTATTGTACCATATTTGGGCAGATCCAGTAAGAGTTCCAGAGAATGCTCTACATCTCATCTCGTCAGGGACAACATATATGTCGGCAGCAGCCTAATATTGCTCTATGTGTAGAACATGATCTGTCTTTCCATCATACTTGGGGGTCACCACGGGCGCTTTAAATTTCGACGGTGTAGGAAAATCCACAATGGCCTGTACAAAAGGTGTCCCTCGAACAAAAGTTCGTTGTAGGGGATTCTTTGCCTTAGCCATTTCTCCCAATCTATCCTCCAACCGCTGAATGGAACCTTTCCACGCATCATTTCCCTCCTCGGGCCTATTAGTTCAAGCAATTGATTGTTCTGAAGTAGCCTCCTGAGATCTATCTTGACGAGCAACTAGTCGTGATTGTGCTGATCCTTCTCTTAGATCTGATGGTTGTCGAAAACTCCTCGACATGGTCTTAGGTGGACTCCTATTCCTTCTAGGGCCTAATCGGCTGAATGGAGACGCTCAGCTCAGTCTTTCCAAGGCGCTGGGTCTTTCTGGAGAGAGAGGGTGATACGTTGATCAGTATCTGTAGCCCGTATTGACGAAGTTCGCCCAGGTTGATAAGAAAAATCATTAGATTCCTCATTACGATATGACTCAGTACGTCTGGATCGTGAAGAAAGTAAATAGGTTTGTCTCTGACCACTTCGCTGTCCTGAATGCGCAGGTGCACCGCGATGAAGGGTTTGTATGAGTTGACGCATTATTTCTTGCATGGCGGTTTGTCCTTGAGCCAGATTCGTCAAAATTCCATCCAGATCTGGAGGTGCAGAGGGATTTGGAGGATTTCCAGCATTTCCAGCGTTTCGATTGCTAGATTCTGGATTGTCTGCCATTGATGATGAATAATTCTTGGTGAAAAACGATAACAACAGTCGTTTCCCACAGACGGCGCCAATCTGTTGATGTAAAAAATTAGATTACTCTAATTATTCAATCACAGATAAATAAATGAGACAAAAGATTTTAAAGTGGTTCAACCTTATTTGAATGGCCTACATCCACTGTTATGTTATTGCTGAGTGTTTGGGAATTCTCGATTACAAATGCTATCAAAAAATTCCGGTCCCCTTGAAAGAGGGTAATACAATGTATTTATAGCCTTGAGGCTATAATATGAAAGGGTGATACATTAAATGATATACATATGAAGGGGTAATACATTTAATGCTCTTCAAGCGTGTGCGTCAAGATGATAAGCATTCAATAAATAGTTGAACTGTTAATTATCTGGTAATTAATGCTGTGGTCGAGATGCAGCTCGAACCGCCTTAGTTGTTCGTCGTTCAAGAGTTCCTCGGAGCGTTGGTGTTCCTCGGAGAGTTGGAGTTCCTCGGAGTATACTTATTGCTCGGAGTGAGTCTGACTTGGTCGAGGAAATAGACTTCCTTATTGCTATTGCGCCATGTAGGTTGACACGTGTCTTCTTATTATCCGTCCATATCAGCATACTAATTTTGGTATCAACAGTATACCTTCAATTCTAAACTACCATGGATAAAATATGTATTGAATCTTTGCAACAATAAATCATTTGCCTTAAAATGCAGGTCTGATCCTTTGGAGAAGGTGATATGGTGGTGATGTTCTCTTTTGGGTCACAAATCCGGCGGTGGTAGTAATGCAAGGTGGTTGTTTGGCCCTAGCAACCTTTGGAAACCCTTCCTTTCTCTCTACTTCTATCTCTCAAGTTTGTAGCATCTAATAACCCTAATGATCCTAATGGTTGGCTGATATTTTTAACCTAAATTTCGTAGGTCACTATTCATCAAATAGTAAAATGACTAAAATACCCTCCCGGGTTGCCGGTTTGGGCTAAAAATGCCCCGGGACCCAAACTAAACCCCAGGTAGTCTTTTCTGACTATCTCGACTTTTCGGACACATTAGCGCACTCAAAATGACCATAAGAATGACATAAAAATAAACTACTCTATAATCCATTAAATTGGTCCCGACACGACGGACACGCGCGTCCCAATTTTACCAAAACTATCGTATTCCATTCGTGACAATTTTTAATAAGTTCATAATCATATATTACTATACTCGCTCAGTAATATTCAACATAATTATCATAATCAAATACTAACTCTTGTCTCGCTAGTATTTAAATTCATATTAATTACCAATTAATTTCTCATTTTTAATTCAATTAATCCTATAATTAAAATCAGAAAAAATACGGGGTATTACATAAGGTTGTTCGAAGAATGTCATTTTGACATTGTTGCTCGAATATGCACATACTAATTCTTTAAATGGCTTTTCTCGAGGCAACACAAAAATGGTTACGGAATTTCAAGGCCTATATGGTTTCTCGGTGGCAAAATTTAAGCAAGGTGGTGTCTCTCACGAAGATTTAAGCAATAAGGTTCCTCAGGAAAAGTTTAAGCAATAAGGTGCCTCAAGCAAAATTTTAAGCAACATAGTGCCTCACTCAAAAATTTTAAACAATAAGGTGCTTCGGGTAAAATTTTAAGTGACATGGCACCCCGGGCAAAATAAGTCGCCTTGGGCAAAATTTACACAATAATATAGCTCAAAATAGAAGTTGCTCAAATCCAAACTTGATTTTTTTTAGTTTAAACCTTTAAGAGGATTTTCTCATGTCAATAAAAAAATATTTGTGTAAACCCGAGTGGTAACCTCCGATGCACACAATAAGAAAATGAAAGATTTATGCTCGAATTATATCAACTTTATAAGTGTGACATTTATTTTACGCTAGCAAATTGAAATTTATATCAGTTCAAAACTTTAAATGCGAATAATCCCAATATTGCTCGAGTACATGATCGTACTGAATCGTTTAAATTGTTCTCTCGAGCTACCACAAAATAGTTACGAAATGTCAATACATGTACAATTTTTTCACAAATAAATGTTTTTTCTACCCAAACAATTTGAACTTGTGCACCGATATACATATTTTTTTTTAAACCTTGAAGATTATTTTTTGAGGAAGTGTAAATAAAACATGCACGAATTAAATACCATAACATCCAAAAAAAAAAATTAATGACCATACAATTAGTAACTGTTCATTGTCAATTTGTTCGAATGATCATATAATTAATATAATGTTTAATTTTGAAAATATTTCACGCGTGGTCCACTGCCACTATACCTATACCCTTGATTTCTAAAGAGATACCTCGATAACCTTATATCTCAGCGTGTTCGTTTTTTTAAAACAAAATCCCACTATCTTGGAACTTGGAGTCCCAAATGGTCCGTATATTCTCAAATAAAATCACAGTTCACCACAAAAACATTATACACAAGTTCCCATCTTTGGTTTAAGTTCCTCCATGATGGTTTCTCGGAGATCGGTTTTTATGGTTCAAAGAGGTTGTTCGGATGTTCATACGAAGTATTTCGGAGATTCACACGAGGTTGTTCGTGTTTTCCATGGTTGCTCGGAGATCATGATTTATCGGAGGTTAAATTGTTCGAAGATCCGAGGTTATTTGAAATACCTGATCGGATACGGTTGTTCACATATCAGATTTATTTGCATATGGATGTTCGGACAAAACCCCTGTGTGGTGGCTCAAATGTTTTTTTCAGTGAGTTAGTTTTTTCAGTGAGTTCCTTCAGAAGTCGAAATTGTCCCTCGGGTTATGGCTCCTCGGAGGTCACATAACAGATCTGATTTGGTTATTCGAAGATTTTCAAGATTGGTCGGAGATTTCCAAGATCCGTCGAGCTTTTTGTGGTTTGAACAAATCGGTTTAAATCTTTTTGTTGATAATTTGTTGTTTGGTTCTGTGTTGCAATTTTGTTGCACACAACTTCTTATGCAGAATATTTGGCACAGATCGTTCTTGATGATTCTTTTGCAATTTAAATGGTACCCACTTGGGAGTTTGGGAAGAGATAATCCCACTGGGAGTGTGTAGAGATCCCTCCGACAAGATGGACGTACACTAGGTGGAAATCTGCGCATCGATCTCTAATCTATTTAAACCATTATTAAGTACACTAGGTGGAAATCCGCGCGATGCGCGGTGCATGCGGTATTGAATGCTAAAAAAACGAAGCAAATTGAAAAATTGAGAATAGAATAAATAAAAGTGTAATAGAGTAAGAATGTAGAGTATTAGCGATAGTTGAAACACGCGTAGAAATATTCACAAATCTTGTAGAAGTGTTTACCAATCTCAACATCTACAAAAAAATTAACAAACATAATGTTGATACCAAAATTAATATGCTGATATAGACGAATAATAAGAAGACACGTGTCAATCTACGTGGCACAATAGCAACGAGGAATTCTATTTTTCCTCGACCAAGTCAGACTCACTCCAAGCAACAAGTATAATCCGAGGAGCTCTAATACTCCGAGGAACTCTAATACTCCGAGGAACACCAACGCTCCGAGGAACTCTTGAACGACGAGCAACTAAGGCGGTCCGAACTGCATCTCGGCCACAGCATTAATTACTAGAAATTCAACAGTTCAACTATTCATTGAATGCTTATCATACAAACGTATACTCTTAAAGGGCATTAATTGTTTACCCTTTCACATGTAAAGCCTAAAGGCTATAAATACCTTGTATCACCCTCATTCAAAGGGACCAGAATTTCTTGATAGAATTACATATCGAGAATTCCAAAACACTTGGCAATAACAGAAACAGTGGACGTAGGCCATTCTTATAAGGCTGAACCACTTTAAAATTCTTTGTCTCATTTATATTTATCTGTGATTAAATAATTAGAAGCAATCTAATTTTTTACATCAACAGATTGGCGCCATCTGTGGGAAACGACTTTGTTATCGTTATTAACAAAAAATCATTCATCATCAATGGCAGATAATCTAGAATCCAGCAATCGAAATGCTGAAAATGCTGGAAATCCTCCAAATCCCTCTGCGCCTCCAGATCTGGCTGGAATTATGACGAATCTGGCTCAAGGACAAACCGCCATGCAAGAGACGATGCGGCAACTCATACAAACCCTTCATGGCGGTGCACCTGCACATTCAGGACAGCGAAGTGGTCAAAGGCAAACCTATTTACTTTCTTCACGATCCAGGCGTACAGATGCGTATCGTAATGAGAAATTTGATGATTTCTCTTATCAACCTGGGCGAACTTCATCAATACGCGTTATAGATACTGAGCAACGTATCACTCTCTCTCCAGAGAGACCTAGTGCTTTGTAAAGACTGAGTAGGGTGTCTCCTTTTAGTCGATTAGGCCGTAGGAGGAATAGGAGTCCACCTAAGACCATGTCGAGGAGTTTTCGACAACCATCATATCTAAGAGAAGGATCAGCACAATCACGACCAGTTGCTCGTCAGGATAGATCCCAGGAGGCCACTTCAGAACAATCAATTGCTCGAACTAATAAGCCCGAGGAAGGAAATGATGCGTGGAAAGGTCCCATTCAGCGGTTGGAGGATAGATTGGGAGAAATGGCTAAGGCAAAGAACCACCTACAACGAACTTTCGTTCAAGGGTCACCTTTTGTACAGGCTATTGTGGATTTTCCTACACCGTCGAAATTTAAAGCACCTGTGGTGACCCCCAAATATAATGGAAAGACAGATCCTGTACTTCACATAGAGCAATATCAAGCTGCTGCCGACATCTATGCTGTCCCCGACGAGATGAGATGCATAGCATTCTCAGGAACTCTAACTGGATCTGCCCAGATATGGTACAACAATCTTCCTCGGGGTAAGATTTCAACTTTCTTTCAATTGGCCGAGTTGTTCATCGGAAATTTCTGTTTTGGAGAAAAGCGAGTAAAAAGAGTAGCACACTTGTTAAGTGTTAGACAAAAATCTGGTGAGAGTACTAGAGATTACATAACTCGTTTCAATAACGAGAAGCTGGAAGTCATAGATTATGAAGAAAAGACAGCAATCACCGCATTGATGAGTGGGTTGTTGCCTAACAAGTTGTATTATACTTTGGCCAAAGATCCACCTACAACTATGTCAGAGTTGATGGCAAAAGCGACCAAAATCTTGAATGCCGAGGAGGCTATGGCTGCGAAGAAGAATATGGATAAAGAAACCAAGGTGGAAGACGACAAATCCAAGAAGAAAGAGCATAAGGGCAATGGCGGTGACAAGCATTCCAAGAATAATAAATCGTCATGGGAAGTCCTAAAGAAATTTGATAATTATACTCCTTTGAAAATGGGTATTAATCATGTCTTGGAAGAAATCAAGAATAACGAGGAAGTAAAGTGGCCAAAGAAACTGAGGTCAGACCCTGACACGAGGAATATGGAGAAATATTGCGAGTTCCATAAGGATCATGGTCATATGACCAAAAATTGCATAGCTCTTCAGAACGAGATTGAAACACTCATCCGAAGAGGGAAGCTAGCGAAGTATGTTGATGGGGGAGGTGAAAGAAGAAATAATGACCGAACGAGAGAGAGGTCTAGATCTCCTCGTCGAGCAGAGGAGAAGAAGAAGAGGGATCATGAAGATGATACAGAGGATGACCCCGATCTTCCCAAAAGGCCAAGGCAACCAGAAAGCGAGGTATTTTCAATACGTTTCGGAACATTTGATTGTAATGTTATTACAGGCGGAGATGCAGGAGGAGGAGATCTTACTGCAGAAAGAAAAGCTTACCTCGGTGAGGCTCAGGCTTGCTCATACATTCAACGGATAAATTTGGCTGAGGAAGATCGCCCGAGGAAGATAAACAAAGAGAAGCTGGTCATTGGTTTTTCAAAAAACGACCTTGCAGGTGTTCTTTACCCTCACGACGACCCTTTGGTGATCAAAATAAGGATGAAAGAAGTAATGATTTCAAGGGTTCTGGTAGATAATGGTAGTTCGGCAGACATCATGTTCTACTCATGCTTTGACAGTTTAAATTTTAAATTATCTCAATTGGAACCTTATCACAGACCTCTCCTGGGTTTTGCTAGCGAGAAAGTTTTTCCACTTGGGACGATCAAGTTGGATATATTCATTGGAACTTGGCCTGCTTGTCGAACAGAAATAATACGCTTCTTTGTGATGGATAAGAATGTGCAATCAGCTTACAACATTATCATGGGAAGAGTTGGTTTGAAGAAGTTCGAAGCAGTTCCATCTACAGTATATCAGTGCTTAAAATTCCCAACAAATTTTGGAGTAGGAGTTGTAAAAGGTGATCAAAAAGTAGCTCGGGAATGCTATTATTCATCTTCCGAGCAAGAGGAGCTTGAAGAGTCGAGGAAAAAGACTACTACCTACCAGGTGGATGAAGGTACAGAAATTGAAACACTGGATCCCAGAGATGAATCCCAACTTGTAAAAGGACAGGTGGTGGAATCTACAGAAAATGTTATTCTGGACGACGAGCACCCTGAACGAATAACCCAGATAGGTTCGACGTTGTATGCTTCAATAAAACAAGAGTTGATAACTTTCTTGAGAAACAGGAAGAAAACTTTTGTATGGAGTCATGAAGACATGCCAGGAATAGATCCAAATTTCTTATGTCATGAGCTCAATGCAAATAAGGAGATCATGCCTGTAAAGCAGAGAAGAAGAGTATTTAGTCTCGAGAAGAATCAAGCTATACAAGAGGAGGTCGAGAAGCTCCAAAAAGCCCAATTTATTGAGGATGTGAAATATCCAGACTGGTTAGTAAATGTGGTGATGGTAAAGAAGAAAAATAATAAATGGAGAATGTGTGTTGATTTCACCGATCTCAATAAGGCATGCCCAAAGGATCACTTTCCATTGCCCAGAATTGATCAACTAGTGGATGCTACCTCGGGACACGAGCTGCTCAGCTTCATGGATGCTTACTCTGGCTACAACCAGATCAAAATGAAACCTGAAGACAGGGAAAGTACTTCTTTTATTACCCCTAGAGGAACTTATTGTTATAATGTTATGCCTTTTGGTTTGAAAAATGCAGGAGCGACATACCAGCGGCTGATGAATAAGGTTTTTGCCGAACAAATCAGTTGCAATATGGAAGTCTATGTCGATGATATGCTGACAAAGAGTAAGAGATCTGCTGATCATCTAGTTGACTTAGGTCAGACCTTTGATCAACTGGATAAATACCAAATAAAGCTCAACCCGACGAAGTGCACATTTGGAGTACGAAAAGGAATGTTCCTCGGGTACATTGTCAACCAACGAGGTATTGAGGCGAATCCAGAAAAGATCAAAGCTCTTTTAGGGTGTCGATCTCCGACGACGAAGAAAGAAGTGCAGAGCCTTACAGGACGAGTCGCAGCGCTCAACAGATTTGTATCCCGAGCAACTGATAGATGCCTCCTATTCTTCAAAACACTTCGAAAAACTTTCGAGTGGAATGATGAATGTGAAAAAGCCTTTCAAGACTTGAAGAAATATTTGGGATCACCTCCAATGTTGTCCAGGCCAGTAATGGGAGAAAAGTTGTACTTATACCTGGCAGTGTCAGAGAATGCAGTCAGCTCGGCATTGATCAGAATGGAGAATGGAGTCCAGAAGCCAATTTATTACACAAGTAAGGCTTTCCGAGGTGCAGAGATCAGGTACCTAAAGATGGAAAAATTAGCATTGGCATTAATTGAGGCAAGTAGAAGAATGAGGCCATATTTCCAGGCCCATACCATCGTCGTGTATACCGAAATGCCATTGAGACAAGCCCTTCATAAGCCAGAAAAATTAGGGAGATTGATGTATTGGGCAATAGAGCTCGGTGAATATGATATGTGTATGAACCCAGATCATCACTAAAAGGGCAAGCTGTAGCAGAGTTTACATATCCTGATACCCCCGATGAACAAAAGTTGCTCGCTGATCAACCTGTGGATGTTACAGGATCATCAAACACAAGCCCAGACCAACTCCGGTTGGTAAAAGGTCTTGTGGATGTTGAAGGATCATCAAATTTAAGCTCAGATCAACCCCGGTTGATAAAAGAGCGAGAAGACATGATCGACAAGGAGCGAAAATATCAAGGGAGGATAAAAGGAAACAATAAATATTTCACCGAGGAACCTTGTCAGATAAGAAATTTGAAGACGAGTTACCTACATGGAGATTATATGTAGATGGGTCATCATGCACAACAGGTTATGGGGCAGGGATTGTGTTGAACACCCCAGATGAGATTGATATGGAATATGCTCTACGATTCCAATTCAAAGCCTCCAATAATGAGGAGGAGTATGAGGCCATGATAGCATGTCTTAATTTAGCAAAGATTATGGAAGCGCAACAAGTAATGGTATTCAGTGATTTCCAATTAATTGTGAATCAGATGATGGGAATATATGCAGTTAAAGGGGAATTAATGGTCAAGTATCATGCAAAGGTGATGGAGTTGTTGGTAGAATTTGATGCCATTCAGTTGATCAGAATACCAAGACTGGAGAATGCACAAGCAGACGCACTGGCCCGACTAGCATCAGCTACTTGTACCGAGCTGCGAAGAACGATACCAATTGAAGTATTAGAAAGTCGGAGCATAGATGAAGACCTGACGATGAATATTATTACCCTTGATTTAGGACCATCTTGGATGGATCCCATCAGGGCATATATTGAGGAGTTAGAATTACCGGAGGACAAGATCGCTGCCAAGAAGTTGAAGTATAAGGCTGCTCGGTATGTATTAACTAATGGTGTTTTGTACAGACGAGGAATTATGGCAGGTTTGCAAAGATGTGTACATCCCTCCGAGGTGAAAGATTTGATTGAAGAGATCCATGAAGGGTCCTGTGGAGCCCATGTAGCAGGTCGGACACTTTTGCAAAGGGTGATGACGCAGGGGTACTACTGGCCAACGATGAGGGCTGATTATATAGCCTATGCTAAGAGATGTGATAAATGCCAACGTTTTTCCTCCATCCGACGAACTCCACAAGAATTGTTGACACCCATAACTTCCCCTTGGCCATTTTCTATGTGGGGAATTGATTTGGTTGGACCACCGCCAACGACCCGAGGAAGATTCAAGTACCTCGTCGTCGTAGTGGATTATTTTACTAAGTGGGTAGAAGCTGAGCCACTTATTGATATGACATACGAGACGGTATACCAATTCATTTGGAAGAACATCATATGCCGATATGGTCTCCCTCATGCCTTCATCATAGACCATGGAACACAATTTGATAACGAGGAGTTTGCCGCCTATTGTCATCAGTCAAACATTTTGAAGATTCATTCATCACCAGGCCATCCTCAAAGCAATGGACAAACATAAGTGACGAACAGAACATTACTAAATGGTTTGAAGAAGAGGCTAAGTAAGGCTAAAGCTAATTGGATTAATGAGCTACAATCAGTATTGTGGGCTTACCGAACAACTCCCCGAGCAGTAACTGGAGAATCACCATATATGCTGGCATTTGGAAGTGAGGTCGTAATACCTGCCGAATTGGGTCTTCCAACACACAGAGTGCTGAATTTCAATTCCCCAGTCAGCGACGTGATGAGGAGATTAGATTTGGACATGCTCGAGGAAGTTAAAAAAGAGGCAGCCATTAGGAATGCTGCTTACCAACAACGAACAGCCCTGTTCTACAATAAGAGGGTGAAAAAATGCGACTTAAAAGAAGGAGATTATGTGCTAAAGAAGGTCATTCAGAAGCACAATAAGTTGGAAGCTAATTGGCATGGACCTTACCGAGTTACAGAAATTATTCGACCAGGAACTTACCTAATAGCCACTCTAGAAGGAGAGGAATTTAAGAATGCATAGAATGCTGAACACCTACGCAAGTATTATCAGTGATGTAAAATGTAAAGCAGTTCCATCAATATGAATAAAATGATGATATTTCGCCATCTTCTCTCCTTTTATTGAAAGTTTTTCGGGGAATACTAGTGTGTGTAACACTACGCTGGTCGGCAGTAAAAACAACACGATAGTTCAAGCTCAGATCAACTCCGTTTGGTAAAAGGGCGAGAACATGATAGTTCGAACTCAGACCAACTCCGGTTGGTAAAAGAGCAAGAACAAACCATACTCCTTTGGTTAGGAGGCGTACACTAGCTCAGACCAACCCCGGTTGGTAAAAGGGCGAGTGGACATAATAGTTCTAACTCAGACCAATTCCGATTGGTAAAAGGGAAAGAACACGATAGTTCGAACTCAGACCAACTTCGGTTGGTAAAAGGGCGAGAACAAACCATACTCCTTTGGTTAGGAGGCTGACACTGGCTCAGACCAATTTTGGTAAAAGGGTAAGTGGACATGATAGTTCGAACTCAGACCTACTCCGGTTGGTAAAAGGGCGAGAACAACATCAACATTCCTAAAACTGCCAACGTGTTTGGTTAGGAAACAAGATATGCTCTCAAATGCCAACTTATGTTGGTCGGGAGATAAGATTATTACAGAAAATATAAAAGTTCCTTGAAGAACAAAATATTCTAAACTGTACCAAGTATGGTTGGTCGGGGATAAAAGCCCACTAACTATAGTTGGTCGGCGAGGACAATTTATCGACCTTGGCTGGTCGGACACATTTTATGAAAAAGACAAAAATTTACCAAGTATGGTTGGTCGGGGATAAAAACCCACTAACTATAATTGGTCGACAATCACAATTTAACAACCTTGGTTGGTTGGAAAATTTTTAAACATTTTTATACTCATTACTTTGTTTTTAAGAGATCGAGCAATATTACTAATACTGGTAATTTTTTATTACTAAACTAGTCGATGAACCACACAATATTGTTATGCAAGCACAAATATAAAGTATTTGACAAATATAAGACAATAGCAATACAAATTTGCAAACAAAAATGAAATTCTTTCATTAAATTCAAAATGAATTACACAAATTTATTACATTGATATTAATTTGTGTACTAATTATTACATCAGAATTTCCTATTCTATTGGCTTTTTTCCTTCAGCTTTCGATATAGGCTCCTCGCCAGCAGGAGGATCTTCAAGGCAAAGGGGAGAATTAATGAAGTTAATATCTCGAAGCATTCTGACGTTCATTATTGAAGGTGTGTCCAGTAGATGTTCGGGACGAGATACCTCGATCTGAGAATGAAGATTGTAGTCACCGAGGTATTTTGCAATTAAGCTCCGAGGAATGGCACGAGCTGTGATCCATTCCATGTCCAATTTATAAGGTGGCACATGCAAGTCTAATACCCCAGGATCATAATAGTCCCACAGGTAGTGTCCTTGTTCGAGCTTCAGCACGCCCAAGGCATTCAGCCAACCTTGCTTGTAGCCCTTATTATTGGCATTCTGGATACGATCATCTAAATGGAATAGTGCTTCGTTGTATCCAGCCATCCAAAACTCCCTGGGCTGTTTGTGAAATTGAAATGTTGACTTTTCAAGCTTCTCGTGAAGACTCTGGATGAAAAGTTCATTATTCTCCAAAACCGATTGCTTTGAAGAGAGTTGTTGTTCCAGTTCTCTAACTTTCTTGGAAAGTTCAGACAAGGCTTGATTTTTTGCCATCAATTGGAATGCTTGGTTTTCCAACGCTGATTGAGTACGAGCTTCTTCAACAGTACGACGAAGAACTCTTGATCCTCCCCGAGCAGGTCGAGAACTTGGTTCCTCGATAACATTCTGAACAACTCTTCCTCATTCACGAGAACCTCTTCCTCGTCCCCGAGTAGCAGTAGAAGGCTCAGCTCTTCTCAAAGTCTCTAACTCTTCTCGCAACTTGGCATTTTCCACTTCTAAAAATGAGAATCCTTCATCAGTGACCGGTACCAAGGCAGTGGAAGATGAAGCAGCAGACCTCAGCTGAGCTAGTTCTTTTTGCAGATTGTTGTTTTCTTGTTCCAATAGCTCAGCGATTTGCCTGTGTCCTTCGACATCTGCTCTTAATGTTTTCTCTCTCACTGCATAGCCAGCGAGTATCTTGTCGTAGCCTTTTTCACCAAGTTGTTTGAGTTTCTTCTCATATCCTTCATGCAAAAGAGCTGAAGACTCTTTATACTGCTGCTGAAGATCATCGAGAGTACCTTGCAAGTCTTCAATCATTTCATAGTAAGCCACATTATTGGCCACAGCTCGGTCAAGTAAGCATTTCAGATACTGATAAGCTTCGATTGCCTGCTTTGAAGCATCATGACTGAGGATGTCAGCAACTTCTGATACACTCAATTCTGTGTGACCATCCTTATAATATTAATGACATTGCTGCATCAGCTTTGTATCATTAGCAGATAGCATATCCATCCTGGCTAGAAACTAGAAGAGAAAGAAAAAGTAATCATAAAAAAGAAGATCAAGATAGAGTACAGAAGAGAAAAGAGACAATCATATGGAAGAAAAGAACTCAAATTTTATTAGATCATAGTGCAGAGTTACAAAGATCTTGGTTACACTTGAAAAAGAAGAAAAATAGAAAGAGAATACCGAACAACGTCACACCTTTTCCTTGTCTCCCAAGACTTTCTCGGGAGGCTGGGATGAGGAGCTCGGTGGGAACAAGGAGTTAGTCGGCTGGAGCTGGAACTTGTTCTGGAGGAGCAGGCAGAGATGAAAGCTCCTCGTCAGCAGGCTGGGTAAGGATGATATCACCTACTACCATTGAAGATTCTTCGGAGGCAGCTTCGTCCTCTTCTTCATCTTCGATGGCTAGGGGAGGACCAGGGAGATGTTGTTGAAACAGTTCTGAGTCCTCATTAACTTTCAATTCTTGCAAGGCAGCAACCCAGCCATCTCGGAAGTATTTCAAACTCCCATACTGCACCTGAGTCATCATGGGTGCTACCCCCTTGTTCCACCCGTTGTCCCAACCTGTGTTGAAGGACTTCTTTATTGCCATTTTTCTTTTTATTTTCTCCGAGGAGAGCTTCTCGGATAGAAGATCCTCGGTGGCCTTCAACTTAGCATCCACCTCCTCCTTCTGGCGATTTACTTCTCGCAGAAAGGTTACTCTTCCTCAGCCGATTTCAACTTATTTTCATGCTCCCCAAAGTTAGTGAGCTTCTCGACGTACTTCTTTTTCTCCTCCTCCAAGTCTTTCACTTTATTTTCCAACTGCACCTTTTCTGCTTCAACTGCAGTCAACTTCTTCTCCCATTCAGCCCTATCCTCGTCATACTTTTGACGAGAATTCTTCAAAGATTTGGTTAACCCCAACAAAGCATCCTCCACTCCAGACGAGGAGCTTGAAGCCTTGATCGCTTCATCTTTCTTCACAATGGTGTTAAAGAAACTCACCAGCTGAAAAAAGAGATAATAATAAGTCAGCACATAGATACATGTATTGATGGAAAGAAAGAAAATTCAGAATATAAGAAACTTACTGAAGCAATGTGACGAGTAGCCAGGGATGTAAGCATATCCCTAGACATACTCTCCTCGATTCCTTGGACTTCAGGAATAGTCCAAGTCTTTACCGAGCTCATTGCAGAGCTCGGGGGAATGATAGTTGGAACACCAGCTCCACTAACTTGGAGCTGGGAAATGTTTTTAGCCAAATTGACCGAGGAGGATTTCTTCAGTCTCCTCGGTGGCATTTCAGCAGTTTCAACCAAAGAACTTTTGGTGGGGGAGATGGTGACCACTTCCACAGAAGCACTTTTCTTGCTCGGAGCCACTGGGGGCTTCTCGGCAGCCTTTTGAGGAACAACAGAAGGGGCGGCATCTACTTTCTTTGTCCCCTTTGGGACGTCAGCCTTGTTCCTTTTTCCATCTCCAGCAGAGGTAGTCTCCTCAAAGAGAGCAGGAACTCTTCTTTTGCCCATTTTATGACTTAAAGGAATGTGAGATTCTGGAGAAGAGTCCTCAGGAATTGATGCTGGTTCACTGGTGCTGACCACAGGACGAGCAGTAAAAAATGTTGTATAACTCCTATACTGCAACAAATATGAAGCAGACCTGATGTGCTCGTCTGCAACTTTTCGATCCAAATTCCAGATATGTTTTAAATGCTTAATATTTACTTCTGATTCTTTTGGATTTTTTCTCTTACTGTCAACTGCAAACAAATACATAGTGAAATATCAGTCACACATTTATTCAAACATAATGAAATCACAATTTCAGAAATAAAATAAGATGAAAATAACCTATCCCATTGCCATATGGAGGGCATCTAGGACCTTGATATACTTCATCTCCAGTAAAAGGGGAATGTTGCCAATTTTTTATAATTACCCCATGTTCAAAATAATCCCTATTGGCATCAGGGAGGTTAACTACTAAGGCCCTATTCAAAAATCTAGTTTTTAAATAAAAAATATTATCTAGAATAGCCCATCTATAACAATACATAATCTCAGGAATTCCTATACGGGTTCCATGAGTTTGATTTAACCTATACACCCCATTAACTATCTTCCATGTGTTGGGGGATATTTTTGCAGGGACAACATCGAAATACTGATAGAACTCTAAGCACAAAGGGTTTGGTGGAAAAGAAAATCCACATTCAGCAATAAAGAGGCTGGGGAACCTGTGTCCATCAGCCAAACGAAAATAATCTAAAGGATCAGAAAGATTTTCCAGAGTTACCCAAGATGGAATAGAAAAATCAGAACGGAATTTCTCAAGAGATTAAATAACATAAACCATGGTGAATAAAAGAAATAAAGAAGAAGGAAGAAGATCTTACAAAAAAAGGGAGATCTGTTGACAATGAACGAAGAAAAGGATGAACACACTAGAGAGAGAAAGACTATGGAAAACTCGAAAGCAGAGATTGGAAAAGGTAGAAGACGATGGGATTGCCTATGAAGCTTAAATACTTTGCCTTGGGAAACGGCGAAATAAATGATTACAAAAAGAAACTATTACACTATCGGCAGCTAAAAGGACAAAAAGTACACGAAGATCGAAGCGCTTATAAAAAATTCAAAAAGGCGGATTCTGCGAATTTGGAAAACACGGAGAAAATGATCCTAAACACCAGGATGGTCATTTAATATTGCCATATACCGAGAAAGAATGTTCCATACTCCTCAAATTTCGAAATATGAAACATTGGGGGCTTCTGTTGATACCAAAATTAATATGCTGATATAGACGAATAATAAGAAGACACCTGTCAATCTACGTGGCACAATAGCAACGAGAAAGTCTATTTCCTCGACCAAGTCAGACTCACTCCAAGCAAAAAGTATAATCCGAGGAGCTCTAATACTCCTAGGAACTCTAATACTCCGAGGAACACCAACGCTCCGAGGAACTCTTGAACGACGAGAAACTAAGGCGGTCCGAACTGCATCTCGGCCACAGCATTAATTACCAGAAATTCAACAGTTCAACTATTCATTGAATGCTTATCATACAAATGTATACTCTTAAAGGGCATTAATTGTTTACCCTTTCACATGTACAGCCTAAAGGCTATAAATACCTTGTATCACCCTCATTCAAAGGGACCGAAATTTCTTGATAGAATTACATATCGAGAATTCCAAAACACTTGGCAATAACAGAAACAGTGGATGTAGGCCATTTTTATAAGGCTGAACCACTTTAAAATTCTTTGTCTCATTTATATTTATCTGTGATTAAATAATTAGAAGCAATCTAATTTTTTACATCAACACATAATTAATACACAAATTCAACCTAACACTGCATATAACAAAATGACCTAAAAAATATGTTTACCTTCCCATAGCAAAGTTCAAATACAAATACAAACTCATAGTTGAAAAAACTCTCAAAATGTTGTATAAAATCATGTCAAGTCACTTGAGAAGTTGTGTTTTTCTAATGGTTGCATATTGAAGCCCCAAAAGCTAAAGCCCCATATAAGGGAACCGAGAATGAGTCAGATGTGGAGAAAAAATTCAGAGATATAATACCCAGATTCCTTTTTGTGGTTAAATAGAAAACCTAATGTATCAAACATTTAAAACAGGATGCCCAAATATGAATACCCTTACAACCCAATTCTAGTTCTAGCACATATTTTGAAATCTATAAAACCCTACAATTGAAACTCTAATTTCCAAATCATCAAAAACTATAAGACCCAAATACAGAAATAGAGAGGGGGCGATGGCTAGAGGCTAGAGATCACCAATTGAAGCTTTGTTACCTTGGGTCTTGGCTTATCCCGAACCCAACCTAAACCCACGACCTCCACCAACTGAACAGACCCTCTAACCCTCCGGAGATACACACGACCCGAATACCCATTTACACCTCAACAACCTACCTTCCTCCAAAAAAATACCAGCCTAGCTGTCATAGCCATCGAAAAACCCATACACCTCCCAATACCAAGCGGACCCTACATGACCCACTGACCCAACAACCCTTACCACCTGTTACACCAACCAGGTATGCTGCCCCACGCGAGCTCAGGGCAATGATGTCGTGCACCAGTTCTGACCAATAAGAGGTCAGGGCTGACTTCGTGTTTGCATTCCCAATTCCAAGTAAATTTTCAGGCTACCCCGCCGAAAGAATTGTCGAAAAATGCTGACAGGGATGTCACATCATCATCAGCGCTGGCATGGGAAAATATCACTATTGAGTTATGGAGTATGAAAAAGAACCTTATATCAAGTTGTATATCATATATGCTTATGTAAAAGTATAAAAAATTACTTTGATTCATAAAACAAATGAATCAATCATCAAACAATAAACTCTACAGTTTTATCTCACGAATGAGACATAGAATATCCACACACCAGAAAAAAAAGAAAATGTTTAGAAGAACTTAGTTAAGCAAGTATGCAACATACCAATTATAATGAGGTAGATGATGAGAGCACCAAGGTTGGATATCAAGACACAAAATTGTAATGAAAGAGACCTAATCTTTCCAAAGGACTCAGCCATGACACCCGCATAACTATTAGAGTCTCCGGAGTGGGTGTACCTTAATAGGAAGTCGACGGTGAGTTGGGCTAATAAGGCCATTATGACGATAACTATAAATCCTGGGATTATGCCTAGGACCTTAAGCACTGTTGGGATTAACATAATCCAAGCACCGATCATGCTGGTGGAGACGTTGAATACTTCACCGTAAATTGAAGAACCAACTGACCTTCTATGTCTATCTGATATTGGTAATAATACGTGTGGAGTAACTGCTGCTGAGGCATCATTTTTCTCTGCCTTCATGATAAGGTATTACCGTATTGTCTACTTTGCATAGGGTATGTAGTCGTAATTTGGTTCTGGCATGTCTCGAGATTTTAGGGGCCCGAGGCAAACTCTTGAATTGGGGGCCCTGCAGACAGCGAATGAAATGGAAGTATAAGATAATGAACATATATACCTATAAATGTGGTTCGTACAAACAAAGTTGTGGCATACATTTCATTAGAAGAAAAGAACAAAAGAGTTATAGAGTTATATATTATTACTGATTAATGTAAATATATTAAATTAGTATAATAAAGTTATAGAGTAATCTAACATTTATAAAAGGACATCCCCATGACCATTGGCAAATATAATAGTTTCCCTATTAGCCAATAAAGTTCTCATTTTAATGAAGGTATAACAACCAAACATAAAACATAATAGCCACGAAAATTCCCACGTTTCCTCCAAAATTTGAACATGCTGCCTTGTAGAAATAAGTAAATATAATTTGTAAATAAAAAACAAACAAAAAATTCACATAATTGAATCGATATGTGAAAGATTTCCGGATGTGTGGGTATGTAAATCAATCATTCTACTTGAAAGCACACTTGCAATTGACTAATTAATAAAACAATAACCTTCTTTGTAATATGTTTCGTTCCAAGGAATATTGCTTAATATACACCCAACTTGATGAATACTTGGAACTGTATTCATTTTGATAAAAATCAATATTGCTTTTGTACAAATCCCAACATATACAAATTCACAATTAGTATTTATAGTATTCAACTTACCTTTTGGCCAATTTTTCATGTCTCCAAGAATAAATTCAAAACCATAAGCACTTAGACATCTTTGATGACACAATTTTGCAACAGGGGGTGGTTTGTGTTGATGATTCCAATGCACAAATATTATCCACAACCACAACCATGTCCTGCCCTTTAGTCTGTCCCTACAATACATTACAGTGTAAAATCCAATAGTGATTACGATTGCATCTATGACACTGCATAAAATATTAACAGACCCATTGACTAATTTTTTTTCATCCATTTGAATATATGAAAGTGGAGATTAAAAGTTCCATCTCATAACATCACATCACATACAGAAGTAAGAGTATGATTATAACCTTATTTCTCTTTGGGATAGATTATGTTTGTGTTATTTATTCCTTAACTTTCAGTTGTTCATTATAAAGAACTTTGACACATCAATTTATTTGGGTACACTATCTTCATTCAATACCAACTAACAAATATTTCCTAATGAATACATAGGAATGATACTCAGAGAAATAGAGGGGAACTAAAATGTAAAGCCCTAAAAAAATATTCAACCCCTTTCCTTTCAACAAAAAAAAATTTCCATTCCTTTAAACTAAAACAAAGCTACTGTAAAATTAAACAAAACCAACCAGATAATAAAGTAAATAAAAAACAATAACAAAATTAAAAATTCTGGATTTTCCATCATACACCAAAGCAATAGAGACCAGTATAGAAAAAATAATAATAAAATTGTATAATACATTATTGACGTTCTTATTTGTACGGAAATGGAGGAACTTGTAGAATTAATCAATCATCCCCACTGATGATCCAAAGATCTTTAGACCCAACAAAAAATCAAATTAAAGATGAGAAAAACAAATTGAAGTTTCAAAACAATGAAATATGTAGAACAATACCGAGCCAATTGAGGAGGAAGATGAAGTAAACTTGGACCCTTTGTACCTCTTCATCAGAACCTTGGACTATAAGAGAAATAAGAATAGAAAAGGTAAATATGGAATTGAAAATAGGTATATGAGTGGCAAACCAATGCAGATTCAACAATAAACTTAGAATTCGTCTCAAATGGTAGATTTAAGAATGGCGATATCGACTCGGCTATTCTCCCGTGTCTGCTCATAGAGGTGAAATTAGGTTTAGACATTATATTCGGATGGAGGAAGGAGAGATGAAGGGTTGGGACGTTTATGCTCCCGTGTCTTCTCAAATGCTCCCGTGTTGTCTCAAAGAGATGAAATTGGGAAGAACTTTACAACTTTCATTGTAGGCAACGGACGGACGTGGGATGTGGGATGCATTCGAGTGAACATGGATTTGAGTGAACAGACGAATGTGGGATGTGGGAGATGTAAGAGCTGGAAGGGACGGATGAATCAGAAGTCATCTGGTGGCAACTACATTGTTTATATATATATATATATAAACAAAAAAAAAAATTAAAATTTCCCCCATCCTCCTTCTCCCTACCAACAAATTCCCTTTTCTCTACCAATCTCCATCCATATATATAACCACATTTTCATGTTCCTAGATACTATATATTTTTTGGGAACAAATATAAGAAAATACAAAAAAAAAAATAACACATTGCTTCTATAATTTACTTTTATGTATTGTATTATTTCTTCAAACCATGCCTTTCCATTATCAATATCAGAACAAATAAATAACTGTAATGATCTAACTTATGCAAAGCATGAACAATGAACACATGAAAATTTGAAAAACAATATAGATCATCCAAAATATGTACAAAACAAAGGTAAAAGGAAAACCTATTTTTGTGTTAATATTCTTCCCTAATAATTAAATGTGGTAAGAACCTTCCAAACACTATAGTATGTTTCTCACCGGGATACAACTGATTACCCAAACCCCATAGATTTTATATCTCTCATATCCATGATTTTCACATTGTATAAAATTGGTAACCAACCATTGGCCGCCAATCCGAAACATCAAACCCACTCCTGAAGTGGAAACAGTGGTCGCCGGGTAATTTTTAGAACTGAAATCGGACTTACCCAAATCCTTCATTTTTCTAACATAATGAAAAAACAAACTTCATGATGTGCCACTGATTTAAAAGAAAATGATAGGTATTTTTAGTTTGGGACTGAGGCAACAAAGCTATAGTTTTTTTTAACTCGTAATGTTCCAACATTTTCTGTACAACTACTAAATTCACACACCAAATCATGCAATTAATATTGAGGTATTGACATGGTTTTTCAATGATCAAGCTTGAGATCTCAACAGATACAAAAGTTAACAAAATTATAACACAATCCTTTTGATAATGTGGAAACCCAGAGAAGAACAACAACAATCCCAAATATTCAAAATGTACTCTCACTCCTCACTCACTTGCCCACACTACAACTTAACAATCACATGGAAGTCCAAGAAATTTAAAGAAAATCTAAACTCACCATGAACCGATCTGACTACCAACTTGGGAAACCCTTGATTTCAAATTGTTCCAACGTATACGAAACCTGCAATATAAAGATTTCCCATATCAGATCATTAGATTGGATTTGGGTAAGCTAAGATTAGGGTTTAATAGACACATGAAAGTAAAGAAACTTATGTATAGATAGTCGAGAGAGAGAGAATAAAAAATATTGATTAATGAAATGAGAAGATAAAGAGGGGTGAATGAATTATCTAAGGCAGAGGAAGAGAATGAAAGAGAAGAGAGGCACCATGCGCTAATTAACCAACATGTGTTTTAATTTTAAGTTTTTTTATCCACGTGGACATCATTAGATGAAAGGAAAATTAAAAGTCCACGTAATGTGTTTGGAATAAGAAATGAGAGGAGAGAGATAAGAGGAGAGAGAAAGAGAATTACATAGTCTTACGTGGATGGTCTTGTTGAAAAGGAGACATAAATGCCTTGTTTTGCATTTTATAGTAATAATATAAGTCAGCGCGATGCGCGGGTGATGTGCAATGTGCGGAATATAACTAAGAAAAAAATATGGAACAAACATGTATCTCAGTTTCATGAAGTGGAGAACGCTACAAATTTAATTATAAATATCATAAACTCATGAAAGAGTTTAAATTCAACATTTAAAATGTAACAATTGAGAAAATTTGTATGCCAAGAAAACCAACCCTTAATAATATTAATAATAATTATGTGATAAAACTGCACTTTTCACTATAGTACAGATTACAGTGGTTGGAGTCGTCCATAACTGAAGTCTCGACAGGGATGCTCTGTCATCGGCCTTCAAGACCTACCCGATTCATCCACCTTGTATAACGTAATTATAATATGAATGTTGTAGTTGGTTATTATTTGACTGTATCAACCGCTTCTCGGACGAATATTAGTCATTACTATTCTGACGATCAACCTTTTCCATAATCGTATATTATAATTTCAAGCTCTAATGTTATTGTCTTCCCCATCATGTTCTTATGAAAATTTGGATCTTGACGAATATAGTCCCCCTTCCCCTATTCAGAAAGAAAGGAGTATGATTTTAACTTGGATATATGTTTAGATTCTTTATATTTGGTAATGGACTATACAAAAAAACTTGGTACTTCTGTAAAAACTCAATGAAACTACAAATAAAATTGGATATCTGAATTAGGTATTACCAATTTGACAAATAGGAACATTAAATCGAATCAACATGAATTGAGACTCTAATCAAAGTATGGATTGGTAAAGAGCATTAATGGAGGAAAAATAATATGGCCAAACTTTTCAAAAATATTTAAATGAACTATGCAGAATAAATGCAATATCAGATGGGTTTTGATCTTGTTTGAGACATTGAACCAAATATGTTGTGTTCTCCATGTTAAATTGCTAGCTCTAAATAGAAAACTAATGCATCACTCACTTTTTGATTCTCTATATATGCAATATAAACTTAAGCTTTGCAAAAAACTCAATAATCCATGCTATTTGATTAAACTGATATTCAAAATCAAAGCTTAAAACAAATAAATGCATATTTGAAACACAAATTCTCACCTATTGCAAGTTAACTCTGTGCTTGTACATCTTCGTGAGTGCTAAATATAAAATGAAAGAATAGAACCCACTTGGACTTCATCATCCTCAACATTACCCATTCAAAAAAATACCCATTTACCAAATTTACCGTCGTCAAGTAAATCACTCCCTAAACTCACATGATCACCAACACCCACCTTAATATTCTCACTCTAAGATATAATTTCTCCAATCCAACCAAAATCCAGTTAGATTTCATCATTTTCAAAAACATCCAATTACCCCTTACTATGAAATTAGCAAAGTCTATGGTCATCAGATTAAACGACTCACATTTGATAAAAATTCACCACACTCTCTCATCACAACTGAGCCCTCCTAAGCAATAAGTTCTCCGATTCCACAAAAGCCCATTTGGATTTCAACAACACCAGTTGGTTCTTACCATCAAATTCGTTAAATTTACTTCCATCCCTAAACCTACAAGATCAACAAGACCCACCTCAATATTATCGGTCTAAATCAACCTATACAACTTTTAAAACCTCTTTATATAGTTTAAACAAAAAATTAGAAAATAGAAAAGTCAATGGATGAACAAAATTTCCAAATCCCACGGGAAATAACAAAACTATAGCAAATGAAACCTATAACAAAAACAATTGTATAAATATGAAAAAGTTGGAAGAACGAAAAAACAATAAGAAATGAAAATTACCTTACGGAAGTTTAGATCTGGAGATAGATGAAATAGATCTGTGTGTTTTCATGATGACTATCAAAGCATCAAACTATGCCGATGGGCTTACATTCTTCTCTCTCCTCTACTCAGAAAAGGATTATTTTTCCAACAAATACTGTCAAATCGTGGAGTTTTAGTAGTTCAATACCCAATACCCTTCTCTCTCCTCCACCCTGGGCTCAAGCCGGTTTGGCGCAACATCTGCATCAGACGGTGGGACAGAAATCGTCTCCACTGGAGTGGCACGAAGGCGGGTGTTCAAACGGCGGTGGTGAGAATTTGTCATAGGAATCTTCTCAATTTTATTTTTCATTATGAAGTGCATTGAAAATAGGGAGAGAGAAAGATGTTGGAAATGAAGAGTCTTGACTTTTGAGGAACCGTACCTCTGTTGAGTTGGGATATAGAGCGAGTCATTTTGAATACAGCTATTGCTGACATGGATATCACTGCTGACATGGATAACCACAAAAGTTTTTACAATATAAATCTAACTTCCTCAAGAACCCAAATTATGAGTAAAAGGGAAAAATTGAATTGATTTCATAAGTCATTTGACATTACATAATTAATGTTACTATAGAGCACCAGCGGTCGAACTCTGGTCTTATTCTCCAACGGAAGAAATCATTAACCTACAAGTACAGAAGAAAACTACAACATAACACTGATGCAGTCTCATCATGCATTCAATTTTTCTTAGCAATGAACAAACCCCCATCTCTGCTCCCCAATGAACTCCTCACCATCTTTGCCTTTCAGCCACCAACTATGTTATTAAAATCTTCTTCAAAGAAATCTTGTACGAATTCATCATTTTCCTTCTCAACAGTGCAGAACTTTCATGAACTGATCAGTTCTATCCTCCGCAATAACGTCATCAAAACCAGTATCTCTAAAAATCTGGTCGTATGCTTTGACATCGTGGAGATCATATTCTCTTTGCTTAATACACTCTACAAATTCTTCTGACGACTTCCCAGCTCTTCGATAAGAATCACTTATTAGGACTTTTCCTCCTGGCTTCAACAACTTGTAGAAGGATTTAAATAATGCCCATTTATCTTGAATGTGGAGAATGGTGTTACGGCTATAAATGACATCAAATGTTTCGTCAAGATAAGTTTTCTTAGTGCAATCAACAACCTCAAATTCAAATACGCACTTGAGCCCGATTGCACGTTTAAGGGCAAAAGAAGTCACATTTAGAGAGAGATCAATGCCCACAACGTGAACATCAAAGTTCTCAGCCATGAAGAATCCACATCCTCCAATGCCACATCCCACATCCAAGACTTTCTGCCCAGGTTTAAGATCTAGTTGTGAAACAAATTCTTTTGTTGTCTCAAATCCTCCCGTGCTCACATAGCCTTGTCCAAAGATGTGTTCAAAGAGCAAGATCCCACTACATTTGTACTGGACATTGTCTAAGAACTGCTGAAACTGCTTATCGTCCTCTGATTTGACTTTCTACCATATCCAACAAATTTGGTTTTGATTTTTCTTGCTCTTCACATAAGCACCAATGCATTTGCATCCAATGAAAGAAAATTCGTATGAATTCCAGAACCATCTTGCATATGACATTCTTTAAAGACCCGTGGTGTAGTATTCATAAAAAAAGGCAGGTAACTAAAATTTTTATATCAAATATATAAGGTAAATCCCTAAAAGGAAGATTGGTTGGGTTCAATTATGAAGAAAGTCCCACAAATATTACCTAAGGTCATGGAAAAGTAAATTGTGAGAAAGAAAATTGATAACACAGTTTATTATTGGAGGGTTTGATCCATAGTTTATTATTAGAGTTTGATTAGTAGGCATCTGTATCACTTAATCCATTCAAAATAAAAAACCATTTTTTTATAATAAAAATTAAAAAAATAAAATAAAAATAGAACAACTACTAAGTGAACTTAGGCTAGGCCAGGTTAATTTGTTCTAGGACTCTTTGAAATTGAGCTTTATTAAGGAATGTCAAAGAAACATTACTATTGTCTAGTCGAATAGGTGGAGCTATATAATGTTTAAACCAATTTGATCAAAGTATTAATGCAGAATGTATACAGTTAACTATTTTTGGAGAACGAAATTCCACAATAAAGTTCAAACCTTTGTATAATATTTGGGTTCCCAATAATGGGTTGGGTTGTTCTTTCGCTTGTGGTCTCCAGATTGATGGAAACATGATTCCCTAAAGAAAATAAACCCACCAACCTTCAACCATCTGGCAAATCTTACTACAAGATTCTCAACCCGTTGTTCAATAAAAATATAAAGAGATTCAGATAATTTTTCCCTGAAACTATAAATAATAAAACCTATCGAACATTTCTTCAAACATGTAATAAACAAAAACATGTATAAGATGGAACAACACTCATACAAAAAATTTGATTCAACTATAAAAATGAAACTCCGTTAGAAATTTTTTCAAACACCTTTGAAACTAAAAAGTTTTAGGGCATTCATCCATCACTGATTGAAAATAAAGGAGGAGAGGGGCATAATCAGAACAATTCCTATTCAATAGAGTAATGGTAGTTTTGGGGAAATCTTCAATCCTTTTAGTGTTCACCAAGACTCTATCAAGTCTGTCACAGATCAAGCCTTCACTCGTTCTATTATTACATCAACTAAACTTTGAACCATAATAACCCAGATCAGAGGGACCATAACTAGCAATGGCTTCATTAAAATCTTAAATTGAGTGGAATCCTACGACATTTCCTCCTATTTTTTCTTCTTGGGAAGTAACCACATTAAAGTCTCCCAACACCAAATGAGGAAAAAAGGGGTAAAGGTCTGTTGAACTTTTCGGTTGAGATCACAATTCAATCCTCTCCTATCTAGTGCATTTTGAATAAACAATAGAAATTATAATCTCTTATTTGAGTTAGAGGTGACTAATGTTCAATGTTAGAATTTGATCCTCATCACACATTAATTAAACTTTCAAATCACATTTCTATAAGACCCAAAGCTTAATGGAAGAGTTATTTAAATATCCCTCAAAATTCCATTTCATCTCGAACGTACTCATCTTTACTTTAGATAAATTTTGGGCTCTAATATAGCAATAGCTGTCAACTTGTATATTCTGAGAAGATTTTTAATTCTTCTGTTGATATATTTATTACCAACACCTCTTGCATTCCAAAGAATGAAATTTATCATTGGGAAGATGAGTGGACATAGACAAACATTAAGATTCTTCTCAAAAGGGGGTCTTGTGGAGCATTTTTCTCATTACTTTGAACTCGAGGTTTGTCAACAATTGGATAATATTCTGCAAGTTGAACAGACACATGAGGATCATTATTGATGGCTTTATCTTTCAATTCTTTATATCTCTTCATCTTTATGTTTAATTTTTTTGCAAAAAAGTGAAAGATCTTAAGACCCACCGGAAAGTAAATGAATAGATGTAATTTGAATATGAGACTTTAAAATTGATTTCTTTATATCATAGACACCCACGTCTCAGTGAAAGATGAGATGCTAAAACAACTACAACCTATGTGGAGAATTTTGGGATTCATATTTGTCTCAGAGATGGATGAGTATATGAGTTATTAGAAGATGAAGATTAAGAGAAATGTTTATGGTCAGATCCATACCCATGTTTGCAAAGAGGTGTAGAGACGCCATTGTCTTCCTCTGCTGCCATTGTAAACTCTAGAAGATATGTGTTGATTTTATTCTTATTAAAACCCTATAGAAACTAAAAAGTCTAAGGGGAAGAAACCGAAGAGATAAAGGCAGATATGGATGTTTAAAGTGCCAGCCAATTTTTTTTATTTAAATGTTTGATTGTCACGTGAAGACGCAAGCTATGGTTTAAGAGAAGTGTCCACGTGGATAGCTTCATTGTTTAGGAGAAATAACTCCTTGTATTACATTTTAGATTATTATATAGATTTGTACAGTTGTAAAAGCATGTCGTTGGTAGTATATTGTAAGGCTCAAAATTAGTTTACATAAGATATCTTTTACCTTCGGCTCTGATAGAGTATCAACTTTAATATTTATTGAGACATGCAAACACATATCTATATCTTACTAAATTTGATTTGACCATATTTTTTCTTTTGGGGTACGAAAATATGCACCCCACGCCAACGGATAATACTATCAGATAGGTCATTTTTTATTATTAATAAATCCTTGTTAATTTAGGTTTAAATAATAAAGAAGTAGCAGTCGTATATTATTTTTTCATACAACATAAATATTCATGCATATCTCTAATTATTTCCATTTAAATACTCGAAATATGTACTAAAATAAATACGATTTATAATACTCATAAAAAGATACTTGGAATAATCATTAACATAAATGGGAGAACAAAAGTGAATAATACTTAACTTTGTCCAAAGAACACTGTCCAACCGCCACCGAGTTCTCCGTATGCGCATGAGGTGTTACGCAATCAGAATCATGAATACCTCCCCAGCGGATTCTTCAAATGTAAGAGAGTAGTCCAGATTTGGGGAAGCATCGCATTCAGCGTATTGAAAGACCCCGGATTTTAATGATTTCAAATTAAAATATAATTTCCTTTTAAATAGGTGCGGAAGCGTTATAAGCGGGGTGATGGTTCAACTTTCAAAAAATAACACCAAGTTTTAATTTCTCAAAACAAATTAAAACATAATTCAAGTCCTAGAATTTGCCTAAGTCATAATTACCAAATTATATCCAAAGTTAGGCGAAACCAATTTTAGTACATGACTTGAATAAACCAAATTTACCCAATATTTAATTTAAGTCCCAAATTAAATATAGTGTGATAATAAACCAAATTTTATCTTGAATTAATTCTAAGCATGCGTTCTAAATTATGATGCAAGATAAAATAAACAATGTCACACTACGCCGAGATGTACGAGGAAAAACCCAAGATGGGAAACAAACTCGGACGGCCCTAGCCACAAGTCCACTAGATACGGAATTACAATTACAAGACAGGTAGACTTACAACGACTGACTCGATCCCTCTCAAGCCTCGACGCTCCTTCTCGTAGAAACCTCTTCCTAGCGGACAACCTCGGAACACCACCGCGGTCTCCGTGTGGGTAGAATCTCAACAAAGGTCTTTTTTGTGATGGGGTGTAGAAGCAAACCCGAAACGTCTCTTGAATTCGGTAGAGAGAACCGGTGCCAAAAACTCCAAGCAATTGATATAAATATAGAAACTTGGATAAACACAATTGGGTGTAAACTAGAGTGTGTATGAATTTTTCTTTGAAAATTAACACTCAAAACATGAACATTTTCCCTAAATAAATTAGCTCTCAAACTCTCTCTAAGAGATGGATATGGAATGGAAAAGTTGTCTTGGAAAATGTGTTTCCCGCACATAATAATGTATGAAAAAGTTGGTTAAAAACCAAGTGGGGAAAGTGGGGAGAAACTGCAAAAAACTGCCAAATAACTGTTCCCGCTGGAATCTCGTTCGAACGAACGTGATTCTCGTTCGAACGAGACTTCTAACGAGTGACCAGCCTGGGCTCGTTAGAAGTTCGTTAGATACCTCGTTAGAACGAACATTCGTTCGAACGACATATCGAACGACATATCGAACGACTGTCCAGTTGGGGTCATTGGCAAACTCGTTCGAACGAACTTGGTTCGAACGACAAAACTCGTTCGAACGAAACCTGGTTCGAACGAAAAAACTCGTTCGAACGACATTTCTAACGAACGACCAGAAAGTTTGAAAAATTCAATTTTTGGCCCAGAAACTTTTATAAACTTTTATATACTTATTTTAAGTTTCTAATTGATTCTTTCTAAAATTAAAATGCAGTTTTTATTTCTCCTAACACCCAATACAAATTGTTCCAAGCTCCTATATTAATATAATTACATTCATACCTTGGGAGCATGGAACCTTAGTTGATAACGTAGAAACGAGGCACACAAACCGGCATTTTGATGAAGCTTTAAATTCTTTGCCGCTACGTCTTCAACATACACTTCATAGGCTTGATCATATTACAATAAATATTATCCTATGAATAAATGTTTTTGTTCGGAATTGAGCCAAAACTATATATGGACTCAATTGGAAATTTGTGTCCTTACAAATCTCCCCCTTTGGCTATTCTGGGACAAAAACCAAACAAAAATCCTAAAGGGCCGTCAAGCTCTACTAGACTCAAAACATAACCCGCCCAATCTTGACTCAACCCAAGGATCAAACGCTTTGCCATAGAAAGATGCCGCTTTAGAATAATTCCTGCACACTTAAGCAAACTCATCAAATGCATAGGGAATATCAAAATATTAAATGCAATTAATTAATTACTCCCTCTAAATTAATTCTCCCTTTAAACACATGACCTACTTAGAAAGACGTCTCCCCCTAAGATAAATCTCCCTCAAACTAAGATACGATAATAATAGGATTAGATACCATTTCTCCCCCTATCATCATTCTCCCCCTTTTTGTTCGGGAATAGGCAAAGGATAAAGAACGAATAAACAGCATGTGAAAGCTTAAAGTGATAAGACATGAAAGCATATGGGCAATAAAAGCAGGGCAAAGACAAATATCATATATATAGATACCAAAAATATACCAATAGAGCACTTGCATATATATAGATACAAACACACACATGACACAAAATACAATAAGTTTGCACACTCGTATGGCAAAAAAGTGTCATATGGAAACGGAAGTGTAGGGGTGTGTACTAGCAACAATTAAATTTAGACCCAAACACTTAAGAAACGTTCACGGAGTTCTCATTTGATTGTAAACTTCATCACAGTTGAATATAACCTCATGTGACAATATAAAGATTGAACTCAATGAACAAACATACACAATGCATACAAGCCTAGCATGATGATGATTCTACAAACCAAATAGAGTCATGACATTAAAGACGACTAGGATAAACGGACATTGTGCAAACCGTTGATATACCATCCAATTCTCCCTCAATGAGCATATATATTCTTTTATTTTTTTTTGAATGAATATATCATACAAACATAGGCCTTGGCAATTTCTTTTTGTTTAATGCCAAATATTCTGTTTTTAGGCCTTTGGATCACGTATTTCTTTTAGATCCAATCAACGGTGGCTTACTATCGCAAAGGATTTAATTCATCCTTTCGGAGCCCTTCCCCGTGCATATATTAATTTATCATGTTTTCATTTTTTCACACAAATCTCACATGCAACGGATTTTGACATGCACTAGTCCTCCTAGGTCATAGATATGTAGATGACTAGATTGATAGGAGAACACCTCAAAAAGCTCAAATATAACATGTGACATTAAGATTTCAAAAAAGCTCGTGCATGTGTGAATAGAGGCATATAGAAATAGAATACATTTAAACAATACAAAATCCAACTACTCCATATAAAACATGGCAAAGAACATTTTAAGGATTGAAAATCTAAACCAAAAGTTCTAGCCACATGGAAGTGTAAACGATAGGATTCAAACACAAATATATGCCACATAAAGTGTGTCAAACAAAAATACACACAAAACAAAATCTTTTTGAGTTTTTAACATTTTTAATCAAAAATAAATATTTACTCAAAAGGACAAACAAAAATCATTTGTATTTTTCATTAAGCTTAAATGAAATAAATAAAACACAAATGATAAACAAAAATATTTTTATATTATGCAGTCAACTCAAATACAAAATATAATACAAAAAGATAAACGATTCATAATTTCTAGCATGTGATATGAAATAAGGCAATGACTAGAAAATGACTAAACAAGCATACATTTAGCATATGAATATGGCATGAAGAACAAACGCTAAAGTATGCAAACACTAACACATTTATCCTTTAGATTTAGCAAGGGAGGAAGCATGTGAAAGCAAATGAGAATCAAAATCCCTATTTTGTGAGGCAACCAAGTCGGATTTCCTAACCCAAATTAATGAAGAATTACTATCTTGGGGTGTAGGAACATTAGCTATCGTGGTTACTTTACTATGGGATTTTCTAGGAATTCGTTTAAGATCTAAACAAAATTTCCTAAGATGACCTTTTCGACCACAATGTGTACAAGTAAGAATATGTCGAAAAGATTTATCTAAGGAGTGATCATTAAATGCATTCCTAGAAGATTCTCCTAAAACATTGGTTTTGACTTTAGGATTAAAATCATTACAAGAATTGAAGCCTAAACCAAAAGTGTCATTTTTAATTTGGACCGTTCCTAACATTTTATCTAGTTTTTCCGAACGACACTCCAAATCAAATTTGATATTACTAGAATCTTTTAATTTATTTTCCAATTCTAAGATTTTAGATTCTAGTAAAACATTTCGCTCTTCAAAAGCAAGAAGCTCCTTTTTCAAGGATTCCATTAAACCCCTAAGGCTATCTCTCTCGCCTTCTACATAGTTAAGCTTCTCTTGAAGAGTCCTCTCATGTGTCCTAAGGTCTTCTATTAAGGCACTTTCATCAAAGACCTTGACACTCTCTCTTAAACTCGCTTCTAACTTCAAATTAGCTCTTTTCAATTTAATAGATTCTTTATATAATTCATGAAAAGCATTTTGAAGTTCACTCTCATCAAACTCTTCTTCATTTTCACTCTCTCTTTCTTCTTCACTCTCACTATCATAAAAAATAAGAGAATCATGTACAATGACCTTGGAAGTGGCATGTGCTATAATTTCATCATTCGATGAGTTCTCATTATCACTCACATGTCTAGCCATAAAAGCCACAAAATTTTTCTTAGTGGGGGAATCGAGCTTTTCTTCCTTATCACTATCACTAAGGGTTGCATTATAAGCAGTGGGTCATTTACCCTCTTTCCTTAGTTTAGTGGGGCACTCATAAGCCCTATGGCCATAACCTTCACAACCAAAACACTTATTAGACTCGTCCCTATCTAAATTTTCATTACTAGGTTTGGGGATCTTCTCGGCTTTAGAAAGCTTCTCGCTTTTATCATGTTTAGAAGTATCAAATTTCTTAAAATCATTTTTAACTTTATCTTTGTTAAATTTAAGAAATTTTCTAAATTTACGAGCAAACAAAGCCATGTCTTCCGAGTCACTATCACTATCGCTCTCTACTACTTGTTTGACCTCTTTTCGGGCTTTTAAAGCAACACCCTTTTCAATTTTCTTTTCAGTTTTAGAGGGAAACATATCCAGTTCATAGGTTTGTAAATCACCTACAAGCTCTTCTAATTTCGTAGAGGCTAAAGTGGGTAAAGAATTTAAAACAGTCACCTTTGGAATAAATCTATCGGGTAGGGACCTTAAAATTTTCTTTACAACACGGTCGTCAGGTATTTTCTCTCCCAAGTTAAAGGATGAATTAACAATGTCAGAAAGTCTAGCATAAAATTTATCAAAAGTTTCATTTTCATCCATTTTGATAGTTTCAAATTGAGTGGTGAGGTTTTGGAGTTTTGAAGCTTTAACGACACTCGTTCCTTCATGAGTTAATTGTAAAATATCCCAAGCTTCTTTAGCGGTTTCACACGTCATAATACGTCGGAATTCATCCGGTGCAACAGCGCTAAATAAGGCATTTAAACCACGGGAATTAAAATTTGCAAGTTTAAACTCATTTTCGGTCCATCTATCGATGGGTTTGGGAACACGTTCATTTTCAATTAGATGAGTTGGTGGGGAGTACCCGGTAACAACAGACATCCAAACACGTTCATCGATAGATTTAAGTGCCGATTTCATTCGCGCTTTCCAATACGCGTAGTTAGAACCATCAAAAATAGGAAATTTTGAAAATGGGAAAAAATCCATTTTAGCCAAAAGATTAAAAGATCTTAACGAAATAATTTATCGTTTTTGGCTCTGATACCAATTTGAAAGACCCCGGATTTTAATGATTTCAAATTAAAATATAATTTCCTTTTAAATAGGTGCGGAAGCGTTATAAGCGGGGTGATGGTTCAACTTTCAAAAAATAACACCAAGTTTTAATTTCTCAAAACAAATTAAAACATAATTCAAGTCCTAGAATTTGCCTAAGTCATAATTACCAAATTATATCCAAAGTTAGGCGAAACCAATTTTAGTACATGACTTGAATAAACCAAATTTACCCAATATTTAATTTAAGTCCCAAATTAAATATAGTGTGATAATAAACCAAATTTTATCTTGAATTAATTCTAAGCATGCGTTCTAAATTATGATGCAAGATAAAATAAATAATGTCACACTACGCCGAGATGTACGTGGAAAAATCCAAGACGGGAAACAACCTCGGACGGCCCTAGCCACAAGTCCACTAGATATGGAATTACAATTACAAGACAGGTAGACTTACAACGACTGACTCGATCCCTCTCAAGCCTCGACGCTCCTTCTCGTAGAAACCTCTTCCTAGCGGACAACCTCGGAACACCACCGCGGTCTCGGAATCCACCGATGGGACTTTATATGGTCACCGTCTCCCAAGCATGGAGCCTTTCTCCGTGTGGGTAGAATCTCAACAAAGGTCTTCTTTGTGATGGGGTGTAGAAGCAAACCCAAAACGTCTCTTGAATTCGGTAGAGAAAACCGGTGCCAAAAACTCCAAGCAATTGATATAAATATAGAAACTTGGATAAACACAATTGGGTGTAAACTAGAGTGTGTATGAATTTTTCTTTGAAAATTAACACTCAAAACATGAACATTTTCCTTAAATAAATTAGCTCTCAAACTCTCTCTAAGAGATGGATATGGAATGGAAAAGTTGTCTTGGAAAATGTGTTTCCCGCACATAATAATGTATGAAAAAGTTGGTTAAAAACCAAGTTGGGAAAGTGGGGAGAAACTGCAAAAAACTGCCAAATAACTGTTCCCGCTGGAATCTCGTTCGAACGAACGTGATTCTCGTTCGAACGAGACTTCTAACGAGTGACCAGCCTGGGCTCGTTAGAAGTTCGTTAGATACCTCGTTAGAACGAACATTCGTTCGAACGACATATCGAACGACATATCGAACGACTGTCCAGTTGGGGTCATTGGCAAACTCGTTCGAACGAACTTGGTTCGAACGACAAAACTCGTTCGAACGAACTTGGTTCGAACGACAAAACTCGTTCGAACGAAACCTGGTTCGAACAAAAAAACTCGTTCGAACGACATTTCTAACGAACGACCAGAAAGTTTGAAAAATTCGATTTTTGGCCCAGAAACTTTTATATACTTATTTTAAGTTTCTAATTGATTCTTTCTAAAATTAAAATGCAGTTTTTATTTCTCCTAACACCCAATACAAATTGTTCCAAGCTCCTATATTAATATAATTACATTCATACCTTGGGAGCATGGAACCTTAGTTGATAACGTAGAAACGAGGCACACAAACCGGCATTTTGATGAAGCTTTAAATTCTTTGCCGCTACATCTTCAACATACACTTCATAGGCTTGATCATATTACAATAAATATTATCCTATGAATAAATGTTTTTGTCCAGAATTGAGCCAAAACTATATATGGACTCAATTGGAAATTTGTGTCCTTACACGTATTTTAGACTTGATCAACGTTGTTACGCCTATGCATCCGTCTCTTCGCAGAATCAAAGTCTGCATACTTCAACGGTCCATATGATACATCAAAAAACTCGATTCTTGGGTGGTTTTGGTGTTTTTGGTGCGCGGGAGGTGCCAAATCCAGTTAGCTGCCTCTAAACGCCCATATACCGTGTAAATTATGTAAAACTCGTGATGAAACCATGGAAATCCGCTCGTTACTATCAAATCCGTGATCGAGTTTAAGAGGTTCGTGGGGGATAAGAGTTAAACTTCATCTCCCTACCTCGCCCCTAAGACCATCATCCTACTAAATGAGGGGAAACCCTTTTTTATAGCCAAAATACCCCAAGTGGGTTTAACACATGTCATCTTTTCTGTGTAGCCAAATGTCCAATGTTTATGGTGCCACTTGTCTCGATATATGTGGTGGTATCTCAAATAATTAATTTAAATCATTACCAGAGTGTTGCCTAGTTAAATTTGTCAAACCCGCGGAATACGTGGTATATTAAATCACTCATAATAATATCTCAGCCTGTGTAGGGTCTGAATTGTAGTAAAACTTGATAAATCATTAATCAATATATGATCAAATATGTGAGGTGATTTTATTAGAGTATTAGTGGTTAATTTCTTTATCTCCACTCTACATTCTGATAATAATTTAATCGAGATCTACTTTGGCGAGGTTCTCAATGATGTTTTTCCCGAGAATGAAATAAATGAAGATTTTGAGTATCTTGCCATGCCTTATATTAATTATATTGATTCTAATCAAACTCTTGATGATGATGATTTTACAAATGAACAATTCTTAACTGATCTTAATAAGGTTAATAACAAATAACATAACCGTGTTCAAATTAATGAGGATGAAACTATTTTTATCAATATTGGTTCTAGTAGCCAACTGCGCGAGATTCGAATTATCTCCACCCTTAACGAGCATGGGCACACACAACTCGAAGAACTGTTCAAGGAATTTATGGACATCTTCGCTTGGTCCTATAATGACATGCCCAACATTAATCCTGAGATCTCTCAGGGCGAGATTCTAACTCTCTCGAAATGCAAACAGATCAAACAGAAAATGTGAAAGCTTCACACAGAATGGTCGCTCATGGTTAAAGAAGAGGTGATCAAATAGTTGAACATATTCTTTATCCGAGTGATAGAGTATCCCACATGGCTAACTAATATTGTACTCATGCCAAAATCAGGAGGGAAAATCCGCATGTGCATCGATTACTAGGATTTGAACAAAGAATATCTAAAGTATGAACTTCTACCCAATATTAACATGATTATGGACAACACGTCCAACCACGCTCTTAAATCATTCGTCGATGGGTTTATCGGATATAATCATATCAAGATGCACCCTGATCATCAAGAAAAAACCTCATTCATCACCCCATGGGAACCTTCTATTACACAGTTATGCCATTCGGTCTAAAAATGTTGGAGTTACCTACTAAAGGGCTGCCACAACCATCTTGCATGATCTGATGAACAAAATGGTCGAGGTCTTTGTGTATGATATGATCATTAAGTCTAAGACCTAGGAAGGTCATGTTCCTACCCTTCGAAAGTTCTTGGAATGGCTATGGTGATACCAGATGCAAATTAACCCACGAAAATGCGATCAAAAGAAAAGATTTTAGGATCCATGGTTAGCAATAAGGGAATTAAAACACACCGTGTCAAACTGAAGCCATACTAGAAATGCCACAACCCTAAAAAGAAAGATGTCCGAGGATTCTTGGGAAAATTATAGTATATCTGTCGATGCATAAACCAATTGACTTCTATTTATGAATCCATCTTTAAACTCCTTCGAAAGGATTCCATCAGAGTCTGGAATGAAGCCTATTAGGATGCCTTTGATAGAATTAGGTTGAACCTTACCCGATCTCTAGTACTAATGCACTGTAGCCTGGGCTCCCTCTACTTTTATGCTTGAACATAACCGACACTGCAGTTCGGGCTTTGCTCACCTAATACATTGAAGAATCCCCCAAAGAAAGGGCCCTATACTACACCAGTTACAAATTGGTTGGCTACAAAATCAACTACACTTCCTTAGAGAAAGCATGTGTCGCCCTTATCTAGGTCAATTAATAATTATGGCACCACATGCTTGCTTTTCCCATTAGACTTGTGTCTCGAATGGGTCCTATCAAATACCTGCTTGACAAAGCCACCATGTCTAGCTAAATGGCCCGATGGTTGATTCTACTAGTCGAGTTCGATGTTGTGTACGTCATACCAAAATTCATAAAGGGAAGAGCCATCTCTACCACCCTATAAAAGAGTATAACGTTTGGATGTCCGAGTTATCGAATTAAGATATCATTTGCACCTCTTAGGAAGACCTCCGATGGCCAGTGTTCTTTGATGGATCTACCAATAAAAAGGATACGACATTGGGATACTCCTGATTGCCCCTAATGACACTCATACTCCCATCAAGCCAGATTTTCCTTGCACCAACAATATGACCGAATACGAGGTGTACACTCTAGGCCTCCAAGTTACACTCAAGAAAGGTATCCAGTGTCTAGATGTCTACGAGGACTCTGCCCTCATCATGGGCTAGGTCCTTAGAAGATTGAAATAAAAGATGAAAAACTCCTACCCTTCCACACCCATCTAGAAGTGATGGCCTCCAAGTTTCGAGATATCACCTTCCACCATTTGCCTCAAGCAAGGAATAACTTGGCAGATGCCCTTGCTACTCTCGCCTCCATGGTCGACATGACCGAGGGAACAATGATGGCCCCTTTACTAGTCCAAAAATAATCTAAACCGACCCACTATTACCACATTGAGCTCGTCACAGAAAAAGATTCCAATTTAGCCGAGTGCTGGTATTACGACATTTAGTGCCTCCTCAAGCATGATAGGTATCCCCAAGATGCTAACAAGAAAGACCGAGAGACCCTCTGCAAATTGTCTATCCAATACATTATCTACGATAAAGCAATGTTCAAGATAAACTTCGATGGAACCCATTTGCACTGCATTATAGGGGCTCACATTACATAAATGATGCAAAAAATCCACAGGAGGGAATGCGGACCTCACATAAATGTCCATATGCTTTCTAAGAAGATTATTCGATGGGGTATTATGTTACTAACATGGTTCATAATTGCACCATGTATGTTCGAAGATGCCTTAAATGGCAATATTTTGTCATTCTTTAGCACTTGCCTCTGTAAAAATTATACAATATGACTTCTCCCTGGTCGTTCTCCACCCGGGGCATTGATATCATAGGGAAAGTCACACCTAATATTCTAATGGGCATGGTTTTATCCTGGTTTCCATTAATTACTTCGCCAAATGGATTAAAGTCGAGTCATACGCAGTTTTGAATGCCAAAAAGGTAGCGAAGTTCATCCGGAGGAACATCATCTGCTGATACAGGGTTCACCATGGGTTCGTGTCAGATAACGGGTTACATTTTGAGGCTGAAGTCACAGAATTGGTCAATGAGTACGAGATTCAGAGAAAAAATCTTCTCCCTACCGATCATAAACCAACGGTTCAGTTGAAGCTTCCAAGAAGAACCTCAAATCAATCATAAGCAAGATGATTGAGAGTTATCGAGATTGGGATGATCAAATCCTTTACGCCCTCTGGGGCTACCACACTTCAGTCCAGGCATCTGCTAGGGATACCCCTTACTTTATGGTATATGGCATGGAAGTTGTCCTACCCATTAAACTAAAAATTCCTTTATTACGTATTATGCTTGAGAGCAAAATCAGCAAGAAAGACTGGGATCAGAGCCATTTTGATGAGTTATCTCTCTTAGATGAAAGGAGGCTAAAGGCTCTATATCATATACAACGGTACCATTGTTGGATGCCATGATCATTCAATCGAAGAGTCAAGGACCATGGTTTCCAAGAAGGTAACTTAGCCCTCAAAGAAATCATAGAACTCATCTAGGACCCCAGAGGAAAATTCAAGCAAAACTAGAGTGTCCCCTATATTGTGAAAAAGATCTTGTCCGATAGTGTCGCTATGCTCACTGACCTTAACGGAGAAGAGATGGAATGTCCAGTCAACCTGGACCATCTCAAGAAGTTCTACCGGTATTCCAAAATCTCGATGCAATACAACTCCTCTAATTTCCCTTCTATTCTAAAAAAATCTTCTTTTCCCTACACTTAAAACTACATAGGGCCTGATCCTCTGAAAAAAACTTTTTTCTCTCAAAATAAAACTCAGGAAATTTTCAAAATCCCCAGAGGTATGTTGGAAGCTCGTATGCTTTACATGGGCACGGTCCCCTTCTTTTTCATAAAATGTTATTGTTTTCTTACCTACGAGAACGACAGTTCATTTTATCATTTAAATGAACAAAAGGAATATGTATACCTTAGCGATGGATATAGATAATTCAAATGTAAAACTCATAAAGAGGAGCAATAATATAATTGAGATCCTTTTTTATTCCATAATGGGATAATTCAGTATAATTACTTGAAATATCAGCGTATGGACTCAAATAACTACCCCCCCGCTAACGAAATTGTCCCTAAAATAAACTTAACCAAACCTTCCCAAAATTATTCCCAAGAACCAAAAACATAAAAACACATCTCCATCACAAAAGCTTCATAATAAATGAACACCAGCTTCACAAAGATCCTATTTACAGCAATCGAAAGACCCCACCCCATCATCATCTACTCTTTGAGGCTCCCAAACTTCCCCTGCTTGGTTGGTATTCCGAAGGAACTTCATAGAATGATATGCCCAAACCAGTATCGAAAAATCACTACACCTCCCTATATAGTATCAAAAAGGGCAAACCATCTCTATCTGGTCTCCTCTACCAAGATCTTTGCCACCGTCCATTTCCACAACCATTTTAGATAATCTCCAAAAATATGCCAAACCCTACAATCATATTGAGAAGGAAGGGTTGACGGCCAATAATTCTCCCAAAGAGAACCCAATCGCATGCGCATGCCTTCAATCAAATCCTCTATGTGAAAGAAATCTAGGGTATAGGGAGGTGCAATTTTCTCCCATTCGAATTTCGTAGGATCCTCCAGGAGAAATAGACTGAGGTCTGTCGAAGGTCAACTAACTGAACGTACCGGTATTCCACTAGTTCCAGAATGGGCTTCATTTTTTCCCACCATGCACCGACCAATGCAGGCACTGAGTTTCATGCTCCATGAACCAATTTACCCAGTTCTCCATGGATGGGCCAAAGCTGATGAAATAAGAAGTGAAATTATTCGGCACAATTGCCAAGGGATATTTAGTGGGGACCGCCAAAGGAAGTCTCTCAGCCAGCCACATGAATAACATAATCAAGTTTCCTCTCAATAAATCAGAGTGGCCGTCTTGCTAAGCATCTAGACCATTCAAGGTCTCCTCTAGTATCACCGTCGTAGGATTGTGATAATATGACATCCACGCTGTAATGATAGGTAATTGAGGGTCTACCATTAGGTCCCCTATCACTTGCAAGAGCCTCGAAGTTAGGCCCAAAACAGTACCTATAGCAAAACCAACATCATTACAGTCTGTTCAACATACCAGATTCAACACAATCTGATAAAGGAGACAAGCCCCAATTTACAACCAAGTTTTCTATCCCCTAATCCTTATGACAACCAAGCCGCTAATGCCTTCCTCTGTTAAAAAAATTCCAAAAAACTCAATCTTCTTTGTTTTTCTCAAAATAAATCCCTTCAAAACAGAAACTCTTTGTCACTATGCCTCCAAGGCCTCTCTTTATTCCAAAAGCACATTCCCCTACTCTTTCTCAAAATAAAACCTCAGTAGTACATTAAAGTGCATGTAGAGTAAGCCACTAAATCAAGATAATAAAAAAATATATACATCTTTTTTTGCCTTGTTGAAGTTTCTTTTCTGGTGCAATGCACTAGATTAAGCATGCAACATGGTTAACGTTGAGCTCCCCAGTCAATAATGAATCTAAAAGAAAGAATCAGAATTTTATGTCACCTCATCTTCCCCACAACCTTCACTCCTAGGTACCAGACATACCCAAATTCACGTGCCATCAACCACCACATCTGCCTCTACTGACCCGTCACCCTTGTATCCTGAGGAGACATCCCTCAAGGGTAAAATGTCACTTACATCCCCAACAGTTATTCAGCAATACCACCCAATGCCACCTGCCCCGCCTCCAACGTAACCCTCCGCATACGATCCACCTCTATCTGAAAACCCTCGCAATCAATCCGCTACCACCCACCGATCGATACCCACATTTTCCTCTGCCTAGGTAAGATCAAAAAACCGTTCCATTGCTAAACGATAGCCTCTGCCACCCACCGATCAGCAGTCCCCCTAAAAATTTTGTACAAAAAATCCCAGAAAATTCGAAAACCTCTCTGAAAATTCCAAAAATTTCCAAATCAATATTGGAACATTCATTCACCAAGAAAATCAATTTTCAAGCTCTCAAAATCCCTCTCTAGATTAAAACCACACTTATATCTCTAATTTAAACCCTAAAATGACACGGCCGCATCCCAATAGTCCACTAAAATTCCCCAGCAGAACTCAAAACCTCAAAAATCAAAATTTTACTTAGTGAAACTTGTAAATCCAAATTCCCCAGTGGAACTATAATCCCTAGTCGAATATCTCTCCCTGGCAGCGTCTTAGATAAACACATTCCCTAGCGGAACAAAAGTGCATCCAAACTTCCAAAGATAAGACTCCCCAGAGAGCAAACACCCACATTACAACTATAGGACCTCATAATCGTCCTCAACCCACAGAATAGGTCACCCCAACTTTAGGTCCTTAGAATTAATTTTGAACCGCAGAATTGGCCACCATAACTTTAGGTCCTTAGAATTGACCTCGACCTGTAGAATTGGTCGCCACAGCTTTTGTTCCTTAGAATTGACCTCGACCCGCATAATTGATCACCTTAACTTTAGGTCCTCAGATTTTACCTCGACCCGTTGAATTGGTGTAATACCCTGTATTTTTATGGCCTTTAATTATGGGATTGATTAAATTTAATTGGGATAAATTAATTTAATATTAATCCGGATTTTTAAATTGATTATTTAATAGTGTGATGAGAGTTAGTAAATATTGGTAAGAATTATGTTTAATATTACTAGATGAGTAAAGTAATATATGAGATTGAATTTATTAAAATTGTCGTGAGTGAATAATATGACAATTATAGAAATTAAGTCGGGACGCGCATGTGTCGTGTTGGGACTAAATTAATGGAATAAAAAGTAATTTAATTATAAGTCACCTGTATGATCATTTTGAGTGCGTCAATGTGTTCGTAAGGGTCGAGATATTCAAAAAAGTATACCCAGGGGTTTAGTTTGGGCCTTGGGACATTTTTAGGCCTAACCGGTAACCCGATAGGGCATTTTGGTAATTACCCATTTTAGGCATTAATTATGGACGGAAATTGGAGTGTTATATCTGATGAGAGTTAGAGTCCTCGAGGGTTAGAAACCTTGGAGTTGCAGAGAGGCTAAGGAAGAGAGAAGAGAGAAGGCATCCAAGGAGGAGAGCCACCAACCCTACACCACTCTCATTAATTCCACCACCAACGCATAGATTCTGATAAGGGAAACGTTCCTATACCAATCAAATTCGTCGGACCAGACCTCAATTTCTAGGCAAGTATCTAACTTTCTATTCTTCAGTTGATAACACATCCATTCTAGTGTTGGAATTAATTCTCTTATGTCTTCATGAAAGTAAAATGTTGTTTGGGAGATTTTTATTGCAAAATTTGGAGTAGAAATCATGTTATGATGGCTATCTGTTACATGCAGAATATTGTCCACGAAATTGATGCCCACTAGAGATAGAAATCTGGAAAACTAAATGAATTCTTGAGAAAATTGGATGAACTAGTGTTAAATGATAATTTCTTGAATTTAACCCCTTTGATGATGATTCTTGGTGAATTTGTGAATATTTTATGTTAGAAATCTTCTATATTGGTTTATATAACGTTCATGATGTTGGGTTGGGAGTTTGGGACATGTTAATAGAGGTTTGAGGATTTATATTGGATGAAACCCGTAGGCTAGAATTGCAGAACTGGGCCAACACCTGCTTGACTGATCGATCGACTCAAGAATGTCGATCGATCGACTAGATCAATCGATTGACCTCCTTTCTTTAATCGATCGACTTTTCCATGAAACCAAAACATCTTCCCCTTTTTGATGTTAATCCGATATCAAATGTGTATGGATCCTTAGACATAAATTAAATATCATAATGGGACTCGATAGGGACCGGTAGGGTTATGGATAAGGTTCGGGGAATACGATTTCTTATGGAATTGAACCTTAGGGTTACGAGAATATAAAATGAGTTATAATCGTGGGTGTGATATATTAAAAATTATGCAAGTCAATGACGATGTAGACCAGTAGGGTAAAGAGAGGGTGTACTTACTGATTTGGCATTTATTAAAATGAAAACTTCGAGGGATGAGAAGTACTTATGAAATGGCGACAATTGCGAATAAAAAGAAATGGAATGATTATTGGGTGATTTGTGCCACGTATGGTTAAACTATTATTATGGGTCATGGGTGAACCTAATTGAGATATGGGAGAATATATATATATATATATATATATATATATATATATATATATATATATAGCGAATTCTTGTGTATAATGTATATACCTGTGTATAATCATACTCGCGCTACTTGCTATCATAGAGGTTGTCGCGCTGGGACAGTCTTATCTCACTAGGACCTTTATAAGGGATATTGACTCGTACCCTTGAACATGGGATTTCTTGGTACAGGTTATCTGAGAATGATAGTCAGACAGTCCTAAGAGACATGAGAGTATATGATGACCTCTTAGTGACTGGGAACTATGCTTCGCCTCCAATATGTGTGTTTTGTGATTCCGGACTAGTATCTCCCTTTATACGAGAGATACGAGGACTTGATAGAAAAGTATGCCGGCACCATAGATTTATGTGGGGTGCCCTATTAGTATATATAGTATGAGTGATAAATATATATACTTGTGATTAATCTACCGTGCTTGTAAGTAGATACGAATAGAATAATTAATATTAAATGAATTCAAGTGGTTGCGAACTTCAATATGTAATGAGATGAATATAACTGGCTTAATATATTCATAAGAAAAGGCTATCTGATATATACTATAATCATGCGATTACTTGAAACAGAATTTGGTGAAGGGAAATTGGATTAGGATACTGTATTGGGTTAGACTAGTGAATTGGGCTGGTTTCATCTAGATTAGTTCCTTAGTACGTTAGACGTGCACACTAGTTGAGGGGTGATAAATCCCAAGTGAGTGTTGAGGTATTAACATGTATTTAATATCAACTGGTAAGCATTTTAAATACTTCCTAAACTATTTTTAAAGCTGTTTTACACTCGGGCTCTGGCCCGTTTCCTGTCATTTTTCCTTTCTCTTGTGTGTGTATATATATATATATAAAATAAAGGAGAAGGGGTTTTTTGTCTCCCCTAACTAACAACTGAGATCGAAAGTTGTTCAATTTGGTCTTTATCAACTGACGGCTTAGATTAAATATTGATAATTTGATCTTATAACACGTGGACGGCTCAGATTTAATATGGGAGTAAAAATGGAGGATGATTACTTAATACAAGCGATACAATCACAGGGCTCAAGAAACGCAAGGCTCAAGAAACAGGATTGCAGGTATAAAGAGCACAAGATTCATCAGTATGCGCGGCTCGAGAAACATGATTCATCACTTTAATTTGAATTTTTTCATACTTTCTCTTTCTATCCTCTCACATCCATTCAGCAAGTCACATTCATCTTCGCCCAAAACTCCCATACTTTCTCACTGTAGGTCTCTCTCTCTTGCTAATTTTTAGGTGGGGTGGTATAAGGTGGTAGCTTTGTAAACTCCAACCTTTTTGATAAGTTACTAATGAAAGCATCTTATTTTGTTTCATTCCTTTAGGTGTTGAATCCGTTAGAATTTTTTACTGATATTGTTGTTGAGAAAGAGTAAGTTACTGTCATCATTACATCTACAATACTATCTTCATAGAATGCACATCATCTATAATCCAAGATCTATTAGCATTCAAAGCCTCACCGAAAAAATAAAACCCATAAGTCTAATGCTTTCCACCGTCGTCATTAACGCTTGCTGTCGTGTCTTTTAGTTGCATATGTTCTGTTGAAATCTAGGTAAAGTGGGAAATCTGATTTCTATTTTGAACCCATATCTGATTTCTTTAATAACACAAATATGTTCTTGAACCCAGATCTGATTTATTTACCAAGATCTGATTTTATTACCAAGACCCATATCTGATTTTCTTACCAAGACCCACCTACTCATTTTTCTTCTCTCAAATTTGTTCAAAAACTCACCCATATCTGACTTCTTTATATTTTTTTTAAGAAATGGGTGAGTTTCCCCATCATAATCTTCACCATATATGCCGATTTGTTTAATTTACCTAAGATTATCTACACTTCTTTGTTAATTATTCAGGTTTCTAGGGGTTCTCAAGATGTTGGAGTGATTGGTCCTCATTAAAACTTCCTCACATTTTTCATAAAATGAAAAATGAGGTAATACATCACATTCTATACCTTGTGCAGGCTAAACATGTTTGTTAAGCAATTTTTTTCTGTGAGAGGCTTGAAAAAAATGACAAACCCTCTTCTAATTCGGTCCCCGATCTCCCTATTTTTAAAGAGGTAGAGGAAGACCTTTCGTTTGATGTTCAAATCTCCAACTTTGACTACTCTCAAGTTTTCAGCGGTTTCAACTCTCTAGATTCTGCGGTCCCTTACCAAGATTTGTTCAAACAAATTAACCGTCGAGATGATTCATCAGATGAAGATTGGTAAATCATCACTCTACTCTCCCCTACCTTTTTTCCTTATTTTATATTCAAACTATCCATATTGAATAGCATCAACCAAACATGTTATTTACTACCAGCTAATGTTTCCAAATTTGCCCCCAGACCGTCTCCCACTCTATTTAGCCAACTGTCTTCTTCTTTTATTTGCTTTTAAAATTTTAAACTTTTTAAATCTTGGATTGAATGTTTATCAGCAAGCACATTCACAATTTTATTGTTTATGAACTTCGTAAAGTTTAGATTTTTATAATTATGAACTGGTTTTTATCTATGCTTAAAACATGTTCCTTTTTTTTGGTTTTTCCTGTACTAAATATGTTTTGTTTTTCCTATATGAAGTATGTTTTGTTTTTCCTGTAATTTTTTTCTGTCATTTATGAAAAACCTGTTTGTCATTTTTTTCTATCATTCAATATGTAGGATTCACTATTTGACGAACTTGGTTTATATTTGAACGCGTTTTTTTTTGTGTTCATGTTTAGATACCTTCATTTGTTTGGATCAAGTATGTGTAGGATGTGTTGGATGTTCAACAAAGTGTTTGGATAAGTATGTGTAAAATGTGTATGTTCAGCTAAGCTAATTAGAATTAAGGTAGGATTTGTGTAACTTGATTCAAGTAGTGAATAGCTTTGAGTAGCTTGAAAAGTTTAGGATGGTGTTTCACCGTTCATTTATTTTTTGGTTTAAACTTCATGTGACCTTTATGTATTTTAGAGAATATGTTTCTCTCATTTTAGTTAAAATAGGAGCTTAATTTGTTTGTTTAAACATATGAGTTTGGCTGCCCTGAAAGTACTCCTTACCATCTAATACGGTTGCAAGTTTTGATATTCTAGAATATTGTAAGGTTTTGCACCCTATTTTGGGGCGTTTGGCATCTCTTAGTTTTGTCAATTTTGGATTTGAGATTTTTAGTTTGTTTCTTGTCTCTCCTCTTTACAAGAAAAATTATTAATTTTTTAGTTTCTAGAAGCATTTTTGTTGTTATTGTGGAGGGACTTATGGTTAGGGTTGGAAGGGTACATAAGCTCCCATTAAAGTAGTGGGGGACTAATTGCGTGGAGGGTACCGTAGAGGCCATTAAAGTAGGTGGAGGGTCTGTTTAATTTCAAAAATGCTATTACGAGGTATATTTGGTAGCTTTATTCAAACAAGTGACATGGAGAAGCCGTCTCCGTTGCTGGGCTATGAAAACTTTTACAGACGTAAGGCTTATGAGAAGGAGGTCTGCAACACACTAAATAGGCATGGAAAGTAAACAAATGATTTGACAAAAAGAAAAACTGCCTCAAACTAAGATATTCAGTATGGAAATGTTTCAATTGTCAGGTGTATTGTTTATTTAAATGGATTGGAGCTATTTCCATGTTTAGATACCTTCATTTTTTCAATTCTTTTGTAATATGGATCTCAAGAAAAAAAATAAAAAAAACATAACAGAACAAATGGTGTTAACTTATATTTTGTCCTATTAATTTTAGCTAGTACTTATTTTTCTTTTGCTGTTAAAATTAGTAAAATACAACACATGATATGATTGACCCAAATAAACTCTTCCATGACTTATCTTTAACTTGTCCATGACCCGATTAAAACATGACAGAATACAAAGTCATTATTTATACGTCACACAACCAAGACCCAAATTTTACAATTTTTAATTTTGGTGTCGTGTTAGGAAAAAATGATTTCGTGACATGTGTTTTAATTGGGTTGTGTTAGTGTTTAGGTATAAAAAACAGAGTAGTTCTCTCACTTTCACATGCCAATATGCATACATGTCAACATTACCAATTTCTCGACACGTTTTAGGGGTTTTGAAAGCTAAAAAATAATTTTGAAATATACAATTACAAGGTTATTGATGAAAAAGTTGACTACATGTAACAACACCTAAATAAAATGAGTAATGTTGATTCAATTTTTATTTATATTTTCTTTTTTTTTCTACTAATTTTTGTAATCATTAAGAAAAAGTTGTAAGAACGACTAACCGTGTTGCCCTTAGTGTGATGCACGAGTGTTTTCTATTGATGTATGTTGTTGGGGTAATTAAGAGATGCCAAAGACATGTTGCACTGAATAAATTTAAGATACAAAATATCACTGGAATAAAAATATCATCGTGCGACCGACACGTGTACAAAAGATCGCGGGAACAAATTTCTTGTCGTGCCATCAGCATGGGTACACCCTATATATATATATATATATATATATATATATATATATATATATATATATATATATATATATATATATATATATATATATATATATATATATGTCAGAGGTGCCCAACCACATGGGTTCAGGCGTAGTTCAATGGATAGTGGACGTGTTGCAGCTTGTGTGGGAGTTGCAGGTACTTGCAGTAGACGATTCCTTCTTTGACTTCTCAACATTCTATTTAGTCCTTTTAGTTAGGGCATGTGTCTCCCATTTCCATACTTATCTAGTTCAGAGAGATTTTTACTCTTTTATTGTTTTGGTATTCAGTTTTTATTTGGGACTATTTCATCTATTACGTTGACCTTAGATGCGGATACTCATTTGGATTGGTTAATTTAGCTCGGTTATTCCATTTGGATGGTTTGGTAGTAATATTATTCGTGTTCATGAAAATGGTTTTGTATATTAAATTATAATAATAGGACTTAATCTCTAAAATGAAATATTTTGACACTTAGCTTAATTATTTATTAGGTGATTAATAAAGAAAAATTATTTTTCGACAATGATGCTAAGAATGAACCAACCGAACACTTTGATTTAATTTAATAAAGGACTGATCACCCGATATTTAATTTGGCGGGGTGTCACCGGTGGTATCAGAGCCAGGTTATAGTGTCCTTAGGATTTGTGCGGCTCATTATGCTTGATAAACACCCAAAACTGTACATTTTATACCCCGAATAGATACATTTTAGTCGCTCGTTTGTAATAAAAATGGTCTTATGCGCTTTATTGTCTATTTTGTAGGTCAAATGCACGTTACGGTGTTCAAACGCATATTTCAAGGTAATTGTGCGGATTATGGATCTAATTACCCTTTCCTGTAACCCTAGCGTACCCCAAACTGAGCCTTGGCATGTCCCAAACCCGTGTGGGTTTGATTTGTCCCCTTTTATTTCTTTTACTTAAATTTTTATTTGTCTCATTTTGTTTTTAGAGTTTATTTTATTATTTTATTGAGTCATGTATATATTTTTAGAATTTCTATATTTTTATATTTTTATATTTTTAGCGAGTCGTGTATTAATTTTTATATTTTCCTTTCTTTTCTTATTTTTAGTTAGTTTATTATTATTTCATTTTTTATTTTTATTTTTTATTTTATTAGTTTTTCATTTTTATTTTAGTTGTGTTTAGTTTTTTTTAGAGTTTGTATAGTGTGTCGTGCCGTGTCATTTTTATTTCAGTTGATTTTTAATTTTTAATTTTTTAATTTTTTTTAGTTTAGTTAAATTTTTATTTTGTTTTATTTTATTTTTATTTTTAGTTTATTATTTTTAGGGTCATAAGTTAAACACACACACAACCCCTCACACCCATCTAACCTATACTCCATAGACCTAAACTAACTCACTCATACACACCATACTACCATACACACTCATACACACAAACCAACCCCTCACCCCCACCCCTACATCTCATACACCCTCATACACTCTAACCACCCCCACATTATCTTCTTCCCCACCTTCCACTCTCTCTCCTACCTCCATTAACACCTATATTCCACTCTCTCCTCATCCCCCATTAACAAACACCAAACTCAGCTAACACCCAACATCCCCATTCCTCCATAACTAAAAAACTCATACACACCACCCGTCACCCCTTTCCCGCCGGCAAAACCCTTCCCCGTCACCACCCTTCTGCCGGCAACATCGTCGACCAGCCATAAACCCGAGAAACCCTGTCTTTGGACCAACCCGCTAACCACCTTGAACCCATTCCCAACCGACGACCCCTTGTACCTCCTGCTCCGGCGAGTCCAAGCCCCAACCCGCTGCTGCGCCGATGATACCCACGACACCACTCTGGCCAACCTTCAAAATTCGGCCGACGATAAAACCAAACTCGGAGCCATCAACACCCTACCTCCGCCGTCCTTTTCCTCCAGCCTTGAACCCACAGCGCCGGTGACTCCCCACTGCCACGCTGGAACCCACGACCTTGAAATCGGATACCCATCTTCTAAATCCCAATTTCAACCTTCAAACCCATTTCATCAACCCACGATTTTATCTCCCTCTTTAAGCCAAAGCCAACCAAAAAAACAACAAAACCAAGTCCAAAAAATAAATAAACCCATTTAAGCCACATGTTTAAAATCCCTTTTACCCATTTAAACCAACTACTTAAGCCTTTTACCTATTATACCCCCAACTACTCATTTTACCCAATTCCAAAAATACCCTCATATGCAAATCTGATTTTATTCCCTCACCTCACTTACCACATGACCTCACACAACCCATGCACATGTGTGCATAATTCCCTAGATACCCTCACCTAAATACCTTCCATATCCCATACACCCTTTTCTTCTCATTTTTACCCCCATGCTCCATACCTACTATTTAAGGAAGATGAAGACCATTTTGATAAGGATCTCAAATTTAGTTTTTACACCTTGTGTGATAAATTTCTCTACACCCATCTTTAGAGATTATTTGCATTTTTAGCAAATATCTCAATATATAGGTATGTAGTTAAATTTATCTCTAGGATGAATTTCACCCCACCCATCTATAATGAATTTTTGCATTTTTAGCAATTATTTCAAAATAGATTGATGTAGTTGAATTCATCCTTTATGGGAGGTAAATTCTAATCCATTCATTTATGTTGAGATTTTGCATTTTTAGCAATTATCTCAATATAAATTAATGATCTAGAATTTATTTCTTTGGGTGAGTTCTAATGTACAATTTTATAATGTTAGGATTTGCATTTTTAGCAAATCTCTTTTATTATTTAATTATCCATTATGAATTCATCCATTATCCTTTATTTTTATTTTTATTTTTATTTTTTAGTTTTTAGTTTAGATTCAATAAATACATTAGTGAGAATCCATTTTTGAGTGTAATTTTTTTTTATAATTTTGGTTTGATAAACAAATTGGAGGGATGTAAATTGCAAATTCAAGGATTGGAGTTCAATTTCACTCAAAGAGATTTGGTTTGATTGTTCTCTTCTCTTCTCATTTATTTTATGCCTTTCATTATTAATTTGTCAAATTTCATAACATGTTAGGCTAAATCCCCTTTCAAGAGGTGGGGGGAAACCCTTATTTGATGTTATTTTAGTTTAATTAGTTTGATTACTCGAAAATTTCCTTTTGAATGTTAATTTTGATCCCTCACCCTTAAATTTATACCTCGAGAGAGGGTAAATGATTTTCAAGAGAAAATCGAAATTCTAGTTATAATACTCATTTTAGATTCGAACTAGAAATAGGGGTTTCTTAAGTGGGGTATTATTACTTGAATTTCAACTCTAAATTTATTTTCTAAGATTTACATAAATTTTAATTGATCGATCCTAGCGGATGATTAATTAAAAGGAGTGTAGATCTATTTTTCTAGAGTTCTGGGGTGTCAAATTTAATATTCTAAAAGGTTACTATTAAAATTACATTTGCAACGAGAGTTGATTTGTAATTTTGATATTAATTTGAGAGAATTCAAATAATTAAATTAATTAATTAGAATAGTTAGAATTTGTGGTGTAGTCCCACTCCTTGACTGTTCTCACATTTATTTACCTCATTTATCTCATATTTTTGTGTTAGACTTTATTTTTCATTTTAGTCACTTTTTAGTTTGTAATTTGATCTTTCATTTTACTTTAGTGTTATTTCACATCCTCACCCTAATTGTTTTAATATTTTAAAAAGATTAAAACAATAGAAAAAGCAAATGTCCAAAAAGAAAATAAAATTGAATTACAATTGAGTTTGTCTCTAGCTTACCCCTTTGATGTGGATTGATACCCTTACTTACCGTTCTACACCTTAGATTGTTATATTTTGTAGGTAATTAAGGTTTTTGATTAGAGGATCTTTTCAAGCAACGACAAAAAAAATATACGCAAAAGTTCTTTCTATTAATGCTTCCAGCGTTACATTGTTTGATGTAGAGCCCTATGTTTAGGATTGTTGATTCCTATAGTGAGATTTGGTTCTCATGCTATAACATATGTATATTACTGAATCTTATTTGCATTTGGGCATGTTAGAATAATGAAGTATGACAGGCGAGGGACGTTGGGCGGACAATAGGAGGCATGGCTTAGTTGAGGTTGTAGAGTATATTCGAGAATGATGACCGTAGTCGAGATCACCCCTATTATATCATGAGAATCTAGGACTGTAAAGATGGCTAGGGTGCAACATATGATATCCAAGTGGTGCTATAGTCGAAAGTGGTGTCAGATTAGACTCACCCAACGTGGTAGGATTGGGAGGGAGTCAAATAAAGCATTGAGCAGAGTCATCGCTGGAAGTTATAAAAATGCGGGAATTATGTGTGTTAACCAACGAAGGTAAAATATCCAAAGGCTTGGACATATGGCGGAGTGTGGTTAACTGGAGGTGAAAATTTCGGGTAAAAATTTTCTTGACTTGTCGGAGCAAAGTTATAATTTTAGGAGTCAACCACCACATTTAGAAGTGGAATGTTGTGTCAATGGAAGGATCTTAGGTATGGTTTATGGTTTGACCACAAGTTCCTTCATCAGATGTTCAGGATAAGATGTGAATGTTGTTATGAACTCATCATACGAGGGCAGACAGAGGTCCATGTGTGAAAATGAATTTAATTATTTAGCGAGTCTTGTGCCAGATGAAGTAGATACAAATGAAGAAGAGGATTTCAAGTGGGAAATCAATTCGTAAGAAAAATTGACAAAACTTTAGGGTAGTTCTAATAGACGGTCGATTCATATGGTGACAATGTCGCATTTTGTCAGTAGAGATGTTAATGCTTATTTGTTAAGGGAGCTAAAGGAATCGAAAGATTTAGTTAAGGAGTAGGATTGGATGAAAAACAGTTAGTGAAATGCCGCAAGGGGTAGATCCATCAGGGGACCCATTTAAATAATTTGGGTAGCTGAATCCTTACCAAGTGATGGTGAACTCAGTAAGGGTTTTCGAAGCCAGTAGTGTGTTTCTTAAGGCCAAAAAATCTAAGGGAACAATACGGGTAGCCATCAAGAATCGAGCCTACCAAAGTCCGAGAGAAGGATAACCCTAAAATGGTCAGTATGACCGGTGATAAATGGATTATGTATAGAGGTATTTTATGGAGAGTAAAACCACATACGTTAATTTTGTCGAAGTGAGTAAAGGGACAAGGTATGGCACCTAGTAAGGGCAATGGTTAATGTGGTTTTTGATTTGGTTCGGGCAGATGTGTTATGTCCGAAAACCATTTGAGCAACTAAGGCGATTGGCAAGGTAAAAGTATGAGTTTTAGTCTTGGAGGATAAGGCGTATTTTATGTGACATGAGCGAGCCACTATATTTTGATTTTTCTAGAGTCGCACATGACACGAGTTTAATGCATATATTGATAATGTCATTATTATGTAAATGCTTTCCCTGGTATAACGGAGTTATCCTTAGTGTTATTCGCGGGGGATTAATGGGTGTATTGATAGTGGTATATACCTTACTGATGTTACTCATTTTAGTGATGTGTTATACGAGTATGATATTATCTTGATTATGGTTTTATAGTGATAATAAGACTGATAGTGGGCGGATATCGCAAGTCTATTGGGGTTGCTGTCGTAGTGCATCATGTTTTGTTCTGGTGAAGCCTCACCTACGAAAGGGTAGGGCTTGCATCTATATCATATATTATAGAGACTTCGAAGGGTATATTGGTATCTAAATGTTTAATCCCGGGATGTGTAGGGACTTTGTTGTTATAATTTGGTGTGTATTGGGTTTACTATTGAGCGGAAAGATTTAACTCATTATTATGTTCAACGCTCATGACTTAGTGATAGGAAGAGCACATTGTTACATCTGTCCTTTAGAAACGTGGGAGTTAAGAGTTATATTCATATGTTTGGGGATAGGATTTTGAGAGTCCCGATCGTATGTGTACAAGGTTTATGGAATGCGATTACCTCTAATACTGAGCGATAGTGCAATTGGCGAAAATTTCTTTGTTTTAGTGTAATTGCGAGAGGAGATGTAGATTTTATGTCAAGAGACGGAATATAGGGGTACATGTTATGGACGGAGGGCCTAACGGATTTCGATAATCGATAATGCTAGGTAGTAGTGTATCGGGGGGTTACTGGTTTGGATTTCTCTTTGCAAGACATCCCACACATGAAACATAACGTAAGGTTGGAAGTAGGGAGATGTTTGGTCATTATTCCATGAGTTTGGTACCTCGATCGTTATAGGAGCAGGTAGTTATAACTATAAGTTGGAAGTTAAATTATGATTTAAGGCCACTGGAGTCGGTTGTGTGGTAAGGAAACACTAAAAGTTTTGTTTTATCACCACGAGTTGAAGGGTGGAATGATGATAAGGAGGATTTAAAATTTTGATTTATGGGGTGATTGGGAATACCCAAGGGTTATAGCCATGTTGTGTATACAGGGGAACAAAGAATTGAGTGATATGTGTGATACATATGTGATGTTTATGCCAGTTTGCACGATTTATAGGGTATGTGGGAATCCTGGTTGTCTGATGTTAGAATCGTCCAAGTTAAAGGGACGTGGGAATAGATGTGTGAAGTATATGCCTGAAGGATTAATATTATGAAGTAAAAATGGTAAAGTGGATTAAGCATCATGTGAGAAGGACGATAATCCATATATACGTGTGCAATTCGATAGCACATCCGAATTTGGTTGAAAGGCTGTGGGAAGCCATTTAAAAAGTCTTTGAGAAGGGTAAAATTTAGCTATTATGAAAAACATTTGGAGAAGAGTTTTACCTAGTCAAATGTTGATAGAGATTTTCACGTAGATAAAATGATGTATTATCAAGGTATATAAAAGGCTCAGAAGTGCACATCATGGAGAAAAGTGCACGGGTCGAAACATTCGGTATGCTATAAGGGAAGAAGGGGAGTATTGAGTATCACTTAATGTGAGACATTACAAGTAGATGTCGATGTTGAGCGGTGCATAGTGAGTAGTCTCCGCGTGCACCACTCACAGATAGCAATCGGTTGGAGCAAGATGATCAACCAGAAAATTTTGTAACAAGCCGATGATTCCTGAAATGGAAAAAGGGCCGTCAAGTTGTTAAATTTCTTTATTGGGTTGCTAACCTTAAGGTAAGGTCATGAGTTCCTTCGAATGTGTGGACTAAGTTGACCTACAAGAAAGTATTGTTATTCTTTTGGGTGATTTACACTATTAGACAGTATGCCCCAATCTTTCTTTGAAAAGAAGAATCGCGCCGGTAAGTGGTCCTGCCCGACATTGTTATGAACTAGAATAAGATCTTTGAACCCCACCTTCAATACAGGATTTCAGGAGGAGTGGGGATGACATTTTATTTTGATCAGGTTGTATCACCTATAGCCCGAGGAGTAGGTGAAAGGTGATAAATGACTAGAGGAGCTGTATGAATGTAATTTTGGACTCATTGTGGTCATTGCATTTTCGCAATAATTATAGCTGGTAAGTGAAGTATAGTACGATACTTAGGAGAAGATATTACCAAATGGTAGAGTTGTGTGTAAGAACTCATACCTATTTATTGTGAACAAAGTGCTTATTGAATCTTTGTGTAGAAGAAACTTGACTATTCTCCATCTGGTTGTTTAGAGGTGAGCGGATAATAATAACTTTTGATTGGTAAAATTGGAGTCCGGTGACTATAGTGGAATTACCACAGAGTTTTAGGTGGGTTTTGAGTTACATCACCAGAAATTGAGATTCGAAGAACTGACAAGAGTGGTAAGATGATCATATGATTTCTCTTAGGATGGGAGTTTTGTGTTTAGATAAATATGAGTAGTTGACACGTAGTGAAGTGCGGCCTCCCAATAATATTAAGACAATGGGGGCCAATGATGTATAGGCTCGTCTTATTTGAATAGCGACGGATAGGATCACAATGTGAAGTTCCGTTATTGATGTGTAACCCTATAACTGATATAGTGTTGAGAGTGTTAAATAAGATCGCTGTGAGGCGGGGGCTATAGTGATTGAGCACCTTACTCTGAAGTTAGTTTTGTGTACTGATAAAGTATCCATAATTATTTCACCAGGTAGGCCTTATTTTCTGAATTTTGGGACGAAATTCCGTTATTAGGGGGTAAGTATGTAATACGCCGTATTTTTATGGCCTTTGATTATGGGATTAATTAAATTTCATTAGGATAAATTAATTTAATATTAATCCGGATTTTTAAATTGAATATTTACTAGCGTGACGAGAGTTAGTAATTATTGGTAAGAATTATGTTGAATATTACTAGATGAGTAAATCAATAAATGAGATTGAATTTATTAAAATTGTCGTGAGTGAATAATACGACAATTATAGAAATTAAGTCGGAATGTGCAAGTGTCGTGTCGGGAATAAATTAATGGAATAAAAGATAATTTAATTATAAGTCACCCGTATGGTCATTTCGAGTGCATCAATGTGTCCGGAAGGGTCGAGATAATCAGAAAAGTGTACCCGATACATTTTTGGGTCTTGGGACGTTTTTAGGCCTAACCGGTAACCCGGGAGGGCATTTTGGTAATTACCCATTTTAGGCATTAATTATGGACGAAAATTGGAGTGTTATATCTGATGAGAGTTAGAGTCCTCGAGGGTTAGAAACCTTGAAGTTGCAGAGAGGCTAAGGAAGAGAGAAGAGAAAAGGTTTCCAAGGAGGAGAGCCACCAACCCTACACCACTCATCAATTCCACCACCAACGCATAGATCGGGAGAAGGGAAATGTTCCTATACCACTCAAATCCATCGGAACAGACCTCGATTTCCAGGAAAGTATCTAAATTGTTTTTCTTTAGTTGATAACACATCCATGCTAGTGTAGGAATCAATTATCTTATGTCTTTATGAAAGTAAAATGTTGTTTGGGAGATTTTTATTGCAAAATTTGGAGTAGAAATCATGTTAGGATGGATATCTGTCATATGTAGAATATTGTCCACGAAATGGATGCCCAGTAGAGATAGAAATATGGAAAACTAAATGAATTCTTGAGAAAATTTGATGAACTAGGGTTAAATGATAATTTCTTGAATTTAACCCCTTTGATGACGATTCTTAATGAATTTGTGAATATTTTACGTTCGAATCTTCTATATTGGTTTTTATAACATTCCTGATGCTTGGTTGGGAGTTTGGGACATGTTAATGGAGGTTTGAGGATTTATATTGGATGAAACCCGTAGGCTAGAATTGTGGAACTGGGCCAACACCTGCTTGATCGATTGATCGACTCAAGAATGTGGATCGATCGACCTCCTTTCATCGATCGATAGGCTCCTCAAGGAAACCAAAAATCCTTCCCCTTTTTTATGTTAATCTAATTCCAAATGTGTACGGATCCTTATACATAAATTAAATATCATAATGGGACTCGATAGGGACCAGTAGGGTTTTAGATAAGGTCCGGGTAATACGATTTCACGTGGAATTGAATCGTAAGGTTACGAGAATATAAAATGAGTTATAATCGTGTGTGTGATAGATTAGAAATTATGCAAGTTAATGACGACATAGACCAGTAGGGTAAAGAGAGGGTGTACTTACTGATTTGACATTTATTAAAATGAAACACTTTGAGGGAGGAGAAGTACTTATGAAATGGCGACAATTTAGAATAAAAAGAAATGGGTCAATTTTACGTAGGACTTGGGTGATTTGTGCCACGTATGGTTAAACAATTATTATGGGTCGTGGGCGAACCTAATTAAGATATGGGAGAATATATATATATATAGAGAGAGAATTCTTGTGTATAATGTATATATCTGTGTATAATCATACCCGCACTACTTGCTATCACGGAGGTTTCCGTGCTGGGACAGTCTTATCTCGTTGGGACCTTTATGGAAATTTTGGGGGATATTTACTTGTACCCTTGAACATAGGATTCCTTAGTACAGTCTATCTGAGAATGATAGTCAGATGGTCCAAAGATACGTGAGGGTAGGTGCTGACCTCTTAGTGATCGAGAGCTATGCTTTGCCTCCAATATGTGTGTTTTGTGTTAATACAGTTCAAGAGTGATTCCGAACTAGTATTTCCCTTTGTACGAGAGATACGGGGACTTGATAGCAGAGTATGCCGGCACCATAGATTTATGTGGGGTGACCTATTAGTATATATATTATGAGTGATAAATATATATACCTGTGTTTAATCTACTGTTCTTGTAAGTAGATACGAATATAATAATTAATATTAAATGAATTCAAGTGGTTGCGAACATAAGTCTGTAATGAGATGAATATAACTAGCTTAATATATTCATAAGAAAAGGCTATATGATATATACTATAATCATGCGATTACTTGAAATAGAATTTGGTGAAGGGAAATTGGGTTAAACTAGTGTATTGGGTTAGACTAGTGAATTGGGTTAGTTTCATCTAGATTAGTTCATTTGTATGTTAGACGTGCACACTAGTTGAGAGGTGAGAAAACCCAAGTGAGTGTCGAGGTACTAACATGTATGTAATATCAACTGGGAAGCATTTTAAATACTTGCTAAACTATTTTTAAAGCTATTTTACACTCGGACTCTCACCCATTTCCTGTCATTTTTCCCTTTTTCTTGTATGTGTGTGTGTGTGTGTGTGTATATATATATATATATATATATATATATATATATATATATATATATATATATAATTGGTGCCCAGCCATAGGGGTTTAGGCGTAGTTCATTGGACAGTGGACGTTCTACAACTTGTGTGGGAGTTATAGGTCCTTGCAGTAGACGATTCCTTCTTTAACTTCTCAGTTTTCTATTTATTCCTTTTAGTTAGGGCATATGTCGCCCATTTCCAGACATATCTAGTTCAGAGAGATTTGTACTCTTTTATTGTTTCAGTATTCAATTTTTATTTGGGATTATTTAATCTATTACGTTGACCTTAGATGTGGATACTCATTTGGATTGGTTAATCTAGCTCGGTTATTCCATTTGGATGGTTTGGTTGTAATATTATTCATGTTCATGAAAATGGTTTCGTATATTAAATTATAATAATCGGACTTAATCTCTAAAATGAAATGTTTTGACACTTAACTTAATTATTTATTAGGTGATTAACAAAGAAAAATTGTTTTTCGACAGTGATGCTAAGAATGAACCAACCGGACACTTTGATTTAATTTAATAAAGGACTGATCACCCGGTATTTAATTAGGCGGGGTGTCACAATTGGTCACCACAACTTTTGGTCCTTAGAAATAACCTCGACCTGCAGAATTGGTCAACCCTACTTTAGGTCCTCATAATTGACTTCAACCCGTATAATTGGTTGCCACAACTCTACGTCCTCAGAATTGACCTCGACCCGAAGAATTGGTCTCCACAACTTTAGGTCCTCAGAATTGTTCTCGACGTGCAGAATTGGTCGCCGTAACTTTAGGTCCTCAAAATTAACCTCGACCTATAGAATTAGTTGCCATAACTTTAGGTCCCCATAATTAACCTCGACCCGAACTTTAGGTCTTCATAATTAACCTTGATTCGTAGAATTGGTCGCCATAACTTTGGATCCTCAAAATTGGCCTTGACTCAAAAAATTGGTTTCCATAACTTTAGGTCCTTTAGAATTGAACACGACCCGTAAAATCAACCTTAAGTCCTTATAATCGACCTCAGACCTAAAAAATGGTCATTTTATCCTCTTGGTTCGCAGAATCGACCTTTTTCCCAAAACATCATGTGGTGTCTATTTGATAACTTTCACTTGTTACAAGATCACCCGTCGAGGGAATCTGTAGAAACCATATTCTAATACCCCCTTAAGTCTCTCCTTAGGTCCCAACCACCTCCCCATTTATCATAAACCCTAGGTCATACTCCAAATACTGATTTAGAGGCCATCGAGCACTCTAGGGCCCCATTTGACTCTGCTCAACTTCATCGTTAGAGAAAAATCTCCATAAATCTTCAAAGTGCTCTGAATACCATTCCCAACGGTCTACCCTATGTAATAAGTGACATAACGATTTGGATGAACGGACCATTTTACTACCTAAAACAGATATTAAGGCCTACGAGCGCTCTCGGGTCCCGTATTGACCCCAATCAACTTCATCATCAGAGAGAATGCCCGATGAATCTTCAAAGGGAACTAAAACCCCTTTTTAACGGTCCATATTGTGCATGAAATAACATCACCGTTCGAACAAATAATCCTCTTTCCCTCGAAAACTGATTTGGAGGCCATAGGGCACTCCCGTTCTCCGTTTGACCGAAGTTAACTCTTCATTTCGAACGAGACTGAATAAATCTTTGAAAGGTATTGAATACCCTTTCCAACGGTCCACCCCATGCATGAATCAACCTTATGGTACGGACAAATGACCCATTTTACTCTCAATGGTCACCGGATACTCCTGGCCTCCATTTGACCAAAGTTAACTCTAAAAAATGAGTACACCTCTTTGGAACATTAAAATTCCTCTCATAACCTTTCCAACAGTCCACCTTGTACACGATTTGGAATTACAATTTGGATGAACGATCCATCATCATCTGACGATCTCCTATTCAAAGGATCGACAGACACTTTTGAGCCCCGTTTGACCTGAAGTCAGCTACCAGACCCGGGAGTGGCCTAAGAAATTATCAAACATATTTGAATAAAATTTCCAACGGTATGCCCCTTGAATGATTTGGACTTATGAATTGCATTTTACGATCATTTTTCTAGAAAATTTGCACGAGACTGCCAATTGACAGATCCATTTCCCAGCCTATCGGCAGTGTGTCTAGGGTTACCTGCCGATAGGCAGGGCATGGATAATACCGATCGACATTACCTTGAGCATGATCTCACCTCAAAGGCACCTCAAAAACATCAACTTCAGTAATCTCAGCAACATTCTTCTAAAGTCAGTGAAGTTTCTTTGTTAAAACCTCTCTTTGTCTTTTATTTCCATCATTTTCACACCCGATTTAGAAAAAACCCCCTACATTATTCACCTACTTACAAGGAATCTCATCATCAATCAAGATCAGTCTCCAAATCTCCAAAGATGGTCCAAACATTCTTCTTTCTCTGTAAATTTGTTTATTTTGCATTAGTTATATAAGTTATTAATTAAGCTTTTACTTTAGTTCATACACATATTACTATTCAATAATTTATTAGTAATATTGCACATAATATATTTTTTATAAAAAAAAAACAAAACAAGAAACAGAGGGTTACACCTATAAATTCCAACAAGATTTTTCACCACATTTTCTCAAAACTAAGAGCACCTTTTTCTTACACACATATAATAAAATCTCCATTTGAATTTATGGGATAAATTCCACCCTCGTGTCTAATGCGAACTATGTGAACTTTGATGCCTTCATAGGCTACGTATGCATCTTGGGATAAAACCCGAGCCTCGAGTCCTATTTTCCTCTTTTGCCTATTTTATCAATATATTTTTTCTATATATGATACTTGTGATTCATATTTGCGCTTTATTCTACACATATTATCATTTCATCATAACGATTGATATCTTGATAAGCATACTCATCATATTTGTAACTACTAATTTGGGAACACTCCTATGGATGACCTCACTCCATCTTTTCCCATGATGCGAGTCGAACAATTCCGATATCCACTTATACACACGCACACACACACACTCTACTGAGAAATTAAGGAGAATAGTAACATAAGAAATTGGGATATCGAAATGGAGGTATGGGTGCCTAACACCTTTTTATTCTGTAACTTAGTCCCCGAACCTCTCATCTAATTGGTTTCACAAGCATCAGTTTGTCTTTAATATCGTTTTCTCGAGGCGGTAACATGTTCTTTTGCCTGTTATGTGAAAAATAGGCTGGCGACTCTATCTCTTTACATCACCCCACATCAACGATGGACGAAGTGTTCCTAGAAAAGGCGCGATAGCTCCTTTCTCTCTCTCCATCGCTCGCGCGAGCTCTGACCTCGAAGATGGAAAAAAATAGGGAGGGATGGACAGAGAGTGAATAATTTTTATCACGTGCCGCACATGATGCTACTTCCAGTATGGAAAATAAAACATTATTGATCGCCTCAACCACACCATATTCACATAAACATCCTTTCTTTTAATCTTATGGGGAAAATTATAGGGTACCTTTCTTTAATTTCCAAACTAGAAAGTCTTGGTGGAGGTGGCCTCGTCTTGGTGCCTTCGGGGATAAAATTTATTCGTATTAACTTGAATTTGTGCTTTTGGGGTAGAAATATTTGATCACTATGATAAAAACATTTACCACCTTTCTTAAGTCAGGTGGCTTCAGTTTCCCCTCCACAAATAGGACAACCCAAGTTACCATGTACATTGCACCCAAATATGGTCCCATAAGAAGAAAAATAATTAATTGACCATATAAACATAGGTCTCATAGTGAATTCCTCCTATTTGCATGAGTCAAATGATGTCACACCTTTAACCCATAACTCATTTAATTCATTTATTAGTGGCGCTAAGAAAACATCAATGTCATTATCCAATGCTTTTGGACCTGGTATCAATAATGACAAAATTGAGAACTCCTTTTTCATGCACAACACGAGGGGAAATTTAAAGGTACAACGAGCATTGACCATATACTCTAATCCGTGCTCAATATACTAAACAGGTTAAACCCATCGGTTAATATTTTGAGGTGAATCTTGCGTATTTCTTTATCAAAGTTTGGGTATCACTCATTTGCAGATTTCCACGTAGATGAATAAATCGGATATCACATGAGATTCTCACCCACCTCTGCTTGACCATGCCATGTCACAGCCTCCTCTATCCAAGGTATAGTGTAAAGTCTCTTCATTCGAGGACCTAAAAAGAAATACTTTAACACTTTCTTAGGTATTTGTGTATCTATATTTAACAAACATTTATTGTGTACTATCATCTTTTATTCATATCTAGGTTCATTACATACAGGACAAGCCTATTTGTCCTTATGCTCCTTATAGTATAATATTCAGCCATGCTTGCAACAATGAATTGATTTGTATTTCATATGCAAACCTTTCAAATTACGCTTCATGATTGGGTAATTGTCTAGGATTATATTTTCTTTTGGGAGAAAATCTTTTACCCAAAGGAGTATTGTTGTTACACTTCTCCCCGACAAGCCAAATTGACTCTTTAAGTTGTGCAACCCAGTCATGGTATATAACATTGTGTGGTCTGGGTTGGAGTTATGGTATAATGGTGTTACAGTTGCTGCTTTTGACAATATATAATCATTATCTTGGTCAGTATTACTGTCAACATGATCCTTATAACCTAACCCATTCCCTCTATTATCTTACATTTCTTGTGTTACATGCACTTCGCACGTGTCATTTATGAGATCATTAAACCTAACATGTGCTAACAAATCACCATTTGTGTGAACCGTTTCCATGACAAGTATTTCTTTTGGAATATACGTAAAATCAGTATCCGCGTGGAATTTCCAAAACATGCAATCAACTTGCATAGCCCACTGAATGAAATATAATTTTACGCCCGCCCCTTTCAAATGCTTACCATTAATACAATGAATGCATGAGCATGGGGTAATATAAATTTGTGATATTCTTCATTGCGTAATTCACAAAGTCTTTAACTCCATTAACCTATACTTGCGCCACTCTAGAACTTTAACCCATCCTCTCTTTATATTGTGAAAACCCCATTAATTACACTATACAAACAAATAGAAACTCAGTAAATTATAAAACTTAATGAGTATGTACGTTATAATGAAAAATGTCATACATACATATATGTGTAGCACAAGTATTTTAGTTATTATATATTTTGCCATATGTTTGAGTACTGATATATTTAGTATTATATTTATATATGTATCAATAATATGTGTGTATGTAAATATGTGTGTTCACGTATATTTATTCTTATAATTAATATAATATATTAATACAACTAAGTTTTTTTGTCGAAAACATTACGTAATATAATATTAGCCATTTCTTTACTTGAGGGTCATATGAAGAAGAGTGTAATATAGCATTGAAAATAATTGAGATATATTTAGTGAGTCTCTTCTTGAAAAAAAAATGTCAATTAAGATAAAAATAAATACCATCCCAGATGATTTACTTTCATTAGATGACGTAAAAGTATAGATACACTACTTTGCATCAAAATAAAAGATGGATATTCAGTGTTGGACCTCTGTTGTCACACATACTCATAGTAGGTTAAGATCAACCTAGTTCGAATGTAGCTAACACAATATAAACATACACATATAAATACAAACTTATTAGACCTAAGACTTAGTGAATAACGGGTGAATCTGAAACCACCATGTACTTTTCAAAATTCGAAGATTAATCTAATAAATTAATTGGTTGTTTTGATGATTTTATTACTATTAACATTTGGAATCTTGGATGTAGAAATTAAATATATTATATTTTGATCTAAAATTTTTGTTATTTAACGGGGTCTTAATGGTTTTGGTTTGGGTCAGGTGACATGTTAACAATAACGGTACAGGTTTGGATTTGTTATTCTCAACCGATCTGATAACAAGTCGTGTATGAATTGAGGGGTTTTTGACACATACCCATTATCATAATACACGAATATATAAATAAAAGTATGTTCTCATGTGACCAAAAAATAGCAGGTACTTTATTAACACAATCGTTACCCTAAATTTCATATAACTTTAAATAAAATATTTTTTTAAAGCAATAAAACTATAAATGGCAGATCAAAAATTATAAAAATTATTGTTTTCCACAGATCAAATATATTAACCCCAATATATTTTGCAAATCAAACAATAATAAAAATTAATGTAAACATAATTTCACTATTTCATCCCTAATACTTTTCGCAGATCAAACAACACTAATAGCCTTAATATTTTTTGTAGATTAAACAACATTTAAAGAAATAATATTTTAGCCCTGATAAAAATCACGAAGAACTTAAACAAACATGCATAATGTAGATGAAAATACTTACAATGAAGAGAGAGAGAGAGAGAGGAGAGAGATGAAGTTTTTTTAGCCGAGAGGGAGAGGAAGAGGAAGCCTTTTGGTAGAGAGAGAGTGAGTGGGAGATTGAAGAGGGAGAGAGGAGTGAGAGGGATATTAAAGAGCACAAAGGAGAGAGAAAAGGGAAATTAAACGTAGGCCAAAATTTTTGTGACCCCTAATAGCAGTCACACAGTCATAAAGTAAGTTATAGGTTGAAATTTATGACTGCTGTGAATAGTTACAAACTCGTGACTGCTAATAGCGGTCAGAAATGAAGTCTTATGCCAAAATTTGTGACTGTTACAAGCAGTTCAAATTTCGAATTGGTAATAACACTCATAAAATAAGTCTAAGACCAAAATTTGTGACTGCTCATAAGAGTCGTAACTTAAACCTAATAATAAATTTGTGACTGTTTGTGGAAGTAAAAAATTTGGGACTACCTATAGAAGTCACAAATTAATTATATGGCAAGATTTGTGACTGTCATTAGTAATGATAATCCAATTGACTAAAAATTTTAATTACCCAAAGATTTCATGATAAATTTTATCACCATTTGAGACTTCAAATTTTTCATTACTCCTAATGACATTGAAAAATAATTTTGTGACTTCTCTCGGCAGTGATAAAGTTTGTCACCGCATTAGAAGTTATAAGAAGGTAGTCACAAAATTAGTATTTTGGTGTAGTTTTCGGAGGAGGAACAAGTGAGTATCATGAAGAAGAATTGTTTGCCACATATCTGAACCTCAATGGGAAACCAATGCTACCCACACTTCAGAGCCAACCAGGAAGCGGTAGTTAAAATCAAAGAGAGTGTTAACAATCGAAAGGTCGAGTCTGATCCGAATTAGACAACATGGTAGTTTATTCCTTTCAAGAAAACCAAAACTACTGTTTAACCATCAACAACATTTCTCAGCCTGCGACATCCTGGGTATAAGAAGATCTTCTTGTTACATCTATAAAGAAGTGCATCGATCTCTATGCTCCTCTCTCAAAAGTATACCTATCAAGAAACCTCATAAGCCTTAGACCTTCATCCATTTCTAAACCCACTTCCAATGAACTTCAAGCATGACACTTGTTGTGATCTCTATTAGATCGTCGAGCATACCATTGACCAGTGTTTCCACCTAAAGAATGTCACTCAAGACCTCATAAATAAGGAGATCATCAGTCCTCCAGCCAATACTCCTCAAAATCCTCTGCCAACACACCAAACTGGTGTAAATGTCATTCTTCTGGATGAAAACCCAAATTTTTATCCTTCCACCAGAATCTGACTCTTTAATATACCTGTTCCATGTCCCAATTCCCCTAACCTCTTCTAAAATTTATCATTCTTTTCTTATGCACACTGAAAATTCCCCAGAACAATCCATATCCCTTATTATAGGAGTCTGTATCGCCTACCAAACCCGCTTAGAAATGGGGAGCATCAAGCCACCAACTCCTTTGGATTAACTCAAAGATTTTGGGCAGAAGATACTTCCTGGGATGACCATCGGGGAAACAATTGTGAAAAATTCAGTAATATATACATTGAAGCTCAGGAGTCGGCTCGATAATTAGATGATTGGTTTTTTTCAGTAAAGGACTTCAACTTAGAAATTATTATGTGTAATACCCCGTAATTTTTATGGCTTTTAAAATGGGTTATATTTTAAATTAATGGATTAATTGGATTTTATTATAAATTAATTCATTTGGGTTTTATCTGAATTGTGGTTATTAAAATGGATGATTCTGAATATTAGTTAAAGATATTTAGGTAATATATGAATGTGATGTCATTGATATGACGGTATGATATAAATTCGGTAATTTGAATTTTTTAGTCATACGCGGTATGAGACGTGTCGGGACTAATTTATTAAATTGAAAAGAAAACTTATTTTTATATCATCCTTATAGTCATTTCGACTACGTTGTTGCGTTCGAAAGATTCGAGATAGTCAGAAAAGTCAATTTGGATGTTAATTTTGAGTCTCGGGTTATTTGGAAATGAAAAGACAACCCAACAGGGCATTTTGGTTATTTTTACAAGGGGGATGAATAGTGATTTCGGGTTTTGTCTTATTATAAGTATTTGGAGATTAGTGTATGTAGGTTCATTTCATCTCTTCTACACAAAATTTAAAAGTCATCTTCTTAGAGAGAGTGAAAGGTTGCTTGGGAAGGGAAAAGCTTGCTTGGGAAGGAGAAGAACCAAAGGTCAAAGGTCACCACCACCATCACCACCTATGTTATTCAACTCCAAAGGATCAGACCTTCAGTAAAGGCAAGTGTTTGATATTTGCAATTTAAGTTCGTATATTGTCCATGTTAGGATAGTTATAAAAAGAGATGATTTTCATGCTTGGAAGATAAAAGGATATAGTTGTTAATGGATTTTTGGAATCTAAAAATATATAGGAATTAAACTCATGTTGTAGGTTGATAATAATCCATGAAATAATCATATATCTATGGAATAAATTCTGAAAATCATTTTGTGTTCTTGAAGATAATATGTTGATAATTTTCTGGAAAAAGAGGCAAAAACGAGTGGAATGAGAAGAGCCAATTTGGAATGTTTAGATCTTATTTTTGAGTGCATTTGGATGAGATTTAAGAAAAACTCAAAACACATACCTGACTCAATTTTCGTGTAGAATCCAAATCTGAAGTCGGATTGATGATTTGAATAATTTTTGGATCTGATTTTTCTAAGTATTTAAAATATGAGAATTCATGATGTTGTTTCTTTTTTAATGTTGTTTCTTATCCCAAAACTTTTATGGATCTATGGTGATTATTAATTGGATATTATGGGACTTAGAAAATATCAGTAAACCCTTGATAAGATTTAAATTAATTTGGATTCAAGTGATTAAAATGATGAAAATTAAATTAAAGAAATTTCGGTTGCTAGATTCATTTGTTGGATTATAATTGGTTTGCTTGAGGATTAAGGATAGGTCCAATAGTGGTGATTGAATGTAACACCTGGGTAGCCTTAGGATTACAATATGAACATCAAGGACTGAGTTTAAGCTCATTATTGATTGTCAAGGACTAAGTTTAATACGAGCGCTTAGCAGTATGACTCCTGGATAGAGATGGGAGTTTAGAACACATTTGGTTGAAAGAGGGTATGAGGTTATCCCGATCGCGTATTTAAAGCTGACGGACCTCCTCGATCGACAAGTTAAGTAGTAGTGTATTGGAGGGGTTCCTTGTTTGGATTTCGCTTTGCGAGACGCTCCGCACATGAACCTTAACGACGTCGGGAGTGGAGAGATGTAATAGGATGCGAGGATAATTAAATTATGAAGTAAAGATATGACATTTTAATACGTGGAATTTAAAGAGATATAATTCTACGTAAGGGAATAATCTAAGGTTAATGTGAGTATCTCGTTGTTAGTATACTATAGGTATGATAATACCTATTTGATTGATTTATGATTTATGTGTATGACATACCTAGCTTACTTGCTATCGGTGGGAGGTTTGCGCGTGAGGGCAGCCATATCCTGATGAATCCATGGGATCTTTGATTTGTCGCTCGAGAACATAGGTCTATGAAAGACTTATCGGGGAGTTGATAAGTCCGTTGACTATGGGTACGTAGGTATGTGCGTGACCCATGGATACGAGATCTATGTTCGCCTCCAATGTTTGTGTTGTTGTTTATGGTTCGTGGAATCCTTACCGAACCTTTTGTCCACTATTCGGTGACCAGCGATATTGGGACATGATAGCAGAGTAATGCATTGCACCGCAGCTGTGACTCGGGGTGTATTATATATGAATATATATATATATATATATATATATATATATATATATATATATATATATATATATATATATATATATATATATATATAATGGATTAAATGAATGAATGGATATTTATTATGGTTAAATCCATCTACTGTGTGATAATTGTAGATAACGGTGAATAGAGAAAGATAATTGAATTAAGTTAATGAATGTTTATTGAAAAACTTAATTCATATTAATGAGAAATGATTCATGTTAATGAGAAACGATGAGAAATGTAAATGAATAATAATGTGACGTATGGTATGGGACATACGGGGATTATGATATTGGGATGGAATTATAATATGGAGACTAGAAAAGAGGAACCATTAACTAGGAGGTTAATAGGAAATGTTAAGTGTGCACTCTAGTTGAGAGGTGAGAATGGCAAGTGAGAGTTGGGTCTAACAAGTACATAATAAAAGATTTATTGCACTTGTTAAATACTTGCTGTTTTAAAAATCATTTTCACAATCGGGCTCTGACCCGTTTCCTTGCATATTTTCTTTTCTATTGTATCTTCCATATCAGGTGTCCAGCAGCAGGGACGCCAACCTTAGCGGATTATGACAGGCTATGGATTTATGGAGTTTTGCTTAGACGCCTATCATCTTTTTGATTCACAGTATTCTTAGTAGGGCATGTCTCCCAAAGGATTCAGTTATCATTTTCTATCGGAGTCAAATACTATTGTATTCGTGTCTTTTTAATACAGTTGTTATTGATGGGATTACTGTAATAGATTAATATTATTTGGGAATGTTTATTCCAATTGCATCTAAATTATTTTGTGTTATCTATTCAGTTAAGTGTTGTAGAATAAAATGTATTGTGTTATTCTTAAACTGGAAATGGATTTTGTTGAATTTAAATTTGGAAAGTTTTTTTTAACACCAGCTTAATTGGGTATTGGATGAGTTGTAAATGTTTTCGACAGTGATGCTAAGAATGAGCCAACTATATATTCTGTTTTAATTTGGTATGGGACTGGCCACCCGGTATTTAATTAGGCGGGGTGTTACAGGTGGTATCAGAGCATCAGGTTCTAGTGTCCTTTAGGGTCTGTACGGCTTAATGTGTTTTCAGCTTAGCGTTCTTTGATGTAGAGCCCTATGTTTAGGATTGTTGATTTCTTTGGTAAGATTCCACATATATTAGTGAATCTTATTTACATTCGAACGGGTTCGTACGAGAAGTATGGCAGATGAGGGCCATTGAATGGATGCGGAGATCGTACTTAGGAGGTTATGAAGTATGTTCGAGTATGATGACCGTAGTTGAGGTCACCCTTATTATGAAAAATTGAGGAGAGTTATCAGTAGACGTTCTTGAAATGCGGGAATTGTGTATGTTACCTAACGAAGGAAATATATTCAAAGGCTTGGACATATAGTGGAGTGTGGTGAACTAGAACTGAAAATTTGGGGTAAAATTTCTTCTTAACATATTGGAGCAAAGTTTTATTAGTGGGAGTCAACAACCACCACCCGCGAATGAGGGTATGTTTTCTATCTAAGGAATTATGAGGCGTATATTGATTTTTGTAGCAATTAATATTGTGTGGGCAAAAAGGGTTGCTAAACTTAGCCTATAGCATCGTTATTTACGTAGACTCACTGAGGGGTGTGGGACACCTATATATTACATGTTATCAAGTGGGTTTGATTTTTATCATGGGATTACTTACCTTGGGCATGTCCGAGCGTGATGTGACTATCGGCATGCATTGACTTGTGGTATACAAGAGCGTATGTACTACTATTAACCAGCATCTAGTCTTCTAGAGAAGAGTAGATGAGTAGACTCTATTTGAAATCAATAAAACCTAAAAAAAATTATTTAATCGATAAACCTGATATTTTTTTTCCGATAAAATAAATTTTCATATACTATTAACTAAGGACCTTAGGAGTTTCGATGACCGACTACTTTAGGAAGTAGTGTATCGGGGTGGTTCCTTGTTTGGATTTCGCTTGCGAGACACCCCACGCATGAAACTAATAATCATTGGGAGTCGAAATAAGTTAGGTCTTTGAGATATGAGTTTATAACCGTTGCGAAAATGTTAATATTGAAAGCGGTACGAGAGGGTGTATGGGCGCCCTGGATGATTGGATTGTAGTAGTTTTCATTATTGTAAAAAGGTAAGTAGTTGGAACTTCAGTATTATTTGTTCAATGTGTGAGGCTCAGTTTTCTCAAAGTTTATCACAAGGACGGTATAGGGAAGATTTGGTAAAGTCTAAATTTGATTCAGTGAAACTATATGGTGAGGCTTGGCATATAACATCAATAGGAATTTTCGTTAATGTATTGTATGGGCAGTACGTCTTAGATTTCTTGCGATGTGAGATTTATACTCAGAGTTGACCTTACCGGTATGATTTATATTCCTGAATTTCGGGACGAAATTCTGTTATAAGGGGGGAAGTATGTAATACCCCGTAATTTTTATGGCTTTTAAAATGGGTTATATTTTAAATTAATGGATTAATTGGATTTTATTATAAATTAATTCATTTGAGTTTTATCCGAATTGTGGATATTAAAATGGATGATTCTGGATATTACTTAAAGATATTTAGGTAATATATGAATGTGATGTCATTGATATGATGGTATGATATAAATTCGGTAATTTGAATTTTTTAGTCAGACGCGGTATAGGACGTGTCGGGACTAATTTATTAAATTAAAAAGGAAACATATTTTTATATCATCTTTATAATCATTTCGACTGCATCGTTGCGTCCGGAAGGTTCAAAATAGTCAGAAAAGTCTATTTGGATGTTAATTTTGAGTCTCGGGTCATTTGGAAATGAAAAGACAACCCAAAAGGGCATTTTGGTTATTTTTACAAGGGGGATGAATAGTGATTTCGGGTTTTGTCTTATTATAAGTATTTGGAGATTAGTGTAGGTAGGTTCATTTCATCTCTTCTACACAAAATCGAAAAGTCATCTTCTTAGAGAGAGTGAAAGGTTGCTTGGGAAGGGAAAAAGCTTGCTTGGGAAGAAGAAAAACCAAAGGTCAAAGGTCACCACCACCATCACCACCTATGTTATTCAACTCCAAAGGATCAGACCTTCAGTAAAGGCAAGTGTTTGATATTTGCAATTTAAGTTCGTATATTGTCCATGTTAGGATAGTTATAAAAAGAGATGATTTTCATGCTTGGAATCTAAAAATATATAGGAATTAAACTCATGTTGTAGGTTGATAATAATCCATAAAATAATCATATATCTATGGAAGAAATTCAGAAAATCATTTTGTGTTCTTGAAGATAATATGTTGATAATTTTCTGGAAAAAGAGGCAAAAACGAGTGGAATGAGAAGAGCCAATTTGGAATGTTTAGATCTTATTTTTGAGTGCATTTGGATGAGATTTAAGAAAAACTCAAAACAAATACCTGACTCAATTTTTCGTGTAGAATCCAAATCTGAAGTCGGATTGATGAGTTGAATAATTTTTGGATCTGATTTTTCTAAGTATTTAAAATATGAGAATTCATGATGTTGTTTCTTTTTTAATGTTGGTTCTTATCCCAAAATTTTTGTGGATCTTTCGTGATTATTAATTGGATATTATGGGACTTAGAAAATATCAGTAAACCCTTGATAAGATTTGAATTAATTTGGATTCAAGTGATTAAAATGATGAAAATTAAATTAAAGAAATTTCGGTTGCTAGATTCATTTGTTGGATTATAATTGGTTTGCTTGAGGATTAAGGATAGGTCCAGTAGTGGTGATTGAATGTAACACCTGGGTAGCCTTAGGATTACAATATGAACATCAAGGACTGAGTTTAAGCTCATTATTGATTGTGCAAGGACTAAGTTTAATACGAGCGCTTAGCAGTATGACTCCTGGATAGAGATGGGAGTTTAGAACACATTTGGTTGAAAGAGGGTATGAGGTTATCCCGATCGCGTATTTAAAGTTGACGGACCTCCTCGATCGACAAGTTAAGTAGTAGTGTATTGGAGGGGTTCCTTGTTTGGATTTCGCTTTGCGAGACGCTCCGTGCATCAACCTTAACGACGTCGGGAGTGGAGAGATGTTATAGGATGCGAGGATAATTAAATTATGAAGTAAAGATATGACATTTTAATACGTGGAATTTAAAGAGATATAATGCTACGTAAAGGAATAATCTAAGGTTAATGTGAGTACCTTGTTGTTAGTATACTATAGGTATGATAATACCTATTTGATTGATTTATGATTTATGTGTATGACATACCTAGCTTACTTGCTATCGGTGGGAGGTTTGCGCGTGAGGGCAGCCATATCCTGATGAATCCATGGGATCTTTGATTTGTCGCTCGAGAACATAGGTCTATGAAAGACTTATCGGGGAGTTGATAAGTCCGCTGACTATGGGTACGTAGGTATGTGCGTGACCCATGGATACGAGATCTATGTTCGCCTCCAATGTTTGTGTTGTTGTTTATGGTTCGTGGAATCCTTACCGAACCTTTTGTCCACTATTCGGTGACCAGCGTGTGACACCCCGACTAATTAAATACCGGGTAGCTACTCCTTTATTAAATTAATAGAAAATGCCAAGTTGGTTCAGTTAATAGCATCACTGTCGAAAACATTTTAATGATTACTAACCACCTAGTATTTAAAAAGTAAGATGTCAAATTTTAAATTAAATTTGATTAACATGCAATAAATGAATTATGAAAGAATAACATAACCATTCACAATAAAGTCCCAATAGTATAATCAACAATTAATAAAGAGTCTAGAGGAAATACTCCTCACATCAATCCCAATATGGAAATAAATAAAACAAGTCTGCATCCTGAATTAATTACAAACCGAAGTCTGAATAACTGAAATATAAAATGTCTCTAATAGAAATGGGCGACATGCCCTACAAATGATGAAACTGAATATGGAGTCAAGACTAGAAAATGAGGCGTCTAATATCAAGGCCCTGTAACTTCCACAACAGCTACAACTCGTCACCTGAATAGAATTCCTATGCATGGTGTCCTTGTGGCTGGGCACCTAAAAAGGTTTTCACAAAAAGATAGATTTGAAAGCAAACGGGTCAGAGCCCGAATGTGGAGAATATTTTAAAAACAGCAAGTGCTTTAATAACATTTAAAACAATGAATGCAAAATACATGTTAGGACGTGCTCTCACACCCCTCGTCTAACTGTACACTCCTAACGTTCCTGTATCCATTCATGTGTTATTTATATCTAACTAAACCGTCATATATTCTAACCCAACTACTCGATTCACCATATGAATTCCCAATGTTATTACTTAAATAGATAGCTTTACTTAAACTGGGATTCTTAATTATTAGCATTACCGTTTACTGGAGGTTATCCCCTTATTTATCTTCTCAAGGAGTTACTATAAATTTATTCTCATAATTAAACATAACAATTCCTTTTCATTTAACCGTATATTATTCACATCATAAATATACAATATAAGCACCCTGAGGCTAAGCTGTGGTGCACACATGCTCTGCTATCCATCCCTGTACATCACATACATAAGGATTACAAATTCCGAATCTCTCAGGAATTGTTAGAATAAGCACAACACACAAAAATGGAAGCGAACATAATTCAACATATCCATGGGTCACGTACATACCTATGCTCCATAATTAGCTGACTTATTAACTCACAAATAAGTCATTCTAGCATTATGTTCTTAAGGTACCAATCTAAATCCGGGCACACAAGGATGAGATGGCCCTAAGCGAACGTAAACCTCCCGTGATAGCAAGTATGGTAGGTATGTCATACACATAAAATCATATACTAAGCATTCACACATCTTAGATGTCTCAATATTAATAAAGGTACATTCTACATCCTTATACCATTATTCCAATTTTATACATTTTAAGTCTTCCGATAATATAAATTGTGGACTGTCGACACATCTCACGTCATAGTTTCTTGTACTTAAAACCTATCTCAAAGGGATTATTAAGTTTCCTATTATTCCCACATATAACATCATTATTCTTAAGGTCCTTACTTCTGCCCCAAACCTTATTTCATCAATTTATTCAAATTTACTCTTTTAACCCTAATATTATCTCACTCATCGAGTTTCATTAGCTTTTAGAATAATTCCTCAAATTGAATTCTAATTAAGGTCCAAATTTTATAACCACACCTACTGGTCTTCCTTAAGTCTAAGGATATTCAGAAAGTCTCCAATAATATTTTCTAAGGGTTAACATCATTAAAATTTAACTAGGGAAATTTTACTCATTCTGGGAAGGTCGATCGATCGACCTTGAACCTCGATCGATCGATGGTGGTCGATCGATCGACTGATGAACGTCGATCGATCGATCGCACCAGGTAGGCTATGGACTGCTTCGTTTTGCAGTCCTCAAATCATCCCAAAACTCCATTATAATGCATGAAACTCTAATACAACGTTATAACATCATCATACAACCATCCTACAACATTGTTAACGTTCTAAAACCAATAATTCATCAACCAAGGGCTATATTTGGATCAAAACTTCATCAAGAACCCTAGTTTTCTATTTCTTTCAAGAACATTAATAAATCTCTTCTTAAATCCGTTTTTAGATCATCAAGGGTTATATTTTGAATTCATAATTCGTCCAGAATATGCCTACATGCAATTCCTAACATAGTTCATAGTTTTAATCCTCAAATTCATGGGTCTATATCAATCTTTCAAGACAAAATTCGATAATTACCTAAACATGGAAGAACACATTCATGGAATTAATTGTAACTAAATCACTTGCTTTATGTTCCATATTTGTTGTTGGTTGAAGATGGTTGAATTCCTCTCTCTCTCTCTCTCTGTAGAATTCTCCTCTCTCCTCTCTCTCTCTCTCTCTCTCTCTCTACAAGCTCTTCTCACAAGATGACAATGGAGGTGGGGGTTGGTTTTTGGTAAGTTAGAAATAGTTTCTTAACTTCTCCCGTAGCCCACTACTTAGATTAGGGTTGGAAATGGGTTAGTGGGTTTAATGATAAGTTGTAATTAAAGTCTGATTTTCGTGGGTTTTAATTACCAAATTTCCAAAATTACCAAACTACCCTTTTGGATTGTCGGTATGGCCCAAAAATGCCCCGGGACCCAAACTAAACCCCCGGCTAGTGTTTTCTGACTATTTCGACCCTTCCGGACACGTTGGCGCACTCAAAATGACCATAAGGTTAATAAAAATAAAATTCACTTTTTAATTAAATTAAATATTTTCCTGACGCGACTGTCACGCGCGTCCCAACAAAATTCCCCAAATTTCCGTATTTCTATCTCACGACCAATTCAATATTTCCAATATTCATATATTGCCATATATACACATTATAATCAAATACCAACTCACATCTCGTTAGTATTTTATCCGGATTAATTCTCAATTAATTCACATTTAGTTTAATTAATCCCATAAATAAATATCGATAAAAATGCGGGGTATTACACAGCCATATTGGGACATGATAGCAGAGTAATGCATTTCACCGCAGCTGTGACTCGGGGTGCCGTATTATATATGAATATATATATATATATATAATGGATTAAATGAATGAATGGATATTTATTATGGTTTAATCTATCTACTGTGTGATAATTGTAGATAACGGTGAATAGAGAAAGATAATTGAATTAAGTTAATGAATGTTTATTGAAAAACTTAATTCATATTAATGAGAAATGATTCATGTTAATGAGAAACGATGAGAAATGTAAATGAATAATAATATGACGTATGGTATGGGACATACGGGGATTATGATATTGGGATGGAATTATAATATGGAGACTAGAAAAGAGGAACCATTAACTAGGAGGTTAATACGAAACGTTAAGTGTGCACTCTAGTTGAGAGGTGAGAATGGCAAGTGAGAGTTGGGTCTAACATGTACATAATAAAAGATTTATTGCACTTGTTAAATACTTGCTGTTTTAAAAATCATTTTCACAATCGGGCTCTAACCCGTTTCCTTGCATATTTTCTTTTCTATTGTATCTTCTATATCAGGTGTCCAGCAGCAGGGACGCCAACCTTAGCGGATTATGACAGGCTCGAGTCCTATTTTCCTCTTTTGCCTATTTTATCAATATATTTTTTCTATATATGATACTTGTGATTCATATTTGCGCTTTATTCTACACATATTATCATTTCATAATAACGATTGATATCTTGATAAGCATACTCATCATATTTATAACTACTAATTTGGGAACACTCCTATGGATGACCTCACTCCATCTTTTCCCATGATGCGAGTCGAACGATTCCGATATCCACACACACACACACACACACACACACACACACACACACACACTTTACTGAGAAATTAAGGAGAATAGTAACATAAGAAATTGGGATATCGAAATGGAGGGATGGGTGCTTAACACCTTTGTATTCTGTAACTTAGTCCCCGAAACTCTCATCTAATTGGTTTCACAAGAATAAGTTTGTCTTTAATATCGTTTTCTCGAGGCGGTAACATGTTCTTTTGCCTGTTATGTGAAAAATAGGCTGGCGACTCAATCTATTTACATCACCCCACATCAACGATGGACGAAGCGTTCCTAGAAAAGGCACAATAGCTCCTTTCTCTCTCTCCATCGCTCGTGCGAGCTCTGACCTCGAAGATGGAAAAAAATAGGGAGGGATGGACACAGAGTGAATAATTTTTATCACGTGCCGCACATGATGTTCCTTCCAGTATGGAAAATAAAACATTATTGATCGCCTCAACCACACCATATTCACATCAACATCCTTTCTTTTAATCTTCTGGGAAAAATTATAGGGTACCTTTCTTTAATTTCCAAACTAGAAAGTCTTGGTGGAGGTGGCCTCGTCTCGGTGCCTTCTGGGATAAAATCTATTCGTATTAACTTGAATTTGTGCTTTTGTGGTAGAAAAATTTGATCACTATGATAAAAAAATTTACCACCTTTCTTAAGCCATTTGGCTTCAGTTTCCCCTCCACAAATAGGACAACCTAAGTGACCATGTACATTGCACCCAAATATGGTCCCATAAGAAGAAAAATAATTAATTGACCATATAAACATAAGTCTCATAGTGAATTCCTCCTATTTGCATGAGTCAAATGATGTCACACCTTTAACCCATAACTCATTTAATTCATTTATTAGTGGCGCTAAGAAAACATCAATGTCATTATCCAATGCTTTTGGACCTGGTATCAATAATGACAAAATTGAGAACTCCTTTTTCATGCACAACACGAGGGGAAATTTAAAGGTACAACGAGCATTGACCATATACTCTAATCCGTGCTCAATATACTAAACAGGTTAAACCCATCGGTTAATATTTTGAGGTGAATCTTGCGTATTTCTTTATCAAAGTTTGGGTATCACTCATTTGCAGATTTCCACGTAGATGAATAAATCGGATATCACATGAGATTCTCACCCACCTCTGCTTGACCATGCCATGTCACAGCCTCCTCTATCCAAGGTATAGTGTAAAGTCCCTTCATTCGAGGACCTAAAAAGAAATACTTTAACACTTTCTTAGGTATTTGTGTATCTACATTTAACAAACATTTATTGTGTACTATAATCTTTTATTCATATCTAGGTTCATTACATACAGGGCAAGCCCATTTGTCCTTATGCTCCTTATAGTATAATATTCAACCATACTTGAAACAATGAATTGATTTGTATTTCATACGTAAACCTTTCAAATTATGCTTCATGATTGGGTAATTGTCTAGCATTGTATTTTCTTTTGGGAGAAAATCTTTTGCCCAAAGGAGTATTGTTGTCACACTTCTCTCCGACAAGCCAAATTGGCTCTTTAAGTTGTGCAACCCAGTCATGGCATATAACATTGTGTGGTCTGGGTTGCAGTTATGGTATAATGGTGTTGCAGTTGCTGCTTTTAACAATATATAATCATTATCTTGGTCAGTATTACTGTCAACATGATCCTTATAACCTAAACCATTCCCTCTATTATTTTACATTTCTTGTGTTACATGCACTTCGCACGTGTCATTTATGAGATCATTAAACCTAACATGTGCTAACAAATCACCATTTGTGTGAACCGTTTCCATGACAAGTATTTCTTTTGGAATATACGTAAAATCAGTATCCGCGTGGAATTTCCAAAACATGCAATCAGCTTGCGTAGCCCACTGAATGAAATATAATTTTACGTCCGCCCCTTTCAAATGCTTACCATTAATACAATGAATGCATGAGCATGGGGTAATATTAATTTTTGATATTCTTCATTGCGTAATTCACAAAGTCTTTAACTCCATTAACCTATACTTGCCCCACTCTAGAACTTTCAACCATCCTCTCTTTATATTGTGAAAACCCCATTAATTACACTATACAAACAAATAGAAACTCAGTAAATTATAAAACTTAATGAGTATGTACTTTATAATGAAAAATGTCATACATACATATATGTGTAGCACAAGTATTTTAGTTATTATATATTTTTCCATATGTTTGAGTAATGATATATTTAGTATTATATGTATATATGTATGTATAATATGTGTGTATGTAAATATGTGTGTTCACGTATATTTATTCTTATAATTAATATAATATATTAATACAATTAAGTTTTTTTGTCGAAAACATTACGTAATATAATATTAGCCGTTTCTTTACTTGAGGGTCATATGAAGAAGAGTGTAATATAGCATTGAAAATAATTGAAATCTATTTAGTGAGTCTCTTCTTGAAAAAAAATGTCAATTAAGATAAAAATAAATACCATCCCAGATGATTTACTTTCATTAGAAGACGTAAAAGTATAGATACACTACTTTGCATCAAAATAAAAGATGGATATTCAGTGTTGGACCTCTGTTGTCACACATACTCATAGTAGGTTAAGATCAACCTAGTTCGAATGTAGCTAACACAATATAAACATACACATATAAATACAAACTTATTAGACCCAAGACTTAGTGAATAACGGGTGAATCTGAAACGACCCTGTACTTTTCAAAATTCGAAGATCAATCTAATAAATTAATTGGTTGTTTTGATGATTTTATTACTATTAACATTTGGAATCTTGGATGTAGAAATTAAATATATTATATTTTGATCTAAAATTTTTGTTATTTAACGGGGTCTTAATGGTTTTGGTTTGGGTCAGGTGACATGTTAACAATAATGGTACGGGTTTGGACTTGTTATTCTCGACTGATCTGATAACAAGTCGTGTATGAATTGAGGGGTTTTTTACACATACCCATTATCATAATACACGAATATATAAATAAAAGTATGTTCTCATGTGACCAAAAAAATAGCAGGTACTTTATTAACACAATCGTTACCCTAAATTTCATATAACTTTAAATAAAATATTTTTTTAAAGCAATAAAACTATTAATGGCAGATCAAAAATTATAAAAATTATTGTTTTCCACAGATCAAATATATTAACCCCAATATATTTTGCAAATCAAACAACAATAAAAATTAATGTAAACCTAATTTTACTATTTCATCCCTAATACTTTTCGTAGATCAAACAACACTAATAGCCTTAATATTTTTTGTAGATTAAACAACATTTAAAGGAATAATATTTTAGCCCTGATAAAAATCACGAAGCACTTAAAAAAACATGCATAATGTAGATGAAAATACTTACAATGAAGAGAGAGAGAGAGAGGAGAGAGATGAAGTTTTTTTTGCCGAGAGGGAGAGGAAGAGGAAGCCTTTTGGTAGAGAGAGAGTGAGTGGGAGATTGAAGAGGGAGAGAGGAGTGAGAGGGGTATTAAAGAGCACAAAGGAGAGAGAAAAGGGAAATTAAACCTAGGCCAAAATTTTTGTGACCCCTAATAGCAGTCACACAGTCATAAAGTAAGTTATAGGTTGAAATTTATGACTGCTGTGAATAGTTACAAATTCGTGACTGCTAATAGCGGTCAGAAATGAAGTCTTATGCCAAAATTTGTGACTGTTACTAGCAGTTACAAATTTCGAATTGCTAATAGCACTCATAGAATAAGTCTAAGACCAAAATTTATGACTGCTCATAGCAGTTACAATTTTATGACTCCTCATAAGAGTCGTAACTTAAACCTAATAATAAATTTGTGACTGTTTGTGGAAGTTAAACATTTGGGACTACCTATAGAAGTCACAAATTAATTATATGGCAAGATTTGTGACTGTCATTAGTAATGATAATCCAATTGACTAAAAATTTTAATTACCCAAAGATTTCATGATAAATTTTATCACCATTTGAGACTTTAAATTTTTCATTACTCCTAATGACATTGAAAAATAATTTTGTGACTTCTCTCGGCAGTGATAAAGTTTGTCACTGCATTAGAAGTTACAAGAAGGTAGTCACAAAATTAGTATTTTGGTGTAGTTTTCCGAGGAGGAACAAGTGAGTATCATGAAGAAGAATTTTTTGCCACATATCTGAATCTCAATGGGAAGCCAATGCTACCCACACTTCAGAGCCAACCAGGAAATGGTGGTTAAAATCGAAGAGAGTGTTAACAATCGAAAAGTCGTGTCTGATCCGAATTAGACAACATGGTAGTTTATTCCTTTCAAGAAAACCAAAACTACTGTTTAACCATCAACAACATTTCTCAGCCTGCGACATCCTGGGTATAAGAAGATCTTCTTGTTACATCTATAAAGAAGTGCATCGATCTCTATGCTCCTCTCTCAAAAGTATACCTATCAAGAAACCTCATAAGCCTTAGAACTTCATCCATTTCCAAACCCACTTCCAATGAACTTCAAGCATGACACTTGTTGTGATCTCTATTAGATCGTCGAGCATACCATTGACCAGTGTTTCCACCTAAAGAATGTCATTCAAGATCTCATAAATAAAGAGATCATCAGTCCTCCAGCCAATACTCCTCAAAATCCTCTGCCAACACACCAGACTGGCGTAAATGTCATTCTTCTGGATGAAAACCCAAATTTTTATCCTTCCACCAGAATCCGACTCATTAATATACCTACTCCATGTCCCAATTCCCCTAACCTCTTCTAAAATTTATCATTCTTTTCTTATGCACACTGAAAATTCCCCAGAGCAATCCATATCCCTTATTATAGGAGTCTGTATCGCCTTCCAAACCCTCTTAGAAATGGGGAGCATCAAGCCACCAACTCCTTTGGATTAACTCAAAGATTTTGGGCAGAAGATACTTCCTGGGATCAACATCAGGGAAACAGTTGTGAAAAATTCAGTAATATATACATTGAAGCTCAGGAGTCGGCTCGATAATTAGATGATTGGTTTTTGTCAGTAAAGGACTTCAACTTAGAAATTATTACGGTGATCATATTGGATCAATTCGTTAGGGGAAAATAAATATGTACAACTTTCAGATTGGTCACCGTTTTAGAACTAAAGGTATACCCAGTTCCCTCCATTTAACACTTCTCCATCAAATAGTAATATTTGTACAAAGAAGTTACTGAAGTTGTGGAATGCATCGATTTCATGTTGAAAGACAATATTATTGCCAATGGTTGGGGTGATTACTCAAGCCCCTTAGCTGATCCAAATGATGAACCTCATAATGGTAATACCGACACGATTATCTCCTACTATGGGATGATTTATTTTTTAAATATCTACTATCAGGAGTCATTGAAATATCCATCATGATAGAATGGGATAAAGAGAAAATGTTTTTATTCTTCCCAATGTCCATAAATCACATGTCTCGATCAGGACGATACTACATAAATTTGGTTCTTCCCTTAGCAAGCATGTATGCAAATAAAATAAAAGGAGTCAGAAAAGAGCTCCCGCTGCTAGAAATGTCAATTGAATAGGGTAAAGTCCTTGAATAGCTTAAGAAGAACCAATGCAACATTACACTATGGGGGACTTTCATATATTCCCAGTTGCATAGAAATTCTTTGATCAAGCTCCTCACCGGACCTAAAGTTCTTCCTCATTCTATACCAAAAGAAGTAATCCATATGGTTGGAATTCTGACCACTATGGGGCTCATCTTTTTTGCTATTGAAGAAATCCTAAGATTGGTCCTGATCATAATTATGGCCCTAATATCTTAGTGGAAGTCATGGAAAAAACAGTCCCATTAGTGCTTGTTGATAAATACTTTACTTTGAATGTTTGCCCATTGAGAACTCTCAATTATATGGGAATAAATGTTAGTGATCTCATTCCTACTTCTGCCACTGTGCGCATCTATGATAACAACCACTGAGAGGTAATGGGTTCAATAAAACTCAAACTAGGGGCTTGTCCAATATCCCCTAAATCGAGTTCCAAGTCATTAATATACCAACATGTTTTAATTTTCTTCTGTGTCACTTTTGGCTCCATAACATCAAAGGAATGGCCTCTTCCAGCCATCAAAAGTTAAATTTCATTGAGAATAACTAGGTCATAACCATCATCGGAGATGACGATAACTCGAATGTTATCGACACAATTAACCCTACTTTAGAAATCCAACATGGATAAAGTGACATGTTTCTCTCAGATTTTAAGATTGAGATACTTTCTATCCCATCAAAGGATAACTTCAAGGGGATATTTTCTCTAGAGCACAGTTTGCACGACGACATAAATGTAATCCATATATTCAAAAACATGTATGTCATGCCCAGAATGGGGTTGGTTCTAATAACAAGGCATCCTCGAACTAATAGTCCTAAAAAAGACATTCCTAAAAATGGCTTAGGATATCAACCATCCCCCGATGAACTGATGGCTCTCCGTCATTCGTATCGGAAGTACGTACTAAAAAGATAGAAAGTAATTTTTGGTGATTCCATGAATGTGTTCTTTATCAAAGAAGGAAAATACTTCCCATACTGTGGCTTCCTTGAATCGAGGTATGACTATTCTAAGAAGAAATTACAACCAGGATTTAAAATCTTCTCTAAAGATAAGATCAATGGGACTAAAGATTCGAAGCACGAGATAAAGCCTTGAACCATCAAGCCTTTAGATGTAAGTTCCTCTCACACTGAAAGCATGGACAGCATAAAAATAATTAAGAATTGTAATATAAATGAATCCTCTCTCTTGCACACACGGGGGCTAGATCTATGCACGATCCACACTGGGGCTGAGCTATGTCACATGTCTACGAAGATTATCTGTACTGATAAACAACTTTCTCAACTAGCATAATGTCTCTTTTAATCTAGCTCTAACCTTCCAAAAAACCTATTATCTATATCCTAAAAAATGAACTAGAATACGTACCCTCTTTTTCTATAACTAATATGAATGTAAACGAGACCTCCTTTGATGAGATTCTCACTACTTTATTTCCAAATTTTTTTTCTAATAAAATGAATGAAGATTTTCAGTATGTTTTTGTGCCTTATATTAATTGCATTGATTCTAAGAAAACATTTGATGAAGATGATCTAATATATGGATAATTCTTAATTAATCTACGTGTGGAAAAGATTAAGCAAGATAATTACTTTTAAAGTAATGATGACGATATTGTTATTATTAACCTTAGCTCTAGTAGAAATCCACGCGAGACTAGGATATGGTAAACACTAGATGAGCAAGAGCAATTGTAGTTTGATATCTCCTATTAGAATTCATAGACATTTCTGCATGGTTCTATAATGACATGCCTGCCATCTATCAGAAGGTTGTGCAATATAAGATCCCTACTTACCTAGAATGTACGCCTGTAAAATAAATTGAGAAAGCTTCGCCCCGAGTGGTCTCTTAAGGTGACAAAAAAAGTCATCAAAGAGATGAAGATGGGTTTTATTTGCATAGTCTAATATTCGACATGGCTCGCCATCATCATCCCTTTGCCAAAATTAGGAGGTAAAGTCCACATGTGCATCGACTACTAATATTAGAAAAAAGCTTTCCCAAAGGAAGATTATCCATTTCCTAACCCAACATTAATATGATCATTGATAACACTGCTAATCATGCCCTCAAGTCCTTCATAGATGGTTTCGTTAACTACAACCAGATCAAGATGCATCCTGATCACCAAGAGAGGATTGCTTTGACTACCCCTTAGGGTACTTTTTGATACATCGTCATGTCTTTCAGCCTAAAAAATATCGGGGCTACCTACTAGACAACAACTATAACCATTTTGCATGATCTTATCCACAAAGAGGTTGAGGTATACATCGATGACATGATTATCAAGTCCAAAACTCGGGAAGGTCACATCCCTTCCTTGAGGAAATTCTTTGAATGACTGCTGCAGTACCAGATGCGTATCAATCCATATAATTGAATCTTCAGCATAATTAAAGGCAAGCTTCTTTATTTTATGGTTAGTAAGAGAGGAATCGAGGTAGGCCCTACCAAACTCAAAGCCATCCTCAAAATGTTGCCTCCTCGAACAAAGAAAGAAGTTTGCAATTTCTTGGGAAAACTCTAATACATCAACAAATTAATTAGGTAACTCATATCTATCTGTGATACCGTCTTTAAACTCCTCCTAAAACATTCAACCAAAGTATGGAATGAGGCATGCCTAAAATCCTTCGACAAGATCAGGCATCATCTTACCCGACCTTCGGTCTTCATTCCACCATAGCCCAACCATCCCCACCATCTATACCGCACAGTCAGAGATACCATAATAGGGGCTATGATAACCCAATACATTAAGGAATCATGCAAAGAGAGATCCATCTACTATGCCATTCAGAAATTGTCTAGTTATGAAGTAAACTACACCATGCTTGAGAAGGCTTATGTTACCTCAGTTTGGGTTATCTATACGCTTCAACACTACATGCTTGTGTTCACCATCAAGTTGGTATATTGAATGGATACCATAAAATATATGTTATGAAAGCCTGTCTTATCAAGCCTAATATCCCACCGAGTTCGACACTGCATATATCACGTAAAAAGCTATGAAGTGAAGAGTCGTCTCTGACTACCTTACCGACATTCCTAAGGTATAAGTTGATGTGTGGATTTACAAATTACTAGATGAAGATATTTTATGTACTTATCGAAAAGAGCTCTGATGGAAAATGTTCTTTGAAGGAGATGCCAATAAGAAAGGATACGACGCGGGAGTAGTCATGATTACCCCTGATGATTCTCATGATCCAATTTCCATTAAGTTGGATTTTCCTTGCACCAACATCATGATAGAATATAAAGCATGAACTGTGGGCCTCAAGTTTTCCCTTGAGAAAGGAATATAATACCTTGACATTTTTTTATACTCGTCCTTCATCATAGGATAAGTTCTTCGAAAATAGAAAATCAAAGATGAGAAGCTCCTGCCTTTTCATGCTCACCTTAAAACGTTTGCCTCCGAACTTAGAGATATCACCTTCCATTATCTTTATCATTCAAGAAATAATTTATCCGATGCTCTGGAAGCCTTAGCATCCATGATCAACATACCCAAGGGAATAAAAATGCCCCCTTTATATGAAAGAATATCTAGATAAAGTTGGGCTATGGTATTATGACATTTGGTACCTTCTCAATAATGGTCCACACCCTCAAGGGGATGATAGAAAAAATCGTGTAACTCTTTGCAAACCTGCAACTCATTACATTATCTTCCATAAGGTTGTTTTTAAAAGTAACTCCTATGGAGCCTATTTATAATGCATAATAGGGAGTAACATTAAAGAAATGATGAAAATGATCTAAAATAGAGAATATAGGCCCCATATAAACGGTCGTATTCTTTCCAAGACTATAATCCGTCAAGGGTAATACTAGACTACTATGTGTACTAATGGATTACTATGTTCAAGATTGTGCTGCCTAAGTAAAAAGGTGCCAACAATTTGCTAACCTTCGACACTGGCCTCCTTGAGAGTTGTATAACATGACTTCACCTTGGCTTTTATCAACTTAGGGAATTGACATGATTGGGAAAGTCATTCCAAAATCATGGCCATAAATTCATCATAGTAGCCATTTATTATTTGACCCAATGGGTTGAAGTTGCGTCACATGTTGTGATGAATGCAAAGAAAGCAGCCAAGTTCATCAAGAAGAGCATCACCTATCGCTATGGGGTCCCTCACAAGCTTGTATCAGATAATGAACTCCACTTCGAAGCAGAAGTTACTAAAGAAGTTTTCGAGTTGGGGATTAAAAGGCATGAATCTTCTCCTTACCTACCGTAATCCAATGGGGCCGTCAAAGCTTCTAACAAAAGCCTTGAGACCATAATCATCAAGATGACTAAAATTTGTCGTGACTGGGTTGATCAAATACCTTATGCACTATGGGGCTAGCGCAACATCCGTCAGGACACCAATTGGGGATACCCCTTACTCCTTGGTATATGACATAAAGGCGGTCTGACCTTTTGAACTTGAGATACCCTATTTGTGAGTTATGCTCAAAAGACAAGTTGGGGAACTCAATTTATAACAAAGCCATTATAAAGAATTTTTGTTCTGGGATGAAAAGAGATTGAAGGTTTGTACGATATACAAGGGTACCACCAACGCATTGCCTGATCATTCAAAAGAAGGTTAAATATCGCTGTGTGTGAGGAGGTAACCTTTCTATCGAGGAGATAGAAGAGACTATCTGGGATCCATAAGATAAATTCAATCCAAACTTAAGTGAGTTAAACCTAGTAAAGAAGATTCTGACAGGAGGCCCCACTATGTTCACAGATGATGATTGTGGCCATCCCCGAACCTCGAGACGGCAGAGATGGAGAAGAGGGTATCTTCACTGTCGAGAGGATCTTGGTCCCGCGCATCCCTCTCGGGAGCTGTAGGAAATGATGACCCCCCAATTTTAAATTTTACAAAATTTATTTTCCTTTAAATGTGGAATGAAGATGGCTCAACACAATACAAACTACAAATTCTAATTTTAAATTTTAATTTCTCTTAAATTAAAATAAATTAAACTCAAAGTGAAATTAAATTAAACAACAAATGAATTTTTCACTTACACCCAATTAATTCAACCCAAGTCCTAAACTTTGTATAACAAATAATTAATTCAATGTGCAAATTAAGCCAAAACAAATTTTATCCAATAAAATTAATGACTTGAATTAAATTAATTTTTACCCAAACAAATTTAGCACCAAATTAAATATTCCAATTTTATCTTTTACCTAAGCATGCATCTAATGTGAATTTGCAAAAGATAAAATAAACAAACCACTATGACGCGATGTACGAGGAAAAAACTACAACAGGAAAAAACCTCGGACCACCCTAGCCTCAAATCCACTAAGTACGGTTTTACAAGTACAAGATAAAAAGACTTATGACACCCGACTTGAATCCATACAAGCCCTGACGCTTCTTGTTGTACACACCTCAGCCTAGTAAATAACCACGGAGGTCCACTGCTGTCTCGGAATCCAACGATCGAACTTTTGTGGTCACCGCTACCCGAACAAGGAGCCTTTCTCCAAGTGGGAATGTCACAACAAACAAAATTCTTCTTTGTGGGATATTGAAGTAAACCCAAGCTTCTCTTCTTTGAAGTGTAGAGATAAACCCGGTGCCAAACACTCCAAGCAAGGATGTATACTAAGGAACTTGGAATAAACAAACTATTTGGTGTGTATGTGTTTTTGGTGAATTTAATCCATAAAATCAAACACAAAACATGGAACTTTTTCTTGAAAGTTTTGATCTCTCTAAAAACTCTTAGAATGTGAAAAAGTTAGTTTCAAAGAGTTGGTTCCCGCACTTTAGTAATTCTGGAAAAATTAGTGGGAACAAAGGAGTGGAGTAGTGGAGGAAACTGCCAAAAAACTGTCCAAAAAATTTCCTACCGAAAACCTCTTTTGAACGAAATTTTCGTTCGAACGAAGTCTTGTTTGAACACCCCTTCTAATGAAGTTCCAGAGGCCAATGGGAAAAATTCTTTGGCAAACTCGTTCGAACGACATTCTCGTTCAAACGAATAACTCATTTGAACGACAATATCGAACAAAGTCCCAGAATGGTCAAAATTTGATTTTAAGCCGAGAAGCTTTATTTTAAAGCTCTAAAGAAACCTTCTCAAAATAAACCTCAGTTTAAAATAAACCTCAGTTTAAAATAAAATTACATCCTTTATAAAATTAATCCAAGTCTTCCTATATATATAAAAATGCATTCATACCTTTTGGAGACTATGGAATATGATGTTGATGACGTGAAACGAGGCACATGTAAACCGACAAATGATGAAGCTTTATAATCTTGACTGCTACATCTTCAACTAACTTGTCATAGGCTTGGATGGATACACTTGAACACTATCCTATGATTCAAATGTTTTTCTCCGAAATTAAGCCAACACTACATTAAGACTCAATCGGAGACTTGTGTCCTTACAAATCTCCCCCTTTGGATATTTCGGGACAAAAATAAAACAGAAATCCTAAAGGGCCGTCAAGCTCTACTAGACTAAGAAAATATCCTGCCCAAAATAAAAATACATCGCTTGACTCAAAAACACAAGGATCAATATCTTTGCCGATGAAAGTCGTCATTTAGAAGAATTCCTGCACACTTAAGCAAACTATCAAACACATAGGGAATATCAACATATTAAATGAAATTAAGATAAATAATTACTCTCCCTAAATTAATTCTCCCCTTATCAAATAAATTATCTACTTAGAAAGACGTCTTCCCCTAAGATAAATATCCCAAACTAAGATATGAGTACAATAGGATACCAGTTCTCTATCATTCTCCCCCTTTTTGTCCAGGAATAGACAAAGGATAACAACTAATTTAAACATGATCAAGCTTAGAGTGATAAGAGCATGAAAGCATATGGGAAAAAAAATCATAACTAATCCATACAAATAATAACGGATACCAACGAAGATGCAACAAAATGATACCAATGTGATACATAAGATACTAAGCATGTGATATCAACAACAATATGCAGCACGATAGATACCAATTATGAATTAGAAGCATAGATGGACTAGAAAGAGTGGCAAAGAAAAAATACCATATATATGTAGACATAAGGAATATCACTAACGCGCACACACATATATATAGGCATAGACACCACACATGACACAAAATACAATAAACTTTTCACACTTGTATGAAAAAATGTGTCATATGGAAACAAATGTGTTAGGGTGTGAACTAGTAACAATTAAATTTAGACCCAATCACTTAAAATATTTTCACGAAGTTCTCATTTTATTGGAAACTTTATCATATTTGAATATAGCCTCATGTGACAAAATAAATTGAATTCAATGAACAAACATACACAACGCATACAAGCCTAGAATTTTGATGATTCTACAAACCAATAGAGTCATGACATTGAAAGTACAACTAGGATAAACGGACATTGTGAAAACCGTTGATATACCATCCAAACTCCATCAATTTAATCATATTATTTTAATATTTTGAATGAATAAATCAACTAAACTAAAAAAGGCCTTGGTGAATATTTTCTTTTAATGCAATTATTCTTTTAGGCCTTTGGACCACGTATTTCTTTTAGGTCCAAGCAAATGGTGGCTTACTCGCACACACACACACACACACACACACACACATATATATATATATATATATATATATATATATATATATATATATATATATATATATATATATATATATATATAAAATCTTTCATCGCTCAATGCTCGCGTGCAATGGATTTTAACATGCACTAGTCCTCCTAGGTCACATAACATGTAGATGACAATATTGGTATGAGAACACCTCACATAGCTCAAATATACATGTGAAGTAATAATTTCAAGTGAGATCATGCATGTGTGAATTGAGGCATATAAAAATAGAATCCATTATATCAACACAAAATCCAACTACTCCATGTAATCATGGTAAAGAACATTTTAAGGATTAACAATCTAAACCAAAAGTTCTAGCCACATGGAAGCGAAAAAGAAGGGATTCAAATACAAGTATATGCCACATAGAGTGTGTCAAACTAAAATACACACACAAAAAAATCTTTTTGGGTTTTTGACAATTTTTTAACCAAAAATAAAAATATTTACTCAAAAGACACACAAAAATCATATGTATTTTTCATTAAGCCTAAATTACTAAAAGGTGAAACACAAATGATAAACAAAAATCTTTTTATATTTTTCATTTAATGCAAACTAAAATGAAATAACTATAATACAAAAGATAAATAACAATGATAATGCTAGCATGTGATAAAGCATGAAGTAGACTAGAACAATGATAAAGAAGCATACAATTAGCATGAAAAATATAGCATGAATCACAAAAGCTAAAGTGTGCAAACAACTAACACATTCAACCTTTATATTTTGCAAGGGAGGAAGCATGTGAAAGTAAATGAGATTAAAAAACCCTATTTTGTAAAGCCACTAAGTCAGATATCCTAACCCAAACTAATGAAGAATGATGATCACGGGGTGTAGAAATCTTAACTACCTCGGTTGCCTTACATTGGGATTTTCTAGGACCTCGTTTAAGATCAAAGCAAAACTTCTTAAGATGACCTTTTCAACCACAATGTGAGCACCTAAAGACTCGGCTAAAATACTTACCTAAGGAATGATCTATAACATTATTCTTAGAGGATTCTCCTAAAACATTGGTTTTGGCTTTAAGAGTTGACTCATTACTAGTATCGGAGCCTAAACCACAAGTGTCATTTTTAATTTGGACCGTTACTAATATTTTATCTAATTTCTCCGAACGACACTCCAAATCAAATTTGACTTTTCTAGAGTCTTTTAATTTATTTTCTAATTCTACAATGTTAGACTCTAATAAAACATTTCTCTCTTCAAACACACGAAGCTCATTTTTCTAGGATTTCATTAAACCATTAAGGCTATCTCTCTCACCTTCTACATATTCAAGCTTCTCACGAAGAGCTCTCTCACGTGTCCTAAGGTCTTCCACTAAAACACTCTCATTAATGACCTCGACACGCTCTTTCAAACTAGCTTCTAACTTCAAATTTGTTCTTTTTAATTTAATAGATTATTCATATAATTCTTGAAAAGAAAATTGAAGGTCACTCACATCAACCTCCTCATCACTTTCACTCTATCTCTCTTCTCCACTCTCACTAGCATCATCTTTTTGAGCTTCACAAACAAAGGCCCTGGAAGTTTCATGTTTTAAGGTGTCATCGTCGGACAATATCTCACACTCACTAACATGACTAGCCATGAACGCGGTAAAGTTGCGCTCAATAGGAGAAGCGGGTACCTCTTCCTTATCACTATCACTAAGGGTATCATTATATGAAATAGGTTGTTTACCCTCTTTCCTTAGTTTAGTGGGGTATTCAAAATCCCTATGGCCATAACCCTCACAACCGTAACACCTATTAGACTCATCGCTATTAAGGTTTTCATTAAAAGTTTTAGGGATCTTTTTGACTTTGTCATGCTTAGAATTTTCAAATTTCTTTAAAATCATTTTTAAATTTATCTTTATTAAATTTAAGAAATTTTCGAAACTTCCTAGCAAACATAGCCATATCTTCCGAGTCAGTCTCACTTTCACTCTCTACTACTTGTTTTTCCTCCTATTGGGCTTTCAAAGCAACGCCCTTATCTATTTTCTTTTCAGTTTTAGAGGGAAACATGTCTAGTTGATAGGTTTGTAAATCACCTACGAGCTTTTCTAATTTCGTAGAGGCTAAAGTGGGTAAAGAATTTAACACAGTCACCTTAGGAATAAATCTATCGGGTAGGGACCTTAAAATTTTCTTTACTACTCGGTTGTCGAGTATTTTTTTTCCCAAATTAAAAGATGAATTAACTATATCGAAATGTCTAGCATAAAATTCATTAAAAGTTTCTTTTTCATTCATTTTGATGGTTTCAAATTTAGTGGTGAGGTTTTGGAGTTTAGGAGCGTTTACAACACTAGTTCCTTCATGAGTGAGTTGTAAAATATCCCAACCTTCTGTAGAGATTTCACACGTCATAATGCGAAGGAATTCATCCAGTGTGACCAGGCTAAACAAGGCATTTAAACCTTGGGAATTAAAATTTGCAAGTTTAAATTCATTCTCACTCCATCTATCTGTAGGTTTGGGAAGACATTCATTTTTAACTAAATATGTAGGTGGGGACAACCCATTAACGACTGATAACCAAACCCTCTCATCGATAGACCTAAGTGCCGATTTCATGCGCGCTTTCCAATACGCGTAGTTAGAACATTTATAATAGGAAATTTTGAAAATGGAGAAAATTCCATTTTAATCAAAAATAATTAAAAGGATCTTAAACACAATAATTTAGCGATCCCGCGCTGATACCACTTGTAGGAAATGATGACCCCCAATTTTAAATTTTACAAAATTTATTTTCCTTTAAATGCGGAATGAAGATAGCTCAAACACAATATAAACTACAAATTCTAATTTCAAATTTTAATTTCTTTTAAATTAAAATAAACTAAACTCAAAGTGAAATTAAATGAAACAACAAATGCATTTTTCACTTACACCCAATTAATTAAACCCAAGTCCTAAAATTTGCCTAACAAATAATTAATTCAATTTGCAAATTAGGTCAAAACAAATTTTATACAATAAAATTAATGACTTGAATTAAATTAATTTTTACCCAAACAAATTTAGCACCAAATTAAATATTCCAATTTTATCTTTTACCTAAGCATGCATCTAATGTGAATTTGAAAAAGATAAAATAAACAAACAACTATGCCGTGATGTACGAGGAAAAACCCACAACGGGAAAAAACATCGGACGACCCTAGCCTCAAATCCAATAAGTACGGTTTTACAAGTACAAGACAAAAAGACTTACAACACCCGACTTGAATCCGTCCAAGTCCCGACGCTTCTTCTTATACAAACCTCTGCCTAGATAATAATCACGGAGGTTCACCGCGGTCTCGAAATCCACCGATCGGACTTTTCTGGTCACCGCCACCCGAACAAGGAGCCTTTCTCCAAGTGGGAATGTCACAACAAACAAACTTCTTCTTTGTGGGATATATAAGTAAACCCAAAATTCTCTTCTTTGAGGTGTAGAGATACAAGCAAGGATATATATTAAGGAACTTGGAATAAACAAACTATTGGGTGTGTATGTGTTTTTTGTGAATTTAATCCATAAAAATAAAACACAAAACATGGAAATTTTTCTAGAAAGTTTTGCTCTCTCTAAAAACTGTTAGAATGTGAAAACGTTAGTTTCAAAGAGTTGGTTCCCGTACCTTAGTAATTCTGGAAAAATTAGTGCGAACAAAAGAGTGGAGTAGTGGAGGAAACTCGCAAAAAAATTCTCACCAGAAATCTCATTCGAACGAGATTTTCGTTCGAACGCCCCTTCTAACGAAGTTCCAGAGGCCAATGGGAAAAATTCGTTGTCAAACTCATTCGAACGACATTCTCGTTCGAACGAAAAACTCGTTCGAACGACAATATCGAACGAAGTCCCAAAATGGTCAAAATTTGATTTTAAGCCCAGAAACTTTATTTTAAAGCTCTAAAGAAACCTTCTGAAAATAAACCTCAGTTTAAAATAAAATTACACCATTTATAAAATTAATCCAAGTCTTCCTATATATATATAAATGCATTCATACCTTTTGGAGACTATGGAATATGATGTTGATGACGTGAAACGAGGCACATGTAAATCGGCAAATGATGAAGCTTTATAATCTTGACCGCTACGTCTTCAACTAACACATCATAGGCTTGGATACACTTGAACACTATCCTATGACTCAAATGTTTTTCTCCGGAATTAAGCCAACACTACATTAAGACTCAATCGGAGACTTGTGTCCTTACAGGAGCGCTTCGGCCGACGTTGGTGATGAGGTGAAAAATGTAGAGAGATGGAGTCGCCAGTCTATTTTACTCAAATCATAAAAAAGAAAAGGGAGCCATCCCGAAGGAAGGCATCCAAAGACATACTGATACATACGAAACCAAAATGATTCAAAAAGGGTTCCGAGGATAAGTTACGAAATGGGAAGGTGTAAGGCACCCATTCCACCCTTATGGTCTCTCATGGGTTATTGCTATTTTCCATTATTTCCCTGTGATAGGTGTGCATGTGCATATGTAGTGGAGATAGGAATCATCGACTTGTATCATGGAAGAGATAAATCGAGTCATCCGTAGGAATGTTCCCAAAAGTGATATTAGAAAATAGGATATACGCGATTATCCTAGCGTTGATCGTTATAATGGGACGATAACGCATGTGGAATAATATGCCACTAAGAACAATATATGTATATATAAACATATAGAATCTAATAGAATTAAGTTAAAGAATATAGAAAAATAGAAAAAAAGAGTAGGAATAGGACTCGAGTCTCGGGTTTTACCCCGAGACGCCTACGTAGCCTATAAAGGCATCAAAGTCGACGTAGTTAGTATGTAAAATGAGGGGTGGGATTTATCCCATAAATCCAATCGGGGACTTCTCTTATATGTGTGTGTGTGTGTGTAAAAGAGTGTTTTAGTTGTGAGAAAAGTGTGAGAATTCCCGTTTGGAATTTAGGCGCAAACCCTATTTTTCTTGTTTTTTAGGTTTTATTTATATGAAAATAAGAGATGTGCAATAATACTATATAAAAAGTATATTAGGATATATGAGATGAGAGAATGAAAGTATTAAGTAATAAAAGAAGTTAATGCTAATTTAGGAGAATTTGAAGAGAGAGTTGAGAAACTTGGATCTTTTTGAAGATCTTGAGCTAGATTTTGGATGTTGGAGAGCAGCCCTTGCACTTGAGTGATGATGGAGGGTAGTTAATTCACTAGGTTTGTTGAAAAAGATGGTGAAAGGTGAAAGTTGGAAATGGATTTGGATGGGTAAATCATGCTGACTTCGAGAGAGGTTTTCTGAGCTCACTGAGAGTGATGGATTTCAGATATTGTCTCCCCTTACAATAAGGTCAGACCCTCCTTTTTATAGGACCAGGACATTACCGATCAGCGTAGTCCTAGTCCTGCCAATCGGCAGGTATTTTTAGGCACACCGTCGATAGGCAGGATTTGGATCCTGCCATTTGGCAGTCTCTTTCAAGTTCCTTCAGAAAATCGATCGTAGAGCGCAAACCGTTGATATAAATCGCGCACGGGATGAACCATTAGAAAGGTAATTTAGAGACCTTCGAATGTCTTTGGACTTCTCCCGAGTCTAGGAGTTGACTTTGGGTCAAATGTGGCTCGGAGGCGTTCATCGATCCTTTGGACAAGGAATCGTTCGACGCAAACGAATTGTTCGTCCGCAGGGTAAGTCAGAATTATGCACGGGGCAGACTGTTAGAAAGGTTAGAAGATGTACTTAAACATTCCAAAGATTTTGAATCGATTTGGGAAGTTAACTTTGGTCAACCAGGGCCTGGAAGCGTTCGGTGACCTTTCGGAGTAAAACGGATCGTTCATCCGTACCGTAAGTCAGAATTGGGCCCGAAGCGGACCATTAAAAAGAGGTTTAAGTGCGCTTTAAAGATTCATTTAGTCTTGGTCAAAATGAAGAGTTGACTTTGGTCAAACAGAGCCAAGGAGCGTCTGATGACCTCCTGATCAAGTTTCGAGGGAAAATAGGTCATTCGTCCGCACCGTAAGTCAGAATTGCGCACGAGATGGACCGTTGGAAAGGGGTTTCAGTGCCCTTTGAAGATTCATTCAGTCTCGGTTGAGTTGAAGAGTTTTAATTATGGTCAAATGAAGCCCCGGAGAGCCCGATGGCCTCTATGTCAGTACTCGAGATATGACTTAGGTTTGTAGTGATGAAGGGAGGTGCTAGGAACTTAAGGATAGTGTAGGGGGTATTAGAATGGGGTGTCTATAGATCCCCTCGACGGGTGAGTTTGGAGCAAATGATAGTCATCGAATAGACACTACATGATGCCTTTGAAAGAGTATGACCAATTCTGAGGGTCGAGGCCTAGTTTAAGGGCTTAAAGATGAGGGTGACCGATTATGCTAGTCGAAGGCAATTCTGAGGGTTTAAGTTGAGGGTGACCGATTCTGTGGGCTGAAGCCAATTCTGAGGGATTAAAGATGAGGGTGACCGATTCTGTGGGTCGAAGCCAATTTTGAGGGCTTAAAGATGAGGGTGATCGATTTTGCGGGTCGAAGCCAATTTTGAGGGCTTAAGTTGAGATGACCAATTCTGCATGTTGAAGACAATTCCGAGGGCTTAAGTTGAGATGGCCAATTCTACTAGTCGAAGCCAATTCTGAGGGCTTAAATTGAGCTGACAAATTCTCCGGGTCGAAGCCAATTCTGAGGGCTTGAGATGAGATGACCAATTTTGTGGGTCGAAGCTAATTTTGAGGGCTTAGATTGAGATGACCAATTTTTCAGGTCGAAGCCAATTTCGAGGGCTTAAATTGAGATGTTCTCGGGGAACTCTATCGGGGAAATTACCTCGTGATTTTGTTTTGAGCTGGGGAGCCGATTGCTGGGCAAATCCTTGTATCTTTTGGAGACTCTGCGGGGTAATAGTCAATTTGATGCTATAAATTCAACTGGGGAAGTGATTAGGTGGTCTAGGGTTTGCACGTATTTCTCGGGGAAATATGAGACCTTTGGGGAATAGGAGATGATCCTGAAGTTTGGGATACTATAAATATCCTCTGGGGACGTTGTTGGGAGGAGGTTCACTTGACTTTTGAGAGTTCCATTGGGAAAGTAGGTGTTCCACTTAAGGGCGTATGAAATTTTCTTGGTGAAAAAAGTTCTAAATCTTCTTTGAGATTTTTAGGAATTTTCTGAGGATTTTTTAGGGTTTCTGGTATTTTTTGGGAGTTTCTGCACAAAAATTTAATGGGGTTACCGATCGGCATGGTGTGGAGGGTGCCATTTAACAGTGGCACGGACTTTTGGACTGCCTCGAGAAGATAACGGGGCAGTGTCGATCGGTAGGTGGGGGTGCAGTGACGATCAGCATGACCCTTGGCATCCTATAAAAAGGGCGGGTTCCCCTCATTTTTCACTGCTTCTTGACTTCTCTCTTTCTGCGATTTTCCTATGCAAATCGTTCTAGTATTCTGTAATCTAAAAAATGGCCGCTTTTGTGAGCACTGCAGTACACCGGGAGTGGTTGGTTGTTGAGGATTGGGCGAACGTAGAATGAAGGGCCAGGGCGCCTATTACTTTGGGGAGTGAGAACTCTTTTGATGCATTCGAGCCAGTTGCCAATGAGCGGACTTTACTGCGAGAGCTGTCGCGTCATCGCTCTTCAAGGGTGGTGAATCCTGGTGGTTATGTAAGTAAAATGACTTTTGGCATTCTTTTTTGGTGATTTCCTTTTTTCTTGGATTTTGATGAGGTTTTTATTTGACATTCTAATGTTTCTTTGTCGACCATGCATGCCCGCAGGATGACGGGGCTTAAGGATATATGGGAGCACCTTCCACCTGTGGTGTGTTGGGTGGTATCGTCAGCAGGCTTTGGGAGGTTGGCGTCTGTGTTGGATGAGACACCTCGTTCGACGATAGTTTTATGCACTCTGGGGGCGAGGTGGTGGGACACTATCCATACTTTCCATTTTGGTTTCGGGGAGATGACTGTGACTCCCATAGACGTGCAACGGTTGTTGGGGCTGGACTGTGATGGAGAGCAGATAGAGGTGGATCGCTCTTTACGGGTGAGGCCGGAGGTAGTGCGGGCGGCGCTTGGTGATGTGGGGAGGATAGTATACGGGGATTCTATCTGGATGCCCTTACTGAGGGATGTTTTGTTGGGTAGGGTGATTGATGCGAAGGACAGGCTGCTGGTGAGGCAGATGGCCCGGTTGTTCATTTTTCTAGTGCTGGAGGGATTTCTGGTGGTGTCGAGCGGCAACGTTGTCCATTTATGGTTTTTACCATACTTGAGGATATTTTCGAACATTACTCTCTATGATTGGGGGAGCCTGAATTTGGCGACCCTTTATTTTTCTATGGATGCATTCAGCCGGAACAACCGACAGTCTTTTACTGGAGCCACATATCTACTTGAGGTATTCTTTAATTTGCGTATTTTCCTTTCATGTATTCTCATTTTCCTTATGCTTCTCTTTTTTATTGCGGATTTTTGTCTTTGGGAGACATGGTTCTATGAGGTGATTGGGTGTAATACCCAACTGATATCTCTGAAGGATGAGACTGTTGGGGACTTTTTGCCAGTTGTATCGATGGCGGAAGGCCAATCGACAGTCGAGGAAGTCTCTTTCTCTGGAGGCGATGCGTCAGGTCTTGAATGGCCTGACCAGTGATATGGTAAGAGTTTTTTCCTTTCTTCAGCCTAAGTCTTTATGTGCTCTGATTTCATATTGCCTTATATCCACCTTAGATTTTTTAGGTGACCTTTTACCCTTGGGGGATGGTTGTTCAGGACACGGGGTTGTCTGGGGTGAATGCGCAGATGTGGCACTTGCTAGCGCATGATTTTGGCCACTCTTGGTATCTCGGGGAGAGGGTGGTTCGACAGATTGCTGAGGAGGAGGTGGTGGTGCCACCTGCGAGGCCCTCTATGTCTATGAGGCGAGAGCGACTATTTCCAGAGGACACGAGGATTGCAGCGATGATTGACGAGTCCTATCTGCTGTACACCGATACGGCTGTGCCGTATAATTATATGGACTTCGTGACAATCTGGATGATGGCGCCCAACATAAATGATGCACTTCCCTTCCCTCCTGCGGGTTTGAGTTGGCCAGTAGGGCTTCCCACAGCGTTGGTGGTACGTCGACATCTGCGACGGCGACGACTTAGGAGGTCCACTTTGTGAGGTTGCATACCCCTTCATACAACATCCGACGGGATAACGGAGCAATGGTGCTTATGTTGCATCATCCTCATGCGATGGACCCATAGGAGTTGGGCTTGACAGAGGATGTTCTTCGTCCTTTGGTATATCTTTCTATTCTTCTCTTTTCCTTCTTTTTAGTTTCTTTTGATCTTTTCTGCTTGATACTGATTTTACCTTTTCTTGCAGCAAGTTCGGGTGTCCACCACTTGGTTGAGGGATATCAGGGACTGGATATCTTCAGTGACTGCCCATATTTGGGACACATTTCCTGTTCCTTCTTGCTTGGTGCCATTTGCCTCATCTGAGGAGGAGTCTGGTTCGGGTAGCGATATTGCGTCATCTTGCCGCAGGGGAAAGAGAGCGCGTCACAGGGGTGGGATTTCTTAGAGAGAGAGGTGAAGGTTAGGTGAGAGAGCAAGAGAGAGAATGTGGGTTCGGGATGATCCCCGTTGTTTTTCTATTTTTATTTATTTCCTGCAAAATTGATGTAACACAGAAACATATCTATGCAATGCAATGGATTTTTTTATTTATCTTCTGGTAATGATAAATGAATGAATGCATGCACATTTTACTTTGCTGCTGAGACTGTAAAATATTTTTGGAAGTTTGAAAGAAAGTTTTATTCATAATGAGAAATTATATATATAAAGATGGAAGGGGATTTTTGAAATTCTATTTGAGAATATCGATTTATTTTTATTGACTTTTCTGATTTTGATAAAAGAGGAAAAAGGTAATTGTGGTGACAATTTATTCAACACAAATAGATAAGAGAAGCACAATCACCAAGCACAATAATAAAGACAAAATATCAATCACACAACACGAGATGTACGTGATTCAGCAAAAATGCATACGTCCACGGTGGTGCAGTCGGTGTTATTTCTATATACTCCGGAGAGCGATTATAGAGAATACCGTGTCCTATGCCCCGGATCTAGGGTTTATTATATACATGTTCATTTTCAGGGAGTGGGGGTGTTGGAATCCCCCAAGTTTTCTATCTTCTCCTAGAACCTCTCTCAACGAGAACATGGGAGAAGACTAAATCATAACTGATTAAGATATGGAGGGTCTGGACTTTGGGCCGCTACAACAGGGCTACTCGTCTAGGCCCATTATTCTAATTTCGGGTACCCACAATTGGCCCTAAGTTTATTGGGCCATACTTTGGGCTCAATAAATTTAAATGATTTGTCATAATGGCTCCTTCGTACATTATGCAACTCTTCCCAAAGTTTGAGGACTGATTTTGCCGGCACTTGCTTCGTGGTCTGTGCATTATGATTAGTAGCACTTAAAAGTTATTCAGAGTAGTCATTTCTCAGTCGTCATTCCAAGATTCTCAGTATCCTTCCATTTTCTGCGAGTTCTTGCGATTTCGCGTTCTCTTCTCCCGGTCTTCATTCTTATCGCCTTCGATCTCCCTCGTCACCTGGGCTTGTGATTCTTCATCGTTCTTTCAACTTGTAAGTCCCCTGTGCCTTCTCTTTGTATTTTTTCTTTGTGTTTGTAGTTTTTTAGGGTTTTCCAATGGCAAAGATTGGTAACAGATCAATGTCTGAGTTTAGCAAGTTTTACAATATCCCAGAGTGGGTAGAGATTGAGTGCGCCTCTCCCCTTAGAAATGTTAGAGAGATAGAGGGTTCCCATTGGATCCATGTCTTGTTGCTTTCCCAAGAGGGACTTTCCTTTCCTCCCAACAATCTATTCTTGCATTTTTTTGGTTATTTTAACATTGTTCCTACACAGTATTCGCCTAATTTTTGGAAAATAATTAATGGTGTCCATAGAATCAATCAATTGTATAGTACCAAATTAGGGCTCGTCGAGGTCTGCTTTTATTATTCCTTATCTCGAACTATTTTCGGTGTCCTTTATCTCAAAGCCAGGAGTCCTGACAGGGTATTGGTAGTAAACCTACCTGATTCCCATAAGGACTATTGGCAAGATGGCTTCCTTGCTAGAAATTGGCAGTTTTCCTCCCAGACTGAGGGGTCGAGGTCTGATACGTTCTCTGTTCCCTTTTATGGGGAAGAATATATAGGTAGTATTTTCTCTATCCTTTCAACTTCTTTACTGATTTGTGTTCTTTCTAACTCTTCCTTATTTTTTCTTCAGCGAGGTCGAAGAACTTGGAACCTGCTCTTAGCGAGGTTTGTCTCTCTGAGTTGGTCAAAGCTTGGAATATTAGGGAGCTCCTAGCTGACGGTAAGCATCCCCGGTCTACTACTTTCTTGCTTGAATACAAAAATGTTGGTTCTAGCTTTATAGCAAAGCCGGTAGATAGCATTCTCGAGTTTGATACCTCTGAAAAGACTGCTGCCGATCCTATCTAGTTAGACGAGGAGGAGAGCAGTTCTAAGAGTGATATTATAGGCTGTGCTGAAGGCAATTTTAGCTAGGGGAGATACAGTGGTGATAGTTCTTCTGACTCAGAAGAGGCTTCTGAAGCCCGAGATCCTTCGAGCACATCTAGCAGCTCAAGCGAGGAGATGGTTCCTCTAAGGAAAAATTTAATTAGGGATGATGATGATGATGATCACGTGCTTCTTGCTCAGAGGTCGCAAAAGCAGAAGTCCAGCACTGGGGCTGTAGCTACTGGCTCTCGGTCTTCTTCTCAGGAGCAGGAGAGGAAGAGGAAAGAAGAAGAACATATGAGAGAGAGAGAGAGAGAAAAAAGGAAGAGGAAAGAAAGAAGATGGAGGAGGAGAAGAGGGTAAAGGAGAAGAGGAGAGTGGAAAAGGAGAAAGAGGAGGAAAGGAGAAAGATGGAGTCGAGGACGAAGGATGGGCAGGCCTTAGTCCCGGTGTTCGCAATGACCGAGGGGGACTCAGTTGCCGTTTCTCCGTAATTGGCCCCTGCATTGCTCGAGAGGGCGGTTCTTCCTCCAGATCGCCAGAGGGCGCTGGGGTCTGATCAATTGGCCCTACAGGCTAGCCAGAGGCTAGCTTTGGTAAGACCTTCTCCTTTCTCTAATGTTTTAATAAGTTTTAGCTATTTTCTTTTCCTGATGTCTTCTTTATTTTTGCAGTTTGTGACTGACTTCACCGTGCTTTATCGCTCTCGCGACGAGTTGGTGAATAGGAACAGCGAGCTAGAGCAGCATAATGCTGCCTTGAAAGTGAGGGGCACTCAACTAGAGGCTGATCTGAAGACTGCTGACGCTGCCCGAGCCTCTTCTGACCTTGCCCTCATTAATTCCAACCGAGCGAGGGATGAGGCGGTCAAAGAGCTGAACGAGCTGAGGCAGGCCTATGACCTGGTCTGCTCGAGCAAGTTGGCCATCATAGAGGAGAACAGGGTGCTGACCGAGCAGCTGAAAGAAAATGATTCTCAGGCCTCTACCATCAAGGAGGACTCTTATAACTCCGAGTGGGATGCTGTATATGAAGATGCCGAGGTTTAGATAGGCTACGTCAGCCGTCTGAACTTCAAGAAAGGTTGGAACAAGGCCCTCATAGCCGTTGGTGTAGACGTCGCATCTCCCTTGTTCGACGAGCGTGACCCAGGTCTGAAGCCAATTATGGAGGAGGCCCCTGCCCTAGCCATCGAAGGCGTTGACCCTACCTCCCAGATGATTCATGCTGATGTTCTCCCTGCCCAGGTGACAGAGGTTATCCCCGCAGAGGGGGATGCTTCTACTGCTGCTGACAAGGAAAACAGCCAGCTACTTCTAGGCAGCCTGAGGTTTCCAGTTGATTTACTTCTAGGATTACTTTTGTATCTTTGCTTGTAATTTTCCTTTTTACTGATCGATGTACTTTGACCTTTATTAATTAAATGAAAAGGTTTCTTTTCCCCAGTGCACTGATTTATTCTTCTTCCCATTGCCCTTTTATTTCTTGTAGCCGATTAAGGTTGATCATTATATACCAGCTACTTCCCAATTGGGAAGAATGCTTGGACCTGATGTAAGCTCTGATGTTCGTCACACTTTTGTGAGGATTTGCAAATCGCTGCGATTGACGAACAAGCGCTTTGTGGAGCAGACTGAGATTATCGTTAAACTGAAGGACATGCTCCAAGAGATGGAGGAGGTTGGTGCCTTAGTCCAAGAGGAGGTGAATACACTAAGAGCAAAGCTTCTAGACGTTTCTGAGATCAACCAAGTTGGGGAAATACTTCAACAAGAAAATGAGGCTTTAAGGAGAGAGTTCTCGCATCTTAGGGACCATGCGCCGAGCATCGTTCCTACAGTATTACGAGGTTCTTCCTCATCATGAGCTAGAATTGACTCGAGCCATATCCCTCCGGTGCTGTGAGGCCCTACTCATCTGACTGCTTCGCAAGCCGGTACTCCAGCAAGGAGTCCAGCTGGGGAAATGGAAGAGCTCCGAGGTGAAGTCCAACGAGCATATGTGATTGTTTCTAGTCTTCAAAGGGACGTAATTCGGCTGAGGCACCTATTTAGGAGAGGTCCTCGGCAAGTATGGGTTGATGGTTACAATCAGGGTTGGCTAGATACGCCAACGAGGCTGATAGAGTTTGAAGTGCTCGCCTTCATCAGGGGGTGGTTGAGTGCCTTGAGGGAGTTGCAAGTCCCGAGGAACTCGATGCTCTGGTATCATCATGAGATCAACCCTTCTACTCTACTGCCTAATCCCTTTCGAAGAAATGATCAGTGGATCCCCATTGATGCCATCCCTCGGCAGCTACTAGAGTCGGGTGTGAAAGAAGTCGAGGAAGAGTTAATGCCTCATCCCGACGATGGTCGAAGAGCCCAAGTGGATTATTATCTCGTTCAAAGGCCTCACCTTCACTAAGATTTTGCCAGCAGTAACTCTGTGTATTTTGCATTGAAGTGATGTAATGTTGATGTTTTGGGCGAGCTCGCCGACTAAACATGTATCGTATTTGCTGTAAATGTGCTGAATTAATATAAAATTTATATTTTGGGCGAATTTGCCGACTAAACAAGTGTCTTATATTTTTCACCTCTTTGCTAAAAAATCTTGAGCCTATCTTGGCTGACTAGATTTGTATGTTCGCATTATCAAGTAAGTGTCCTTCCAGTCCAGTATGCTAACGAGATACCATTCTGCCTCACTTTACCTTTTAGGTTGTGTTGTCACACTCCCTTAGGCCTAAGTGTGGGAATTGGCGAGGACACACCTGGTGTTGGATGTTTCATCCGGTCAGGATTTTATCAACCAAACATAGTTTGGCAGCCAGTTGAGCTGGCCATATTGCCTAAGGATCTTCTGTAGGGCTTCATATATTGCTAGGGGCAATTCTAAGAGGTCTTTCATATTTAATAACGAAAACCTAAGGAGGGTCATTTCCCTGCTATAGTGTAATGATTAGTGTGCCTGTTACTTGGAAAAGGGGTGTGGTTTATAAGTTTTATACATTGACACCTTGTAAAAATGCAAATTGATACTTCGTAGATTGCCACTTCCAAACAATTTTTTTTATTAATGATAAGGAAATGAACTTCCAGTTTCATAATTAAAGAAAACGAGAATTTAGAAATAAAATTTCTTAAGGTTGGATGCATTCCACGCTCGGGGTATCTCTCTGCCTTCCATTGTTTCTAAGTGATAGGCTCCGTGCAGATCATCTCTAGTTATCTTGAATGATCCTTCCCAGTTTGGTCCTAGCTTTTCGTCTGATGGTTTTACTGCGCTGCCCAGGACTTTCCTCTGGACATAGTCCCTAACTCGGAATGTCCTTGGATTGACCTTCTTGTTGTAGTGCCTCGCGAGCTGCTGCTGGTAGCTCGCTAGTTTTACTAAGGCCAGCTCGTGTCGTTCATCGGCTAGGTTGAGCTCGGCGAGCAATTCTGCATCGTTATTTCCCTGATCGACAAGGCTGGACCTCATTGTTGGCAAGCTTGCTTCCAAGAGGATGATTGCTTCCATTCCATACGTCAATGAGAATGGGGTTTCCCCTGTCGCTCGTCGCGGAGTAGTACGGTAGGCCTAAATAATATGTGGTAGCTCATTCACCCATACGCCTTTGGCTCACTCTAATCGTTTCTTTAATCCGTCGACCATTGTTTTGTTAGAAGACTCGGCTTGGCCGTTGCTCTGTGGGTAGGCCACCGAGATGAAATGGTGTCTGATTCCATGCTCGTCATAGAAACTCTGAAAGGAGCCGCTTTCGAACTGCATTCCAATGTCAGTGATGATGGTTATGGGGATGCCAAAATGCATGACTATATTTCTCCATATGAATCTTATCATATCTGCATCTCGAATGTTTGTTAGGGGTTCCACCTCGATCCATTTGGTGAAGTAGTCAGTTGCAACCAACAGATACTTACGATTACCAGAGGCGGTGGGGAGTGGGCCTACGATGTCCATTCCCCATTGGGAGAACAACCATGGACTGGAGAGTGATTTTAGGTCGCTAGCAGGTTAGTGGACCATAGGAGCGTGATGTTGGCATTTCAGGCACTTGCGAACATACACCGCAAAGTCCTTTTGCATATATGGCCACCAATAGCCTTCCTTCATTGCTCAGAAAGCCAGAGACCTTCCCCTAATATGGCTCCCACAGATTCCCTCATGAAGCTCACGTAGAACATGCTCGACATCCCTTGGGTGAACGCATTGAAGGTAAGGGGTCGGAAAAAGATATCTTATATAACTTGCCTTTTGGAGATAAGTGAAAGATAGATACTTTGACTCTTATCTGGTGAGCGGTCTTCTTATCATCTGGGAGTGTGCCGTCCTTCAAATAGTCCCTTAGAGGGTCCATCCAGCTGGGTGCTAACTCAATTTGGAGCACTTGCTTTATGCCTGGTGGCTCGCTGTTACGGTTAATGCTCGGATGGGCGAGGAAATTGATGGGGATTGTTCTTTTTAAGTCATAATCAATTACTGAACTCAGGGCTGCCAAGGCGTCAGCATGACTGTTCTGTCCTCTAGGAAACTGCTGGACATTGACTTCCTCGAAGCTAGCCATTATCCTTTTTGCTAAGGCGAGGTAAGCTGCCATTCTTTCATCTTTTGCATTGTAGTCTCCGCTTATCTGATTGGAGACTAATTGAGAATCTCCGAACACCTGTAAATGCTTTGCCCCCAAAATGCTCGCCTTCTCGAGTCCGTCTATTAATGCCTCATATTCTGCTTCGTTGTTGGAGGCTCCAAATCTAAGCCTGATACCCTGTTCGAGGATTGTATCCTCTGGGGTGATAAGGATAATGCTTACTCCTGCCCCCTTTAAGTAGGAGGCTCCATCAACAAATAATTTCCAGACTCCTTCTATTGCGTGGTTCTCTCCTTGCTTCCCGGATTGAGGTTGGTCAAGGGGCTATTCGCCTGTGAATTTGGCTATGAAATCGACGAGGATCTGTCCCTTGATCGCGATCCTTGGTTGAAATTGGATATCAAATCGTTCGAGCTCGACTGACCATTTGGACAGTCTGCCCGACAAATCCGCCTTCCTTAGGATTGCTTTAAGGGGGTGCGATGTAAGGAAGACGATAGTGTGAGCTTCAAAATAGTGTTTCAGCTTTCTTGAGGCCACCACTAGTGCAAAAATGAGCTTTTCCAGTGGTAGGTACCGCTGCTCGGCATCCAATAAGGTTTTGCTCGCGTAGTACACGAGGTGCTGGATACCCTCTTTTTTGCACACCAATGCAGAGCTGACGGCGTGGCTGAAAATGGCGAGGTACAAGTACAAAGAATCTGTTTCTTGGGGTATGACAAGCAGTGGTGGTGAGCTAAGGTAAGCCTTGAGTTCTTCCAACGCCTACGAGCAATCTTGGTTCTATTCTACTGCTTTGTTTCCCTTCAGGAGCTGGAAGAATGGTTTGCACCTCTCGGAGGATTTTGAGATAAAGCGGTTTAAAGCAGCGAGCATGTCGGTGAGCTTCTGCACGTCCCGGATCGTGCGAGGAGGTTGTACCCTATTTATTTCATCGATTTGGTCTGGATTAACCTCTATTCCTCTCCTATTGACCAAGTACCCAAGAAATTTTCCTGACTAGACACAAAAAGAGCACTTGCTTGCGTTAAGTTTCATTCGGTAACTCCTGAGGATTTCGAAGGTTCTTGATAGGTCTGAAAGGTGGTCTTCTTTTTTCTTACTTTTGACGTGCATATCGTCGATGTAGACTTCCATGGTGTTCCCCATCTGGATTTTGAACATCTTGGTGACCAGCCGCTGGTAGGTTGCCCCTGCGTTTTTTAGCCCAAAGGGCATGACTTTGTAATAGTATAACCCAACTGTGGTGATGAAAGCTATCTTATCCTAGTCTGGAGCATGTAGAGGGATCTGGTGGTACCCTAAGTATGCGTCCAAAAAGCTCATTCTTTCGTGAGCTGCTGTGGCGTCCACCAGTTGATCAATTTTTGGAAGGGGAAAACTGTCTTTAGGTCATGCTCTGTTAAGGTCAGTGAAGTCGATGCAGACTCTCCATTTCCCATTGCTTTTTGGGACTACTACTGGGTTGGATAACCATTTAGGTAATTGGACTTCCCGTATGGATCCTACATCCAGTAGTTTTTTTACTTCTTTTTCTACGGCTTTGGCCTTCTCGAGCGTAGTTCCTATGCTTTCTGTGTGATGGGTTTGAAAGTGGGGTCGACATGCAACCGATGACAAGCCACACCGGGATCGATCCCAGGTAACTCATATGGTTCCCATGTAAAAACATCTATGTTGTTTCTCAGTAGGATTATCAATTCCTTCTTCTCTTGATCTGTGAGAGAAGCTCCAATTAAGAAGATCCTGCCATTACTGCTATCTCCGACCGTGACTTCTTCCAACCCCTCGATGACACTTTCAGAGGGGAGGAGCCTGGTTTCCTCCACTCCGGGTCTTCCATACTTTAACAGCTATTTTGAAGGTGTCAGACCTTATGGTTCCTCAACTTTTTCTCTGGGCTTGTCGGTCTTCTTCTCTGGACTTGGTAGGATGGCCACTATAAAGAACCTTCTTGCCATTGCTTGGTCGCCACGGATTTCCATTACTCCTTGCTCTGTTACATATTTGAGTTTCTGATGGTAGGTCGAGGAGACTGCCTTCATCGCACGCAGCCATCCCCTGTCAAGAATGGCTTGGTATGGTGAGTCAATGCCAACTACCAAAAACTCAATCATCTTAGAGACGTTTCCTGCTCGTACTGGAAGCACGATCTTTCCCAAAGGCATAGTCACTTTTCCAGCGAAGCCGACTAAAGGGGAAGTGGCTTACCTTAGGTCGGCGATGCTTAACTTCAACTTCCTGAATAGGTCGAGATACATTACCTCAGATGAGCTCCCTTGGTCGACGAGAAGTTTGTCGACGTCATAGTTAGCTATCGTGAGGGTAATGATCAGAGCGCCATGATGTGGGGTTCTTACCCCACCAGATCTTCATCTGTGAATACAATATGCTTATTATAGTCAACTTTATCTGCTCGTCGATGTTTTCCTGACTGTGATTTTGCTGGATCGATCTGAAAAGCTTGCATCACCGCTTTAAGCTTCTTCACCTCCATTCGAGTTGAATTTCCTTAGATCTGCTTGGCATCATATGCCCCATGAATTACCGCGAACTCATGTCCAGCATCATCTTCGAGCACGTTGTCAGGCCTCGCCTCTCCATTGGTAGAAACTTTCTCTGCCTTCTTCTCCACAAATTCGTTCAAATGCCCGGATTGGGCCAGCTCCTCAAGCTGAGACTTAAGAGCCTTTCAATGCTTGGTCTTATGTCCCCCTCTTTATGAAAGGCGCATCTCAGCGCGTTGTTTCTCTTCGACGGATCCCCTCCCATCTTTTTGGGCCACTTAACAAATGGCACGTCCTTGATCTTTACGAGAATTTTGTAGATGGGTTCTTTGAAGACAGTGTTGACTGCCTGGAACGCCTTCGACATATCATTCTTGCCACCTTTGTTGGGGCCATTTTTGCCCCTATTTTCCCCTCTTTTCTTCTGGTTCTCATTTCTATCACTGCTTTTAGCAGCGATCTTGGTTCGACTGTTTTCTGATGTGCTGGAGCGAGTGACATCTTCTACCTTGGCGTATTTCTCAATGCGGGCCATCAAGTCATCGATGGTAGTGGCATCTTTCTTTGTTAAGGACTGGTACAGGAGGGAAGAGCTGGGTATACCAATCTTGAAAGAAGCCACCGCTACTTGCTCCAAGCAGTCCTCGACTTCGTTGAATAACTCCTAGTACCTCTTCACATAGTCTCGGAGGGTCTCTAAAGGTGTCTTCTTCATTGTGAGTAAAGCATCCATCCTTTTGGGATGGGAGCTACTAGTAATGAAGCGGACTGTAAAGAGCTCGACAAGGGACTCGAAGCTCCTGATAGACCTGTGTGGGAGCCTTTCGAACCATTTTTGTGCCACGTCATGCAAGTTTAAGGGAAAGATTCGGCACATCAGTGCGTCTCGATGGCTACAGAAGGTCGTGGCCTGCCTATACTGTCTAACGTGGTCGATGGGATCAGTTTTACCATCGTAAATCTTGAATCTTGGAATAAAAAAATTCTTGGGGGCTTTCGCTTCTTCTATTTCTCTTGTAAAAGGGGATTTCATATGAGTTTGGAGTTCTCGTTTAGAGATCTCTCTGGTCAATCTCGCACCGCGATGCGCAGGGTGTTGGCCCATCTCTCTTCGGACCAAATTTCGTATGTCCTCGTTGCTGCGAGCTGGGCTCTGGTAACGGCGAGCTTATCGCAGCTTCTTACGCAGGTCGTACTCTGGCTCGTTTCCCTCAACCTTTTGAGATCCTCGTCTGGGGCTCCTTCCTCGGCTGCGAGACTTGCTCGCCTGAGGGCTACGAGTGAGATACTGACGTCTCTTGGTGTCACGATGGAGCTCTTTCTCCATTTTTTCTAACCTTCTCTTGAGGCGAGCATTTTCAGCCTCGTACCTGCGATAAGACTCCCTTTGTTCCTGGAGCCTTGCCTCATATGCATCAATCAACCTGGAGATTTGTGTGGACCTCGCTGGTCTTTGGCTCTCCTCTGAGGCTGGCCGTTCCAGGCGGGCCCTCTAATCTGAACTTCAGATCTGATCCTTCGAGGAGCAGGTTGCTCCTGGATGTCTCCTGCTTGAGGAGCATTACTACTGTGACCAGACATTTTGAATTTCTTAGTTAGTATGGGATCCTTAGGGAAGATAAACGTATCCTACAGACGGCTCCAATTGTGGTGACAATTATTATTCAACACAAATAGATAAGAGAAGCACAATAACCAAGCACAATAAGAAAGACAAAATATCAATCACACAACAGGAGATGTACGTGGTTCAGCAAAAATGCCTACGTCTATGGTGGTACAGTCGGTGTTATTTCTATATACTCCGGAGAGCGATTACAGAGAATACCGTGTCCTATGCCCCGGACCTAGGGTTTATTATATACATGTTCATTTTCAGGGAGTGGGGGTGTTGGACTCCCCCACGTTTTCCATCTTCTCCTAGAACCTCTATCAACGAGAACATAGAAGAAGACTAAATCATAAATGATTAAGATTTGGAGGGTCTGGACTTTGGGCCGCTACAATAGGGCTACTCTTCTAGGCCCATTATTCTAATTTCGGGTACCCACAGTAAGTTTCTAAAAACATGGGGTTGCCGATCGACAGGCACCCTGTCCTACCAATCGACAGGTCAGTCCAGTCCCATCAATTCAAAGCTTTGATTGGTACCCTCTTCATACTTGTGGGGCAGGATTTCCTCCGATTTCTGCAGGGGTTATGTCTTTTATGAGGGTTTTCAAGTATAAAAAGGGGTAAGAGTGGAGTGTTTTCATCACACCTTCATATTCTATCTTTTATTTTTTGTGAGATGGATCTCCCTAGTAGTGTTGAGTTTTCCAACTACCTTGAGACTTTGGAGGTGATGTGCTCCTATAACGTCGACTACGAATCTTTCAATATGCATCGAGTCTCTTTATGGCGTAATCGTCCCATAGAATGGAACATGCTGATGGAGACTGTACAATTTTGTTACCCCGAAGACCATGTATTCCTCTTTGGTTTGGAAGAAGTCTGTCCGACTTATGCGGAATTTTCTGCCATATTGGGAGTAAATCCTATTGTGGAGGCTGCTATGCCTGAGTGTTCTCGATCTCCTCGGGAGCTGTTGGTTGGAATTATCCATGTATCGCCCTCAATAGGTAGATCCTTGGTTACTGGAGGAATGATTTCTCTCCCGGAGGTGCTGCGGTGTGTGCATTTGTAGGAGGTTGGTGATGCTGGATATATCGGAGCCATTATTCTGGGCCTGGTTTTGAAATTACTGCTGGTGACTGGGGAACGGCTGGTGGACCCACAACTTGCAGCTATTACTTCATGGATGTCCTACCATCACAATACTATGGCGGTGATGCTGGCGGAGACTCTGAATGGCCTGGATGCCTGGTAAGAAGGTCATTCTGACACTCTGAGGGGTAGCAATGTGATGCTATTCATGTGGTTGTCTAAAAGATTCGGCTTGGTTACTCGTTAGGAATATCCTTTGTCGATTGTACCCAACTTCTATTCGCACCATTTCATCAGTGTTTCTCTGGATATCGAGAGATGGGAGAACTGGTTTGTGGAGCATGGGGGTCTAAATATGTACTAGTCAGTGCCTTGGTGGGGCAATTGCTGCCTATTCTGGAATTGGGAGAATACCCATATGATCATCTGGTTGGTCTCAGAAAGACCTATTTCTATTTCCCTTGGCGACTTCTGCGCCAAGTTGGCTGGGAGCAAATTGTGCCACCTCAGACACTGGATTTCTTTTTGGTAGAAGATTTTGCCAGAGCGTCTGCGCATGCAACTTGGCTCTTTGTGGGAGAGTCGACGTCCGTCGACCCGTGCCTCTCAGTCTTTTAGGAGAGTTTGGCACATCCCTAGGGATTATATGAAGTGGTTATGGAGAAGAGTAGTTAGCAAGATATTGTAAGTGAAGACTAGACAAAGGTGGTTTGCGTTATCTAATACCATAGAGGGAGGTGTTGTGGTCTTTTCGAGGTTGGTTCGAGCTTATCGGTCCATGGAGCATCTGCGGCACTCCATTTAGGCAGGGAAAGCTTGGGGACCCTAGGATGTAGATGATAATGGAGCGGGTTCCTCTGATAGCTGTGGGTAGGACTCTTGGAGAGTTTATTTTGTAATAGGGAATAAATTTGGGAATTTATTTGGCTTTTTAGGAAGGTAGGGGGAAGGGAGTTATCCGTTCCTTTTCTTATGTAATTGCACTGTAACTTATTATTAATGTAATAAATAAGTTTTTGATCATCTAGCCGTGCCTTTTGATGAGTTTTGTATTTTGAATTATCTATACCGATCGCTAAGGCATGCACAATCCTTTTGTTCAAATATATGCTAGAATGAACTGTCATTCTCGGAGATAAGAAAATAATAGTTTTTTGTGAAAAAGAAAGGGTCGTGCTCATGTAAGATGTATAAGCTGCCTACGTACCTCTGGGGGTTTTTGAAATTTTTTAGTTTGTTTGAAAATTATTTTTTGGAGAAGATCAGGCCCACGTAGTTCTGGGTAGTAGGAAATGAAGATTTTTTTTAGAATAGAAGGGAGATGAGAAGATTCGTAGCGCACTGAGATTTCAGACTAGGGGTAAAATTTCATGAGACGGTCCAGATTGACTGGACGGTCCATCTCTTCTCCATCTAGGTCGATGAGTGATATGACCAAAATGTACCCTCGTCTCTTAGGACGACGGGCATCACATCTCACGGCTGAGTTGTCACAAGGGCCTCGGAAGGGTCGGCCATGACTTAATCCTCAACAGGGTCATCTAGATAAGGGTCGACCTCAGCAGGGTCGGCCACGGCTTAATCCTCAACAAGGTCAAGCAGATAAGGGTTGGCCTCAGTAGGGTTGACCACGGCTTAATCCTCAGCAGGGTCGTCCATATAAGAATCGGCCTCAGTAAGATCGGCCATGGCTAAATCATTGGCGGGGTCATCCAATTAAGGGCCGGCCTCAGCAGGGTCGACCATAACTTAATCCTCAGTAGGGCCGTCCAGATAAGGGTCGACCACAGCTTAATCCTCAACAAGGTCGTCCAGATAAGGGTCAGCCTCAGTAGGGTTGGCCATAGTTTAATCATTGGAAGGGTCATCCAGATAAGGGTCGGCCTCAGCAGGGTTGGCCATGGCTTAATTATTGGCAAGGTCGTTCAGATAAGGGTCGTCCAAGGCTTAATCATTGGCAGGGTCGTCCAGATAAGAGTCGGCCTTAGTAGGGTCGGCCACGGCTTAATCTTTAGCAGGGTCGTCCATATAAGGGTCGACCTCAGTAAGGTCGGCTATGGATAAATCATTGGCGGGGTCATCCAGATAAGGGTCGGCCTCTTCAGGGTCGACCACAGCTTAATCCTCACCAGGGTTGTCCAGATAAGGGTCGGCCTCAGTAGGGTCGGCCATGGCTTAATCCTTAGCAAGGTCGTCCAGATAAGGGTCGGCCTCAGTAAGGTCGACCACGGCTTAATCATTGGCAGGGTCATCCAGATAAGGGTCGGCCACGGCTTAATCATTAGCAGGGTCGTCTAGATAAGGGTCAGCCTCAGTAAGTCGGCCATGGCTTAATCCTCAGTAGGGTCGTCCATATAAGGGTCGGGCTCAGTAGGGTCAGCCATGGCTTAATCCTCAACAGGGTCGCCCATATAAGGGTCGGCCTCAGTAAGGTCGACCATGTCTAAATCATTGGCGGGGTCATCTAGATAAGGGTCGGCCTCAGTAGGGTCGGCCACGACTTAATCATTAACATGGTCGTCCAGATAAGGGTCAATCTCGGTAGGGTTGGCTATGGCTAATCATTGGTAGGGTCATCCTGATAAGGGTCGGAACAGAAGACGTTGGCCTCAGCCTCATAACTCTCATACATCAGCTCACCCTCGACCTCAGCCTCATAGATCATCACATTGTGCCTCGACCTCATCCTTCTCCAGCATTAATGTCATCTCAGCCATATCCGAGTTGACAAGAAGCTTATGACAACCATCATCAAGGTCGGCCCCTCATACACCAATCTCGTCACTTCATCAGCCAAGGTCAGTAGAGTCTCATTATCTCAATCAACTGCCAACGTCATCATCGGACTCAGCCGACGTTACAAATACCTCACACCTAACCTCAGTCAGTCCTTCTCGCCAAGGTCACCATGATTAGATACAAGAAAAAGCAACTATAACCGATTCCACCAGTCTCATACTCGTCTAGGCTGAGGTTACATCAGTCAAGGACACAAGGCCGAGCATTTACAAGCACATCTAATGTTTGGAACATGTGGGCAAATCAGTTATAACCGAATCATTACCCTCACGTTATGGAATATTGAGGTCATCATTATCTACATAAGATTATCCAGGTGTTATTCTCATACTGGTTTAATCCTTATGCACATGCTCATTGCATGCTTGGGGGGTACATTATACCCCCCAAGCACTATATATAGAGGTCATCCTCTACCTTGTAAAGGGATAAAAAATTACAACCCTAGCTGAAACTGTGTCATTTTACACAGTAGAGAGAGAAAGCATGAGAGATTGTATACATGGCCATTAGTGCCTTCATTCAGTGATATTACTCACACACACTCACAGTGGACGTAGGCCAGATTGGCTGAACCACTTACATTCAAGTGTTCATCCTCTTCTCCTCACCTCAAGCTCTTATATTTAGTATACTCTTGTACTGCCATTGTTATCACTAGTTTGAGCTTACAAACACCTTGACTGGTGGTGATATTTCCAGCATCATCAGGGAACATGGCGATACCGTCGGACAAGATCTTCTTCACAATGTATGGGCCACTCCAATTGGGCTTGAATTTCCCTCTGGGGTCCCAGATGGGCTATACTATTTCTTTGAGGGCTAGATCCTCCCTCTCAGGCACCGCGGTCCTTGACTCTCTTATTGAATGATCGCGCTATACGGCGATGGTACCATTGTATGTGGTATAGAGCCTTTCATCTCCTTTAATCTAGGAGGGTCAAATCATCAAGATATCTTTGGTACCAGTCTTCTTCGCTGACCTTTCTTTCAAGCAAGACGTGCAACGAGGGTATTTCTAGCTCCATGGGTAGGACTGCTTCCATGACATAGACTAGAGAGTAAGGGGTAGCCCTAGTAGAGGTTCGGATTGAGGTTTGATAGCCTCAGAGGGCGTAAGGGATTCGGTCGACCCAATCTCGACAGCATTCGATCATCTTACTGATGATGGTTTTGAGGTTTTTATTAGTGGCCTCGACTGCACCATTGGTCTGAGGTCGGTAAGGAGAAGATTTATGTCTCTGAATCCATACTCATTGACCACTTCTGTGACTTCTGCCTCGAAATGCAACCCGTTATCTGACACTAGCTCGTGCGGGACCCCATATCGGCAGATGATGTTTTTCTTGATGAATTTGGCCACGTTCTTGGCATTCAGGACTGCGTATGACTCAGCTTTGACCCATTTGGTGAAGTAATCAATGGAAACTAGGATGAATTCATGCCCGTTGGAGGCCTTGGGTGTAACCTTCCCTATAATGTCGATGCCCCAGGTGGAGAATGGACAGGGAGAAGTCATGTTGTACAATTCACACGGAGGCAGGTATTGAAGGTTGGAGAACTGTTGGCATTTGAGGCATCTTCGAACATAGGCGGTGCAATCCTGGATCATGGTGGTCCAGTAGTAGCCTTGTCGTATGATCTTATTGGCAATCACGTGACCGTTCATATAGGGCCCATATTCCTTACTGTGGATTCTCTGCATTACCTCTTCAATGTGATCCCATGCGATGCAATGTAGATAGGTTCCATTGAAGTTTTTCTTGAACAGTGCTTTGTGACAGATAATGTACTGGGCGACAAGTCTTCAGAGCGTTACTCGATCTTTCTTGTTGGAACCCTCGGGGTACTTACCATGCTTGAGGAGGTTCCTAACTCGGGATATTCTGTGGTGATGAGCTCAATGTGTTAGAAATGGGTTGGTTTATCTTGCTTTTGAACTAGGAAGGGGGCCATTGTTATTCCTTCGGGCATGTCGACCATGGAGGCTAGGGTTGCAAAGTCATCCGCTAGGTTATTTTTTGCTTGAGGTAGGTAATGGAAGGTGATGTCTTGGAATTGGGAGGCTATTTCTTCTAAGTGGGCATGGAAGGGTTGGAGTTTCTCGTCCTTGACTTTCCTTTTTTTGATAACTTGACCAATTATGAGGGAAGAATCCCTGTAGACATCTAGGCATTGAATTCCTTTCTTGAGAGCATCTTTGAGACGTACCGTACATGCATCGTATTCAGTCATGTTGTTAGTGCAAGGGAAATCCAATTTGATAGTGTAAGAGGGTAGTTTAGATAAGATGGAGGCGTAACCCCTTTTGAGTACTGTGATGATAAGTTAAATAGCTAAAACCTTGGATTAGTGATAGAACACGCAAACATAAACTCAATGAACGTAGAACTTAGTTTAAACTCACAAATCTCTCGTGTATAACTCAGAAGATAGTAATGAACTTAGAAGTAACTTAGCTAGAGGGAGAGAGAAGTAAGTACCCTAGATACACCTTGGTAGGCAGGGAAACACACCCAAACACTCTCAAGAATCTCTATCACGTATTAAAATCTTCGTAATAAATGACAATGGTGAGTGAATAAGACCTCTGGTTTGTAATAACTCTCTATGATGTGTATTCTCTCTAGTAATAACTTCTTGAACTCTCAAAAGATCATCCTCTCCTCAGGGGTGGTTGGGGTCCTTAAATAGCCCCCCCCCCCCCCCCCCCCACACACACACAGCATCCCCGAGGCCACTCAGTGATTAAAGACTATGAAAGACACCCCTCATACTTTATGTCAGAACATTAAATGTCTGATGCACTAGTTGTCTCCACGCCATAAACATTAAATGCCAAGACATGCCTTTTACCTAACCACTGTGTGTCAGGGTCCTGTTGTCGCAGAGGTGGCTCACCAACTGCCTGACAGCCCCAAATACCACGGTGGTTTACTCAAGTGCAAGTCTGACATTGTTTAGCTGTCTAGTCGCATCACCTACAGTAGATGTGACATTAAGTAGAGGGTTGTTTGGTTCACAGCTCAACGCCCGATGGAACTCTAAGCTTCTCCACCCGAGGTTCCACGTTCAGGGTTCTTCGGTGTATTACCAAGTGTATCTAAGATTGTTGGGACGAGCCCCAATGGTACCTCACTTCTCAATCCTCCAAACCAAGTCCCTCTAAAGTTCTCGCGGTGAGGTCATTCGATAGAGCATGAAAGCTCTCCTAGGCCCTGCCAAGCCTGGTCTCTCGCGAGTACCGTTTGACCTCAAACTAAAACTCTTTATTATTCTCGTTACATAATTAAAACCGTTATAGCTTACAGTCAATATAAACAAAGATATAATATGACTAATACAACCAGCTAAAATACAAGTTGTCACGCTGAGCTGCCTCGCTTGAGCTGCCACACTGAGCTACCATTGTGCTTTAATTACTAAAACACTATTGCTAATGTGGAATTACTTCTAATCTCAAAATTACCTTCAAGCCCCCTCTATATTTTCCCCTTCGTGGAGAGGTTTGTTGGAGCAAGAAATGTCTGCACGAAACTTCTCAAACCGATGAACCTTCTCTGCGTGAAAAAATTCAAGCCTCCTTTCCTTCATTAGAACCACAACGTTATATTCTCCAGGAAAAAGTAAAATTCTCCCCGATGTACCTGAGCTGAAGCACTACGACTTGTTGGGGCTTTGACGAAGGGACATCGCCTCTTTTTTCTTATACTGCGCTTCAACCGTTGTAGCTTTTTATTATTTGAAATTCTCCCGAAAGGCCTGCTAACCTTCTCAAATACACGTTTTGATTCCTGGTAAGTGAAATTCTCCCTCGTAATGCCTCGCTATGTTCGAAAAAGCAAAAATTTTCCCCAATGCATCTGAGTCACCATTTAAACAACATTTGGACTTGTAGCGAGGGGGCATCGTAGTTTTTGGAACCGTTGGGACATATTTTCCATTGGGAGTTATTGGATATTTTTGACAAAAAATTCTGGCGCCAAAACTCAAACTTGCTTAGGAAGGCAACCCTTTCTATTCCCCAGGTGTCACTTCATAAATGACATAGCGTTGTCTTTTCAGTTGTCAAAACACTTCCCGAAGTGCCACGTGTTCATTTGAAATGATTATAGGCGGCCTTGCACGTGCAATGGAAAGGTTTAAAAGGCTTCAAACGTCTCTTTTATTTCAAACCCTTCTCTTTCATTCTTCTTCTCCAAGCTCTCGTATTCCTTAGAGAGAGAAACCTGTGCGAAAACCTCCATTGTTGTCCAGTTCTTTACTCATTCTCCTCCCTTTCCCATCTATTGCGCCACCACCCGTGGTTGTGGTTCTCCATCTTCATTCCCAACTCTTCTTTTATCAAGCTTTATTTCTTGCAGTTTGTTGTTATCTGTAATGGCCTCTTTAAGCAACCCTGTCGCACCTGCCACCAGTGCTCCACCTTCCATCTCTGGTGCCACCACCGTCCCACGCGCAGCTGCCCTGGATGCTGCTCATCAAGAGCAACTACACTTCTACCGCCGGGATCCTATTTTTGGCGAAGGTGATAAATTTTCTGATGCATGCAAGGTTTGTCATATCTCATCGAAGTTCGACCCCTTACTATTGGGTGATGAGGAAATGGATTCATCAAAGTGGGGCTATATTCCACCCGAGGGGACCCTGCATTTTCGACTGGACCGTGGTGATTTCCCCTACTCCTAGATTGACTTCAAAGCACCTAGGGGGTCACCAGCCCATTTCGCCGTCTGGCACACGCATATGCAGAGCTCTCACGCTGCTGCTCTTGCAAAGATTGGGCTTCATCGAGCTTATTGGTTTGGGGAGTTCACCCTCTCTAAGCACAACGCGGCGCTCCAAGTGCTAGTTTCCCGATGGAACATCACAACTCACACGTTCTTTGATGTGTGGGGAGAGTTCATTATTACATTGGAGGACGTCTACAAGCTCTTGGGGTTTGAGCCGATGTGTGAATTCACATATCACGATGAGGCAATGGATGCCGAAGAGACTCTCGATCGAGCTGAGCTGGACCGAATCTGCCGTAGCTGCACTGGTTCATCAAACAAAGCCACATTTACTCCCCTCATTGGTTATTTTTTAGAAGCCCTGACCCCGAAGGATGTCAATGCTACCACGGGCCGAGGTAAAGGTACATCCCTGGAACTACTGGCCTACATACTTGTGTTGCTTTCGCCCTTCTTCCTAGCTGGGAAACCCAATGATCAGTCCAGAAGGGACCTTATAAACATTTTCATTCATTTGTCCAGAGGTTTCAATCTTCCTCTGGACGCCATTGCCTTGGGGTCCCTCTATACCTAGTTGGATCGAACTCACATTGACATGGCGCGATCGCTGGGTCGTTACAACTTGGCGAATTTTGCTAATGCCATCGTTTTGATGGGCTTCGTCTACACTCATTTTCCTGCCATTGCTGCCAAGTCTATTTATCTACCCGTGTGTCAAGCCCCCACGCCTCCTATGTTTTCACAAAAAACAAAGTCAAAAGGAGATAATTGATGTTTTTGATCTTTTAGTCTCCTTTGTGATGAGGCCATACAGTGAGTCTACATTTGCCCATAGTTGGGATTTCTTTCCTTCTGCAGTCACAATGGTCAAGTTCATCCCAGTTGTAGAAGATCCCTCGCAAGCCGTGGTGCTTCTATTTACCCTCGGGTTTCTTCCTTCCTACACTGAATGGGGATACACCACAGAACCCTACAACCCATACAGATATAGGAGATAATTTGGGTTCGATCAGGGGGGCCTTCAACCTGTGTTTCAATACAACCACCCAAGGGCCACTTTTACTAAAGCATGCACCCTCTATACTGCAGCCGCGGTGCTTGGTGTGACGTCCACCATTGACAGCCGTGTCACCCTTCCTAGTACCATTAGGAAAGGATACGTATCCACCTCTTTTGCCACTAAGTTCCATTTGGAGCAGTTATAAATGATCCATGACTACATTCAGTCCCCCCCTCAATATCCCCCAGTCCTTTCTTTCTCTTCTTTTAAACTGGGGATTAAGGGAAACTCTGTGCTTGGAGTTGAGTTTCCCTTGAGAAAAACTATTAAAGAATCTTCCCAGGAGCTACCCCCTTACTGCCCAATGACGCCAACCCCTGCCACAAAACCCAAGGCCATTACAGCTCCCAAGCAAACTGTCCCTTCGATTAAAGCTGCAATGGGAGAAGGTCCTTCTTAGCCGCCTGCTAAGAAGGCCAAGAAGTCCAAGTCCTCAAAGTCTAAGCCCCAAGTTCAAGCACAAACTCCTTTAGAGGTGTTTCATATTGCCTCCGTTCCCCCTCCCATGTCTCCAGAGGTAGCTGAAGAGCTGACGAGGCAGGTGCAAGCTGAGATTGCAAGAATAAATGTCGGGTTTCAATGGCGCGCTGTCGTCATTCCTCCTTCGAATTCTTTTCCCACAATCGTGGTTGATCCGACGGAGCTAACGACGAAGAGGAGTAAAAGGTCGAGGGTACCTAAAGTTGGTGATGCAACGAGCACAAGGAAGAAAACTCTGGGCACTAAGTCCCAGAAGAAACGAACAGCCAATATACCTCCATCTACTACTCCCTCTGTTGCTGGCCCCTCGCCACCTTTACCGGTGGTTATAGCTTCTCGTTCTCCCTCTGGATCTGAGGTATGTGTGCATTCTTTACTTCTTATTCCCCTTCTCTTAAGGTGTGTTTCATTTGCTCATTTATTAATAAGAAAATGTTTTGGTGTAGGGAGTTGAAGAAGAAGGGCCCAGTCCCCCAGCCCCCCGTAAGGCGTTTCATGGGGGGCGTTGTGGTATCTCTCCAGCAGACACTACCCTTCCTTGTTCCCCCCTGATAAATCTTACTTACTCTCGTAGTTCATCCTCCCAACGGGTGAGAGATGCTGCTGCGGAGGCTACTACCATTGAATCCACTGCGGCAATGAACCCTCCCCCAGCTTCTTCTGAATTAGAACCTCAGCCCGAGGCTCTTCTGCCCCTTGTTCTAGTTGCAGAAGGTTCTCCCGAGGTAACATATTATCTATTACCTATTAGGTCTGGCAACATGTCTCTACGCCTCTTTTCTTTATGTGTAATATGTTGAACCTTGACATGTTGGGGTGCCCTAAGTTGAGATGGCGTCTCTGGTAGCCAGCATCCTTCTTCCCCCTGTACTAATGAGACCTCTGACTGCAATTCCCCTCTTTAGTTCTATAATGGGGGTAAGTAACATTTTAAGTATTTATCTCTTTTTTGAGTACTAATTTTTCATTTCTAACACTTATCTTTGTTGCTGAAGCTTTCTCCAAGTCTCTCTCCACCCTTTGCTCTCAGTGGCCTTTTCCTCTCCAAGGCCCAGGTTGATGCTGTTACCCCTCATGTTAGTTCTTCTGTACCCACGAGTGTTGGGGCATCTCTTGAAGGTCCAATATCTTCTACTGATGATATGCCCGTGTTGGACTTAGTACCTTATATTGGCAAGGGAGGTTTGCCTACCATTGAGGCTTTTTCAGCCAAGGACCCCATTGAGGCTACTGAGGCAATGAGCCCGCCTCCAACGGTTTCTACCATTGTAGCCGCCGTGGTGACCCCCGTTCTCGCTTCTACTACTGCTGAGGTACTTCGCAAATTTCTCTCTTCATTTCTCAGTTTCTCGAACTTCACCTATGTTTATGGCTTAACAATGAAAACATTTGTTAAGATTTTTTCATAAACTCCACCTATATCGGTGACTTAACAAAGCAAACACTTGTTAATATTTTTCCATAAACTTCACCTATATCGGTGACTTAACAACGAAAACATTTGTTAAGATTTTTTCATAAACTCCACCTATATATGTGACTTAACAACGAAAACACTTGTTATGATTTTTCCATAAACTCCACCTATATTGGTGACTTAACAACGAAAACGCTTGTTAAGATTTTTCATAAACTCCACCTATATCGGTGACTTAATAACGAAAACGCTTGTTAAGATTTTTTCATAAACTCCACCTATATCGGTAACTTAACAACGAAAACACTTGTTAAGATTTTTCATAAACTCCACCTATATCGGTGACTTAACAACGAAAATGCTTGTTAAGATTTTTTTCATAAAATCCACCTATATCGCTGACTTAAAAATGAAAACACTTGTTAAGATTTTTCATAAACTCCATATTTCCTCTAACTATTTTTCAGGTTGCCTGGGAGGATTCTCCACTAGTTCCTTCTCCCATTGCCTTGCCCCATAGGGAACCTATCGTTTCAGAAGATTCTAGTCATAATGATCAAGGTTCCATGATCGGTGCTGCTACGGAGAGCGAATCTGGATGTGAGCTTCCTCTGCCCGACCTAACTCCTCATGCCTTCTGCCTGATGGTGCTTCAGCGTTCCCCCCAGATGCCTGCCAACCATCACCTAGTTATTGAACAACTTGTAAATCATCATCCTGAGACGTTCACGGTGGACTGCCTAAGTTCAAACATCTCTGTTATGGGTTTCAGGCTTCAGGTCATGGCTACCGTCGTTGCTGAAATTGCCAATACTCTGACTGCAAACGTTACCAGACCCCTCCTTAACTAATTTCTGGGTTATCTGAGGGATTTCACTACACCAAATCTGCTATATTGCAACTAATAAAAAAATGAATTGTAAGTGTTCAGAACACTTATAAAGTTTGCAACGGTTTTAAACGCTTGCAAAATTTGTAAGTGTTCAAAACCGTTGTAAAATGAATAATTTAACACATATAGGACCTAAAAGCACGGGGCTCTCACGTGCTTAGAACTTTAACCCTTGTGTGAAGCGTCAAAATACATTCACTATGCTACTTATTTTGATCATTCCCGGCTATTCACGATTAGATTTCGCGCTTAACTATTCTTTTTTTTAAATCCCAATCTCTACAAACCCCGATCTCGACATTCCTGGGTATTCACGATTAGATTTTATTGTGCTTCTTATTTTCATCATCGTCTGATCTATCTTCTTCCATTGTCATTGCAGGTAAGATTTTGTGATTTTTTCCCATTATTTTGCTACGTTATCTTAGTTAGGGTAAATCATTTGACAGTGTGTTGTGGATTGTGGATGATTATATTATGGATTTTGGATGATTATCCTTAGTCAGGGTTACCCTATTTTCAACGGTCCGAGCATGGAAATTATTGGTTTTATGTAGTAACAATACACATACACGTATGCTTTTATTTAGATTAGATTATTTCACTTTATTATGAGTGATGAATTAACTTTAGAACCTCTGTTTCTTGTAAATTCTCATAGCATATAAAAAAAACTTTGTCAATTGATCTGAAATTCATAATGAGTCTCAAATGAATGCATTGTTTATATGTGAGAGAGGATAGTTATATGTTTGTGACTAATTAAGTCTATAGAGAAGGTGAAACGGGATAATTTAAACATCAGATGATGTTTATAGATGTAATAGTTGTACTTTTTTGTATATATTGTTTGATTATATAATGAAGTAATGTGTAATAAGTTCATGTCTTTATGATCAATAATTAAGTATTTTTCAAATTGATATCATACGATTTATTTAATATAGTTATATCTTATTAATCCATTGATAAATTAATGTTGGGTCATGGTCATTGCATATTGAAGAAATGTTATATCTATACATCGAATAATGAAAAAATAGGTATCGTGGTTTTTTGTATGTACTTTTGAAAGGTTTCCACACTGATTTGAATTCCATTAGCACATATTATGTTGACTTGTTGCATAAGTTCTTATGTATCATTTGGGTGCACTGATAATCTCTATGTTTTATGTGAAGAGTTTGTGGTGCCTACCGTAATAGCGCTATACTAGTTCACTCTCTCTCTCTCTCTCTCTCTCTTAAGTTCAGGAAGCCTAATCGTACCACGGGTCATCGGCCTTCTGTGCCCAGGTTCATGATAGTCATATTCATTTCTTAATTTGAGCAATGCATTATATAGTTTAAACCTTCAATTGTTTGTACATATATACATTATATGTAGTTTTGTATGCATATATATATATATATATATATGCAAGATATACCGTTGATACCAAATTTAGTCTGCTGACATGGACTAATCACTTGAAGACACGTGTCAAATACAAATACTTTATACGAGCAACATACTGTCACTGAGCAACTCAGGCGCCCCGAGCAACTTAAGCGTACCGAGCAACTCAGGCGGTCCGAGCTACTTAGCGTGAAAAGCATCCAAATCAAGAGAATCAAAAGACAGCTACGCATTAAATGCACATTATTATCGTACATATGTATATGTCTACTAGATAACAACTCATTATTCTTTCATATGTACAACCTCAAGTCTATAAATACATTGTAACTTCCTCAAAAAAGGGGGACTTTGGATCTCTTGGTAAAACTACTATCGAGATTCAAGAAAAACAGTCAGCAATACAAAACAGTGGACGTAGGCCATTTTCATAAGGCTGAACCACTTTAAAAATCCTTTATTTTATCTATTCATTTTTATCTGTGATTGATTAATTAGATATAATCTAGTTTTTTACATCAATATATTGGTGCCGTCTGTGGGAAACGACTGTATGTAACGTTTTTCACCAAAACAATTCATCATCTATGGCTAATAATCCGAAATCCAGTAATCGAAACACTGGGGTCCCTCCAAACTCTTCTACCCCCCCCCCCCCCAAATATTCAAGATCTGGCTGGCATAATGGCTAATTTAGCCCAAGGCCAAACGGCCATGCAAGAAACCTTGCGTCAACTTATACAAACTGTTCAAGGGAGAGTGCCGGCCCAATCAGGACAACGAAGTGTTCAGAGAAATACCCATTAGCCATCTTCAAGAACTAGAAGAACGATATTCCCGGAGGTCTCTCAATCTAGACGTACGGACTCATATCGTACTGAAAGATCTAGTGATCCTTCGTATCAACTAGGTCGGACTTCATCAGTACGAGCTACAGATTCTCAACAGAATGTCACTCTCACTCCAGAAAGGACTAGTGCTCTAGAAAGGTTGAGTAGAGTCTCTTATTTTGATCGTTTGGGCCCTAGGAGGAATATAAGTTCTCGTAGGATTGCGTTGAGGAACTCTCCACGACCATCTGATCTAAGGCAAGGCTCTGCCCAATCACGCCCAACTGCTCGTAATGAAAGATCCCAAGAGGAAAACTCAACGCGACAGTTGCTCGAACAAATAGGCCCGAAGTGGGAAACGATGCATAGAAGGGCTCTATTCAAAGGTTGGAGGACAGATTAGGGGAAATGGCTAAGGCTAAGAATCCTCTACAAAGAACTTTTGTCCAAGGGACACCATTCGTACAGGCAATTGTGGATTTTCCCACACCATCAAAATTCAAAGCCCCTGTAGTGACGCCTAAATATGATGGAAAGACTGACCCTATCCTTCATATAGAACAATACCAAGTTGCTGCTAATATCTATGCAGTTCCAGACGAAATGAGATGCAGGGCATTTTCAGGAACTCTTACCGGATCAGCTCAGATATGGTACAACAACCTTCCTCTGGGGAAGATTACGACTTTCTTTCAACTCACAGAGCTCGTTATTGGGAATTTATGTTTCGGAGCAAAACCAGTCAAACGAGTAGCACACTTGTTAAGTGTTAGATAGAAACAAGAAGAAAGTACCAGGGACTACATTACTCGTTTTAATATCGAGAAGTTTGATGTAATTGATTACGAGGAGAAAATAGCAATTACTGCTCTGATGAGTGGACTGTTACCAGATAAGTTGTACTATACTTTGGCTAAAGATCCGCCTAGGACCATGACAGAACTAATGGAAAAGGAAGCCAAAATCATGAATGCTGAGGAAGCCATGGCCGCGAAGAAGAATACAGACACTAAGGAGATCAAGGTTGAGGATGGTAAAACCGAGAAAAAGGATCAGAAGAACAATGGAAGCAGTAGGCAGTCGAAAGGAAAGAAAGCACTGGAGCAGATTTGGAAATTTGGAAATTATACTCCCCTGAAGGTAGATATAAATGACATTCTAGAGGAGATCAAGAATAGCGAGGAGTTAGCCTGGCCAGGGAAAATGAAGGCAGACCCTGACAAAAGGGACAAGTCCAAATATTGCGAATTCTACAAAGACCATGGTCACACGACCAAACGTTGCATAGCTCTCCAGAATGAAATTGAAGCACTCATCAGGCGAGGAAAATTGGATAAGTATGTTGATCACCAAAATAGTGGAAAGACCAGCGACCGAGGAAGGCAAAGATCTAAATCTACTCGTCGAGCAAAAGAAGACAATAAGAGAGATCACGAAGAAGATCCAGGGGATGACCCTGATCTCCCCAAAAGACCAAGACAGACAGAACGCGAGGTATTTTCAATCCATTTTGGGTCATTTGAATGTAATGTCATTATAGGTGGAGATGCAGGAGGTGGAGATCTAACTGTGGAGAGAAAATCTTACCTCAATGAGGCTCAATCTTTCTCATACATTCAACGAATAAACTTGGTTGAAGATGATCGCCCGAGGAAGGTGAATAAGGACAAATTGGTCATCGGTTTCTCTAAGAACGACCTGGAAAGTGTACTATATCCTTATGATGACCCATTGGTAATCAAGATGAGAATGAAGGAAGTAGTGATTTTACGGGTACTGGTGGATAATGGTAGCTCTGCAGACATCATGTTCCACCCATGCTTTGATAGTTTGAACCTAAAGTTAGCCCAGTTAGAGCCCTATCATAGGCCTCTCCTCAGTTTTACTGGCGAAAAGGTTTTTCCACTTGGGACGATCAAGTTGGATATGCTTATCGGTACATGGACTGCTTGTCGAACAAAAAGAGTACGCTTTTTTGTAATGGATAAAAATATCCAATCAACTTACAATATCATCATGGGAAAGGTAGGTCTGAAGAAGTTCGAAGTAGTACCATCTACTGCACATCAATGTTTAAATTTCCCAACTAACTTTGGGGTGGGAGTGGTGAAAGGCAACCAGAAAGTAGCTCGGGAATGCTACTATTCTTCTGATGAACAAGAGGAACGCGAAGAATCCAGGAAGAAGACTACTACTTATCAAGTGGATGAAATAGAAGATGCAGAGAGTGAAACATTAGACCCTAGAGACGAGCCTCAGCTCGTGAAGGGCCAGGTCATGGAAGCTATCGAAAATATTGTTCTGGATGATGAACACCCAGAACGAACAATCCAAATTGGTGCGTCATTGGATGAATCGATAAAAAAAGAACTGATAGCATTTCTAAGGCGCAGAAAACAGACTTTTGCATGGAGTTATGAAGATATGCCAGGGATAGACCCGAGTTTCTTGTGCCACGAGCTCAACGTAAATAAGGAGGTCAAGCTGGTGAAGCAGCGAAGAAGGGTGTTCAGCCCAGAAAAGAACCAAGCTATACAGGAAGAAGTGGAGAAACTGCAAAAAGCCTTCTTTATTGAGGACGTTAAATATCCTGACTGGCTAGAAAATGTGGTGATGGTGAAAAATAAAAATAACAAGTGGAGGATGTGTGTGGACTTCACTGATCTTAATAAGGCATGCCCAAAGGATTATTTTCCTTTGCCCCGAAGCGATCAACTGGTGGATGCTACATCAGGGCATGAATTTTTCAATTTCATGGATGCTTATTCTGGTTATAACCAGATTAAAATGAAGCCTGAGGACAGGGAAAGTACCTCTTTTATCACCCCAAGGGGAACCTATTGCTATAATGTTATGCCTTTCGGACTTAAAAATGCAGGTGAAACATATCAGCGGCTGATGAACAAGGTGTTTGCAGAGCAAATAGGTCATAATATGAAGGTTTATGTCGACAATATGCTGACGAAGAGTAAAAAAGCTGTTGATCATCTAATTGACCTAGGTCAGACCTTTGATCAACTAGAGAAATATCAAATGAAGTTGAATCCCACCAAATGCATATTTGGAGTGCGAGAAGGTATGTTTCTCTGATATATTATTAATCAACGAGGTATCGAGGCAAACCCTGAAAAGATCAAGGCTCTCTTGGAGCTACGATCTCCAACTACGAAGAAGGAAGTGCAAAGTCTCACAGGGTGAGTTGCAGCACTTAACAGATTTGTGTCACAAGCAATAGACATATGCCTCCCATTCTTCAAAACACTTCGAAAAACTTTTGAGTGGAATGATGAATGCGAGGAGGCCTTTCAAAAGTTGAAGAAATATCTGGTAACGCCTCCATTGTTATCTAGACCAGTGATGGGAGAAAGACTATACTTGTATCTAGCAGTTTCAGAGAATGCAGTTAGCTCGACATTGATAAGATTGGAGGACAAAATACAAAAACCAATCTATTACACCAGCAAGGCCTTCAGAGGAGCAGAAATCAGATATCCAAGGTTGGAGAAGTTGGCATTAGCACTAATCGAAGAAAGCAGAAGAATGAGGCCATACTTCTAAGCTCATACTATAGTGGTGTATACTGATATTCCATTAAGACAAGCTCTGCATAAACCGAAGAAATCGGGAAGATTGATGTACTGGGCAGTAGAACTTGGTGAATATGACATAGTTTATGAGCCTAGATCGTCGCTCAAGGGGCAAGCAGTAGAGGATTTTATTGTAGATTTTACTCACTCCGATATCTCCGAAGAGCATGAGTTTAATACAGACCAACCCATGGATGTTACGGGATCATCAAATTTAACCCCCGACCAACTTCCATCCGAGGACGATCAAGAGAAGATTATCAACGAGCAGCGAGAAGTTCCAAAGGAGGACAAAAGGAAACATCAAATATTCCACCGAGGAACTCTGTCTGACCAAGAGTTTGATAATGAAGTACTTGTATGGAATTTGTATGTGGATGGCTCTTCGTGTGCCACAGGCAGTGGAGCAGGAATTATTTTAAACAGTCCCGATGAGATTGATTTAGAATATGCTCTACGTTTTCAGTTTAAAGCCTCCAATAATGAAGCTGAATATAAGGCTATGATCGTGGGTCTAAGTTTGGCCAAAACCATGAAGGCAGAGCAGGTCATAGTGTTTAGTGATTCACAGTTAATCGTAAATCAAATTCTCAAATTGTATGCAGCAAAAGGAGAACTAATGGTTAAGTATCATGAAAAGGCTATGGATGTTGTCTCGACTTTTACTGCAGTACAGTTGATTAGAATACCAAGACTGGAGAAGGCAAGAGCTGATGCCCTAGCTCGGCTGGCATCAGTAACACGCACCGAGCTACGAAGAACAATCCCAATAGAAATCCTGGCTGGTCGGAGCATAGAAGAATATTTGATAATGAACTTCATTGCCCTTGACTTGGGACCATCTTGGATGGACCCCATCAGGGCCTATATTGAAGAGGGAGCTTTGCCGACTGATAAACTCGCAGCCAAGAAACTGAAGTTTAAAGCTGCTCGTTACGTATTGACCAGTGGCATTTTGTATAGACGAGGAGTTATAGCAGGACTACAAAGATGTGTCCATCCCTACGAAGTGAAAGAATTGATTAAAGAGGTTCATGAAGGATCTTGTAGGGCCCATATAGCAGGTCGAACTGTTTTGCAGAGGATAATAACACAGGGGTATTACTGGCCAACGATGAGAGCTGACTGCGCAGCTTATGGTAAAAAGTGCGATAAATGCCAAAGTTTCTCTTCCATACAAAGAACTCCACAGGCATTGTTAACATCCATCACTTCCCATTGGCCATTCGCCATGTGGGGGATAGACTTGGTTGGGCCACTTCCAACAACCAAAGGAAGATTCAAATACCTCATGGTTGCTGTGGATTATTTTACCAAATGAATGGAAGCTGAACTTCTCATTGATATGACATATGACAAGGTCTATCAATTTATTTGGAAGAGTATTATTTGCAGACATGGTCTCCCACATGCATTCATTACTCACCATGGAACCCAATTTGACAACGAAGAATTCGTTGAATATTGTCACCAATCTAATGTGCAGAAGATCCACTCCGCGCCATCCCATCCCAGAGCAATGGGAAAACTGAAGTAAAGAACAGAACCCTATTGAATGGTTTGAAAAAATGGCTAGATGATGCAAAGGGAAATTGGATCAACGAGCTACATTTGGTGTTGTGGGCTTATCGCACTACACCACGAACTGCAACTGGGGAGTCTCCATATATGATGACATTCGGGAGTGAAGCTGTCATCCCAACTGAATTGGGTTTACCTACACATAGAGTGCTTAATTTTAATTCTCCTATAAGTGACTTGATGAGGCGATTAGACCTGGATATGCTTGAAGAAATTCGGGAGGAAGAAGCAATCAGGAATGCAGCATATCAACAACGAATAATTTTGTTCTACAACAAAAGAGTGAAAAAGTGTGATTTAAAAGAAGGGGATTATGTACTGAAGAAAGTGATCCAAAAGCATAACAAATTGGAAGCCAACTTGCAATAACCTTACAGAGTAACTGAAGTTGTTCGTCCTGGGACATATAGAATTGAAACTTTGAAGGGAGAAGAATTCAATAATGCATGGAATGCAGAACACCTGCGTATATACTATCAATAATTGACATTTTCTTCAATATGAATAAAATGATGTTTCTCCATATTTCCTTCTTTGCTGAAATTTTTTCGGAATATTAGTGCTACACACTACACAAACCCAAATTCAGAGCAACATACCACCAACTCCAGTTGGTCGGCAACTCAACCACCAACTCCGATTGATCGGGATTCATTACCACCATCTTTGATTGGTCGATAACTCAATACCACCAACTCCAGTTGGTCAGGAACTCATTACCACCAACTCCGATTGGTCGGTAACTCAATACCACCAACTTCGATTGGTCAGGAACTCATTACCACCAACTCTGGTTGGTCGGTAACTCAATACCACCAACTCCGGTTGTTCGGTAACTCAATACCACCAACTCCGGTTGGTTGGGAACTCATTACCACCAACTCCGGTTGCTTTGGAACTCAATACAACCAACTCCAGTTGGTCGGTAACTCAATACCACCAACTCCGGTTGGTCGATAACTCATTACCACCAACTTCGATTGGTCGGGAACTTATTACCACCAACTCCGATTGGTCGGTAACTCAATACCACCAACTCAGGTTGGTTGACAATTCATTACCATTAACTCCGATTGGTCGGTAAATCAATAACCACCGACTCTGGTTGGTTGATACCAAACTAGGCAAGAAGCTGGACGACCTCCCGGGGCATCCACTATCTAGGCAACCAGGTAATCCATACGAGATTACTATAACTAAGAAGGTACATGGGATGAAAATCATTCCATTGCTTAGGCCCAAAGAGTGACAAGTCACTATAATCAAACAACAAATGGGATAAGTATAGTATATATATATACATATTCACCAATCAACAAACCAACGAACAAGGACATTCTACAAATTATTTCGAAGAAAGATGAAATTATCAAAAACTAAAAATTTCTTCATTAAAACCAAGTAGATTACATATGATATGAAGTTGGATTAATTACATAAAAATGTCCTATTCTATGGGTTTCTTTCCCTCTGTCTTTAAAACAGGTTCCACCCCAGCTGGAGGATCATCTAATGCATAAGGAGAATTTATAAAGTTTAGATCTCGCAACATTCTGACATTCATTATGGATGGTTGATCAAGCAAGTATTCTGGACGAGCTATCTCAAAATTTGAATGAAGGTTGTAATCACCGAGATACTTGGAGATCAAAATCTGAGGAATAACACGGGCAGGAATCCAAGTAAGGTAAAGTTTGAAGGGAGGCACAGGCAAATCAAGAACTCCAGGTTCGTAATAATCCCACAGGAAATAACCTTGACTAGCTTCAGGACACATAAGGCATTCAACCACCCCTTCTTATATTTTTCGTAGTTCGATTGCTGCAAACGAGCATCAAGGTGTTACAGAGCTTCATTATACCCAGCCATCCAAAATTCCCTGGGCTGCTTGTGAAATTGATTAGTCAATCTCTCAAGTTTTTCGTGGAGTTTCTTTACCAAAATTTCTTTGCTTTCTAGAACAGAACTCTGGGTAGAGAGTTGGTCGGTGAAATTCAGAATCTTCTTAGACATTTATGCCAAAGCTTGATTCTTCTCCATTAATTGAACAACTTGATTCTCTAAATCCGATTGAGTTCTCGCCTCTTCAATGGTAACCCGACCAGCCCTTTCTTGACCACGAGAAGAAGATCTTGCTTTACCATGAGTAGATGTGGAGGGTCCAGCTCGTTTCAAAGTTTCTAACTCATCTCGTAAGTTAGCATTTTCTACCTCCAAAAAGGAAAATCCTTCATCATCAATGGGGACCAAGGCTCCCGAGGAAGAGGCAACATATTTGAGTTATTTTATTTCCTCTTGCAAAGCGATATTCTCCTGCTCCAGCAGCTTGGCGATATGTCTATGTTCTTCAATTTCAAGCCTCAGCACGCTCTCCTTTTTCTCATGACCAGAAATGAACTTGTCATATCCCTTGTCAGCGCTCAATTGTTGGTACTTTTTCTCATAGAATTGATGGAGAAGTGTAGTAGATTCTTTATACTGCTACTAAAGATCCTCGATCGTTCCTTAAAGATCTTCAATCATCTCGTAGTAGGACACATTATTGGCTATTGCACGATCAAGTAAGCACTTTAAGTACTGGTAAGCTTAAACTTCTCAGTCAGAAACACCTGATCCGAGGATGTCAGTTATCTGGGCCTCATTAAGGTCTGCATGACCATCTTTGAAAAAGTCATTGCGTTTCTTCATCAACTATGTATCATGAGCTGATAAGAGCTCCATCCTGGCCATAAACTAGTAAAGAAAAGAATAAAATAAAATCAACAATGATGCGAACAGAGCAAGTCAGAGAGAAATCCAAGACGAACAACAAAAGTTCAAATTTTATTCATCATAATAAAGGAAAACATAGTTCAAAGTTACATTCACGAAAATAGAAAAACAAAAGACCCGAACAACTTTACACCTTCTAACTGTTTCCTACGACTTCTTCAAATGGTCTGGATGAAGGGGTTGGTTGCTCGGAGGGTAAGGGCAGCTGCTCGGTAGATGTGCTAGTTGGTTGGACTTGCTCTGAGGGTTGGGTGACAGCAATAATAGGGACCTGCTCTCCTATTATCAAGGAAGACTCATCTGAAGTTGCTTCATCGTCTTCTTCTTCTTCTTCTCTAGGAGAGGGAGCAGGGCCATGAGTATGATGATGGAATAATTCATAATTCTCAACAACCTTTAAATCCTTCTAGGCTGCTACCCATCCATCCCTAAAATATTTGACACTGGCATACTCCATTTGAGAAGACATGACATCCAAGCCCTTGTTCCAACCCTTGTCCCAACCATCACTAAAGGATTTTTTAACAGCAGCCTTCCTTTTATCTTTTTCTGAGGAGGTCCTTTCTCTAAGGAGCTCCTCAGCAGACTTCAGTTTTTCTTCTAACTCTATCTTATGTCGCTTAGCATCTTGGAGCTTGACGACATTTTCTTTAGCAGACTTAAGCTTGAATTCAAGCTCGCTATTATGTTGTTCGACCTCCTTCAATTTCTTCTCCAGCTCTTTGGAGGCAGTCACAGCTTGATCTTGGTTTGCTTCAACAGACTTGAATTTCTTCTCCCAAGCATTTTTGTCTTCCTCGTACTTCTGATGAGATTTCCTCAAAGACCGGGTTAGTCCACCCAAAGCTTCTTCTACCCCACCCAAGGAGCTGGAAGCCTTGATGCCTTCATCCTTCTTCAAAATACTATTGAAGCAAGTCCCAAACTGAAAGAAAAGGAAGAATTTTAAGTCAATATATGAACATAGTACTAGAAATAAAGGACTCATATTAAAGATACTTACTGAAGTAATATGTTGAGCAACTAATGTAGTAAGTCTCTCATGAGAAAAGGTGTCTTCAACACCTTGAAATTCTGGAACAGTCCAGGATCTTATCAAGCCCACAACGGAGCTCGGAAGAACAAGAGCTGGAACACTACCTTTAACATTTGAAGGTTGAGAGATATGTTCAACATGTCTCTCAGAAGAACTTCTTTTTAATCTCCTCAGAGAAGTAGGATCATTTTTTATTAAAGGAGTTGTCTCTGTTGGTGGAATGACAACAGTCTCACTCGAAGGTGAGATGACAACAGTCTTAGTCGGAGGCACAGGGGGATTATTGTTATCTTCCTTGGCAGCAATAGAAGGGGGTACATCTGTATTCTTTGTCCCTACATCTGGGACATCTTGTTTATTCTTCTTTGCCTCAACGGTGGCAAAGGTAGACTTGTCAAAAAAGGCAGGAGCTTTTCTCTTCTTCATTAGATCAGTAATAGGAATACTCAAGTCAGAAGAAGAACCTTCCACACTGGTCTCAGAGGTTGGTACCCGATCAAGATCAACTACCACAGGACGAGGACGAGCAATGAAAGACGAGGTGTAGTTTATGTATTGCAATAAATAAGAAGCAAATCTAATGTGCTCCCCAACAAGGGATTGATGCAAGCTCCAGATAAGTTTTAAATGCTTTATATTAACCTCGATTTCTTTTGGAGGTTTTCTTTTACTGTCAACTGTAACAAACAAAATCAAATGTCAGTGGTGCATTTCATTGAATACAAAGAAAATAAGATATCAAAAATAAAAACAACTTATCCCATTGCCATAAAGCGGACACCTGGGACCTTGGTACACGTCATCTCCACTTAATGGAGGGTGAAGCCAATTTTTCATCACAACCCCATGATCAAAACAATCCCTATTGGCATCGAGAAGATTGATAACTAATGCTCTATTGGAAAACCTAGTTTTTAAATAGCAAGTATTATCGCTGGTGACCCATCTATAGCAATAAATAATTTCTGGAATTCCCAAACGAGTTCCATGAAATTGATTCAACCAATGTACGCCATTAACTACCCTCCATGTATTTGAAGCTACTCTTGCAGGTACGATATCAAAATATTGGCAAAACTCCAAACACAGGGGATTTGGCGGGAAAGAAAAACCACACTCAGCTACAAAAAGACTTGGGAACCAGTGTCCCTTCGCTAAAGAAAGTAAATCACAAGGATAAGAAAGTTCTTCCAAAATAACCCACGAAGGGATTGAAAACTCAGACAAAAAATTTTCTAACGATTCAACAAGATAAAACATGGTGAATAAAGAAAATAAAGAAGAAGGAAGAAAATGTACATAGGAAATAAAGATCAGTTGTCAATAAATGATGGAAAGAACGAAGGCACAAGATAGAGAGAAGATGAAGAGTTCAGAGATACATATTTGAAAAGTGAAAAACGATATGATTTATGTCGCACTTAAATACTTTACCTCGGGAATAGAGAAAAACAATGATTACAAGGAAAGACGTTTGTGTTTCCGGTGGCTAAAAGAAGAAAAAGGCACAAATATCGAAGTGATCGTAAAAATTCAAAATATTTATGAAGCTTGATATTATGCGCTCAAAAAGGAATTATATATATGTAATACCCTGTATTTTTTATGCTATATTAATTTGGGGATTTATTAATATTAATGTGAATTATTTATTTAATAAAATCCGGATATTAATTATGTTATAATTATTAACGTGACGAGAGTTAGTAATTATGGGAAATTTGTTGAATATTACTAATGAGCAAAGTAATATATATTGTTGGTTATATTGAAGGTCACGAGTGAATAAAATGACGATTTTGGAAATTTGAGTCGGGACGCGCACGTGTCACGTCGTGACTAATTATTGATAAATAAAAGTGAATATTTCATAAGTTGTTCGTATGGTCGTTTTGAGTGCGAAAACGCGTCCGGAAGGGTCGAGATAGTCAGAAAAGTATACCCGGGGGTTTGATTTGGGTCTCGGCGTGTTTTTTAGACTAATTAGTACCCCGGGAGGGCATTTTAGTCATTTTATATTTTTGGGTAATTAAACCCACGAAATTTAAATGGTTATATCAGATGTCTAAGGTTGTCTTCTAGGGTTAGAACAACCAAAGACAAGTGACGGCCATAGGAGAGGGAAGGAGAGAGCTTCCAAAGCAATCCAAGGCCCGGAATTCACTCGTTTGCACCTCCGCCACTGCCAAAGCGTAGATCGCGAGACGGGGAACGCAACCACACCAATTTCGGCACCAAACCAGACTTCTGAAAATCCCAGGCAAGTGTTTATCTTGCTTATTTCGTTGATGCATCTTTCATATTAGTTTAGGAATTATTAGGATGAATTGTATGGAAGAAAAACCCAATTTGAGATTGGAAATTGCATGTAGTGATGACTTAAATGATATTATGAAAACCTTTTGCGATGTAGAGTATTAAACCACGAAATTTTGATGTTGTATAAGAAGGAACCACGAAATTTTGATGTTGTATAAGAAGGAAACCTTAGAGAAAATCTGAATAAAAAAGGAAATTCGCGTATCAGGAACCCCGAACCGGTTCGCCTGTACCCCGAACCGGTTCGCTCCCCAAACCGGTTCGCCCCTGGGTTCGCGAATGGTTGCTGGTCAGGGCTCCATTCAACACTTAGAATTTTTCTTGTTTTCTTTCCTTTCTTCCTTGGATTTTTCTTCAACTTTAAAGGGTCATAACTCATCAATCGTAGCTCGAATTTGGGTGCCGTTTCTTCCAGTGTTCTCATTTTCCCGAGCTATTCAACTTTCCAGTTGACTCCTCCTTCGGAATCTGGCTGCAGAATTACCAAAGTGCCCTTGAACTTGCCTTCTTAGTTTTTCTTTTATTGTCTCGCTTTCTCTTTTGCGCTGCTTGCATAATTAACCTGTAAAACTAATAAGAGAAGCCCGAAACACGAAATACTTGCCAACGAAGATTAGTAGCATAAATGTGGGTTTAATCCATATGGGTTACATCACTCGGGTTCACAAATGTACTGAAATTAGGGGAAATAAATATACAATATTTATGTCCAATCACGTAGTAAGTTGGAAAAACCCTTCGAGTCAAAGTTAGAAACGAACAATTATACTTAATATATAATAATGGAAAAAATAAGGATAAATGTTGTGAATGTAGGTTATGGGATAAACCTAAATTGATATAATAAAGTGGTATATTTATATGATTGTGTATGCATATATTATATACTTGTGAAAATCATGCCCACGCTACTTGCTATCCCTGAGGTTACCGCGCTGGGACAGTCTTATCTCGATGGGACCTTTATGGGGGATATTGACTTGTACCCTAGAAGATAGATATCCTTGGTACAGTCTATCGACGTGATAGTTCAGACGGTCCTAAGAGACGTAGGCATGTGCCATCCTCTTAGAAACTTGGAATCTATGCTTCGCCTCAATATTGTTTGTGTATGTGTTAATACAATTCGAGAGTGATTCCGAATTTGTATTCCCCTTAATACGAGTGATACGGGGTTTTGGATAGTAGAGTATGCCCGCACCATAGTTTTTATTTGGGGTGCTGTTATAATATATATATATATATATATATATATATATATATATATATATATATATATATATATATATTATACGAGTATTTAATATATATATGAAATACTGGAATTTGGAACTACCTACTGTGATATAGTAAGTAGGACATGGTTGATGACTCATATTGTAAATACTTAATTTGAGAGAGTATAATATGACACTGGAAAACTTTATAAATTAATAAAGTTAAAATGAGAATTTTGGATACTAATTGAAATATTCTTTTCAAACAATTGTATCGTTAAATTTTAAATCCTGCGAATAACCTAAGATAAGTTAAACCCTTGGGGAAAGTTAGTGTGATATATGACGAGATAAACCATTGGGAAGGTTAGTGCGATAGGAGTGCACATTAGAAGAGAGGTGATAATTTCTCAAGAGAGTATCGTACTAATATGTTGTTGCATTGGACTGTATCAATTTAAATACTTGCTAAACGAATTTTTAAATCATACACTATCGGGCTCTGACCCATTCCTATTTCTCTCTCTCTTGTGTATATATGTATATATTACATGTGCCCAGCCACAGGGGTGTCTTGCTTAGGATCCCTTGGAAGGAACGTGCTGCAGCTTAGGTGGGAGTTGCAGGCCACTTGATTAGACGATTTCATTTACTTGATTCCACTTCTATCATTCTCCTTATTGGGGCATGTGTCGACCTTTCCACTATTTAGCTGTTTTATTGGGACATTGTATTTCGGTTATTTCTAGTACTGTTACTTTGGGGTTTATTCACCATGTATGATTTACTTTAAGTTTTAAATGTTGGAATTTAGTTGTTGAATGTTTAAATTAATTAGATTATATGTTCCAGGATTATTGTGGTGTGATTCTTTAAATATTGAATTGTTGTAGATAATTAAATCTTTATTTTTCAAAATAAAATTTGAAAGGAATGTTAAAAATGGTTTTGACGCTCAGCTTAATTAATTAGGGTGTTTAAATTGAAAGTTTATTTTCACGACAGTGATGCTAAGAATGATCCAACTGTTCACCTTGATTGTAATTTAATAAATGAGTGATCGCCCGGTATTTAATTAGGCGAGGTGTCACAATATATTGAAAATTTTCCTAAATTTCTTGAAGATCAGTAATCCAAGTAGTTTTCAAGCAAAATGTTCCACACTCTCCTTCAACCTCAACTGTGAAACATTGGGGGATTCTGTTGATACCAAATTTAGTTTGCTGATGTGGACCAATCACTTGAAGACACGTGTCAACCTACGTGGAAAATACAAATACTTTAGATGAGCAACATACTGTCACTGAGAAACTCAGGATCCCCGAGCAACTTAAGCGTACCGAGAAACTCAGGCGGTCCGAGCTACTTAGCGTGCAGAGCATCCAAATCAAGAGAATCAAAAGACAGCTACGCATTAAATGCACATTATTATCGTACAGATGTATATGTCTACTAGATAACAACGCATTATCCTTTCATATGTACAAACTCAAAGCTATAAATACATTGTAACTTCCTCATAAGAGGGTGACTTTGGATCTCTTGGTAAAAGTACTATCGAGATTCAAGAAAAACAGTCAGCAATACAAAATAGTGGACGTAGGACATTTTCATAAGGCTGAACCACTTTAAAAATCCTTTGTTTTATCTATTCATTTTTATCCGTGATTGATTAATTAGATATAATCTAGTTTTTTACATCAACATATAGTATCGGGTTTTGTTTTGTTTTATGTTTATTCTTAATGCTCTTTGTTTGTGCACAAAGAAAGTATTTATAGTTACTCTGATAAGTTACTCCATGTCACGCATGTGATGATGATGTAATAAAAGGTACTCCCTAAAATTTTTTTAGGTTTTAACTTTTTAGTGGTAAGGTCCTCAAAGATTGTGATTTTTACTTGTATACACGGAGTTAGTGTTGTACTGTATGAGATACAACACACAAGAAGATAATATGTATTGCACAGGTGAATCGCAAATAGCACTGCATCGTAAACGTATCCCTCTGTTATGTAATTGTATCAGTTCTTTTATAGTGAGGCTTATGGTGGAATTCAAACATTTGATCTTGCCACAAACTTTAATGTCTTATCGTTAGAAGTAATTATGTCCTAAGATTGGTTTTAAATTATATGTTGGTGCAGATGGGAAGAAAGGTGGGGGCCATATTGTGCACACCTCACCTTTCAAAACAGGCTGTAAAGACTCCCGCTAACTACATATATTTGGTTATGTAATAACTTCCATGCCTTTTTCTTTAGTAGTTTTTGTTGTGTAGATTAATTTTACGCTTCCGCATCTCTTCATTTACATCAGTCGAACACGTGTCTAAGATAAATAAATAAATATAGATTATGCATAGTTGCATACATGAAAAAGTGTTGTTTCCAAGAGTGTACATGCTTATCGATGCCCAATACATGTTTACTTCATAAAAATGTTCGTGCTTTCTAGTTATTAAATAATGTTAGTTTATCCCCAAGTTTCATCCATATGATTATGTAAAAGAGTTTATTGACTTTATGTGAACATTTATAACCCAAAACATTCCTTTTTCATAACTCTGTATTTTCAATGAAGAACCGTGTTTAACCATTTAAATCATCAAATGTTAGCTTGCATCTCGCAATGAATATATATAAGTTATTCATATTTTCTTTGTTAAAATCGCAGACTAGTGCATCTTTAAAATGTACTATCTTGAACCCCAAAGGTCACATCTGGACAATGGTTGCTGGAGGCGGTGCAAGTGTAATATACGCTGATACAATAAGTTTTTTCACATGCACAATGAGGCACATGGATATATCATTTCTGGAATAAATTGTATCTATTGATTATAACCCTCAATTACATGATGCCTTTGTTACTGAATTAGGTTGGAGATTTGGGTTTTGCATCAGAGCTTGGAAATTATGCAGAATACAATGGAGCTCCTAAAGAGGAAAAGGAATTGCATTATGCCAGAGTTGTGATTGATGTAAGACATATCAAACTTTTATTTTTTCCTCATATCAGAGTTTGTAATATTCTCAAGGGTAAAATGCAAAGAAACGAAAAAAGAAAAACTGAAAGATCACATAAGTTGCAAATACATCCCAGTTCTATTATTTTTGCAAAAAAAATCCTTTAACTATTCCAGTTATATGCAATTTCCCCCTATGTGTCACATGAAAAGATCTTTTAGTGATGCATGAGATGGTAATTTCAATCAAGATGACAACTTTTTTTTTCCATTTTACCTTTCCTTTCACATTCGTTGTATAATATACTCTGTGATATTTTTCAGTGTGCGACTTCAGCATTGATGGTCGTAAGAGAGCCCTTCTCATTGGAGGTGGTATTGCTAATTTCACTGATGTTGCCGCTACTTTCAATGGAATTATTCAGGCACTCAGGGAAAAGGTGTGGTTATAACCAAATTATTCAAATAGTAGTCCCATAGTTTGTTTCTCTTTTCTATATAAAACTCTCATTTCTTATTATTGGACAGGAACCCAAGTGAAAAGCATTAAGTATGAACATATTTGTTCGAAGAGGTGGACCCAATTATCAGACTGGTTTGGCAAAGATGCGTGCCTTGGGGATAGGAATTGGGAGTTCCCCTTGAGGTATAAATAGCATTCTTTTCTTATTTCTTTTATTTTTTTTATTAATTTAAATTTACTATGATGATACCTTTAATTGTTTAAGAGCATTAGAATTATGTTGGGCTATACATGTTTAAGAATTGTCTATACATACAACTGATTGGTCATTTTGTCAATAAAGATCTTGACTAATGATGAAAATAAATCACACACCAAGTAAAAAGCAAAAGAATTCAATTGTTCACCTGATCTCAGAAGTCACTGTTATGCTTCCACATGTTCCCGCAAAGACCATCATTGCTGCACTATGACTTTAGCTTCTTACCTGTCATTAATCTATCAAAAGGAAATTAGAACCTATATTAGTGGGTTTATGTTTAACTTCCCTGCCTCCAAGAATAGTATTTCTAAGTAAATTTGTCAGGGGAGGTAATATAGAGAGAAAAAATGAATGATGACCTAAGAGAGGATACATGCGCTAGCTTCCTTTTTAACTCCTTGAAAATGCGCTTTTTGAGAAATTCAGTGTTTTTGCAAATTGCAGCCCTTATGCTTTCATCTAAGTTTAACACCGTTTGGCTGGCTACTTCATATGCTTTGTGTTATGTGGTTCTTGGCTCAAGTAATCTTCTTAAATCACCATTACTGTTCCCCTTCCACACGTTTATGCAAATACATTCATTCATGTACTCTTATTTTAATTGTTATACCTGTCTAATGTTAATCAATAGGCAATATGAACACAGATTAGTGGGGTTATGTTTACCCCCTGCCTCCAGAAATGGTATTTCTCAGTAAACGTGTCAGGGGAGGTAAGTTAGAGAAAAACATTGAACGTGGGTGCAGAATTTGAAGCTGAATCTATCCCTGATGGTCAGAAGAGAGCCCTTCTCATTGGAAATGTTGATGAAGAAAATGTTGATGGACTAAGTCATCAAACCAGCTAAACAATATATAAAGTAGTTTACTGACAGAAAATTATATCCTTAACTGAGGATTATGAGAATCATTCTAATCAACTAACCATGAATTATAAAACGGTCAAATGATTGTCCTGCAAAATAAGAGGAATGTTCTTTTTCGCTTTTTTCCCCCGACAGGCGCGATAATTTTTTGTGAAGCTCAAGGTACATGCATATAAAAGAACTAAAACTGAATAACAATCGTACCGTGTTACATGAGTTCATGTTCAGGAATCTGTAATTTATAATATGTTAAAAATGACTTCTTCCAACGGAATACTAAGTAGTCATCTTAAATGCTAACATGATCTACCTATTAGAGGAGTGATTGTGAGTGAATCATATTGTGCTAAACGGAGCTTGTAATTGCTCCCCTCATTCTTCATTCGTGAAGTTAAATGAAATGATTCTAACACCAATTGACGAAGTAATTGTGTCAAGGTCCCAAAGCTCCTAACATGACGTACTTATTATACAATGTTCCCTTTCTCGTGAAAACAGAAGAATATTATTATAGAGAATTTGACTCAAGGTTATGTTCTGTCTTTATTTGAAGCTGAATCTATCTCTGAATTAGATTCTTCGTCACTTATTAAGAAAGAAGCCCTCTTCGTGGGTGCATAACCCTTTCACCTGCATTGGTCTCCTTGATTTTTCCTATGGAACTCCCTAATCTATTGTGATCATCATTAACCCCCATCTTTCATCAAACACCCCATTAAATGATGTCTGATGATTTATCCTCATAACATCTTTGTTTATTTATTTTGGTTTGTTTATGATCACTTATACTCGGTGGTGCATCTTATTTATTACGCAGGCCTGTAGTCTACTGTAACAGAACTATCTTTGAGGATGAAACTCCAGAGTTGGCTTGCGGATGTGACTCCAGAGTATGAATTTTCTCCTTTGTTCTATCATTCCGACACAAAGATGTAGATATTTAATTTTATTCATTGAACTTAAACTACACCTCAAAATTGGTCTATCATTTCGGCACAAATGTGTAGATATTTTATACATTACAATAGTTATATCTCCCAAATGAAACTATGGAGACCACTTTTATTATGATTGGATAACTCTAGAGTCTACTTTTGTGGCTGTGGTAAAATTAATGTTGGACTGTTATACTAGAATAATTGATCGGAATTTACCCTCGTATATTTTGAGGAGTCCATGTCTAGTTAGTATCCTCTGATTTGGCGCAGGACAAACCCAAGGCCATTTTAGTCTTCTTATGCCACACATCATGCTCTGGATAAAATTGACTTCATTTTCCATTTACCATATATATATACTTATACTTCTACTAATGCGTCTATTAAGATTCAAAGTGATGAGAAAGACAAAAGGGGCATATTTTTTTATTTTAGTAGTACGAGTAACAAAAGGGGCAAATTTGATGTTTTGGAAAATTCAGTTAAATATGAAAATTTTGTATTTTATAATTTTATTGCTTAGTTCTCGAATTGTTTTGTAAAATATCTTCGCTGATGGTAAAATAGCATCACACGGGTAAACATTAAAGTGCAAAAAAACGGGGTGTCTTCGCTAAAATATCTATGTTGCACAAATATAAATACTCAGTAATAGTTCTGATATGATATGATATGATACATCGACACGAAAAATTTGAAAAATTAGAGTTCGGATGCGGAAAGGATACGACACTAATATAATATATATGATATTATGCTTATATACATATTCTTTTAAGAAAAATTACAATTTTAGTATTCAGTTTTCGTATAATTAAAAAAACAGAAAATAGGTTTGAATAGCGCTTTATCTTGTTTCTATTTCATCTTGAACGATAACATTAACATATAAGATGAATTCATATGTTCATGTGTTATAAAATTCTATTTTAAATGATTTTTATAGTATAGACATAGGTTCGTCTGAGAAATTATTCAAAGGTGGGGAAATCACTACATTCATAGTGCAGTCAAGTGGTCATGCGCTTCACGTGTTCATTAATGGGCAGCTATAAGGTACACTGTTAAATTAATTCTTCTGATAATATGCTGACTCGTCCCATTTTAGCTGCTTAGTGATGTAAGCACTCAACTCTGAATAAATGACAAATTTTATTACTTGTGATAGTCTACATCCATATCCTATATTACTTGTGAACTACAAATTTTATGGTAGAGGTCGTATATATAATAGTTGTAACTGTCAAGTATGTATTAATGTTACAACCCTTGTTGGGTTATCCCCCTTTAGTTTTAATGTTTTTTCTTGGACCCGTGTGCTTGCCTTTTAAGAGTCACTTATTTGTTTATGTCCACAATTGCATAAAACTATTGCTAATTTGACTTTCGTGATGTTACTTGGGTTTTTAACAAACTCTCATTGATAGTGTCGTGTTATCTTCTGCCGATAGGAATGCTGAAGTGGTAGAAGCTCCGATTTCATTTTTTATGCACTTGGAGAGTCATTTAGCGATGAGGCGGTGAGTACAGATGGTGGCCTCTTGAGGGAACTAGTGACAATGCTCTTATCGACACGATTTCATTGCCATACTAATAGGGTTGTGGCACATGTGTATTTGGATACAATAACTAGATATTATATACCTTTGGTGTTCTTTCTTCCTTTCTTGATGAGAGTGTTTGTTTATGTCGAACATATCATGAAATATTGTATGAAAGTGTTTGGATATAATTGTTACGTTTTTAGCTGTTTTTATTGTTTGTTATATGTAAGGTTAGTGGTATGTGAGGGATAATTTTTATTTTTTTAATATTTTAATTTATGTAAGTGTTCATAACACTTACAAAATGAACATTATTTTCTTTACATATTAATATTTGTAAGTGTTTTGAACCGTTACACAAAAATATATATATTTTCCTTTGCAAGTGTTTATAACTGTTGTAAATTAAAAAGGTTGCTGAATTTTACAAGTGTTCTAAACACTTGCAAAAGTTAAATATGAAAGTGTTTAGAACACTTGCAAAGTTTTTTACAACGGTTGTCCGAAACAGATATGTGTTCCCAATGAACACTTGCAAATGACATTTGCAACGGTTTTGAACACTTACAATTTTTTTGCAACGCCCCAATTTGTAAGTGTTTTAAACACTTGCAATTGGCATTTGTAAGTGTTTAGAACACTTACAAATCGCCTGTTTGGGTGTAGTGTTTAGGTCACGAAGGCTTCCGTTTTGACTGGCTCATCACGCATTTAAAGACCTTGAAGAGCCAACGAGTGGGGAGCCATAGGGAACTCTTGCCGAAACATCAGGAGGATCAGCAGGCTGAGGAAGCTAAGTTGGCCGAATTTGCACCTCTTCTAGAAGCTATGGATAAAGAGGTGGAGGACATCGAAGAAGCTTTGCATTTGGTGAAGCTGAAATAAGAGAAACTCCGGATCGAGCGCACACAAGCGCAAACAAGGTTGGAGGTTTCTATCAATGCTCAACGGTCTTGCCAAGCAGCTCCTTCGGGCCTCCCTGGAGATTTTTTCTCTTCTCCAGATCTCCAGTTCCTTCTAGGAGAATGAACTTGTATATATATATTTTTTATTTTCTTCTCATGTAATACTTGGGCAATAGCTCCCAATTTTGTAATGCCCCAAAGTTTATGAATGGAAAAGGATATTTATTTTCTCGTGCCATTTCTTTGTGTTACAACTGTTTGCATAGATTGTGAAGTGTGAAGTTATGTAATTCTTTCATCTCTACTTAAGTTACAATAAAAAGAACTTGTATACACATCATAAAAAGGACTTGTATATTCATAATCAACTAGATACATCGGTGGCCCAAACATAATGGCTTACACATGATAAAATTTTAACCATTTGTTGTTAATCTTGAATGTTTTATCTTCTTTCATCTTAGAAATTAAGCAATAACCTGAGTCATGAGCTTCCTTAACAATGAATGGTCCTTATCAATTTACTGCAAACTTGGGTAGAGGAAGCCCCCTGATGTGTTTCACTGCTGCTTTCAATATGAGGTCTCCCTCCATGAACTTCCTTGGTCTCACTAAGTTATCATATGCCCTGGAGAGCTGTTTCGTATACATTTGAAAGTGTTGCATCGCATTATCTCTGTGTTCATCCAACGCTTCCAACTGCCCATGTCTATTCTGAGGGAGCATGCTACTTCACAAAGCATATCGAGCAGAGGGAACTTCTAACTCCGCTGGGAGAATCATCTCGTCCCCATAAACCAGAGAGAACGGTGTATACCCTGTGGGCTTCCTCTTAGTTGTCCGATACGCCCATAATATGGCTAGTATATTGTCATCCCACGATCTTGAGAAATCCTCCATTGTTTTAGCCAAGATATTAACCAAAGTTTTGTTATTTTCTTTGTCTTGACCATTTCCCTTTGGGTATGCCACCATCGAAGTGTGATGGATAATAGAGTATTTGTCTATGAGCATCGTTACTTCCGAATTGACGAAAGGGGTTCCATTGTCTGAAAGGATAACCTTTGGGATCCTAAAATGGAAAATGATGTATTCTGTGATAAAGTTGTTTTCAACCCCTGCTATTGCCCTTCTCAGTGGTATCGCCTCAACCCACTTTGTGAAGCACTCTGTTTCTACTAGTATCCATATCTTCCCCCTCGAAGAATGGTGTATTGCCCCCACCAGGTCGAACGCCCAAGTGTGAAAAGGGTAAGGCGTTGCCGGGGAGTGTAGGTCCACTGATGGGGCATGGATCATATTTCCATGAAGTTGGAAAGCCTTGCACTTTCGAACGAACTCAATAGAGTCTTTCTCCATCGTTGGCCAATATTATCCTAAAGTCATCAACTGGTCATATAACTTGGCCCCCCTATGTGAGCTAGATTGTGCGCCTGATTGAGGACCTCGGCCACTTCTTCCTTCATGATGCAATGCAACAGCCTATTGAAGTATCCCCTTCGATAAAGCTGCCCCTCCTGAACGTAGAATCTCGGGGCCCTTCGTCGGAGACCCATCGCATCAATTTTCTCTATCGGGACAACTCCATCTTTAATGAATATAGGGATGTCTCCAGTCATCCTGAGCCTCCAAAAAATGACATTCAACTACCTCGAAGAACAATTGGCATTTGTCTCACTTTCGTTGTAGCTCCCTCGTGTCCTATTTCACTCTAGGCCAAAAGTACCCCTCTCTTTGAATTATTCAGTAGAGCGGTATCTCAGTTGTTTCGCAGTGCTCTTCATGTGTTTTCTTAAATCTTCGCTCAGCCTCTTCTGGGTCGATGCACCTCGACAACCATCCTCCTGCGTTTCTGAAGTAAAAGTTCCCCTGATTCGTAAAATATTGGGCTAATTCTCTCAGCCCCATCGCTCCTTCACTAGATTCTAATTGCCTTTTGATCTCTCCCCTCCAGTCTGCGTCCTCTTCCATTGGTAGGATTGACTGTACCATTAAAGGAGTTGTTCTTCGTTGGATCATGACAGTAGTTGTATCATTCCTCGTAACTATCTTTTGGGCAATGATGGCATATGCGTCTTGGTGGTGGTTCATCGTTCTGGGCTGCCTCTTGATCTTGGTCTGATGGAACTGGCCGAGAAGCCTCTGAATGATAGTTCTATATGGTGCCAGGCTCATATGTTTCAACGCATATTCTCCATTCACTTACTGAACCACCAAGTTTGAATCCCCTTTGATGCAAAGTGAACGGATCCCCCTTCGGAGAGCCTCTAGTAATCCCAACACCAATGCTTCATATTTTGCCTCGTTGTTGGAACAAGGGAAATCTAATTTGTAGGAAATGTAAATCTCCTCCATTCCCTTTGAAAGAATAACCCCTGCTCCTCCTTTCTTTTCTGCCGAGGATCCATCGAACTGTATTGTCCATTCCTCATCGTTGCGTCTAGGTGGTTGGCCTAAAAATTATCTCCTGGAATACTTTCTTTGGGTGGCTCAAACGTTCTTGAGGGGAAAATTGCCAATAAATCGGCGTAGGCCTGGCTTTTGATCGTGCTAGGAATCACACACTTTAAGTCATATTCGGAGAGAAGAAGGAGCCACCTAGTTGCTCTACCAATCAATATAGTTCTAGCTAACAAATACTTAATAGGATCACATATACTTACAATATGAATTGTAAAAGACAACATATAATGTCTAAGTTTTTATGCTACAAAGACTAAGGCTAAACAATGCCTTTCCAAGCTACTATATCTGACTTCTGTCCCATGGATGATCCTACTGAGGTAGTAAGTTGGCCACTCTTTCTCGTCAATCTCTTGTGCCAGCAAAGCTCCCACAAACCTCGTGGTGGATGTGAGGTACAACTGCAATGATATTCCCGCCTTTGGGGGAACCATGGCCTGTGGTGAAACGAGCAGTTTCTTCAGCCCGTCAAGAGACTCCTGATGAACCTCCTCCCACTTGAACTTCGTGTTCTTTCGCAACAGCTACATCAACGGATGTGTTATTTCGGCTAATCTAGGCACAAATCTCCTAAGGTAGTAGACTTTACCGAGGAAACTCTTCATCTCCTTTACCATTCTTAGGCATGGAAATTCCAAAATCGCCCGCTGGTTGTCCTGGTCCTTATGCACTCCTTATCGACCAACCACAAAGCCTAGGAATTTCCCACTTGTCACTCCAAAAAAATAGTTCAATGGGTTTATCTTCAATTTATACTTCCTGCAATGAGAAAACACCTTCCTCAAATTTTTCAGATGGGACTCCTACTTCCTCGATTTGATGACCAAGTCAGCCATGTAAAATTCCAAAAATTTATGAAAGAAATCATGAAAAATGGCCATCATTGTTCTTTGGTAAGTTTCCCCGACGTTCTTGAGTCCAAACAGCATCACCTTGTATATGAAGTTGCCCAACGGGGTTCTGAATGATGTTTTCTCTGCATCCATGGGGTCCATCTTGATCTGGTTGTACCCTACATACCCATCCATGAAGCTATACATCTCATGACCTTCCATTGCATCTATCAGGCTATCGATGGAGGGTAGAGGGAACTCATCTTTGGGGCAAGCTCTATTCAAATCTCTGAAGTCCACGCAGATCGTTATTTGGTTTTTGTATTTCTTCCCCATCGGGACATTACTGGATAGCCAGAGTGGGTGCTATATCGGTGTGATGAACCCTATCATTAGTAAGTGTTGATACAAAAATTAGTATGCTGATGTGAACAAATAATAAGAAGACACGTGTCAACCTACGTGGCACAATAGCAACGAGAAAAGTTATTCCCCCGACCAACATACTCACTTTGAGCAACAGGTATACTCCGAGGAACGCTAGTCTTCCGAGGAACACCAACCCTCCGAGGAACACTTATCCCCCGAGGAACTCCAATTCTCCGAGGAACTCTTGGACGACGAGCAATTAAGGCGGTTCGAGCTGCATCTCGACCACAACATTAATTTCCAGATAATCAACAGTTCAATTATTCATTGAATGCTTATCATCTTGACGCGCACGTTTGAAGAACATTAAGTGAATTACCCTTTCATATGTATATCATTTAATGTAACACCCTTTCATGTACAGCCTAAGGGCTATAAATACCTTATATCACCCTCATTCAAAGGGACCGGAATTTCTGAGTAGAACTTGTAATCGAGAATTTCCAAACACTCAGCAATAACATAACAGTGGACGTAGCCCATTCATATAAGGCTGAACCACTTTAAAATTCTTTGTCTCATTTATTTATCTGTGATTAAATTATTAGAGTGATCTAGTTTTTTACATCAACAGATTGGCGCCGTCTGTAGGAACGATTGTTATTATCGCTTTTCACCAAAAATCATTCATCATCAATGGCAGATAACCCGGAATCTAGCAATCGAAACACTGGAAATACTGGAAATTCTCCAAATACCTCTGCACCTCCAGATCTGGATGGGATTATGATGAATCTGGCTCAAGGACAAACCGCCATGCAAGAAATAATGCGACAACTCATACAGACCCATCATGGCGATGCACCTGCACGTTCAGGACAGCGAAGTGGTTAGAGGCAAACTTATTTACTTTCTTCACGATCCAGGCGTACTGAGTCATAACGTAATGAGGAGTCTGATGATTTCTCTTATTAACCTGGGCGAACTTCGTCAATAAAGGCTACAGATACTGATCAACGTATCACTCTCTCTCCAGAAAGACCCAGTGCCTTGGAAAGACTGAGTAGGGTGTCTCCTTTCAGTCGATTAGGCCCTAGGAGGAATAGGAGTCCACCTAAGACCATATCGAGGAGTTTTCGACGACCATCAGATCTAAGAGAAGGATCAGCACAATCACGACCAGTTGCTCGTCAAGATAGATCTCAAGAGGCCACATCAGAACAATCAATCGCTCGAACTAATAAACCCGAGGAAGGAAACGATGCATGGAAGGGTTCCATTCAGCGCTTGGAGGATAGATTGGGAGAAATGGCCAAGGCGAAGAATCCCTTACAACGAACTTTTGTTCAAGGGACACCTTTTGTCCAGGCCATTGTGGGTTTTCCTACCCCTTCAAAGTTTAAAGCACCTATGGTGACCCCCAAATATGATGGAAAGACATATCCTGTTTTACACATAGAGCAATATCAAGCTGCTGCCGACATCTATGCCGTCCCCGACGAGATGAGATGCAGAGCATTCTTAGGAACTCTTACTGGAGCTGCCCAGATATGGTACAACAATCTTCCTCGGGGTAAGATTTCAACTTTCTTTCAATTGGCCGAGTTGTTCATCGGCAATTTCTGTTTTGGAGCAAAACCAGTAAAAAGAGTAGCACACTTATTAAGTGTTAGACAAAAATCTGGTGAGAGTACTAGAGATTACATAACTCGTTTCAATAATGAGAAGCTGGAAGTCATAGATTATGAGGAGAAGACAGCAATCACCGCCTTGATAAGTGGGTTGTTGCCTAATAAGTTGTATTACACTTTGGCGAAAGATCCACCTAAAACTATGTCAGGGTTGATGGCAAAAGCGGCCAAAATCATGAATGCCGAGGAGGCTATGGCTGCGAAGAAGAATATGGATAAAGAAACCAAGGTGTAAGACGACAAATCCAAGAAGAAAGAGCATAAGGGAAATGGCAGTGACAAGCATTCCAAGAATAATAGGTCGTCATGGGAAGTCCTGAAGAAATTCAATAATTATACTCCTTTGAAAATGGGTATTAATCATGTCTTGGAAGAAATCAAGAATAACGAGGAAGTAAAGTGGCCAAAGAAACTGAGGTCGGACCCTGAACTGAGGAACAGGGATAAATATTGCGAGTTTCATAAGGATCACGGCCATATGACCAAAAATTGAAACACTCATCCGAAGAGGGAAATTAGCAAAGTATGTTGATCGGGGAGGCGAAAGAAGAAATAATGACCGAACTAGAGAAAGGTCTAGATCTCCTCGTCGAGCAGAGGAGAAAAAGGAAAGGGATCATGAAGATGATACAGAGGATGACCCCGATCTTCCCAAGAAACCAAGGCAGCCAGAACGAGAGGTATTTTCAATACGCTTTGGAACATTTGATTGTAACGTCATTACAGGAGGAGATGCAGGAGGAGGAGATCTTACTGCAGAAAGAAAAGCTTACCTCGGAGAGGCACAAGCTTGCTCGTACATTCAGTGAATAAATTTGGCCGAGGAGGATCGTTCGAGGAAGGTAAACAAAGAGAAACTGGTTATTGGCTTTTCAAAAAATGACCTGGCAGGTGTTCTTTACCCGCACGACGACCCTTTGGTGATCAAAATGAGGATGAAAGAAGTAGTGATTTCAAGGGTGCTGGTAGACAATGGCAGTTCGGCGGACATCATGTATTATTCATGCTTTGACAGTTTAAATTTGAAATTATCTCAATTAGAACCTTATCACAGACCTCTATTGGGTTTTGTTGGTGAGAAAGTCTTTCCACTTGGGACGATCAAGTTGGATATATTCATTGGAACTTGGCCTGCTTGTCGAACAGAAAAAATACGCTTCTTTGTGATGGATAAGAATGTGCAATCAGCTTACAACATCATCATGGGAAGAGTTGGTTTGAAGAAGTTCGAAGCAGTTCCATCTACAGTACATCAATGTTTAAAATTCCCTACAAATTTTGGAGTAGGAGTTGTGAAAGGTGATCAAAAAGTAGCTCGGGAATGCTATTATTCATCTGCCGAGCAAGAGGAACTTGAAGAATCAAGGAAAAAGACTACTACTTACCAGGTGGAGGAAGGTACAGAAATTGAAACACTTGATCCCCGAGATGAATCCCAACTTGTAAAAATTACAGGTGGTGGAATCTACAGAAAATGTTATTCTGAACGACGAGCATCCTGAACGAGTAACCCAGATAGGATCATCGTTGGATGTTTCAATAAAACAAGAGTTGATAACTTTTTTGAGAAACATAAAGAAAACTTTTGCATGGAGTCATGAAGACATGCCAGGAATAGATCCAAACTTCTTATGCCATAAACTCAATGTGAATAGGGAGATCAAGCCTGTAAAGCAGAGAAGAATGGTATTTAGCCCAGAGAAGAATCAAGCTATTCAAGAGGAGGTCGACAAGATCCAGAAAGCCCAATTCATTGAAGATGTGAAGTATCCAGACTGGTTGGCAAATGTGGTGATGGTAAAGAAGAAAAACAATAAATGGAGAATGTGTGTTGATTTCACTGATCTCAACAAGGCCTGCCCAAAGGATCACTTCCCATTGCCCAGAATTGACCAACTAGTGGATGTTACCTCGGGGCACGAGCTGCTCAGCTTCATGGATGCTTACTCTAGTTACAACCAGATCAAAATGAAACCTGAAAACAGGGAAAGAACTTCTTTTATTACCCCTAGGGGAACTTATTGTTATAATGTTATGCCTTTTGGTTTGAAAAATGCAGGAGCGACATATCAACGGCTGATGAACAAGGTTTTTGCCGAAAAAATCAGTTACAACATGGAAGTCTATGTCGACGATATGCTGACAAAGAGCAAGAAAGTTGCTGAGCATCTAGTTGACTTAGGTCAGACCTTTGATCAACTGGATAAATACCAGATGAAGCTCAACTCGACGAAGTGCACATTTGGAGTACGATAAGGAATGTTCCTCGGGTACATCGTCAACCAACGAGGCATTGAGGCAAATCCAGCAAAGATCAAAGCTCTTTTAGGGTTGCGATCTCCAACGACGAAGAAAGAAGTCCAGAGTCTTACAGGACGAGTTGCATCACTCAATAGATTTGTATCTCGAGCAACTGATAGGTACCTTCCATTCTTCAAAACATTCCGAAAAACTTTCGAGTGGAATGATGAATGTGAAAAAGCTTTTCAAGACTTGAAGAAATATTTGGGAACACCTCCACTGCTGTCCAGACCAATGATGGGAGAAAAGTTGTACTTATACCTGGAAGTGTCAGAGAATGCAGTCAGCTCGGCATTGATCAGATTGGAGAATGGAGTCCAGAAGCCAATTTATTACACAAGTAAGGCTTTTCGAGGTGCAAAAATCAGGTACCCAAAGCTGGAAAAATTGGCATTGGCATTAATTGAAGCAAGTAGAAGAATGAGGCCTTATTTCCAGGCCCATACCATCGTCGTGTATACCGACATGCCATTGAGACAAGCCCTTCATAAGCCAGAAAGATCAGGAAGACTGATGTATTGGGCAATAGAGCTCGGTGAATATGATATTGTGTATGAACCCAGATCATCATTAAAAGGGCAGGCTGTAGCAGACTTTATAGTAGAATTTACATATCCTGATACCCCCGAGGAACAAAAGTTGCTCGCTGACCAACCTGTGGATGTTACAGGATCAACAGACACAAGTCCAGATCAACTCCGGTTGGTAAAAGGGCTTGTGGATGTAAAAAGATCATCAAATTGAAACCCAGACCAACTCCGGTTGGTAAAAGGGCGAGAAGAGATGGTCGGCGAAGAACGAAAAATATCAGGGGAGGATGAAATGAAACAACAGATATTTCACCGAGGAACTCTGTCAGATAAGAAATTTGAAGACGAGTTACCTACATGGAAATTATATGTAGATGGGTCATCTTGCACAACAGGTTGTGGGGCAGGGATTGTTTTGAACACCCCAGATGAGATTGACGTGGAATATGCCTTACGATTCCAATTCAAAGCTTCCAATAATGAGGCTGAGTATGAAGCCTTGATAGCAGGTCTTAATTTAGCAAAGATTATGGAAGCGCAACAAGTAATGGTATTCAGTGATTCTCAATTAATTGTGAATCAGATGATGGGAACGTATGCAGTTAAAGGAGAATTAATGATCAAGTATCATGCAAAGGCGATGGATTTGTTGGCAGAATTTGATGCCATTCAGTTGATCAGAATACCAAGAATGGAGAATGCACAAGCAGACGCACTGGCCCGACTAGCATCAGCTACTCGTACCGAGTTGCGAAGAATGATACCAATTGAGGTGTTAGAAAGTCGAAGCATAGATGAAGACCTGACGATGAATATTATTACTCTTGATTTAGGACCATCTTAGATGGATCCCATCAAGGCATATGTCGAGGAAGGAGAATTATCGGAGGATAAGATCGCTGCCAAGAAATTGAACTTTAAAGCTGCTCGGTATGTACTAACTAATGGTGTTTTGTATAGACGAGGAATTATGGCAGGTTTGAAAAGATGTGTGCATCCCTCCGAGGTGAAGGAATTGATTGAAGAGATCCATGAAGGATCCTGTGGAGCCCATGTAGCAGGTCGGACACTTTTGCAAAGGGTGATGACACAAGGATACTACTGGCCAACGATGAGGGCTGATTGTATAGCCTATGCTAAGAAATGTGATAAATGCCAACGTTTTTCCTCCATCCGACGAACTCCGCAAGCATTGTTGACACCCATAACTTCTCCTTGGCCTTTTTCCATGTGGGGAATGGATTTGGTTGGACCCCTGCCAACGACCCGAGGAAGATTCAAGTACCTCGTCGTCGCAGTGGATTATTTTACTAAGTGGGTAGAAGCTGAGCCTCTGATTGATATGACATACGAGAAGGTGTACCAATTCGTTTGGAAGAATATCATCTGATGATATCGTCTCCCTCATGCCTTCATCACAGACCATGGAACACAATTTGATAATGAGGAGTTTGCCGCCTATTGTCATCAATCAAACATTTTGAAGGTTCATTCAGCACCAGGGCATCCTCAAAGCAATGGGCAGACTGAAGTGACGAACATAACATTATTAAATGGTTTGAAAAAGAGGCTAAATGAGGATAAAGCTAATTGGATTAATGAGCTACAGTCAGTATTGTGAGCTTACCGAACAACTCCCCGAGCAGCGACCGGAGAATCACCATATATGCTGGCATTTGGAAGTGAGGCTGTAATACCCGCCGAGTTGGGTCTTCCAACACACAGAGTGCTGAATTTCAATTCCCCAGTCAGCGACTTGATGAGGAGACTAGATTTGGACATGCTTGAGGAAGTTAGAGAGGAGGCAACCATTAGGAATGCTGCTTATCAACAGCGAACAACCCTGTTCTACAACAAGAGGGTGAAAAAATGTGACTTAAAAGAAGGAGATTACGTGCTAAAGAAGGTCATTCAGAAGCACAATAAGTTGGAAGCAAACTGGCATGGACCTTACCGAGTTACCGCAGTTGTCCGACCAGGAACTTACCGAATAGCAACTCTAGAAGGAGAGGAATTTAAGAATGCATGGAATGCTGAACACCTACACAAGTATTATCAGTGATGTAAAATGTAAAGCAGTTCCATCAATATGAATAAAACGATGATATTTCACAATCTTCTCTCCTTTTATTGAAAGTTTTTCGGGGAATACTAGTGTGTTTAACACTACGCTGCTCGGCAGTAAAAAGAAAACGATAGTTCAGACCCACGACCAACTTCAGTTGGTAAAAGGGCGAGAACAAACTATACTCCTTTGGTTAGGAGGCGTACACTAGTGTGACCAACTAAGGTTGGTAAAAGATCTAGTGGACATGATAGTTCAGACCCACGACCAACTCCGGTTGGTAAAAGGGCGAGAACAAACTATACTCCTTTGGTTAGGAGGCGTACACTAGTGTGACCAACTAAGGTTGGTAAAAGATCTAGTGGACATGATAATTCAGACCCACGACCAACTCCGGTTGGTAAAAGGGAAAGAACAAACTATACTCCTTTGGTTAGGAGGCGTACACTAGTGTGACCAACTAAGGTTGGTAAAAGATCTAGTGGTCATGATAGTTCAGACCCACGACCAACTCCGGTTGGTAAAAGGGTGAGAACAAACTATACTCCTTTGGTTAGGAGGCATACACTAGTGTGACCAACTAAGGTTGGTAAAAGAGCTAGTGGACATGATAGTTCAGACCCACGACCAACTCCGGTTGGTAAAAGGGCGAGAACAAAAGATGATCAACGAAAGACCAATCTCGGTTGGTTAGGAAATAAGATATGCTCTCAAATGCCAACTTATGTTGGTCGGGAAGTAAGTTTATTACATAAAAGTTCCTCGAAGAACAAATATTCCAAACTTAACCAAGTATAGTTGGTCGGGGATAAAAACCCACTAATTGTAGTTGGTCGACGAGGAAAAATCTTTGACCTTGGTTAGTCGGGCACATTTTATGAAAAAGACAAAATTTACCAAGTATAGCTAGTCGGGGATAAAAACCCATTAACTATAATTGGTCGACGAGCTCAACTTAACAACCTTGGTTGGTTGTAAGAAATTTTAACATTTTTATACTCATTACTTTATTGTTAAGTAGTAGAGCAACACTACTGGTACTTGTAATTTTTTACTAAGTTGGTCGATGAATATCACAATATTGTTATCTATTTAAACAGATACATATGCATAAATATAAAGTGTTTGACAAGAACAAAAACAATAGCAATACAGATTTGCAAACAGAGAATGAAGGTCTTTCATTAAAATTCAAAACGAATTACAATTTACATATGTGTACTAACTATTACATTGAGATCCCTACTCTATTGGTTTCTTTCCATCAGCTTTCGAAATAGGTTCCTCGCCAGCAGGCGGATCATTTAAAGTCTGAGGAGAGTTAATGAAGTTCAAATCCTTCAGCATCCTAACATTCATTACTGAAAGAGTATCCAATAGATGCTCGGGACGAGATACTTCAATCTGAGAGTGAAGATTATAGTCGCCAAGGTATTTTGCGATTAAGCTCCGAGGAATGGCACGAGTTGGGATCCATTCCATGTCCAAGTTATACGGTGGCACTGGCAAGTCAAGAACCCCGGGATCATAATAATCCCACAGGTAGTGCCCATGTTCAAGCTTCAGCACGGCCAAGGCATTCAACCAACCTTGCTTGTAACCTTCATTATTGGCATTTTCAATGCGAGCATCCAAGTGATAAAGGGCCTCATTGTAGCCTGCATTCCAGAACTCCCTGGGCTGTTTATTAAATTGAAATGTCAACTTTTCAAGCTTCTCAAGAAAGTTTCTGGCAAGAGCATCCTTATTATTCAGAGCAGACTTCGTCGCAGTAAGTTGATCCTCTAAAGTTAGGATTTTCTTGGACATTTCAGATAAAGCCCGATCTTTTGCGTTCAACTGGTATGCTTGAGTTTCCAATGTTGACATAGTACGAGCTTCTTCAATACTACGAGGAGTTCTTGATCGACTCCGAGCAGGTGGAGTATTTCGTTCCTCGACAACATCCTGGGAAACTCTTCGTCGCCCACGAGAACCTCTTCCTCGTCCCCGAGCAGAAGTAGAAGTACCAGATCTTCGCAGGATATCCAACTCTTGCCTTAATTTGGCATTCTCAACCTCTAAGAAGGAAAATCCCTCATCGGTCACTGGGATTACCGCAGTTAAAGAAGAGGCTGCAGACTTATATTGTGCTAGCTCTTTCTGCAAATTATTATTCTCTTGCTCCAGCAGTTCAGCAATTTGTCTACAAGCTTCAACTTCTCCCTTTAGGGTCCTCTCCCTAACATCATACCCAGTAAGGAGTTTGTCGTAGCCCTTCTCGGCAGAAATCTGTTGATATTTCTTTTCATACCCCTCATGTAACAAGGCATTTGACTCCTGGTACTGATCCTTAAAATCTTCTAGAGTATATTGAAGCTCCTCGATCATATCATAGTAAGCCACGTTATTGGCCACAGCTCGATCAAGTAAGCCCTTCAGGTATTGATAAGCTTCTACTTCCTGCTCTGAAGCACTATGGCCAAGGATGTCGGCAACTTCTGATGCACTTAGGTCTGTGTGACCAGCTTTATAATATTCATGGCATTGCTACATCAACTTTGTGTCATTAGCAGACAGAAGATCCATCCTGGCCAGAAACTAACAGAGAAAGAAAAAGAAGATCAAGACAGAGTGCAGATAAAGAAGAGACAATCATATGGAAGAAAAGAACTCCAATTTTATTAGATCATAAGGCAAAGTTACAAAGATCTGGGATACAAAGTACAAGTAAAAGAAAAACAGAAAGAGAATACCGAACAACTTCACACCTTTTCCTTATCCCCCAAGACTTTCTCGAGAGGCTGGGACGAGGAGCTTGGTTGCTCGATGGAAATAATGAGCTGGTCGGCGGGAGCTAGAACTTGTTTTGGAGGAGCTGGTAGAGATGAAAGATCCTTGTCAGCAGGTTGAGTAAGGATGAGATCACCCACTACCAATGCAGATTCTTCTGAGGCACTTCGTCCTCTTCTTCATCCTCGATGGCTGGGGGAGGACCAGGGAGATGCTGTTGAAATAACTCAGAGTCCTCGCTCACCTTCAATTCTTGCAAAGCAGCAACCCAGCCATCTCGAAAGTATTTCAAACTTCCATATTTCACCTGAGTCATCATGGAAGCCACTCCCTTGTTCCACCCTTTGTCCCAACCTGTGCTGAAAGACTTCTTTATTTCCTTCTTTCTTTTCGTTTTCTCCGAGGAGAGCTTCTCGGATAGAAGGTCCTCGGAGGCTTTCAGCTTGGCCTCCAACTCCTCCTTCTGATGATTTGCTTCGCGCAGAAGGGTCAGCTCTTCCTCAGCTGATTTCAGCTTATTTTCAAGCTCCCCGAAGGTGGTGAGCTTCTCAGAGTATTTCTTATTCTCCCTCTCCAAGTCCTTCACTTTATTTCCCAACTGCACCTTATGTGCTTCAGATGCAGCCAGTTTCTTCTCCCATTCACCTTTATCCTCGTCGTACTTCTGACGGGATTCCTTCAGAGATTGGGCCAAACCCTGGAATGCATCCTCTACTCCAGACGAGGAGCTTGAAGCGTTGAGTGCTTCATCTTTCTTCATAATGGTGTTAAAGCAACTCACCAGCTAAAAAAAGAAAGTACTGATGAGTTAGTGCCGAGATACATATATTGATAGAAGGAAATAAGAATTCAAAATAAGAAGAAACTTACTGAAGCAATGTGACGATTAGCTAGGGATGTCAGCATATCCCTAGCCATGTTTTCCTCAATGCCTTGGACTTCAGAAATAATCCAAGTCTTTACTGAGCTCATTGCAGAGCTCGGGGGAATGATGGTTGGAACACTAGCTCCACTAGTTTGGAGCTGGGGAATGACTTCAGAAAAACTAACCGAGGAGGACTTCTTCAATCTCCTCGGTGTCTTCTCAACAATCTCAACCAAAGAAGAATTTTTGGTCGGAGAGATAGTGATTACTACCACAGGCGCATCCTTTTGTACAGGAGCCACCGGGGGCTTCTCGGTGGCCTTCTGAGGAATAGCAGAAGGGGCAGCAACCATTTTCTTTGTCCCTTTAAGGACATCATCTTTATTTCTCTTTCCATCTCCAGCAGAGGAGGTCTCTTCAAAGAGAGCAGGAACTCTTCTCTTGCCCATCTTCTGACTCAAAGGAATGTGAGAGTCTGGTGAAGAGTCTTCAGAAGCTGGCAATGGTTCGCTAATGCTAGCCACAGGACGAGCAGTATAAGAGGATGTATAGCTCCTGTACTGCAGCAAGTATGAATCAGACCTAATGCGCTCGTCTGCAACCTTCTGATGCAAACTCCAGATATGTTTTAAATGCTTGATATTAACTTTTGTTTCTTTTGGAGTTTTTCTCTTGCTGTCAACTGCAAACAAAAACATAGTGAAATATCAGTCATATATTTTGTCAAGCGCAATGAAATCATAATTTAAAAAAACAAAATAAGATGAAAATAACCTATCCCATTGCCATATGGAGGGCATTTGGGACCCTCATATACTTCGTCTCCAGCCAAAGGGGCATGTTGCCAACTTTTTACAACTACTCCATGTTCAAAATAATCCCTGTTGGCATCAGGGAGGTTGACTACTAGAGCCCTATTCAAAAATCTAGTTTTTAAATAATAAACATTGTCTAAAACAGCCCATCTATAACAGTACATAATCTCAGGAATTCCTATACGAGTTCCATGAGTTTGATTTAACCTATACACCCCATTAACTATTCTCCATGTGTTGGGGGCTATTTTTGCAGGGACAACGTCGAAATACTGACAGAATTCTAAGCATAAAGGGTTTGGTGGAAAAGAAAATCCACATTCAGCAATAAAGAGGCTAGGGAACCAATGTCCCTCAGCCAAATCAAAATAACTTGAAGGCTCAAAAAGAACCTCCAAAATTACCCAAGATGGAATAGAGAAATCAGAACGGAATTTCTCAAGAGACTCAATAATGTAAACCATGATGAATAAAAGAAGAAGAAAGAAGAGCTTACAGGGAAAAAGGAGATCTGTTGACAAACAAACGAAGAAAATGATGGACGCATAGGAGAGAGAAAAGCTATAGAAAACTCGAAAGCAGAAATTGAAAAGGTAGAAGACGATGGGATTGCCTCTGAGGCTTAAATACTTTGCCTTGGGAAACGGCGAAAGAAATGATTACAAAAAGGAAACTATTACGCTACCGGCGGCTAAAAGGACAAAAAAGGTCACGAAGATCGAAGCGCCTATAAAAATGCAAAAAGACGGATTCTGCGAATTTGGAAGGAAATTCAAATATGAAGAAAAGGCTCCTAAAACCCAGGAAGGTCATTTAATATCGCCATATACCGAGAAAGAATGTTCCATGCTCCTCAAAGTTCGAAACATGAAACATTGGGGGCTGGTGTTGATACAAAAATTAGTATGCTGATGTGGACGAATAATAAGAAGACACGTGTCAACCTACGTGGCACAATAGCAACGAGGAAAGTTATTCCCCCGACCAACATACTCACTCCGAGTAACAGGTATACTCTGAGGAACGCTAGTCTTCCGAGGAACACCAACCCTCCGAGGAACTCTTATCCCCCGAGGAACTCCAATGCTCCGAGGAACTCTTGGACGACGAGCAATTAAGGCGGTTCGAGCTGCATCTCGACCACAGCATTAATTTCCAGATAATCAACAGTTCAATTATTCATTGAATGCTTATCATCTTGACGCGCACGCTTGAAGAACATTAAGTGAATTACCCTTTCATATGTGTATCATTTAATGTAACACCCTTTCATGTACAGCCTAAGGGCTATAAATACCTTGTATCACCCTCATTCAAAGGGACTGGAATTTCTAAGTAGAACTTGTAATCGAGAATTCCCAAACACTCAGCAATAACATAACAGTGGACGTAGGCCATTCATACAAGGCTGAACCACTTTAAAATTCTTTGTCTCATTTATTTATCTGTGATTAAATTATTAGAGTGATCTAGTTTTTTACATCAACAGTAAGCATTGAACCTCTTCCTTGATCTTTAAATCTAGCTCAGGCTTATACGTTCTCGTCTCTTGCTTCATTGAAATGGCTGAAGGCATTACGTGCAACTTATGGCAGCTTACTTCCTCATCGAGCCCCTATATCTCTATGTATTTCCACGCGAAGACGTCTATAAACTCCCGAATCAACTCAACCAAGGCCTCTCATTTCTCCTTACTGAGATCCTTCGAGATGAAGATGGGCCTTGGATCTCCTCCTTCTTTGGCCAAATTCAACTATTCTAGTTCTTGGGCCTGCGGTTTTGATCGATCCGCCATGTACTCTGGTTCCTCAACAACTTCCTCCACTAATTCCTGTATGCTGGAGTTATTTATCACCATGCATTGTCCCCGTTGGTCCACCAAAAATCATTCATATATCGGGTCAACCTCATCATTAGTTTCTTCGGCCACCTGCACACACCGTTACAATCGATATACCATATTTTCTTCTTCGGTAATGAACTTCTTACTTTGTCTGTTGATAATGGTGACTGCCTTCCTCTTCTTCTCTCTAGAAGCCTCGACCACTCTTTTTCCTGAGAACCGGCTCAGCACGCTTTGTCGTTGGACCTCGTACTCCATTAGATCCGCTCTAGGCCTCATCCTATCTTTGGGATACTTCGAGATGCTTTGGGGCCGCGGGACTACCTGGTGAGCTTCTTCGGTCATCATTCCTATGCTTCTTACAAAGAGGCCCTTCGCTATCGAGGAACTAACCCTTGGTTGTGTATCCTGTGGTACGTTGTGTTACGTTGAAGGAACTAACCCTTGGTTGCGTATCCATACCCTTCCTATTAGTAGATTATAGGAAGTTGAACTCTCTGTTACGTGGAACTTGACATGGGAACTTAGATTTCCCATTACAATCCCAACATTAACATACCTAATGGATTTGGAAGATTGGTTATCATACCTCAAAATCACCAAAGGCATAGGGACCAACCTTTCTTTTGGGATATTGGTTGCGTGGAAGGAGTTGATTGGCATGATATTGATGGAAGCTCCTCCATCTATTAGAGTCCTTTCAAAGCTAACTCCATTGACGCTGACAGTCACATACAATGGCCTATTATGAGGGAACCTTACAGCCCTATCTGCATCGCTGAAGGTTACTTATGACAGAAACCTTGTTACCAACCTGGCCATGGGTCCCTTCCATCTCAGCGAAGGGACTGCATTCTTCTTCGCAATATCAAGTATTGCCTGGGTTATCTCCAATATACTCTCTTTCGGAATCCCCACCTGGTCGAAGAACCAGGTGAACTTTGGGGATTTTGAAACTGCGCAGTACTCTAGGACTGGGTCTGTTTCTTCACCTTCCACACCGTATACATCCTCCACATCCTTGGCACTTTCTTCATCATAGGACAAAACTACATTAGCCATTCCCTTCGTACAACCTTCCAGAGCTTCCTTAAATTCCTCTCATTTTGACATTGGCTCTCTTACTTCTCTCTCGGCCTCTTCATCATAGGCCACTACGATATTGGCCCCATATGCTGGCAGTGGGTTGTTGTTGACATTATGTGGAGGGATTTGCAATGTCCTTGCCTTTAGTACTTATCGATGATTCTCCTCAGCGTGAAAAAACTCTCTGTTAGGTGCTGGATCTTCCGATGGACCTGGCAATACTTGGAATCCGCCCTCGTTGCTGCATCGGGGTCCCCAATGGGAATGCCCTTTGGTTTGTAAATCGTTCCTCCTTGGACCATCGCATTATATCAGCTGACAGCTTCCTCCACTGTACAAGGAAATGGTGGTGGGTCCTCCCTGCCCCTTCCAAACTTCCTCTTATTATCCTTCTTCGGTGCCTAAACATCATGCGCACCGCCACCGGATTTGGTCGTACCACCAAGAAAATATTTCTTGCTGCTTTTAAGAACGCCAAAAAAGTCCCCTCGTGTGTCTCATTGATAAGATGGTAGATGCACTCAGGAAGAAGCCCTCAGCGTAGATTTGTAATAACTTGGATTCTTTGGCCTCCTCCCTCATGTCTAGGGATCTTTCCCTGAACCTTCGAACATATGCCACCACTTCTTCCCCGAGGCGTTGCTTCTCCATCACCAGTTGGGTCAAAGTAAATTCATCTTTTGCGAGAAAGAACTTCTGGACGAACAAAACATGCATCTCTTCCCACGTAGAAACAGTTTGGGGAGCCAAATGAGAATACTAGGTGTATGCTTTATCGGTTAGGGATTTAGAGAACTCCCTCAACCTGAGCTTCTTATTGTTGCAATGCGCCCCCAAGTGTTCAACAAATCGCTTAATATGATCCTTCGAATTCCCACCCTTCCCTGTGTGTTTTTCAAAAATAGGAGGAATATTGTCCTTTGGGTAGGGCTCATTGTTGTATTCTTGTGGATAAGGTGTTCGAAAGTTATCACAAACTGAAGTTACCTCTCCAGTAGATTGCGAGGAGGTTTGCATGAACTTTAACATCTCTTTTTGCATCTCCTTTCTCATTTCCTCCATGGGTGATGCCACTGGTGCAACCACCAATGGGACCATGGGCTAAGTGTTCATTGCAGCCGAAGCAGTCGTCATAGTTGGGGCCGTTGAAACTCCTGAGGTTCCCACGGCTGGATTCACGATAGAGGGTATACTCACTGGGACTGTTCCCGTTATACCTGCACTTGGCGGGGCCGTTGGGGCCTCCCGTGGTGTTACGAAGGAGTTGGTTCCAAATCCCCCCAACACCGTTGAAGCTACCAAAGTTTGCAAAAACTCATAAAACTTACTCATGAGGAGTGCCACCTGAGTATGTCCCGACCCTTCACTCGTGGAAGCCTGTGTCACCCCTGGAATGCCTGTCGTCGCCTGAACTGGAGGTACCTCTATTCGAGGAGCTCCATCCCTTAGAGGCTCCAGTTCTCTCGCAGCTTGTTCTTCATTGTGTTGGATGTCATCAAAGTTGAGCATTCGATTAACATTATCTTGCGTCATACTCCCTACTTAGAAGAATACCTCCTCAGCGGAGTCGCCAAATGTAAGAGGGTAGTTTAGATAAGATGGAGGCGTAACCCCTTTTGAGTACGGTGATGATAAGTTAAATAGATAAAACCTTGGATTAGTGATAGAACACGCAAACATAAAATCAATGAAGGTAGAACATAGTTTAAACTCACAAATCTCTCGTGTATAACTCAGAAGATAGTAATGAACTTAGAAGTAACTTAGCTAGAGGGAGAGAGAAGTAAGAACCCTAGATACACCTTGGTAGGCAGGAAAACACACCCAAACACTCTCAAGAATCTATGTCACATATTAAAAGCTTTGTAATAAATGATAATGGCGAGTGAATAAGACCTCTGGTTTGTAATAACTCTCTCTGATGTGTATTCTCTATAGTAATAACTTCTTGAACTCTCAAAAGATCATCCTCTCCTCAGGGGTGGTTGGGGTCCTTAAATAGCCCCCCCCCCCCCCCCCACACACACACACAGCATCCCCGAGGCCACTCAGTCATTAAAGACTATGAAAGACACCCCTCGTACTTTATGTCACAACATTAAATGTCTGATGCACTAGTTGTCTCCACGTCATAAACATTAAATGCCAAGACATTCCTTTTGCCTAACCACTGTGTGTCAGGGGGCTGTTGTCGCAGAGGTGGCTCACCAACTGCTTGACAGTCCCAAATACCATGGTGGTTTACTCAAGTGCAGGTCTGACATTGTTTAGCTAGCTAGTGACATCACCTATATTAGATGTGACATTAAGTAAAGGGCTATTTGGTTCAGATCTCAACGCCCGATGGAACTCCAAGCTGCTCCGCCCGAGGTTCCACGGTCAGGGTTCTTCGGTGTTTTACCAGGTGTATCCAAGATGGTTAGGATGAGCCCCAACGGTGTCTCACTTCTCAATCCTCCAAACCAAGTCCCTCTAAAGTTCCCGCGGTGAGGTCATTTGATAGAGCATGTAATCTCTCCCAGGCCCTGCCAAGCCTGGTCTCTCGCGAGTAACGTTTGACCTCACACTAAAACTCTTTATTATTCTCGTTACATAAGTACAACCGTTATAGATTACAGTCAATATAAACAAAGATACAATATGACTAATACAACCAGCTAAAATACAAGTTGTCACGCTGAGCTACCTCGCTTGAGCTACCACGCTGAGCTATCACGGTGCCTTAATCCCCAAAGCATTGTTGCTAATGTGGAATTACTTCTAATATCAAAATTACCTTCAAGACCCCTCTACAGATAGCGATGGGAGTGTGGGAGTCATCTGGGGCGATCAGAAGTATTCCGATGCCATATCCTTTTTTGTTGGCAGTGCCATCGAAGAAAGTTTTACATCGAAGGTCGTCTTGAGCAGCGCAGAGGATGTTTTCATTTAGGAATTCGGAGATCCAGTCATCAGCTTCTTCTGTGGGGTGGTCAGCGAGGTAGTCAGAGATGGCTCTTGCTTTCATGGATTTTTTCATGATGTTTATGATATCAAACTCAGCTAGGAGCATCAACCATCGGGCCATTCGTCTAGATAAGGTGGGTTTCTCAAGCAGGTACTTAATGGGGTCCATTTGGGATACAAGTTTGATGAGGAAGGCGAGCATGTAGTGTCGCAACTTTTGGGTGACCCAAACAAGCGCGACACATGCCTTTTCCAAATAAGTGTAGTTGATTTCATACCAAGCCAATTTGTGACTGACGTGATATATGGATCTTTCTTTGTGGGAATCTTCAAGGTATTGAGCTAGCAAAGCCCCAGCTACAGTGTCGGTTATGGTTAGGTATAGAAGCAAGGGGAGACTAGGATGTGGTGTAGGAGTACCAGAGGTTGGGTTAGATATTGTTTGATTCGTTCAAAAGCTTCTTGGCAAGCATCATTCCAAACCTTGGTTGAATCCTTTCGAAGGAGTTTGAAAATAGGTTCGCAGATGGAGGTTAGATGGCTGATGAACCAGCTGATGTATTGTAATTTCCCAAGGAATCCACGGACTTCTTTCTCCGTTCGGGGAGGTGGCATCTCAAGTATGGCTTTCAGCTTGGCAGGATGTGCATCTATCCTCTTCTCATTGACCATGAATCCCAAGAGTTTCCCCATTGTAACGCCGAAGACACATTTCTGTGGATTCAGTTTCATCTGATATCGTCGCAATCCTTTGAAGAACTTTTGGAGGGCAGGAACATGACCTTCTCTAGTTTTGGATTTGATAATCATATAATCCACATAGACCTTGACTTTTATTATGAATCAGATCGTGCAGGATGGTCATGGCGGCCCTCTAGTAGGTAGCCCCAACATTCTTGAGACGAAATGGCATAACAGTGAAGCAAAAGGTTCCCCATAGGGTGATGAATGCGGTTTTTTATTGGTGATCTGGGTGCATTTTTATTTGGTTGTACCCGACAAACCCATCAACGAATGACTTGAGAGCATGACTGGCTGTGTTGTCCACGATCATGTCAATATTGGGTAACGGGTAATCATTCTTTGGAGAGTCTTTGTTCAAGTCCCGATAGTATACACACATCCGAAGTTTCCCTCCTGATTTCGGTACAGACACTATGTTTGCTAGCCATATGGGGTATTCCATCACACGAATCAAGCCCACGTTCAGCTATTTGACGACTTCCTCTTTGACCTTGGCGACCATTTGGTGCGGAGCTTTCTCAACTTCTATTTAATCGACTTATAATCTGGAAGAGTGGGAATCTCATGTTGAGCTATTTTAGGATCAATACCGGGCATATCGTCATAGGACCATGCGAAGACATCAACGAATTCCTTCAGTAATTCTTCAAGTTGTGCGCGCTCATGCTCGTCGAAGGTAGACCCTATCCTAATCTTGCACGGTTGGCTACTAGAACCGAGGTTAATAATAATAATCTCTTTTTCATTAAGTTGAATGCGGTTATATTGTTTATTATTAACCTTATTTAGATTAGTTAAGAATTATTCATTTGTAAAATCATCATCATCAAAAGTTTGATTAGAATCTAAACAATTAATGTGAGGCACAACAAGATACTCAAAATCTTCGTTTATTTCATTGATTGAAAAAAAAAACATTTAGAACCTCATCGAAGGAGGTCTCGATTACATTTGTGTAAGGATGGACAATAGAAGAAGAGATTGAGTGAACATTAGGGTTACGTGGTATTTCAACAGGTAGAACTGGCGCAGTAAGCCAGTTAAGGAGAGGTGTATCAGTAGCTTTAATCAGGTGGGATGGATACAGGGATTTAGTGCCTGAATGAACCATGAAGACTGTCAGCCCTAGTGTCTTCAAGCCAAACGAATCCTCGGAATCACTTCCCTTAGAATCTGGGTGTCTTTGATGAGTGGCTGTACATGGTGTTGGGAAATTTCGGCCCATGGGTAGCTGTCTTAGAAAAAGATCTCCATTCCAGACTTCATCTTCTTATCTGTATGGTCATACCATGGTTCCAGAAAGGCACAAAAGAGGAAGTCTTCACCCTTTTTGATGAATCGTCCATTCAAGGAATCACCTGGGATAGTCTGGATGCAATCTAATCTTCTCTTTGGTCGAGACTAGCGGATTATTCTGAGCTCTTGTTTTGATGGTTGATACCCCAAACCACAAGGAGGTAAAGCTTCTTTCAGTTCAATGGGTTCAATTATCCCTTGATGTCTTTGTCCTAGCCCCAGTCCGGGCATGAAGTGCATGTTTCTGAACATATGAATCACATTAACGTTTCCATGAGGGTCGTATTCTAGACAAACCCTTTCTGCGAAATCGTCCCTCGCTGGGAGTAGAAGTGTCTTAACTCATAATCTTGATAGGAGCATATCATTTGACCCGTGATATATCTCAAGGACTGGATTGCTGGTACTCGCACCCTCGAAATTGTCATCGTCGCCCAAAATGGTGATTACTTGTCCGTCGACGAAGAACTTCAATTTCTGATGGAGTGAGGAAGACACACCCTTGAAATTTTGGAGCCAAGGTCGTCCGAGCAATAGGTTGAAACAAGCTGGCATGCCAATAACTTGGAATTCAATGATAAGGTTTATAGGTCTAGCCCTTATTACAAGTTTTATGAATCCCATAACCTCCCGATGGATATTATTGTAGGCACGTACTGCAATGGAGGTTGGAGTGAGGTCACTTTCCTTCAGTCCTAAGCATTTGAAGGTTCTTAATGGGCAGACATTCAAGTTGGATCCATTATCGACGAGAGAGAGTGGTACGATCTTCCCCATAACTTCGACGAAGATGTTGAGTGCATGATTATGGTTTGGCCCAATTCTGGGGATTTCTTCTTCGAAGAAGGATAGCATTCGAGTAAAGGTCAGGGATCCAACTAAATTTATCACTTCTTCTGGTGTGGTGGAAGCAGGAACTGGGGGTCCAATGAGCAATTTGATCAAAGCATTTTTTTGTAGCTGGGAAGACATGAAAATCCCCCATAGAGTGATATTAGCTTGAGTTTTCTTCAGTTTATCAAGGATCTTGCTTTCCTCGAGGGTTATTTCAGGCATATGAAGGTTTTCAACGCCCTTCGCCTTGTCATTGGCTGGTAGTGAGCTTGGGATCTGGTAATGCCTCCCTGATCTGGTTATGTAATTTATTGAAGAAGGGAAGAACATGAACCCTGTTTCTTCATTAATCTCGGGTTGTTATGCCATCTTATTTATTTCTCTGAGGAGTTTCTCAAATGATATCATCCCACATATGTCGGCTACCGAGCCAGTTTTCTCTAAAGCTTGCCCTTTATTTAAATCTTTGAATTATTCCCCCCATCCAGTGGCAACAATTTGGGCTTTCCATGTAAAGTCAATGCATTCCACAACTTCAATGGCTTCTTCGTACATGTCCTCCCTTTCTGCGGGGAGGTGTAAGGGTGAAGGGACCTGGCGCCCTTATAATTTCAAATTATCAAGTAACTCAGTCATACTGCAAATATCATTGGTTTGCCTGAATGATTTTTCCATGATCTGGACAACATCATTTAGGCTAACTTCATCGGTTGGTACTACCCAACTGTTTGACTCTCGGGCCCATTCCCGTGCTTCCAAGAATAGCGTACTGAACTTTTGGCAATCAATGACCATCTATGAGGGAAATTTCATCCCGAACTCTAAGAGTTGGTTTAACACTTATGATAATTCCATACTTCCATTTTCAGAATGGGTACGGACATCGATTCATGCTCTGGTAAGGAGTGACAGTGCTTGATCAGCGAGGCTAACAGGGTGTAGGAGGAAATATGGGCAAGTTTTGAGAGGTTTAGGAGAGTATATGGGTGTGATTTGAGTTGAGGGATCAAATTATGGGTTCTCTTCTAAGAAAATGGCATTGGCATGATTTGGGAGTGGGTTTTGATTAGTGTTTGGTTTAGGATTGGCTGGTGGGGCAATGGTACCCAGGTCAATTAGACCTTGGATTATGTTTCGGAGGTGAAAGAATTGGTCGGTGGCATAGCTAGCAGTCTGGTGAAAGGCACAGTGGGCATCTGCCTTAAAGTTTCTTGGAAGTGGATTTGGCAATGGACGGGGGTCCAAGGGTTTAATAAGGTTTTGGCTTTACATGACTTGATAAAATTTGGAGAGGGGAGCATAGACCTCGTTTTATTCCTTTAGGACTGGGGCAGGGCACCTTTTTAGTGCCCACAAAGTGGTTGGTTGAGAGATGTTGTTAATGGTTGAGACTGCAACAGTGGCTGGTTTGTCATATTTTCTGGGGGTGAACTGTTCGGACACTTTCTTTAGTTCAATTTCTGTTTTAGCAAGACCTTCCTCGATTTCTACTCCTTCTTCTAAGAGATCTCGTAAGTGGGGATAGTATTGTCCTCCCATTGTTGCTCAGATATGGGGTAAGAAGTTCTTCTTCACTATGTTGACTTGTTCTTCCTCGGATGGCCGATTGATCATAGTGGATGATTTTTCCCTCCATCGGGCTATGAAGTTAGTGACTGATTACCCAGAATTCTGTTTGAGCATCTCTAAATCACGGTGGGTGACCTCAAGCTCTTCGTTGTATTTGTACTGCGACATGAATTCTCGGGCTACATCCTCCCAGCTACGGATTCTGGACTCCTCGAGAGACAAAAACCATCGGAGGGTGCTATCCTTCAAGGTTTGCTGAAATAATTGGGCCATCACTTCTTCATAAGCGCATAGGAGAGTCATAGAACGGTGATATATGCGAAGATGAACAATCGGGGGTCCACTTCCTCCGAATTTCTCGATATTAGGCATCTTGAACTTCTCGGGTAACCTCGTCCTGGGATAAGGAGACATGTGGGTGTAGTCCATGTAATTTCCAGAGACTCTGACCTGATCGAACTTCTTAGTTACCATCTTGAGATCTTCTTTGACCTTGTTCAATTATTCTTCTTTAATATCAATGATCATAGGCAATTTAGCCCCAGGCTGGGCAAGGTTTGGCATAGGAAGTTGGGCAGGCAGCGACCTATTAGCAGGAGGGGCACGCTGAGCGTGCTGATACTCTTCGGGAACCCAGATAGGCTCGGGTGGACCCATAGCACGAGAGAATAAGGCCTCGAGCTCTTGAGGAACATGAACCTGGTTTCATTGCATCTCTAGAACCTCAGTCTGGAGGTTATCAATCTTGGAAACGAGTTGAGCTAAGACTGCCGTCAGATCTGGCTGTTTAACTGGTACTTAATATGTGTTCTCCATGGAAAGTGGATGGATACCGGACTCAGAAGAGGTAGCAAGGGAATGGACAGAAGTTCGGGGTGATTTGACTGAAGACCTAAGCCAATAAGGATCTAGGCCAAGGGCGTGCGATCGACCTGAGAAGGCGTAAAATGGGATTTATTTTTGACAAAAAAGGATGAAATATTTTTTATATATATTTTTTTTTTAGATTGAAAGACAAAATATTTTTGGATTTTTGATAAAGAAGGGAAAAATGTTTTTGGATTTTTGATACAGAAGGGAGAAATATTTTTGGATTTTTGATAAAGAAAGGATAAATGTTTTTGGGAGATGGGTCTCAGCATGATTATTATAATTATTATGTTCTCACTTGTATTAAATTATCCTAAATGAAAAATGAAATGCCGAACAGGACCCAAGCCTGGAAAAGTTGGGTTCGTAACATATGTAAAGCTATGGTTAGACTTGTAACCAGGCTCACGGGCAGGGTCCCATTTTAAAAATACGCAAAAATTTGGGCGATAGGCCGACTAGGAATTTTTGCAGAGTTTTGGGTCGAAATTGGCAATCTAACATGTATGTCCTAAGCTTGACACCTATATGTGGTATGCAGTTGACTGGGTGAATCGGAAAGGGTTCCCCCCTTTGGCGTGACTTCCACGATATACGTCTTTCTTTTGAGGGGAATCGGTACGTGTGGACAAGCCATTTGATATACCTGAGTGTACGTGAATTGCCTCACTATATACCTCATGGGGACGATATGTGTGAGAGCGAATTTGATATACTCGGCGTACGTGAACGAGTTCCCTGCGATATACCACCCGTCATGACTTCGATCAAGCGGTACGATGCGGGGGAACCGTTCGATATACGTCGAAGGTACTTAGCCAATGGAAGGTGAGAGTCATATCGCTTAGGCTAACTGCGCCCTACTGGACCAGCTCCCATCACGAAGTGACCCTCCAGTTACTGGACAAAATTTGGTCAATACCAATGCTCTTTGGTGATGTCATGTGAATCATGCATGATTCTCTTATTAATATCTTATGATGAGAGTATATTTCTTGATGATGCCCAATTGGATAAAAGTACAAGTACCAATGGTATACCAAGTATGGATGGGTGATGCGTGCAACATGTGGACATATATGATCCTAGGTGCACGTAGTGAAAAGTGTACATGGAGAATCTTCTACAAGTGTGTGAATATACGCATAAGCATGAGGTACACATGAATAGTAAAGAGGGACATGAAAATAGGGGGATATATAAGAAAATAAAACACCCATGTAAATAGAGTCTAGCCGTTAAAATGGAGTGTCCCCAGCGGAATTGCCATTGTGACCATCCCCGATCCTCGCGGCGGGAGAGACGGAGAAGAGGGTATCTTCAATGTCGAGAGGATCTTGGTCCCGTACATCCCTCTGGGGAACGCTTTGGCCGACGTCGATGATGAGGTGAAGAATGTATAGAGATGGAGTCGCCATTCTATTTTACTCAAAACAGACAAAAGAAAAGGGAGCCATCCCGAAGAACGGCATCCAAAGACATATTGATACATAGGAAACCAAAATGATTCGAAAAGGATCCGGAGGCTAAGTTACGAAATGGAAAGGTGTTAGACACCCATTCCTCCCTTACGATCTCTCATGGGTTATTATTATTTTCCTTTATTTCCTCATGATACGTGTGCATATGTATATGTAGTGGAGATAGGAATCATCGACTTATATCATGGAAGAGATAAAGCGGGTCATCCGTAGAAATGTTCCCAAAAGTGATATTAGAAAATAGGATATACGCAATTATCCTAGCGTTGATCGTTATAATGGGGCGATAACGCATATGGAATAATACGCCACTAAGAACAATATATGTATATATAAACATATAGAATCTAAGAGAGTTAAGTTTAAAGAATATAGAAAAATAGAAAAAAAAGTAGGAATAGGACTCGAGCCTCGAGTTTTACCTCGAGACGCCTACGTATCCTATAGAGGCATCAAAGTCAACGTAGTTCGTATGAAAAATGAGGAGTGGGATTTATCCCATAAATCCAACGGGGGACTTCTCTTGTGTGTGTGTGTGTGTGTGTGTGTGTAAAAGAGTGTTTTAATTGTGAGAAAAGTGTGAGAATTCCCGTTTGGAATTTATGAGCAAACCCTATTTTTCTTATTTTTTGGGGTTTTATTTATATGAAAATAAGAGACGTGCAATAACACTAGATAAAAGTATATTAGGATATATGAGATGAGATAATAAAAGAAGTTAATGCTAATTTAGGAAAATTTAAAGAGAAAGTTGAGAAAGTTGATCCTTATTGAAGATCTTGGGCTAGATTTTGGATGTTGGAGAGCACCCCTTGAACTTGAGTGATGTGGAGGGTAGTTAATTCATCAAGTTTGATGAAAAAAATGATGAAATGTGAAAGTTGGAAAGGGATTTGGATTGGGAAATCACGGTGACTTCGAGAGAGGTTTTCTTTGTTCGTTGAGAGTGATGGATTTCAGATCTTGCCTCCCCTTACAATGAGGTCACACACTCCTTTTTATAGGCCCAGGGCATTGCCGATCGGCATAGTCCTGGTCCTGCAAATCGGCAGGTGTTTTTAGGCACACTGTCGATAGGTAGGGTTTGGAACCTGTCGTTTGGCAGTCTCTTTCAGTTTCCTTCAAAAAATCGATCGTAGAGCGCAAATCATTGATCCGAATTGCATACGGGATGAACCATTGGAAAGCTACTTCAGAGACCTTCGAAAGTCTTTAGACTGCTCCCGAGTCTAGGAGTTGACTTTGGGTCAAATGTGGCTCGAAAGCATTCATCAGTCCTTTAGATGGGGAACCGTCGGACGCAAATGAATCGTTCGTCCGCAGGGTAAGTTAGAATCGCGCACGGGGCGGACCGGTAGAAAGGTTAGGAGATGTACTTTGATATTCCAAAGAGTTTCAATTGGCTTGGGAAGTTGAATTTGGTCAACCAGGTCCTAGAAGCATTCGGTGACGTTTTGAAGTAAAACAAATGGTTTGTCCGTACCGTAAGTTAGAATTGGGCCCGGAGTGGACCGTTGGAAAGGGGTTTCAGTGCCCTTTAAAGATTCATTTAGTCTTGGTCTAGTTGAAGAGTTGACTTTGGTCAAATAGAGGCTGGGAGCATCCTCTGACCTCCTGATATAGTTTTAGGGGAAAATGGGTCGTTCGTCCGCACCGTAAGTCAGAATCATGCACGGGACAGACTGTTGGAAAGGGTTTTCAGTGCCCTTTGAAGATTCATTCAGTCTCGATCGAACTGAAGAGTTTTACTTATGGTCAAATGGAGCCCCGGAGATCCCAATGGCCTCTAAGTCAGTACCCGGGGTATGACTTAGATTTGTAGTGATGAAGGGAAGTGCTAGGGACCTAAGGAGAGTTTGGGGGGGGGGGGGTATTAGAATGGGGTGTCTACAATGACGAAGAAGAAATAGGGGCATCCAGTTAACTTATACCATCTCAAGAAGTTTTACCCTTAAATTTGATTCTCGTTGTGCTACGACCTTTCTCACTTCCTTTTTTATTCCAAAAAAAAAATCTTCTCTTCTCCATCTGCATGAACTTCATAGGACCAAATTCTCTCAAAATAAATTTCAAACAAATATTTTTCCCTACAGAGGTACGTATTCAACCTTAAAAGTCACTTTAGCCGCGGTTCTTTCTTTTTCACAAAATTTTATTACTTTCTGCCACCAAGGGGCATTGGTTTCACTTATCATTTAATGAACAAAAGGATTATATATGTTTGAGCGGTCACTATAGATAGTTAAAATATTAAAAAATTATTCCAAAAAGCACAACAAGATATTGCAAAGTCATCCTTTATTTATCTTATTATAAACAAAACAATTACATGAAGTATTAGCAATAAGAAAAGTCCTTAAAACCAACATAAACCTCCCATCCACATAAGCCTATTAAATCCATACCTAGACAAAAACACTAAAGCTTCACAAACTCTTCTTAACTACAAGAAGGCCCCATGTAGTCATCATCATCATCATCATCATCACCATTTCCTAAAAGGACGCAAAACTGCCAATCTTCATGGTGCCTCCTTATGCATTCAATGTGGTGATATGCCTCTATCATATTGGATGAAAACACAAACCCTTCCTCCTTACTTTCAAACATCGTAAGCCACCTCTGCCTAGTTCCTCAGCATAAACCCTTATGACCACGTTCCTCCATAACCACCTCAAATAGTCCCTAAATATTATCCTAGGCTCCCCAGAAGACTGTGAATGATGTGTAGATACCTAAGGATGTTGCCACAGAGCCCCCAATGTCCTACTCGGGGATTTAGTCAAGTCCCCCATAGTAAATAAATTTGTTATGTGTGGAGTGACAATATGCTCCCAACCTATTTGATGCAAAAGTAGTAAAGGGAAGTAAAAAGAGGTTTAGTGAAGGGCCACTAGCCGAACATACTAGTATTCATCATATTGCAAGGCAAGTTGTAGCTCTCCTAACTAGTCAGTGAATACCTGGGAGGGGACATGAAACGAAATTCAAAGCACCAGTCAATGGATAATCGAGAAGGTCCATCAAATGAAGTCTCTCTATTGAACACATAAATAACATGGTTGGGTTACCATGTAAGAATTTCGTATGGCCTTCCTTCCACTCATCTAGATCATTTAGTGTCTTCACCAGTATGGTAGCTATAGGGTTACAGTGATAAGACTTCCATAACACAATGGGGGCACCCTGGGAATTAGAGATTATGTTGTCAGTCACCAAAAGCACGACAATGATTAATACCAATGCTACGAGGCTAGCAAAGTAGTTATCACTATAAACTCTCTAATGCACAGAATTCAGCATAAATGAAGGATTGATATTTCCCCCATGCACTAGCGATCGGATCACAAAAGGAGAAAAATGTAGTAATTTTTCCAATGACACCAGAGGAGACTGAGACATGTTAGGCATAGTGGCATAAATGCTTGGGTAGACATCGAGCATGAAAAAAAATTCTTCATAGGTGGGACACATCTCGTATGGTCCAATGCGGAACATATTGTCTTCTCGGTATAAGAACAACAAATACTCTTCCAAAATATTACAATCAATTGGACAGTTATGCCACAAGGTAGCCAGGCACAAGTTAAATGCTTCATATTCGAAGTTGTACGGGCACATAGCCTCCAAACCCCTAAGGTAAGATGCAAAGGCTTCAGTCATCAGAATGTCCATCTCAGAGAGCATGGAAGCTTAGAGGAATAAATAAAGAAGGAAATAAGTTGAAGTGTGGTTTAAAACTCCACATTATACTTGAAATTGTCCATCAAAGACGATGAAATGATTATACTAGTGCAACAAGAGTTCCTATGTACCAATAAATGAAGAAAGTGGACAATTATAGCTAAAAAGGAATCTTAACTATAAAAGTATGTTGATAGGCAGGCTAAGGAGTATGCTGATTGTCCTACCCCGACTTTGGGAAGACTAAATTTTCTTTTTTTGACTCATTGATTTTCAAATAAATCTGTCTTTAATCTAACCTTTTGCAACAAGGGAATCCTAGGCATTGTTTTCTAGAAATTTTTTAAAAATTATATATTTAAAGATATTTCATTTAAAATCCATAGTGGAAAATCAATAGTGCATGTAGACAAGGCCATTAATTTAAGATAAACAAAAAATAAAAAAGCATCATATTTTATATATATTTTTTCATTTATATTTTTTTCAAAGAGTAAAGAAGAAGAAAAAAAGAAAAGAAAAGACCAAAACTACCGTAACACATCCCAAACTTTCCCACCTAAATCCAATCAAGATGTACCTTTTCAAGGTTCCCAACACACCCTCTTCCCATGACTATGAGCAGTAGATCTTCTGCATATAAAACTAGATCCTTGATCATGATACTTAACAGTCACCGACAGTCCCATATAAGATCGATCCCTTTGCCTGACATAATCAGCAGCAAAAGCCATCAAATCTCTAATGTCACGCAACCTAGATGATGACATGTACATAGTCTACAAGAGACTATTCAAGAAAAATAAGAATTTCAATAACAGAGGGAAATATCAAAATTCGCGTGTAGGAATCAAAAGCTAAGCTTATACCTCCTTCCAAAGGAACTCCTCAAAAAATGAGGGAATCCACCTATCGTTGTCGCGGAAACTGTTGCACTGATACTACGAGGCCTCCGCCTAGCTGGATAAGGAGTATAGGGATGTTGGATGGAAATTACCTCAGCCATCACTTCACCACCCCTTGATTCATGTGCTGAAGAACTTGGCACACTCCTACCACCTCTGGTGCCTGCTAATGGTGGAGGCACACCATTCATGTCGTATATGGACGGTAATATTAGCCAATTGGTGGTGAAGTTTAGATAATCTTACCCCATTGTCATATCGATGTAGAGCATATAGGGTTCACCGTTCATTTTTGTCGCCCTCGCCTCGTCCGACAACCCCCGCCTCCGAGTACAAACGTCATCGATAAAATGTAACGTTCCAAAAATAAGTCAATAATTAATAAAATAAGGAAAAACACAAGGTAAATAAGAAAAAATACAAAAATAAAATAAATAAAGTTTAAACTGATCACTCGTAAGGGCATTCAGAACCACCTCACATCCTTCTGGACCAAGCCTGTTTGATCTCTTCAACCGACTCCTCCTCGTGAACTCCCCTGCTTAATTCACCTTTATAGACATTAACCCAGTGTTTTGGCCAATCACTTCATAAAACCAACTCTATAAAATCAACCTAATTCTCTCATAAATAAAATCTGAAAAAAAAAGAAACCAAAGAAGAAACTAAAAAAAATAATAAAAAAGTCTACCTCCAGAAGGTACATAAGGACCATGAAAGTCTATCGACAACACCGACTGAAAGCATCAAAAGAAGATAGACGTATGACAACGTGAAGCTCCCCAATCGTATATGTGAATCTTGGAGATGACCCAAAGGAAGGATAAAAATCACGTGTGAACGACATCATCACTCAGTGCTACTATAATGCCTCCCAAAATAAGTAAAATAAACATGCAGGAAGCCTGCCGCACTTTTTGTCAAGCTGTGATATCTATTTGATCCTCTAGAAATGTGTCCTTCAATATTGATATCCTCATAGATTCCACAAAGAGAATCCTCTAGCAATGTGCCCTCACGCAGCCCGAATCACAATCTAAAAAATGTATAGTGTCCGATCGACCATAATCTGCTGACTCCACACTTCAGACTCTTGAATTGATGCATGTCTAACGGAGTGACTGTCATCTCACTAACGCCCAGATGGAACGTGTGGGTGGTGTCCCAAGAATTCTTGTATCATCCAAATCCACATACAAGAGGACCAAACCCCGTAACCTCCACTATCAATTTCACTTTCATGGGGAGTTCTCCCATACTTTATTAATAGACGTCATTCCCCAAGAGTGTATACCTGACAAAATGACGTCCACATATAAAAGAGAAATAATTATTATTCTCTAAAAAATCAAAAAGGAAAATTAAATAAAACAATAATAAAGAACACTTGTGTAACCGTTTGGGTTCTTCGTCCTCGCAGAGCGATGCTTTTAGGCTCCCTTAAAAGGATCCTATTGTCATCTACGTCTTCGATATCGTCGTATGCATTCTTGTTAGCAATCATCAGTGTACCCATATGGAACCACTCGATGCCAATACAATCGTTGGTGCTAATAAAAGTATAGTTCTCCTTGTCTTCCATGAAGCTTTTGAAGGAAAAAGCGCCTAAGGTTGTTTTCTAAAGAAGGATTTCGTTTTGGAGGTTTGAAGAAAATAAGGAGATCATCCCCTTTTTATAAGGAACCAAGGCATATGCCAATCGGCAGTCCCCTAGCCATGTGGTGCGCCCCAAAATATGGCTTGCGATTCAAGTGCAAATCTATCGCAACAAGTAATAATCAGTAAGTACGGAATCGTGATCCACAGGGATTGATACACTCCTAAGAGAACAGAATTGGGGTAAAGAGATTCTCTAAACGTCACAAAGGTTAAAGTGTAAAAGATGATTTAATTGTTTGGAAATATGATTGAGAGTGATTTCTAAACTAACATACTATTTATGATCAAATGATTAATTAAAAATTATGGAACTATGAAAAGAACTAAGGTAAGCTTGAGTTCAAGAAATTAAGGGGATTGCGGATCATTCTCCGACCTCGGATTCACAAGGAAGGGGATTATAGGGCTTGATTTAAATTAATTCTAATCGAGCATAACTAATTAAGTCCGAACATCAACCATGTAGAGAATGAACTCAACAATGGAGGATTAGGGTTTAATTAATTATTGCTAGATGGGTTGAGTTTGTAGTAAAGCTTCAAACACTAGCCCTTGCATGACAAGGGAAGTTAAGAAACTATGATACTCCAAAACCAACACATGAAGTTCCATTAGAACAATTATAAACCAAACCCTAAATATTAAGTTCAAGCATCCAAGGTGGGATTTTGATCCTCAATCACAAGTCTAGCTACTCATAACTAAGACTAAACTACACATGCTAGTTAACAACATACTTAAATTAGTTATCTAGTTGAAACACAAACCAATACAAGGATGGAATTCAATGCAAATTAAAGCTAGTGGAACAAGAGGAGATGAAGTAATTGAACTTATCTTGCATTAATCACAACTATTCAACAAGCAATCAAAGCCTTACAAGTTGGTGAAAACCATAAATGAGCTTGACCTAGGAGAGAGAAGAGAGTGTTTTTGTATCTCACTAAATATCCAACAAAAGTAATCTCCCTACAAAAGAGGAAATACAAGTGATATATCCCCCAAAATTCCACCAAAATGGCAAACTAGTAATAAGGAGAAAGCTGAAAATGCAGGGCCGAATCGATTCGGTGCCAAATCCGAATCGATTCAGAAGTGTAGAGATTTGCCCCTGCATGTGACCGAATCGATTCGGTGGTAATGGCGAATCGATTCGGGCCTGCTGCAAAAAGAAGAGTTGCCTATATAGGCATTAGTTGTCCCATGCTTCACCGAAACTTCCGTAACTTCTTCGTTCGAGGTCGGATTCAAGCACCGTCGGAGGCCACGCGAAGAGGAGAAGAAGGTCTACAACTTCCGTGAAGAAATCGGGAACAAAGCCCGAGTGCTGAAATTACCAAAATGCCCCCGACTGTGCAAGTGTCAACGGAACTTTCCGGATCAAAACCAAACTTCCCAAAATGCATTCCCGAGACCTATAAAAGCTCAATAAAGACACATACAAAGTATATATGATGAATTCAGGGGTTAGTCAATAAATGAGTATAAGAACCGGGAAATATATGCACGGGAATGCTAGGATGTACAAATTAACGGGGTATAAAATACAATAAAAGTGACGAATCACACCCCCTAACTTATACATTGCTAGTCCCGAGCAATGAAGTATGAAGAAACAAGGGCCAACACCGCAACCAAAATATAAGAAATATGTACAACGAAGGAAAAATGCCACTTTCGTAGGCGAACGATTGCATTTAGCGTATGCAATAAGCGGTTAAACCCCTAGGTGGCCCTAGGGGACGAGTGAGGTCTCGTGAGGGTTTCCAGGGATGACACCCACAAACATCAAATCAACTCATACTATGATACTGCAAAATCCAATGCGTAGCTCAACAAATATCAAAGAAACACAATTTATCAACAAAGTGAACGAAGCTCACACAAAAGACGACAATTATCGGCATTAAACAAATAACTTCAACTAAAAATCGAAATCGTCGGAATGCGAAATAAGCGGACAAATGTGGTAATTTAGATTTGGCAAAACTTTCAAAATCCATACATAAGCTAAGGCATGCATACTCAAGTTCTCTCCGGTTGTTACACTATACAAGTGAAACACTTAGAAATGGGATGTAACACACACGGGACATGCGGGCATTAAGAGTAGTTGTAAAGGGAAACTAGGCCACACACATGTCATCAATGAAGAACGCAATATAAAAGTGCAAAATACAATCTCATGAAAGGATATCGCATATTAACCAAGAGAAGAGCATTTAAACAGATTATCGCTAATGTTCGACCTTTGAATCACATCACCCTAGGATCAAATAGGACTTTTTGGGGGTATAGAATTTAGGCTAGGTTAGGGTTTGGAAAAGAACGGGATGTGTGTAGGATCAAAGGAGATTCGGGAATATCGCGCGGGATAATGGATTAAATGGGCAACTTAGGAATCGAAATCAAATTCCATAAGCAATGTATGCATGAGAGTGAGACTTTGATATTCATACACAAGGGGAAATGGGAAACAACAAGGTCCCATTTTATTCGATATTTATCCTTTTTTTTTATTATTTTCTCTTTCTTTTTCTTTGATTTTCTCTTTCTTTTTCTTTGATTTTCTCTTTCTTTTTCTTTGATTTTCTCTCCATATAAACAACATCATTCAATCCCGGGAACAATCCCTAATCAAGGTACGGGGGAGTAAATAAGGGTTTAGGACTCCAATGTGGAGTTGGACAAGGGATTTGGGTTTCAAACGAAAGGAATAATAAGGCTCAAGGGGGTTGACTAGGGGAAACATTTAAGGGAAAGGTCAAGGTCATATGGGTTTAACAACAAGGGCCTATAATCCTTTCCTATGGTTTCATGTGATTCGCGGGACTCAACACCATTGAAAATCATGCTCAAGTGATAAATCAGTTAGTATGCAATCAAATGAAAAGAAAATGAGATCGTCAACGAGTTCATTGACAAGAAAGAGATAGAGTGGGTGTATACGCTCACAAATGATGATAAGTCTCAATTTTCACTTTTGTAAGGGTATAGCATGCGCCTTAGAATAACGAATTTGAAACACTTTTAAACCAAATCATAAATAATTATTTGTGTATATGCTCAAATCTTCACAATTTAATTTTATGATGCTATTCACAATGGAAACAATAACGGGCTAAAGGGTAATAAATCAATGACTCAAAGCATGCTTCATAGCTATACAATAGGATACGCCGATCATATAAGTAATCATAGTAGATATGAGAGAGAAAAAAAAAAGAAAATTAGAAAAAAAAATAATTAATTTTTTTATTTTTTTAATTTTTTTTTAATTTTTTAATTTTTATATAAATAAATACTAACATAATAACCGGCATCACAATTTAACCATACCCCCTAACTTGAATGAAACATTGTCCCCAATGTTAGTAGGGATAAAAAGGGAAAAGGGTATGAAAATAGTCACCCCGTAAGGAGTAACTCGAGAACCGCGCAACGGCATGCCTGTTACAAGTTAGTACTATAAACAATAATATATACAACATAGATATATACAAGAACAAATATGAAACCGAAACTGAGTCATTTCATTAATATATAAGAGTTGTGTACATGGGGAATAATAAAACAAAAATTGGAAAATACAACAATTGTACTCTCTCCTCCCCATACTAACACAACTACTACAATACACACCCAACAATCCAAATAAACAACCACCTAAAAAAAATTCAGCAGAAACGGGATCACAACGGCCTACATGTCGTCCGGATGGCGGCGCGGGGACTCGGGCGCGGGAGGGTCGCGAGGGGCGTATGGGTCATAGAGGTATTGAGGCACAAAAGCCTCGCCCCCATGCAGGTATGAAAATAGATCCATCTGCGCCCGAGCAATCATAGATATATCGCGCTCGTACGCGCCCCGATAAGCAGTAAAATCGGCCCGGAACGATGCAAAGTCCAACATGTAGGCGCCCCGAAACTCGGAGAAGTCAGCCTGAAGCTCATCCATCCGCACCCCGAGATATGTAACGGGGTCAACCGAAGATGAGGCTGGGGGCGGGACAGGATGAGGCACAGACTGAGGCATGTCCGGAATATCCGGCATAGGAGAATCCGGGGCAACAGGAACAGCAGGAGCATCCGCAGGAGCATCCAACATTCTCTTCTTCCTCCTCTCCCAATAGTCCTTCCCTAGACTCTTCTCAATGGCCTTCTCGCCAAGCAACTTGGGAAGGCGAGGAATGTAGTCCGTACCCGCCACCTCACAGTGCGCATCTCTACATATCCGGGAAACCAACCGCGCGTACGGGAGGGTAGTGGTCCCCTTCTCACAGTAAGCGGCCTTGAGCATCCGCTGAAGCACCAAAGCGGGAAGGTTTATAATTGAATTAGCATCCAATAGGTGGTAGAGGAAGTGGGCCTGGGCGGAGCGAAGGACAGCCTTTGTTTGGGTAGGCGTGATGGAATTAACGGCTACTAGGTGGATGAGGCGGTGGTTGTCAGGCATAGAAGATGTGGGGAAAGTTTCCCCAGCCCAAACATTCCCTGGCGCCAGACGCGCAATCAGGGTCTCATTGGTCAGTCTCCCCTCGTCGGCGCACGGGTAATCGAAATCCTCGGGGTTATCGGCCCCAATGAGGTGCAACGCCAAGAGAGGCTTAGAAAGAGGAATTCGCTTACCCCGCACGTAAGCCTCGAAAGTGCGGTCCCCAGTTGGGACGAGAGATGCATAAAACCGACGTACGTGCTCATCATTCACCTCCCCCGCCCTGGCAAGGTGTGCCTCCCAATTGAATTTCTGAAAGTAACGACGGACTGAGGCAGGGAAGTCCTCAAGATGCACAGGCCGCTCAATAGCAATAGGGCGACCCGAAGGGAATTTAACAATGAACCAGTCCTTTTCTTATTTGGAGCGGAAGGATTCGAAACCTCCCCGACCCGAAATTAAGTTGGAGCAGGGCTTGGTGACCGAAGGAACCTACAAGAAAAATCAATTTGATACATACACAATTAGTGTAATGCATAAAATCAATTTGGCGTGAAATAGGATCGAAAAGGAATCGGTGGATGTGCGTCGTGAAATAGGATCAATTTACGTTACCGACGCACACCGCACTCAAACAAGGGTAATTCAACAGCAATGCGCGATAAAATGTGCGAAGATGAAGCATTATGGCACAAAATCTCCACAGGGGAATTTCATCGAACAGTTAGTGTGCAGTGTATGGAAAATAGGGTGTAAATGACATTCTCAATGTGGAAAACCCCCAACAAATACTACTTAAACATCAAAGCAACATAGTCAAGTAGTATTTGTTGGTTTCTCATCACAATCAGTGGAAAAAGAAAGAGTTTTATGCAGAAAACATGTGAAAATGGTGAAAATGCATTTTACCCTATTTTCCACACCATATACACTAAATCAGGTATGAAATTGAATCACTAGGGTTGAATTAATACCTTGGATGAGGTTGCCCTTGAAGATGAAGCCATTGGGTTGACTAAGAGTGGATGATAGGAAGTGATATGGGAGAGGGCTGGTTCGCAGGTAAGAGAGGAGGAAGAATAAGAATAAGGTTATAACAGAATATGGGATTTTTAAGTGGAAGGTGATCCGAATCGATTCGGTATGTAGGCCGAATCGATTCGCGATTCTCGAACTTGAGCACTGGAAGTGACCGAATCGATTCGGTATTAATCCGAATCGATTCGGAAGAAGGGACCTGCTACTTTCAATTTACCGAATCGATTCGGTGGAATTTCGAATCGATTCGCAAAAGCAAACTTGGCTACTGGAGTGGGGCGAATCGATTCGGAGGAAAGCCGAATCGATTCGGCTTATGGGATCACACATTCTGCTAAGCTGAAACATGGTTTTTTGGTTTGTGGTTGGATTTGACTGCTATAGGAGGTGTTTTTGGACCCCAATGATGATATTACATAAGTTCAAAGGGTCCGGGACAAAAAGTTTGCAGCCCGCACATGCCGGGGGATGCTCGGCACAAAAACGCACAATTCTGACGTCGTATAGAGCCCCGTAAACGGGGTCGGACAATGGAATCGTGTCCGAACTCGGGTCAAATGGTTCTAGGAAAGGCTTGAGGCGCTGACCATTGACCTTGAACAACTTCCCATCCGATGGGTTCTCAATCTCAATTGCACCGTGATGATGAACGGTCTTAACGACAAACGGACCCGTCCACCTAGACCTTAGCTTACCCGGGAATAAATGCAACCTAGAGTTGTATAAGAGTACCTTTTGGCTCGGGTGAAATGTTTTACGGGATATGCGCTTATCGTGCCTCTCTTTCACCCTTTGCTTATAGATTCTCGCACTCTCGTACGAATCACTCCGGAGTTCATCCAACTCATTGAGTTGGAGCATTCGCTTCTTTCCGGCCTTGTCTAGATTAAAATTGAATTTCTTGATCGCCCAATAGGCCTTGTGCTCGACTTCTACCGGTAAATGGCATGGCTTGCCCTACACAAGTCTAAAGGGCGACATTCCCAAGGAGGTCTTGTAGGCCGTACGATATGCCCACAAAGCGTCAGGAAGCCGAAGAGACCAATCCTTGCGGTCGGGATTGACCGTCTTCTCTAGGATGTGCTTGATCTCTCGATTGGCCAATTCAGCTTGGCCATTGGTTTGCGGGTGGTAGGTAGTTGCAACTTTATGAGTTACCTCATACTTTTGCATAAGAGTAGCGAACGGAGTATTACAAAAATGCGTTCCGTTGTCGTTAATGCTCGTCTTCGGAGTTCCGAAACGCGAAAGCATGTGTTCCTTTAGGAACTTCAACACCACCCGATGGTCATTGGTTTTGGACGCAATGGCCTCGACCCACTTTGAAACATAATCTACGGCCACTAGGATGTAAAGGTTACCAAAAGACGGCGGGAATGGGCCCATGAAGTCAATTCCCCAACAGTCGAAGACTTCAAGTTCTAGAATGGGGGACATTGGCATCATGTTGCGACGTGTTATAGCACCTAATCTTTGGCAACGATCACACGAAACGCAGAATTCGTGTGCATCCTTAAAAAGTGTGGGCCAGTAAAGCCCTCTTTGTAAGATTTTTGCGGCGGTTTTCTTGGAAGAAAAGTGGCCCCCACATGCCTCCGTGTGGGAAAGACGAATTACGCTCACATACTCATCATCCAGGACACATCTCCGGATGATCTGGTCGGGGCAATATTTGAACAAATACGGATCATCGAAAAAGAATCTCCTCACCCAAATAAAGAATTTCCTCTTCTCTTGAGGGGTCCAATGAGATGGATTCGAACCCGTAACGAGGTAGTTCACTATATCAGCGAACCACGGCAGAGAGGAAGTGGAGAACAGCTGTTCATCCGGAAAGAATTCAGCGATGGGGAGTTGGTCCTTGGGTGCCTCAAATGTTAAACGCGACAAGTGATCCGTGACAACATTCTCTACTCCCTTTTTATCTTTAATAGTCAAATTAAACTCTTGGAGTAAGAGCACCCACCTAATCAAGCGCGGCTTGGCGTCCTTCTTAGATAGAAGGTATTTGAGCGCCGCATGATCCGTAAAACAAACTATGGGCGATCCCACGAGGTATGCCCGAAACTTATCTAACGCATATACGACCGCTAATAACTCTTTCTCGGTGGTCGAATAGTTCAACTGAGCACCGTTAAGAGTTCGACTCGCATAGTAAATGACATGGGGTTTCTTGTCACTTCTCTGACCTAAAATAGCCCCAACCGCGAAGTCGCTAGCATCACACATCAATTCAAAGGGTAGGGTCCAATCAGGAGCTTGGATTATGGGAGCGGTGGTAAGCATACTTTTAAAAGTCTCAAAAGCTGCTTGACACTCATCGCTCCATTCGAAAGGGGTTTCCTTGGAGAGGAGATTACACAAGGGTCTAGCAATCGAGCTAAAGTCCTTGATGAAACGGCGATAGAATCCTGCATGCCCAAGGAAAGACCTTACATATTTCAGAGATTTAGGGGCGGGTAAGTTGGCAATGACCTCAACCTTTGCCTTGTCTACCTCAATACCATCTGAGGAGACGATGTGGCCTAAGACAATACCCTTAGTGACCATAAAATGGCACTTCTCCCAGTTTAACACGAGCTTTTTCTCCACACATCTAGACAAAACCTTCTCTAACATAGACAAACAATGGTCATAGGAGTTGCCAAAGACGCTGAAGTCGTCCATGAACACCTCCAGACCACGCTCTACCATATCACTAAACATGCTCAACGTGCACCTTTGGAACGTAGCAGGCGCATTACACAACCCGAAAGACATTCTTTTGTAAGCAAATGTCCCAAAAGGGCATGTAAAGGTAGTTTTGTCCTGATCCTTGAGATCAAGTTCGATTTGGTTGTAACCCGAGTACCCATCGAGAAAATAATAATAAGGATGACCGGACACGCGTTCCAACATTTGGTCAATGAATGGAAGGGGAAAATGATCCTTTAATGTCATTGCATTAAGTTTTCTATAGTCGATGCATACACGCCACCCAGTGGTGGTGCGTTTAGTGATCAATTCCCCTTTCATGTTTTCTACAACGGTGACTCCTGATTTCTTAGGAACAACATGGATTGGACTGACCCATTTGCTATCGGATATCGGATATATAATATCCGCATCTAAAAGCTTAATTACCTCCGCTCTCACAACTTCCTTCATCACCGGATTTAATCTCCGTTGCATCTCACGAGAGGGTTTTGCATCCTCTTCAATATTAATTTTGTGAGTGCAAATCAAGGGACTAATTCCCTTCAAATCTGCAATTGTCCACCCGAACACACCCTTGTATCTCCTTAACAAATCTATTAGCCTTTGTTCATCCCTCGCCTCGAGGCTTGATGAGACAACAACGGGATATGTCTCATTTTCGCCTAAATAAGCATACTTAAACTCGTAAGGCAATTGCTTTAATTCAAGTTTGGGGAATCGCACATCCGAGGGAACTTCATACGAATCACGAGGGGGTAGGTCCTCAAAAACACTACACCAATTAATATCATCAACACTCTCGTCCTGATCTAACAACAAGCTCATAAACTTGACCTCTTCATCATAAGGAGAATAGCTATTCTCCAAGTAAATCGGGTTCACAAGACATCCCTCTAAGGGATCCGATAAATAGGTAGCATCAAAATGCTCTTGTACCACCTCTTCTAGAAAGTCCACCTCATGGACTTCATCATCACAATCTCCCACTTGGTTTGAAACATTGAAGATGTTCATTTCCAAGGTCATGTTCCCAAATGTCAGGTTCATTTGGCCATTCCTAGTATTAATCAATGCATTGGAAGTGGCAAGGAAAGGACGACCGAGGATAATGGGGGTAGTTCTACAGCTAGTAGAGGTAGGATGGGTGTCAAGAACCACAAAGTCCACAGGAAAGTAGAATTTGTCAACCTGTATGATGACATCTTCCACTACACCCCTCGGAACCTTAACGGAGCGATCCACTAATTGGAGGGTAATCTTTGTGGGCTTGAGGTACCGTAGACCGAGTTGTTCATAGACATGATAAGGTAACAAATTTACACTCGCTCCTAGGTCTAGCAAAGCCTGCTCAATTTTAAAGTCCCCTATCACACATGAAATGGTGGGACATCCGGGATCTTTATATTTAGGTGGTAATTCAGATTGAATTATTGAGCTAATGTTTTCGGCCAAGAAAGCTTTCTTCCTTACAAACAATTTTCGCTTAACAGTTATTAAGTCCTTTAAGAACTTAGCATAAGCGGGGACTTGCTTGATTGCATCTAAAAGAGGGATGTTAATTTTTACCTGTTTGAACATCTCTAGTATGTCACAATTACTAACATTCCCCTTTTTCGACAGGAGCCTTTGAGGGTAAGGCACGGGACTAGGAAGCTTCGAAACCACATCCGACTCTAACGGAGATTTCCCCTCTCTCTGTCCTAAGGAGGCATCTTCGACCTCTAATGGGTCGGGCGAAACCTCCTTAATGACGGTGGGGACACTAGGAGGGGTGGGCTTATCAACGAATTTCCTGCTCCTAAGAACGGTCACAGCCTTAGCACAATCGGGCGGGGGGTTCGAAGTGTCATTGACACTATTTTTCCCCAATGCCTTTTGAGGTTGAGAAGGGAATTTTCCCTTCTCTTGGATACTTAAAGCCGAGGTCAACTTGGAGATTTCCTTTTCAAGCCTAGAATTCGTGTCTTGTTGAGAGGTTATGAAAGATTGAAGAGTCTCTTCGAGGCTCCTCTTGTTCGGGTGAGCATATAATGGTATTACCGGAGGAGGTGGTCCCGGAGGGGGACCTTGCATTTGAGCTTGGGGAGGAGGAACTTGATTATATGGTTGCTAAAAATTATGAGGTGGGGGATGATTTTGATAATTCGGGGGAGGTGTATTTTGAGAATGTTGGGGTTGCCCATAAGAGAAACCCGGATGGTTTCTCCATGAAGGATTATAGCCCTCACCTAAAGGAGTCATGTATTGTTTCTTGTAAGTGGCCATCGCGTTGGATTGATCGTGAAGCATCACTTTATATGCCGGGATTGTTGGACAATCCCTCGTTGAGTGATCGTCAACGTCGCAAATGGCACAAGACTCCTCTACATGTGAGGGGGAAGGATGGGAAGGTTCCCGAGATTTGGCATCCATTGCCTCGATACGCTTGGAAAGTTGGGCTACTTTTAATGACATATCATCTCCTTCGGCAAGGTGATATATGCCATGGCTAGAAGAAGGTGGATTGGATGACCGGGCATTGGTTTTGCTTGGGTCCGAAGTGTCCCAAGCTTGGGTGGTCTCGGCACAATATTTAAAATGTGCCCACGTATCATCCGGATCCAAACCGAAAAACTCGCCGGCACATTGTCTCCACCATTTGTTTTGCATTGAGAGTAAGGCCATTATGGAAAAAGGAGATTAATATCCACTTTTCGAACCCATGATGTATGCACTTATGAAGTACCTCGTTAAAGCTCTCCCAACATCTCTCGAACGATTCACCTTCGGCTTGAGCGAAGGTTTGGATTTGACCCTTGAACGAGTTGGTGCGATGAGTAGGAAAGAATTTCTTCAAAAATTGCGCTTGCATTTCGCGCCAACTCCCAATGGAATTAGGAGCCAAGGACCAAAGCCATGTTTTGGCTTTGTCCTTTAAGGAAAATGGGAAGAGTTTGAGTCGTGTGACATCTAGAGGGCAATTTTGGTCGCTAAAAGTAGCGCACACCTCCTCAAACTCTCTCACGTGAAGGTACGGTTGTTCACTTTCCATGCCGTGGAAAGTAGGAAGTAATTGGATCATTCCATTTCGGAAATGGAATTGCGCGGCATTGTATGGAAAAATGATGCATGACGGAGAGGTGGTCCTCTCCGGTTGTAGATAATCACGCATAGTCCTATAAGGGGGTTCGGGTGCAATCCCCTGACTACCATGTTCACTTACATTATCGGCCATTGTTGTGGGATCGGAATGAACCCAAGTATACGAAGAGGAGGAGATCAAACTAGAACGAGAGACAGATGGTAATGGTCTCCAATAGTCCGAGGGCTCACTAGACGAGGGTTCACGAATAGGATTTAAATTGCTACTACTCTCGTCTTGCATTTACAAGTGCTTTTGGATTGATTTTTGGAAACCGCGTTGTCACGGTGACCACAGGGAACGAAGGTGTAAAGAGAATTTCTAAACCCTAAGATAGTTGCCAATCCCCGGCAACGGTGCCAAAAACTTGGTGCGCCCCAAAATATGGCTTGCGATTCAAGTGCAAATCTATCGCAACAAGTAATAATCAGTAAGTACGAAATCGTGATCCACAGGGATTGATACACTCCTAAGAGAACAGAATTGGGGTAAAGATATTCTCTAAACGTCACAAAGGTTAAAGTGTAAAAGATGATTTAATTGTTTGGAAATGTGATTGAGAGTGATTTCTAAACTAACATACTATTGATGATCAAATGATTAATTAAAAATTATGGAACTATGAAAAGAACTAAGGTAAGCTTGAGTTCAAGAAATTAAGGGGATTGAGGATCATTCTCCCACCTCGGATTCACAAGGAAGGGGATTATAGGGCTTGATTTAAATTAATTCTAATCGATCATAACTAATTAAGTCCGAACATCAACCATGTAGAGAATGAACTCAACAATGGAGGATTAGGGTTTAATTAATTATTGCTAGATGGGTTGAGTTTGTAGTATAGCTTCAAACACTAGCCCTTGCATGACAAGGGAAGTTAAGAAACTATGATACTCCAAAACCAACACATGAAGTTCCATTAGAACAATTATAAACCAAACCCTAAATATTAAGTTCAAGCATCCAAGGTGGGATTTTGATCCTCAATCACAAGTCTAGCTACTCATAACTAAGACTAAACTACACATGCTAGCTAACAACATACTTAAATTAGTTATCTAGTTGAAACACAAACCAATACAAGGATGGAATTCAATGCAAATTAAAGCTAGTGGAACAAGAGGAGATGAAGTAATTGAACTTATCTTGCATTAATCACAACTATTCAACAAGCAATCAAAGCCTTACAAGTTGGTGAAAACCATAAATGAGCTTGACCTAGGAGAGAGAAGAGAGTGTTTTTGTATCTCACTAAATATCCAACAAAAGTAATCTCCCTACAAAAGAGGAAATACAAGTGATATATCCCCCAAAATTCCACCAAAATGGCAAACTAGTAATAAGGAGAAAGCTGAAAATGCAGGGCCGAATCGATTCGGTGCCAAATCCGAATCGTGTCGGAAGTGTAGAGATTTTCCCCTACATGTGACCGAATCGATTCGGTGGTAATGGCGAATCGATTCGGGCCTGCTGCAAAAAGAAGAGTTGCCTATATAGGCATTAGTTGTCCCATGCTTCACCGAAACTTCCGTAACTTCTTCGTTCGAGGTCGGATTCAAGCACCGTCGGAGGCCACGCGAAGAGGAGAAGAAGGTCTACAACTTCCGTGAAAAAATCGGGAACAAAGCCCGAGTGCTGAAATTACCAAAATGCCCCCAACTGTGCAAGTGTCAACGGAACTTTCCGGATCAAAACCAAACTTCCCAAAATGCATTCCCGAGACCTATAAAAGCTCAATAAAGACACATACAAAGTATATATGATGAATTCAGGGGTTAGTCAATAAATGAGTATAAGAACCGGGAAATATATGCACGGGAATGCTAGGATGTACAAATTAACGGGGTATAAAATACAATAAAAGTGACGAATCACCATGCCTATCGATAGGGATCCTAGGTATTCTCGAAAGCCCTTTGTATTCCATTCCACTGCTAGGAAGCACACCATTGACTAAGCCTTTTGGCAGACCCCCTTAATTTTGCTCACAAAATTTCCTGAAAATTTTCAAAAATGCTCGAAAATTTTATGTAATTCCCCCCAAATATTGTGATGGTCGAAAACCTCAAAATTCATTAGAAACAGTATTTTTCATATAGTCATCCATTCTCAAAATTACAAAAATGCATTAAAAATTTATTTAAAGTTCTCGAAAAATTCTAAAAAAATCTAAAAATCAAAAATCAAAAGGCCAATGTATTAATGAATAAGTGGAATTATCTAAATATATTGTGCATCCGTTCTATCACTCTTTAGGTTTGTAAAAATTACCTAGACCCTTAGAATTGACCTAAACCCTTTGAATCAATCGCTTCCACTCTTTATGTCCACAAAATTATCCTAGGGCCTCATAAGTTGCTTCGACCCACTGAATTATATCACTTCCACTCTTTAAGCCCTCATAACTAACCTACACTAGTAGAATTATCCTTGACCCTATGAATCAGTAACTTCCACTCTTTAGTTATGCAAAATTCCCCGACCCTCAGAATGGGTCGCTTCCCCTCTTAAAGTTCGTAGAATTTACCTTAACCCTTTAAACCGGTCGGCCATAGTCTTTCAATTTGTAGAATTGGCCTCAAACCTCTGAATTAGGCTATTTCCTTAACTTATAGCACAAAATTAGCCTCGACCCTTAGAATTAGTTGCTTCCACTCTTTAGGTCCGCATAATTGACCAAGGCCCACATAATTGCCTCAACCCTCTAAATCGTCCAATTCCACTCTTTAGATCTTTAAAATTTACCTAGACTCGCAAAATTATCCCCAACCTTATGATTTAGGTCGCTTCCATTCCTTAGGCCCACAAAATTGGCCATCTTCCTTTGAATCAGGTCACTTCCACTCCTTAGGCCCGAAGAATTGGCCTCAACCCATAGAATTAGGTTCCTTCCACTCCTTAGGCCTGCAGAATTGGCTTCGACCCTCTAAAACATGTTTTTTCCACTCCGTAAGCCTGCAGAATTAGCTTCAACCCCCTAAATCATGTCACTTCCACTCCGTAGGTTCTAAGAATTAGCCTCGAACCACTAACTCGACTGCTTACCCTTTATAGGTCTCAGAATTAAACATTCCACCCATCGCTCCTATCTATCAATGTATCTATCTTTTGATGAACTTCGCTATTCCTGAGCTCTCCTATCAAGTGGAACTATGGACAGCCCATTCTAGTACCCCTAACGCACCTTCATAGGTCCCAAGTACACTTTTCAACCATCAAATGGTGATCTTCCCTTAAGAATACTAATTTAGAAAGCATCGAGTGCTTCTGAGCTTCTCTTGGCTTTAGTCAACTCTTAGAATGAAGAGTAACCGGATGAAGTTTCATAGGGCTATCAATAACCTTTTTAATGGTTCATACCGTGCATAAATGTTCCTAATGGTTTGTATTTACTCGTTTTTCCCCTTTGGATGCCTAATTTAGAGACCACTGAATGACTTTAAGTTTTGTTTGACTCTAGTCAACTCTCGAATCAATTGGTAACCAAATGAAATCTCATAGGGCTTTGAATAAACTTTCTAATGGTTCATATCGTGCGTGAAATTGCATTACGTTTCACATTAACAATCTTTTTCCCTTCGAAACCATAATCTAGATACCACCGGATGCTTTAGAGCCTGGTTTAAATTTTTTAAACTCTTAGACCTAAGAGTTTCCCAATAAAACTTTGAAGATAACTGAATCCTCTTTCCAATGGTCCGATTGTACACGATTCAAACTTATGGTTTTCATTTTATCCCCCTTTTTTCTAAAAGTCCATTTTGGACTGCCTACAGGAACCCTTGGCCCAATGAATATTAGCAGAGGATTACTATACATGTCCCCCATATCAGGAGGTATGCCGATATGTAGGCCTAGGCCTATATTTATCGGTAGTGTTCATAACCCTAATGTATTCTATTTAAGGGGCGCCATTTTTTTATGAAAGAGGGAAAATTCCCAAGATTTATTAATCATAGGTAGAAGAGCACTCTAATACCCCGTATTTTTGTGATATTTATTTATGGGATTAATTGAATTAAATGCGTATTAATTGGAAATTAATCCGGATTAAAATACTAGCGAGATGCGAGTTGGTATTTGATTATAATGTGTATATTTGTTTATATATGAATATTGAATTATGAAATTTGTCGTGAGATGAAATACGACAAATTTGGAAATTTTATTGAGACGCGTGTGACAGTCGCGTCCGGAATATATATATTTTTTTATTTAAAAAGTGAATTTTATTTCTATTAACCGTATGGTCATTTTGAGTGCGCCAACGCGTCCGGAAGGGTCGAAATAGTCAGAAAACACTAGCCGGGGGTTTGGTTTGGGTCCCGGGGCATTTTTAGGCCACACCGGCAACGTATAAGGGTAGTTTGGTAATTCTGGATTTTTGGTAATTAAAACCTATGAAAATTGGGAATTAAAAAGCTGACTTGGTAATTGCCCACTAAACCCACTAACCACATCTTAGAACTTAATGGGCTACGAAGGTTATTAGAATTGTTCCAAAGAGTTCCTTAGGTAAAACCCTAGCCACCATTGTCCTTGGAGAAGAAAGGCTTGTAGAGAGAGAGGAGAGGAGAATTCTGCAGAAAGAGAGAGAACCAGCCATCAATTCGACATCAAAATCAGAGATTCAAATAAGGCAAGTGGTTTAATTTCGTTATTTTGCAAAGAATGTTTCTTCCATGTGTAGGAATTGATAAAATCTTATTGTTCTTGGGAGTTAATGAAAAACCCATTTTAATTGGAAGTAAAAATTACATTTTTGATGAGGAATCGCATGTAGATTTGTACTTAGATGATTATTCTGATGATATTATAATTTGGATGAAATGAAAACGGACTTAATTAGGCTCTTGGATGATTTATAAATTCTAGGGTTCATATTCTTAAAATTGGGGGAAATATGAAGAGATTTGATAATTGAATGAGGTTAGAATGAATTAACCCCACAAATCACGTTAGTATATGACCTAAATATGTTTAGGGATGATTAGTGGCTTTGAACAATCGCTGGATTAATCTTTGGATGAGATTTGAGGTGTAGAGAAGTTGGAAAAACGAAAATAGGAAATCTGGGCTCGAAACTGGCCACTCGTTAGAAGACCTGCCCAGGTCGTTCGAACGAGCTCGTTCGAACGAGCTTCTAACGAGTTAACCTTTGACTTCTAATGAGGGTGAAGTTCGTTCGAAGACTTCGTTCGAACGAGACCTCGTTAGAAAGCCCCCTTCGTTCGAACGAACTCTCGTTCGAACAGCCTCGTTCGAACGAGACTTCGAACGAGTTGACAGTTTAGGCTTTTTAGCCTGTTTTGATTTCGCGTGTTCCGTAACGTTGTTTATATAGAGAAATAACATTCCCTTGATGGATAATTGGTATATTTGGGATGTTTGGGATATAAGGAGGAGTAAAACCTAGAAGTGTAGTTTGAACCTAATGGAAATTATGGAGTAGGACGTGAGTGTCTATTACGATGCGAGAACATTTATGGCCTAAATAATTATATTAATCGGGAACATATAAATTGTGTAGCATTATATGTCGGTACGAGAATGAGAAGTGTACCACCAATAATTATGGTGATTACTAAGTTGTGTGCTTACTTAGTATATGTATTGATTTTATGTGTATGACATACCTACCATACTTGCTATCACGGGAGGTTTGCGTTCGTTTAGGGCCCTCTAATCCTTGTGTTGCCCGGATTTAGACTGGTACCTCGATGAACATAGGTCAGAGAAGGACTTATTGGGATGTTAATAAGTCTGCTGATCGTGGGAGCGCATGTATGTGCGTGACCCATGTGATGTGACTGTGTTCGCCTCCATTATTTGTGATGTTGTTATCTGAGAACGATTCCTGAGAGATTCGTAATGCGTGATCCTTATGTACGTGATGTACCGGGATGGATAGCAGAGCATGTGTGCACCGCAGCTTAGTCTAGGGGTGCTTGTATTGTATATTTATGACGTGAATAATATATACTTAATTAATGGGAACTTTCATGTTAATATTGTGAATATAATTATGGTAATGTTTTGAGAAAACATAACGGGTTAATTGATAGTGGATTGTATTACTTATTGAGAATCCGAGTGTATGTAAAGCCCTCTATTTTAATTGATAACGCTAGAATGTAATTTGGGAATCGAGTAGTAAGGGATAGAATGTATTACAGTTTGGTTAGATATGTATGTTATCTAGATGGGTACGGTACGTTAGGAGTGCACATGTAGTCGAGAGGTGAGAATTTCATGTGAGTGCACGTCCTAACATGTATTTTGCATTTAATGTTTTAATGTTATTAAAACACTTGCTGTTTTTAAAATGATTTCCACTTTCGGGCTCTGGCCCATTTGCTTTCAAATCTATTTTTATAAAAATCATTTTAGGTGCCTAGCCACAAGGACACCATGCTTAGGATCCTCATTCAGGTGACGAGCTGTAGCTGTTTGTGGAAGTTACAGGACTTTGCTTATAGACGCTTCTTCTATATTGACTCTCTATTCAGCATATATCAGTTGTAGAGCATGTCGCCCATTTCTTTAGAGACATTTCATTTATTTCAGTTATTCAGACTTCGGGCATGTAATTAATTCAGGATTTAGACTTGTCATTTTACTTTCTGTTGTGGGATTATTGTGAAGAGTTTTCCTCCGGACTTCTTATTATTATTATTTGTTGGGTATTTCATTACTTCGTTATGGTGAATGGATTATGTTGTTCTTCCATTATTCTTTTATTGCATGTTAATCAGACTTAACTTAAAATTTGGCAACTTACTTTTTAAATACTAGGTGGTTAGTAATTATTAAAATGTTTTCGACAGTGATGCTATTAACTGAACCAACTTGGCATTTTGTATTGATTTAATAAAGGAGTAGCTACCCGGTATTTAATTAGTCGGGGTGTCACCAGCACTACCTAGGTGGATAATACAAACTAGGGAACAAGACAAATAATAAGAGAAAAAAAGATAATGAAAACTTAAAAGAATCCAATGGATGGGATGCCTAGTTGATCCATTTTAAAGAAACTTCGTGCAATTTGTGGAAGATCTATAACTGAAAAGAAGTTATAGTGGCCAGAATTTTGAGATCCATACTATGGTGACAATAAATCTCAACACAAATTACTAGAAAATGCAATCACCAGGAAAAGTAAAGAACATAAAATAGCTATAATCACACACGACACAAAATATACGTGGTTCGGCAAAATGGCCTACATCCACGGTGGTGCTCTCTGTTTTATATTTCTCTTTTCTCTAGGGAAGTGTTTACAATTGCATGCCCTTTTGCCCCGAGCTAGGGGGTTCAATATATACATGTAATTCTTGGAGAGTAGGGGTTTTGGGCACCTCCACATTAGACCATAATCCCTAGAATATCTCTTGAGAGATTTTAGGGGTTGAATGGGTCACTACTGAATTAGTTATTTATGAGGCCTTAAATTTTGGGTCGGACTCTCCCTATCTTTGATATGGCCAAGTCGGGCTACTTCTCTGGGCCAAGACAATTTAAACGAGGTACCCACACATATTTTGCGTGATTATTTGCAACACTATTTGCTTTTCTAATTTTCTAAGCAAATTTGATACACTATAGCTAGTTGGTCTCCTCCTGAAATTAGAAACTAAAATCAGTAGGTGTCTAATGAAATCTTAATACTTTGATACCAAGCATATTTGAAAAGAAATACCAAATAGTACTAGTAATTGGTCCCTTTAGACACAAATGATTGAAGATTTTTAAGTGTTTATAGAAACACCTACATATAGGAGCTATAAATATGCCTTTTATTTGAATCAAGTCTTCTATAGGGACTGTCATATTCATGCATTTCCATAGGAAGATTAAGATATTTTGAGGAATCTCAGTCTTTCATATGAATTTGTATAAAAATGAAGTAGGTTTCTATTTTCGGATTGCGTTCCAAGTTGAGCTAGATGTAAATTCCCTACTGGTAGATAGAGCTCAATACTTTGATGAGTCTACTTCAATAATGAAAACTTTTGCACTATCTTTGATCTTCTTCAATCTCTTTAATAGGGAGATATTACTAGATGGAGATGATGAGAACCTTCATTTAAGAAAAGAAGAACCCAAAGAATTGGAATTAAAGAGATTTCACCAAATTTTCATGCTAAAATCTTTAATGAAATCTGTCAAATCTTTGAATCATAGGCCACCTTCTTCCTCAGGGTATCAAAGCTTATCCTAGCTGATCCAATGATGTTTCTTTCCAAAATAACTTGAAGATACCTAAAGAAAGTTACTGAAAGGACTTTTGATAACGTTAAGGTCTCGAGAGGAGGTTTTTGAACTTCTATGGTATGAAGAGGGATAGATGTTAGGACTGATTTAATTAGACTTCTTATACCAGTGATTAAGAGATATTTGTTTTTTTAACCTTTAATTTTGGATTTAATTCTATGATTAAGGTCTTCAAAGTAGGCATGTTTGAATTTAGCATAAAAAATTGGACAACCCAAGTATTCTAATGGAATTTTTTACAACTGGTAAGATCTTTTATACATCTTCTGATAATGGAATGGTGGATAGTAAAAATGCACTTCTCATTGTTGATAACTTGACCTGAGAAATTTTCAGACTTTTTTTAAGAATTTCGTTATTATTTCAAGCTAGGGAACCTCCATTGCAAAATACTATGGTTTCATCAGCAAAACTCAAGTTACTAATGAGAGAACAACCTCTTGGGTGGTAAAATGGATAAACCTTATCAAAGGTCATTAATTTATAGAGGCCTTGCTTTAACACTTATGCTACTAGAACAAACGAAGAAAAGTGAAGGGATCTCCTTGTTTGATACCTCTATTGGATTTGAAATAGCCTACAACTTGAACATTAACTATGGTAGAAAACCAATTATTGGAAATAAGTCTCCAAATTTTATCTATAAACACTTTAGAGAAACTAAATATTCGGGTAATTTAAATGACGAACAACCATGATACTCTGTCATAGGCTTTGGATAAGACCAATTTGATCACCACATTTGGGCCATGAGTTTTCTTCCAATCATATACATAAGCTCCTGAGCAAGGAGGATATTCTCAGAAATAAGTCTGCCTTTAATGAAGTAAGCTTAAGACTTGCCTATGATGAGGGGGGAGGATGAGGGAGAATCTATTGGAAAGGATTTTGGTGATGATTTTTAAGCAAAAATTGGAAGTCGTCCAACTCTAGGGGAGGCCTCTATCTAAGATAGGACTTCTTGAATCATGTCTGATTTGATGATATCCCATAATATATTATAGAACAGACTATGAAATCTATCATGTCCTGCACTACTATCCTCATTGAGGTCAGACATAGTCTGTCTAATTTCATTTTCACTTGGTAAATCATCTACCTTTTGAGATTGGGGTTTAGTAACTTTGGCTTCTAAGGATTCAAAAATCTCATTATCTTCTTCTATATTCACAGAATGGAAAATGTGTTTGAAATGGTCTATGAATTCTTCCTGAATGCCCTTAGAATCTTCAATCCAATTACCTTCATTGTCTTTGATTATATGGATGACCAATTTAGAATTTCTAGCTTTGACAGAGGCATGGAGAAGTTTAGTATTGGATTCCCCTTCTATAATCCATTTATCTCTCATTTTCTAATGCCAAAATTCTTCTTCCTGCTTCAAAGATCCTAAACGCTTGGCCTTAGACTTGGATAACTTCTCTCTATGAGTTATATTTGGAATCAATTCAAACAAAATCTCATTGATATTTACCTCTTCCTAAATTTTTTGCACCAGATAAAAATTATTGGAATTTGTTGCTTTGTTCTAGGTGATGAGGTATTTTTCAGTCTTTTAAGCTTAGTTGAGAATCTTCTAAGAGGGTTAGCTTCTAAAGGGATGGACCAAGATTTTCCAATGACTTATTTAAGGTTTGGATTAGAGCACCACATGTTAAGGAATTTGAAAGGTTTAAGGAAGTTGTCTACTTTGGTTTGAATTGAGAAGAGATGTGGGAATAGTTTGAGCATGATTTGTTAAGGTGTTTTAGGTAAAAGTTTTGGAATGTAGTGACCCATTATTTAAATGCTATCCCTCTATCTAATCTATAAAAGTGTTTACCTCTATATCTAAAGTTCTTCTATGTGAAGTTTAATCCTGAAAAGCCCACATTTATCAACCCTGCATTTGAAATGAATACGTTAAAATCATCTTGTACATTAAGATCAGTGGGGTTCTCTCCCTTTTTGCCATTACTCCTTGATAACACATTGAAATCCCACATTATAAGCCATGGTTGATAATTGACTAGGGGTTTATGGGTTATGAGAGAATCCCATAGAGGTAATCTAGCATGTCTGGAGCACTTAGCATAGACCACTGATAAATAAACCTCTTGAAGAAATTTGGGGTGGGTAATCCTCAAAATAAGAGACTGGTCATCTTTTTTCTTAACTTTAGAATTCATCCCATATCTCCATAAAAACCAAATCTTACTATTGGTATTGGATACTCCACCATCAACTTTATTGATTATTCTGAAATACTCAATCTTGTTTTCTTTTGTTTTAGGTTTTAGAATAGCTATGAAGGGACTACGGTAGTTTTTGCATAATTTTTTTATTCATCTTTGGAAAGGTTGATTTGAAAAACTTCTGATGTTCCATATTACAAAATTGATCACTGATAACCTTTGGGAGGGACAATTTGTCTGGACTTGAGATAAGCTCTTATCAGTGTTTTGTACATAGGGTCTTGAGGCTTAAAATTATTGCTCTTGGCTTTAATTTTTTATAAGTCTTCTTCATGCTTGGTGATGGTTTTAGTAGCTAACTTTTTTTTGCTTGAAAGAATTCTTGAGAAAATCTATAGTTCTTCTAACATAGGAGTACCGTCATCCTCATCCTCTTCTTTATCTATAAAATCAAGGCCTTCATGAGGGCGATTAGGCACAAGATCAGGCAAGTATGTATCTTTGGGAGATAGGCTTAATCATTCAATAGCTCTAGTTTATTGGTCTTCTAGTTCAACATTTTGAATTTTGGATATGAATTTTTGTATTTTGGCAGTAGGTATAGGGGTTCATAGAGGGGTTATATGGCTAGATTTGGCTAGTGTTAGTATTAGGAAGGATAAAGGGAGAATGTTTGGAATTTTGGGAAATAGGAGATTTATTGATTAGGATTTGATATTTTTGGATGGGAAAATTAATAATAGGAGTTTGGGTAGGTATTTGTTGATTAGTGTTAGGGTATGAGGGAGGTGTTATGGATTATGATGGTTCTTTTGTAGGTTCCTGGAAAGTAGTGATGGCTAACTTTAGTTATGCATTTAAGGATTCAAGGTGTTGATTTTGGGGGATGGAAGGTTGATGAGATTTCATTCTTGGAGGGGCATCAGTGGTCTTCTTGGAAGCCAAAATACATTTTGAATTATCATGGCCCATCTTGTAGTAATCAGTGTAGTATGAAGTAACATTATCATACTCTATTTTTTGCCAGAATCCTTTTTTACCGCATCCTATTCAAACTCAATTTGGTTTATTAGTCAAAACATCTAGTTCCACACATACCCTAGCAGTGCTAGGTTGATTAAGGTTTGTATTAGATCCATCTAGTTTCAATGGCTTGCCTACCACCTGAGCAATGGAGTATAAAGAAGACTTTGAGAAAAAATGAATAGGCGGGAACGAGAAGTTTACCCATACAGGAGCTGCATGGCTTTCAATCTCATGTCTGAATTCTACAATCCACTTAAATGTTCTCATGGGGTATTTTCCCATATACCAAAGGCTTCTCATCCATAATCTTGTAAAGTCATCTTCATTGAATAATCTTATAAGAACATGTTTATGATCTAACAATCCAACTTGGAAGGTGGCATTAAGATTCATTATGAACACGGTTTTTCTTATGTTTTTGAAGCGACCCCGGATTTTAATGATTTCAAATTAAAATATAATTTCCTTTTAAATAAATGCGGAAGCGTTATAAAAGGGGTGATGGTTCAACTTTCAAATATAACAACAAGATTTAATTTCTCAAAACAAATTAAAACATAATTCAAGTCCTAGAATTTGCCTAAGTCATGATTATTCATTTAAACAAAGTTAGGCGAAACCAATTTTAGCAAATGACTTGAATAAACCAAATTTACCCAATATTTAATTAAAGTCCCAAATTAAATGAGTGTGATAATTAAACCAAATTTTATCTTGAAATTATCCTAAGCATGGATTCTAAATTATTGTGCAAGATAAAATAAACAATGTCACACTACGCCGAGATGTACGAGGAAAAACCCAAGACGGGAAACAACCTCGGACGGCCCTAGCCACAAGTCCACTAGATACGGAATTACAATTACAAGACAGATAGACTTACAACGACTGACTTGATCCCTCTCAAGCCTCGACGCTCCTTCTCGTAGAAACCTCTTCCTAGCGGACAACCTCGGAACACCACCGCGGTCTCGGAATCCACCGATGGGACTTTATATGGTCACCGTCACCCAAGCATGGAGCCTTTCTCCGTGTGGGTAGAATCTCAACAAAAGTCTTCTTTGTGATGGGGTGTAGAAGCAAACTCGAAACGTCTCTTGAATTCGGTAGAGAAAATCGGTGCCAAAAACTCCAAGTAAAGATATGTATATATAGAACTTGGAATAAACAACAATGGGTGTAAACTAAGTGTTTAAAGATATTTCTTTAAGTTGAAGAACACTCAAACATGAACATTTTCCTTTTGTAAATAATCTCTCAAACTCTCTCTAGGAGATGTATTAGGATGGAAAAGTTCTCTTGGAAAATGTGTTTCCCGCACATAATAATGTATGAAAAAAGTTGGTTGAAAACCAAGTGGAGGAGTGGGGAAAAACTGCAAAAAACTGCCAAATAACTGTTCCCGCTGGAATCTCGTTCGAACGAACTTGATTCTCGTTCGAACGAGACTTCTAACGAGCGACCAGCCTGGGCTCGTTAGAAGTTCGTTAGATACCTCGTTAGAACGAACATTCGTTCGAACGACATATCGAACGACTGACCAGTTAGGGTCGTTGGCAAAACTCGTTCGAACGAAACTGGTTCGAACGACAAAACTCGTTCGAACGAAACTAGTTCGAACGACAAAACTCGTTCGAACGAAATATGGTTCGAACGAAAAAACTCGTTCGAACGACATTTCTAACGAACGACCAGAAAGTTTGTAAAATTCGATTTTGGCCCAGAACTTTTATATACTTATTTTAAAGTTCTATTTGATTCTTTCTGAAAATAAAATGCAGTTTTTATTACACCTAACCCCAATACATATTGTTCCAAGCTCCTATATAAATATAATCTCATTCATACCTTGGGAGCATGGAACCTTAGTTGATGACGTAGAAACGAGGCACGCAAACCGACATATTGATGAAGCTTTAAATTCTTTGCCGCTACGTCTTCAACACACACTTCATAGGCTTGAGAATATTACAATCAAATATATTCCTATGAATAAATGTTTTTTGTCCGGAATTGAGCCAAAACTATATATGGACTCAATTGGAAATTTGTGTCCTTACAAATCTCCCCCTTTGGCTATTCCGGGACAAAAACCAAACAAAAAAAAATCCTAAAGGGCAGTCAAGCTCTACTAGACTCAAAACATAACCCGCCCAATCTTGACTCAACCCAAGGATCAAACGCTTTGCCATTAAACAGTGCTGCTTTAGTAGAATACCTGCACACTTAAGCAAACTCATCAAATGCATAGGGAATATCAAAATATAAAATGCAATTAATTAAATTATTCCCCCTAAATTAATTCTCCCCTTTATCAATTACATGACCTACTTAGAAAGACGTCTCCCCCTAAGATAAATCTCCCCCAAACGAAGATACGATAATAATAGGATTAGATACCATTTCTCCCCCTATCATCATTCTCCCCCTTTTTGTTCGGGAATAGTCAAAGGATAAAGAACTAATAAACAGCATGTGGAAGCTTAAAGTGAAACGTCATGAAAGCATATGGGCAATAAAAGCAAGGAAAAGACAAACAAATATCATATATATATATACTAGAAATATATCAATGAAGCACTTGCATGTATATATAGATATAAACACACACATGACACAAAATACAATAAGTTTGCACACTCGTATGGAAAAAATGTGTCATATGGAAACGGAAGTGTAGGGGTGTGAACTTGCAACAATTAAATTTATACCCAAATATAAACATTCACGGAGTTCTCATTTGATTGCAAACTTTATCACATTTAAATATAACCTCATGTGACAATATAAAGATTGAACTCAATGAACAAACATACACAATGCATACAAGCCTAACATGATGATGATTCTACAAACCAAATAGAGTCATGACATTAAAGACAACTAGGATAAACGGACATTGTGCAAACCGTTGATATACCATCCAATTCTCCCTCAATGAGCATATATATTCTTTTGTTTTTGAATGAATATATCAAACAAACATAGGCCTTGGCAACTGCTTTCTGATTAATGCCAAATATTCTGTTTTAGGCCTTTGGATCACGTATTTCTTTTAGATCCAATCAACGGTGGCTTACTATCGCAAAGGATTTAATTCATCCTTTCGGATCCCTTCCCCGTGCATATATTAATTTATCATGTTTTCATTTTTCGCACAAATCTCACATGCAACGGATTTTGACATGCACTAGTCCTCCTAGGTCATAGATATGTAGATGACTAGATTGATAGGAGAACACCTCAAAAAGCTCAAATATAACATGTGACATTAAGATTTCAAAAGAGCTCGTGCATGTGTGAAAAGAGGCATATAGAAATAGAATCCATTTAAACAATACAAAATCCAACTACTCCATATAAAATATAGTAAAGAACATTTTAAGGATTGAAAATCTAAACCAAAAGTTCTAGCCACGTGGGAGCGTAAATGATGGGATTCAAACACAAATATATGCCACATAAAGTGTGTCAAACTAAAATACACACAAACTAAAATACACACATAAAACATCTTTTTGAGTTTTTAACATTTTTCATCAAAAATAAATATATATACTCAAAAAGATAAATAAAAAATCATTTGTATTTTTCATTAAGCTTAAATGAAATAATAAAACACAAATGATAAACACAAAATCTTTTTATATTTTTCAATTAATTCAAACAAACATATAATACAAAAAGATAAAAAAGTCATGATTTCTAGCATGTGATATGAAAATAAGGCAATGACTAGAAAATGACTAAACAAGCATACATTTAGCATATGAATATAGCATGAAGTACAAGCGCTACAGTATGCAAACACTAACACATTCATCCATTAGATTTAGCAAGGGAGGAAGCATGTGTAAGTAAATGAGAATCGAAATCCCTATTTTGTAAGGCAACCAAGTCGGATTTCCTAACCCAAATTAATGAAGAATGACTATCTTGGGGTGTAGGAACGTTAGCTATCGTGGTTACTTTACTATGGGATTTTCTAGGAATTCGTTTAATATCTAAACAAAATTTCCTAAGATGACCTTTTCGACCACAATGTGTACAATGAAGAATATGTCGAAAAGATTTATCTAAGGAGTGATCATTAAATGCATTCCTAGAAGATTCTCCTGAAACATTGGTTTTGACTTTAAGGTTAAAATCATTACAAGAATTGAAGCCTAAACCAAAAGTGTCATTTTTAATTTGGACCGTTCCTAACATTTTATCTAGTTTTTCCGAACGACACTCCAAATCAAATTTGACATTACTAAAATCTTTTAATTTATTTTCCAATTCTAAAATTTTAGATTCTAGTAAAACATTTCGCTCTTCAAAAGCAAGAAGCTCCTTTTTCAAGGATTCCATTAAACCCCTAAGGCTATCTCTCTCGCCTTCTATGTATTTTAGCTTCTCTCTAAGAATCCTCTCTCGTGTCCTAAGGTCTTCTATTAAGTCACTATTATCAACGACCTTGACACTCTTTCTTAAACAAGCTTCTAACTTCAAATTAGTTCTTCTAAAATTAATAGATTCTTTATACAATTCATGAAAAGCATTTTGAAGTTCACTCACATCAACCTCTTCTTCATTTTCGCTCTCGCTTTCTTCTCCACTCTCACTATCATTAAAAACAAGAGAATCATGAACAATGACCTTGGAAGTGGCATGTGCTATCGTGTCATCAATTGATGAGTTCTCATTATCACTCACATGACTAGCCATAAAAGCCACAAAATTTTTCTTAGTGGGGGAATCTGGCTTTTCTTCCTTATCACTATCACTAAGGGTTGCATTATATGCAGTGGGTCGTTTACCCTCTTTCCTTAGTTTAGTGAGGCACTCATAAGCTCTATGGCCATAACCTTCACAACCAAAACATTTATTAGACTCGTCCCTATCGATATTTTCATTACTTGGTTTAGGGATCTTATCGGCTTTAGAAATCTTCTCATTTTTATCATGTTTAGAAGATTCAAATTTCTTAAAATCATTTTTAAATTTATCTTTGTTGAATTTAAGAAATTTTCTAAATTTACGAGCAAATAAAGCCATATCTTCCGAGTCACTATCACTCTCGCTCTCTACAACTTGTTTAACCTCTTTTCGGGCTTTTAAAGCAACACCCTTTTCGATTTTCTTTTCATTTTTAGAGGGAAACATATCCAGTTCATAGGTTTGTAAATCACCTACAAGCTCTTCTAATTTCGTAGAGGCTAAAGTGGGTAAATAATTTAAAACGGTCACCTTTGGAATAAATCTATCGGGTAGGGACCTTAAAATTTTCTTTACTACACGGTCGTCAGGTATTTTTTCTCCCAAGTTAAAGGATGAATTAACAATATCAGAAAGTCTAGCATAAAATTTATCAAAAGTTTCTTTTTCATCCATTTTGATAGTTTCAAATTGAGTGGTGAGGTTTTGGAGTTTTGAAGCTTTAACGACACTAGTTCCTTCATGAGTTAATTGTAAAATATCCCAAGCTTCTTTAGCGGTTTCACACGTCATAATACGTCGAAATTCATCCGGTGCGACAGCGCTAAATAAGGCATTTAAACATCGGGAATTAAAGTTAGCAAGTTTAAACTCATTTTCAGTCCATCTATCGGTGGGTTTGATAACACGTTCATTTTCAACTAAGTAAGTTGGTGGGGAATACCCGGTAACAACAGACATCCAAACTCTCTCGTCGATAGATTTTAGTGCCGATCTCATACGCGCTTTCCAATACGCGTAGTTTGAACCATCGAAAATAGGAAATTTTGAAAATGGGGAAAAATCCATTTTAGCCAAAAAATTAAAAGATCTTAACGAAATAATTTATCGTTTTTGGCTCTGATACCAATTTGAAGCGACCCCGGATTTTAATGATTTCAAATTAAAATATAATTTCCTTTTAAATAAATGCGGAAGCATTATAAAAGGGGTGATGGTTCAACTTTCAAATATAACAACAAGATTTAATTTCTCAAAACAAATTAAAACATAATTCAAGTCCTAGAATTTGCCTAAGTCATTATTATTCATTTAAACAAAGTTAGGCGAAACCAATTTTAGCAAATGACTTGAATAAACCAAATTTACCCAATATTTAATTAAAGTCCGAAATTAAATGAGTGTGATAATTAAACCAAATTTTATCTTGAAATTATCCTAAGCATGGATTCTAAATTATTGTGCAAGATAAAATAAACAATGTCACACTACGCCGAGATGTACGAGGAAAAACCCAAGACGGGAAACAACCTCGGACGGCCCTAGCCACAAGTCCACTAGATACGGAATTACAATTACAAGACAGATAGACTTACAATGACTGACTCGATCCCTCTCAAGCCTCGACGCTCCTTCTCGTAGAAACCTCTTCCTAGAGGACAACCTCGGAACACCACCGTGGTCTCGGAATCCATCGATGGGACTTTATATGGTCACCGTCACCCAAGCATGGAGCCTTTCATCCGTGTGGGTAGAATCTCAACAAAAGTCTTCTTTTTGATGGGGTGTAGAAGCAAACCCGAAACGTCTCTTGAATTCGGTAGAGAAAACCGGTGCCAAAAACTCCAAGTAAAAATATGTATATATAGAACTTGGAATAAACAACAATGGGTGTAAACTAAGTGTTTAAAGATTTTTCTTTAAGTTGAAGAACACTCAAACATGAACATTTTCCTTTTGTAAATAATCTCTCAAACTCTCTCTAGGAGATGTATTAGGATGGAAAAGTTCTCTTGCAAAATGTGTTTGCCGCATATAATAATGTATGAAAAAAGTTGGTTGAGAACCAAGTGGAGAAGTGGGGAAAAACTGCAAAAAACTGCCAAATAACTGTTCCCGCTGGAATCTCGTTCGAACGAACTTGATTCTCGTTCGAATGAGACTTCTAACGAGCGACCAGCCTGGGCTCGTTAGAAGTTCGTTAGATACCTCGTTAGAACGAACATTCGTTCGAACGACATATCGAACGACTGACCAGTTAGGGTCGTTGGCAAAACTCGTTTGAACGAAACTGGTTCGAACGACAAAACTCGTTCGAACGAAACTAGTTCGAACGATAAAACTAGTTCGAACGAAATCTGGTTCGAACGAAAAAACTCGTTCGAACGACATTTCTAACGAACGACCAGAAAGTTTGTAAAATTCGATTTTGGCCCAGAACTTTTATATACTTATTTTAAAGTTCTATTTGATTCTTTCTGAAAATAAAATGCAGTTTTTATTACACCTAACACCCAATACATATTGTTCCAAGCTCCTATATAAATATAATCTCATTCATACCTTGGGAGCATGGAACCTTAGTTGATGACGTAGAAATGAGGCACGCAAACCGGCATTTTGATGAAGCTTAAATTCTTTGCCGCTACGTCTTCAACACACACTTCATAGGCTTGAGAATATTACAATCAAATATATTCCTATGAATAAATGTTTTTGTCCGGAATTGAGCCAAAACTATATATGGACTCAATTGGAAATTTGTGTCCTTATAGTTTTCAATGGCAAGCCAACCATGTGAGAATTGTACAGCTAAAATTGTTTTAAGGATTTTGAAAGCTTATTGATGTCATCTTGAGAAAATTTTATAGTTGTCTCTCTTTTGAAAGATGATATAGATATTAGTGGGATGTCTTCTTTGACATTTAAACCTTTGACAACACTTGCAAATGATTTCTTCCATGGATTTGGAGGGTCTAAAGGTTTGTTTTCATCAGGTTTAGGGTTGTACGTGGAGGACATGCAACCTTAATTTTGTTTATGGAGGAAGCAGGAGAAGGGAGATATCCAAAAAAGTTTGATAGCCTTTTTACGAAACCCCTGATAATTAAGGGGAACCATGACCTCATTTCAAAGGACCCTTTTCCAGATCCTAATAAAGCTCAGCCTCAAAATCAGTGAGAAGTCTTTTACACATCCCTTTTAAAAAGTTCTTCCCACACATATCACCCATACACCTCATCTTTCTTCCCTCACCTTACCACCATTACACTCTCACCAAAATAAGTCTATATCATCATCAATGTCATAATACAACCTTCTTAGAACATCTAAATCCTATTCATTATAACTTGTTACTTTAGTTTTATTACTCATATTTTCCTAATATATTACATTTAGTTGTCATTTCCCCACCTTATTAATCACCTTTTTAATCTCTATATATTCACAAAATTTATATTCATTAACTCAAAAAAACCCCAAAGAGGATTTTATCCTTAAATGCCAGATTAGAACATTCCTTCCATTTTTACTACACTTACCTCACTTGTGCAGATTTTTCAATAAACCAAAATAAGGAAATTCTAGTTTTTGGTTCGTGGGTTAAATCCCACTTTTATGCATTTTCGAATTATGTGGACTTTGATGCCATTTTCGACTACATAGGGAATCTCAAGTCTTCCTTGGATTCGAGTTCTCTTTTCATATTTTTTAACTTTATTCAATCTCACTTTTATTAGTATCATATATTCATATAGTTCATATATATATATATATATATATACATATTAATTTATATATTCTTAGTAAATTCGTCAGACATGCATATTCGCTTCCTCATAGTGAATCATGATATGATGTGTTGCTCACATTATATAACATTTTCATTTTTTTTATTCTCTTTCTTTTTCGAAATTCTATCAGACATGCATAGCCATTTCCTCACAGTGGATTATGATGGGATGTATTGCGTATAACGCAGCCTTTTCTTTTTATTATGTTTTTAGCAACCCCATTAAACATCCACATTCCATTCTTTGTGATGGATTGTGATTTAGTGTGATCCTAACAGTTCGGCTACCTTTTAGATTATTTTCTTTCTTTTTATCTATACTCCTCAGAATGACTCATCCCCATCTTTTTCATGACGTGGGTATCACGATTTATTTTCTCACCTATTTCAATCCGCACACACTATATATATAAATGGAATCTTGGAGACAAATGACAATATATTCATAGCCCATGAGAGACCGCAAGGGCGGAGTAAGTGCCTAATACCTTCTTATTCCATAATTTAGTCCCCAGACTCGTGATCTATTTGGTTTTGTATGCATCAGTTTGTCTTTTGATATCATTTCTTTAGGAATGACTAAATTCTTTTATTTGTTTTACGCACAACAGGTTTGTGATTCCATTTTCTATATTTTCACCCCTTTGACAATGATCAATTTATGTCTGAGGGAAAACGTGAATATAACGAGTGGCAAAAAGAGGATTTTTTCCCTTGATCCTCTCACGCAATCTTTTTTCAGGGCGAACTTCTATCGAATCCCAAATGGCCACATGAATGACCTTCGATCCTAGGATCTTCTCTTTTCAGTCAATAATATGTTGTAGCCTCAACTCATAGTTAGAATACTACTATAGCTCAATCCCATCAAGGTCGATGTGTTGATATGCCTCCTCATCCCTTAGAAACTATCTCAGCAAGGACACATGGAAGATGTCATATACCCTCTGAAGATGGTCGGGTAAGTCCAAAAAATATGCCATCAGACCCACCCAATTTAGAATCATAAAGGGACCTACATATTGGGAGCCAAATTCCCGTTCGATCTGAATCTAACCACTCTCTTCATTGGGATCCCCTTAAAAATAATAGATCCTCCACTTAGAACTCCAACTTGTGTTTTCTCTTATCTTTATAACTATTTTGGCGATCCTAAGTTGCCTTAATCTGTGCCCAAATGAATGTCACCTTCTCTCTAGTGTCCTAAATGATGTCTGGCCCATACATCCTCTGCTCCTCTGACCCAACCAAAAAACCTGGTGAAAGGCATGGTCATTTATGTAATGCCTTTACGATGATGATGCTACGAATCACCACTTAAATTTGTACGAAGTTCAAGATCTAGATTAGTTAGCAATGGAGTAATATATGAGTGTAGGATTATAAATAACAAGAAGGAGACAAGAGAATGGAAAAGACATAAGAATATAAAGTGGTTCAACTAATAGGCCTACTATACTTTGCAAGGATGGTGGTGTATGTATTATTATAAGGCTCTAATGGCCATGGACATAAGCTCTCACGATTTCTCTCTCTTTTGGTTATAATTTGACAGAGTTTTTCTAGGGTCGCCAATTACTCGATTCATAATGACGATGACAAAGGTTCCTTTTATAGGATTGGGGGTAAACAATGTGCCCCTAAAGTATGCAACATTTGTTTATAAGATAAGTGACCCAATAAGCTATCAAAACATGTCTAGCACATGTATAACCCATGATCATGAAGTATTCCTTCACGTGAGGGAAAGATCTGAAATAACGGTCTGGTCCACATGGGATAAAGATGTATAAGCAGGTGTTCCATACGTAGTGATGATTTCGGCTCTAAGTTCCCCAAACCGAGACGAGATTAAGATTATTCCTTTGAGCATGCTGATGAAAGGCTGATGGGATCGCCTCAGGTACCGTCAATATGGTCTCGATCTCCCTCTTATGGTATGAGGCCGACATAAGGCAAGGTCAAGAGGGATTGGATCAGTCATGGACTGGATCATTTGGTTAATATAGTCCCAGCTGCTCTCTTGTAGTATAAGGCCGAGAGGGAATGAGAGTAATGGGATGACGAACAGGCCCTACTGAGAGAATGTAGCTACAGTGGTTAAGGTCTCTGATGTCGAGACTGCTGGTGTGGGCCTGTAAGAACCTACCTGTAGATAAGTGAACCCTATGTATGCTTAATTGGGTCATTGAGTTGGGTCAAGTCTAATATTAGGACGAGACCACACTTATGTATATCAATCACCCCTAGCCCCTAGTCTTTCAATGAGAGTGGAAGGGTGAGGGGTAGTATCGATTAACCCCCTGATGAAGATGAGACACCCTAGTGTTGTACGCCTCAATGGGGATGTGCACCAATTGGGCTAAGGTTGACAGGGCCTTTTCAATGTTGTAACGACAGTGTCAGTCAAAGTCACTTTGTGTGACACATGTCATACATTGCATAGGTTGGCGTGTTTCCCAAGAGCGGTGATTGCGAGCCTACAAAAAGGTTAAATGTACCCTAATGATGGTATTATGGGGAAACATGTACAATGATGAGAACATTTAAAAACCCTAATAGCCCTTTCATTTTCTATTTCTTCAACCTTCCATTCTCCCGCTATTCTGTAACTCATACTTCCCTCCTTTCTATCTCTATAAACCAACTTTATTCGGCGTCTTGTAGGTCTTATCTTAACTTACAAAATATTTGTCCTTGCTCAGGTAAACTTGCACTACCTTTGTTTTCCATGTTCCACCTTTCATTCGTTACGTTTAGAGGTTTTAATTTTTCAATGATATTTTGAGTTTTCGACGGTTATTTTAGGTTATTGTAGGGGATTTTGGTGGTATTAAGGTTTTTAGAAGGTTGAGGGTGTTTAGTATAGGTTTTTAGGGACCAGGCGCGTAAACCGTCTCCTGTTAGGTTGACTGGTGACATTTTGGTCATCTTGTTTGGCGTACACCTCCATTAGTGTTCTTTGATGTTCCTATTCGAAAACGTTTAAGTTTCTTTATTGATCTTTTCATCAAATACAGTCAAACTGCTTAAGTGTTGTTGAATGTACAACCATTTGTATGAGGCAATAAGATGCTTCCCATACATGAGATATAGGATCCTTAGGGAGATTCACTAGGTTGAGGCTGAGTCCAAACATAAAGTTGTAGCCGAACCTACACTTCCAATCAATCCAACCCCACTTGTCATAGCTCTTCCATCTATCCACCTTACTTACCCTTCATATTTTTCCAAGAGGATCTTCATTCAAATAAGTTGTGATAGTATGTCTAACACCTCACATCAGGGGTCTTAGTCTTTGTCTTTATCTTAGGGCTACACCCCTTCTACCTTGACACACTCTGAGAGAGGCTATCAAATCTTCTAATCGTAACCCTTCTATTCAATAAATCTCAGACATGAAAGAGCCGAGGGTTGAGTTTTCATATCCCCCGTTGCCAATGTTTTATTCTCTCTCGACCATCCCCGATGTCGAGTATATTAGTAGGTGTCAGGGTGGTGTCTCGATCGTTGAGGTTAAGGATGACTCTTTGGATTCAGATGAGGTTCCACTTAACACCAGTTATGCCTAAACCTTCCTTGGAACCGTTAGGGAAATAGACCTTTTATTGTGTAGACATCTATATGGTGTTAAGTCCATAATTCATATGAGATACCAACCAGGTACGAGAGGGCCTATGATGACTAATAGGGTAAGATAGCCGTCTAGGAACAAGTGTTCAAGGTTGGCTTCTAAATTCCCAGTCACTCCAATATAAGGGAGATTCTTACCAGCCTGGGGCTATCCCGAGCACAGCTATCCCCAAATTCATATAGGATTCTTGTTAGCTTTGTCCAGTTTTGGCATTTGATCTACAAAACTTCCCTCTCTGTCTTGGTCTGCCAAGCGTGTTATAACATTTCATGCACTAAGGCACAACCTTGATACCATTATCTCATAGCCAAAACACAAATAAAAAGGTTCTGCTCGTGAATCAGACTTCCAATCATTGCTAGAAGCCCCAATATTTCTTTGTGTCGGGTGATTGGGAATTTAATGTCGATGTTCCTAATAATGCTTCAGCATCGAGATTTCCCCAAAGATGGGCAAAAGATTTGATGTCTTCTAGACTTGAGCCAAGCCTGAGCATAGATGACATAACTTGTATTGACCACCTCCGGTATCAGGGGGACAATGGTGGTCAGGTAGAGTTTGAACAATTATGACCCAAGAGTTTCTTAAAAAGACGGGTTTAGGGGTTGATCGCCTCACTGAGTTGTGTAAGTTACAAAACTTTATCAAACTGTAGTGTTGGTATTATTTTATCATATTTTTACTAACTCGAGTTTCTTCATTTACAGGTCATCTATCTAACATCTCTGTCCAACTTTGGAACATTATAGCACCATTAGTTGTTAATTTCCTTGGCAAGATGGCCAAGGGGACCCACCCCCAAATAAAATCACCATTGGCGGCCCTAACTTTTCTGACCAAGGAACGAAAAGGAAAGAGCTGACCGGGGGACATTCACCCCCCCTCCTTAATAAAAAAAAGACGACACGGAGGATTGATGCATCTAGGGAAGACACTTAGTCCATCCCAATATCTTCAAACTCAATTTTGGCCGACAGGTTATCCCTTCTGTCAAGAAGTTCATACTCCTTCATTGGGGACTAAACAAGGGCAAGAGCTGCTATCGATTCCTCGCTGCCCGAGTTAGATAAAAGGTTCCTAGAGTCCATATAGTCAACTCGTTTGGCCAACTTCAACCTCCATAGGGTTGTCCAGGTAATTATCCTTAACTTTGTTACTTCCTGAATTTTTGTAAGTGTTATCTCATCTCGTATTATCGTTTTACTTACTTTTCTTACATCCTCTCTTCTCCTTCCATAAGTTGGCCCACTGGGTCTAGGACAATATTTTTATCGTCCAAAAGGCCTTTGAGTTCATGAATGCCGAGGAGGGATTGAGGAAAACTTTGAAGGAATAAGACCTCAATTATTAGTCCAAGATTAAGGAGATTGAGAAGAAAAAGTAGGATGACCTTGTGGCTTAGAAAAAGGGTCATGATTTTACGATGACTGATCTGAAGCAGAAGCAAAATATCAAGATGAATGCCACGAAGAAAAAGGGTGTGGAATATTTTCATGCCAATGATGAGCTTGTCGGATACAGTCTTCAATAGTTGGAGATGAGAGCTAGGACCTCCTTTCTGTGGCAAACTCTAAAGTACCCTGAGTTATCGGCTTCGAAGAACAAGCTTCTGAATTTTTACTTTACTGATCCCTTGGCATCCACTGCCTTGAATGGGATTGAGGCTGAAGGTCTCTCACCTGAAGAGACGACAACTGAGGTGACGTTCCAACACAATGCCGATACAATTGGAGGCGCATTTACTGATGACGAGATTCGGCCCAGGTTGTTATTGATAATGTTATCTCTGATCAGGCCGATAAATAATCATGAGATATTTCAGCACTCGTTTTTCATTTTTTATTGGGCAACCGTGTATGGCCTTATTCCTTTTCCATATGTAACCTCTGCTTTTTAGAATTCTTGGTCTTTTCAAACATTTGAATATATCTATACCATTTGCAATGTTTGTACTTGTTGATCTTGACAATCATTTTTTTCTGATATGCAATATATATATTTTTTTATCTATTTTCCAAGTGTAGTGTTTGCATCTCTATAACTTGTCACCTTTAATTGGTGTTTTAAATATAATGCTTATGAGTAAACGTACAATAGGCCGATGTCTAATCAACCAAAAAAATTATTATTAGTGTCTCGTATATAGGTCCCCTCTTGCCATTATTGAGAGTGTATGGATGAGACTTGTCTATTCATACACTCTTGTATCTCCAAGAGAGTTTTGACCATTAGTTCACCACATATTTATGTTTTAGAAACCATAATCAAATGATTTTCAATTTTTTTTGTCACCAAATGAATGGACGCGATTTATCTCTTCATACACTCTCGTATCTCCGAGAGAGTTTTGACCATCAATTATTCACTAGATAATGATGTTTCAATAAACATAATCAAATGGTTTTCAATTTTTATTTGTCACCAAATCAATGGTGTTACCACACAGGTTCCCTCTCGTCATTTTTTAGAGTGTATGAACGAGACTTGTCTCTTCATGCACTCTCATATCTCCGAAAGAGTTTTGACCATCAATTACTCACCACATAATGATGCTTAAATACCATAATTAAATGATTTTCAATTTTTTTGTCACCAAATAATTGATGTTACCATATTGATTTCCCCTCGCGGTGTTATTGAGAGGACATGGAGCAGACTAGGCTCTCCCTAAACTCCCGTATAATCGAGAATGAGTTAAAACTAATTCACCATGAAGATGATGTTCTTTAGTTTAATATAATTGAAACCATGATTAATTAACTACAATAAGAAGATATAAGACAACACATATATCTTTCATTAATATTGATAATCTTAAACTATCGTAAAAATTCATAAGCAATTCAAATTTTACCAGTAGTATCTTTTCAGGTGATCATCATTCCAAAGGTTAGAAAAGGGTTCACCAACTAGGTCTTCTAATTGTTAAGTTCTTGGGATGACCTCCTCCATTACTCTGTATGATGCATGCCAATTAGGGTGCAGCTTATTCGGCTTTTGCCAAACTGTCTTCAAAATAAGGTTACCCACTGCTATTGGCATAGCTTTCACTCCCTTGTTGTAGAACCTTGAAGATCTCTGTTGATAAGCGAACTGTCGGACTTTAGCATCCTCCCATATTTCTTCAGTCAAATCTAAATCAAGCCTCCTCTTGTCTTCATTAGCATCGGGATCATAGGTTTGAACTCTATGGCTGGGGAGTCCAAGATTAGTAGGAATGATTGCTTCAAACCCATAGGCAAGCATAAATGGGGTTTTGCCTAATATTATCCTCTTGGTCGTCCTATAAGCCCATAGGAACCCATGTAGCTCTTTTATCCATAAACCCTTAGCATCTTCCATCTTTCTGTTTATTCCATCAAGTATCGTCCGATTTGTGACCTCAGTCTGGCCATTGGCTTGGGTTCGACCTAGTGCCGAATAAAACTGTTTTATTCGGACTCCACCACAGCAGGCCTACAAAGACTTGTTCTTGGATTGTTTTCCATTATGTGATATTAAGGTATACAGTAGATATACCTATAAACTATATTCCTTTAGATAAATTTGAACATCTTCACCTCAGTAACGGAAATCCTTCCCTCGTCCTTTATCCATTTTGATAAATAACCAATAGCCACAATCAAATAAGGGACATTATTACACCTCATTTGGTAACACGTGTCATTTTTTTTAATCCACAGTCTTAAATTTTGGAAAAACAATTTTTGAATGTGCATGAACAGACTTAAGCAGTGGGTGATTCTCAATAAAATTTGATTTAAAAGAGATCGTGACCATATTATCTTTACCACTTTGTCTATTTAAATTTAAACGCTTATAACAAAATCTCCCCAAATAACCAGTTTCAAGACAGAAATTACACTGATACACCTACTTAGCATTGGGTTTGACATTGATAGGTATGTTACATCATTTAACATTCACCCTTTTTTTATTTAGATTGAAATGTTTAAAGCAAAATTGATCTAAATGGAAAGATTTAAAACGAAAGTTACAGTTTAAAAGTCGTTCTATCAACAGATTTGGCTTTATTATACTTGGTGGAATTATTTTCATTATCAAAATTTTTATTTAAATTTAATCGTTTATAACAAAATTTCTCTAAATGTCACATTTTAGAATAGAAAGTACAGTGATAAATATGCTTAAGGGGTTGTTTCCCAAGGCATTGAATTTCAACTTTCTCATGAGGGATATACATTTTAACAATGGGTGGTCCTGGACAACTTTCAATAGAGTTAACAAAATTAGTTTCATAAAAAATCTGTCCATTAAAACAAAATCCTATCAAAGAAACATGTTGTACATATTTATTTAAAAATTTGACAACTATACAAGAATTTGAGAAACCTTTTAGACATTTCAAACCATATTTAAGTTCTATTTGAGATTCATCATAATCATTTAAAGAATCCTTGCTTTTTAACTTTAAGTAAATGATTAGTGTCAGTCTACATACACATCATTTTCTCAAGTAATACAATATCGATCAGTGTGGTTAGTGAGAACGATGAGGGATGCTTGTAAATCTTTAACACTTATTACACTTCTTCACATAGTCGGATGCATCTTTCATTAGTGTCGTCCACCAATAACCTTGAGTAACGATTCTCTTGGAAAAATATCGTGCACCTACATGGCTTGCACATGACCCTTTGTGGATGTCTTATAAGAAATATCCGACCTCTAAAGGGTGAACACATCTGGGTAGGGGTAACAAGAATCATGTTTCGTATAGCACATCTCCAATTATAGCGAGTTTCTTTTCCTTGTATCTTAGCTTCTTTCTTTCGACCATAGAGTTCGGGAGCTGTCCATCATAGATGTAATTAATTAATGGATACATCCATGAATCTCTTAAATTTAAGTAGAATTTGAAACCCCTTTGTTATCTTTTTCTATAGTCGGCCTATGCAGGATTTGCATCGAAACTGTGTGCCTGATCTCTGTCCTTATTACCGATGCTAATATTACCAAATCATCATCTAGGCTATTGTCAAGCCGAGTAATACGCTTGAGCTTTACCTCTTTGAAATTCGTCATTACTTTTTTGACCCACGCCAAGTATTTAGCCATGTTCTCGTCCTTGGCTTTATAAATGCTCGAAATCTGGTTCACAACCAACTGTGAGTCACTTTGACTGATCGTCTTTGACTCGTTGTTTGATGTCTTAAAACTATACCTCAAAGAATACTCAATATTCGTACCATCAGGGGCCGAGAGTATCTACCCCATTCCACTACCACTTTCACAAGATGAGCGGTGAACAAATAGGATCCAAGTGGGACCTTCCTCCGATACTGTCCCTTCATTTAAAATACCACTATTGAATAGAAAATCCTTCTCTGTAGTGTTGGCCTTTCCAACCTCGGCCACTATTGAGTTTCCTGAAGCTTCTTCTGTAACTGTTGTTAGTGCCACCATCTCTGCCATACCATTAGTGTCGACATATGCCCATGTAAATTCAGCCATAAAATCTTCCAAGGCCTTCCCTTTGATTGCAGTACTAGGCTGATAGATAAAGTCAAACTCACCTTACTCAATTGACCAGGACATTAACCAACCCGATTTCTCAAGTTTATAAATGACCTATCTCAAGGGAGTGTCGATGAGCACCACCATCATATGTGATTGGAAATATGGATTCATCATCCTTGAACCATGTTTTAATGCGTATGTTAATTTTTCCATTATTGAGTACTTTAGTTTGGCTCCATATAAATCTTTTCTATTGAAATAAACTGGCTTTCGAACACCTTCATCGTCTCATAAATCTTTGTACTGATGGCCAACTCTGACACTAACAGATATATAAATAATTTTTCCCTTGATTAGGTCAAGATAACAACATCGATGACCCCGAATAAGCTTTGAGGTATTGAAATGCCTTTTCACATTCTTTATCCTAGACAAATTCTTTTATCAAGATTTTAAAAAAGTCCAGATATTTATTTTTTTCTCTTAACACAAAATGGTTGAGGAACGCAACATGCCCTGCCAGCATCTCCACATCTTTAATCATCTTTGGTGTCTGTATGTCCATAAGAGTTTCGATGTTGGCAGGATTATCCTCTATACCCCTTTGGTTCATAATGAAGCCTAGGAACTTCCTTGTACTGACACCGAAAATGCACTTGGGCAGGTTTAATTTCATCCTGAACTTATTCATGTTGTCGAACGTGCATTCAATGTCGGTAATATATCTCTTGACCTTTAGTCTCTTAGTTAGCATGTCGTCCACATACACTTCAATGGTCTTCCCAATCTGGTTGTCAAACATCTTTTTTACCAACCTATGATAGGTTTTCCCTAGATTCTTGAGGCTTAATGACATTACCTTATAACAGAACGTCCCTTTATATGTGACAAATGAGGTCTTCTCAGCATCAGCATCATGCATGAATATCTGATTATAACCTGAATCGCATCTATAAATCTCATCAACTCATGCCCAGCCGTAGCAACAACCATCTGATCAATTTAGGGGAAGGGGAGGATAACTTGGGGGCAAGGTTTATTCAGGTCAGTGAAGTCGACATACATTCTCCACTTACCATTAACCTTCGACACTATAACCATGTGGATATCCAATCTAAATACTAAAATTCTCGAATGAACTCAGCTGACTAGAGCTTCTTTACCTCATCCTGGATGACCTTATATTTGTCCCTCATATAAGTTTTTCTCTTTTGAAATACATGCTTCACTTTCCCACTAATATTCAATCGATGATTGATAACTTCCGAGTCTATCCCCGGCTTGTCTTCATTGCGCAATGCGAAGATACTCTGCATCCTTCTTAACAGTTTCACCAATTCTCCCTTTACTTTATTCTTCTAGGATTTTTCGATCTGGACGATTTTTTCTTTTCGTCCTCATTCAGGATGATGGATTCTACCTCCTCAGTGGGGTTACCTTTTTTCAATTTCTTCTCGTCCCTTAGGTCAAGAGTATCTATATTATAGTAAGTAGTAGACTTCTTGTAAGCTTCTCTCCTCGGTGGAGCTAAAGGAACATTCCCTATCTTCCACTTGGTTACCTTGAACTTCCCCTACTCTATAAGGGGTTGGGAATTTTATCGTTTTATGGATCGTGTAAAGGACAACCTCAAACTCCGTGATCTCTACTCTCCCAAGGATGATTTTATAGGCCAAGAAGACATGCTCGTCCATAATACAAAAGCTCACTTTATTAGTAAGACACCTCGGCCAGGTGCCCATGCAGATATCCATTTTAAATACCCCCAATGGGTGGACCTTTATCCACTGAAGACGATCAACGGATAATGTTAGGGGACCAGTATCTTCTTGACGAACTTCAAACCTTTAAGAACTCCCAAAACATCACGTAGAGCGAGCGACCACCATAAATAAGGATATGTGATACGTCATACTCGTGGACCGTGGTGCTGATGACCAAGGGGTTATCATTAGGGGCTAGAATTCCTTTTAAATCTAGTCTTGAAAATCCCACCACTAGGGTGTCGATGTCATCCTTTATCAATTTTCCCAGCTTCATCATTGTTTCAGCCGAGTTAACATTTATCCTCTTAGGCATCGACTTTGACTCCATAATATGGGCTTTACGGTCGTCCAGCTCTGTGCCTCCATCGGCTAATCCTCCACGTATCATTTTTAAATCAAAGTTATCATGTACAGCTTACCCTTCGCATCGGGTATCTTTGCTACGAGATCGGGGTCATTTCCCTCACTGTCTGAGTCATCATCCTTTTTTATTGTCTGGGGATTATTTCCTCGATTTGTCATCCTTTCCCCCACTGTGGTTTTTACTGGAGTCGCCTTTAGCACCATTCCTTTTTATATACTTTCGGAGCTTTACCTACTTTAACAACATTTATATCTCATCCTTTAAAGCAAAGCATTTAATCAGTTGTATGCCCATGGTCTTGGTGAAACTCGCACCATTTGATCTTGCCCCTCTTATGAGAAGGGGACTTGAGCTTCTCCAGCTACCAAATTTCCCTATCGTCCTTGATCTCGTTAAGGATCATATCGGGGCTCATAGTCAGAAGGGTATACTTGGAAAAATTATCCTTGATTGATATCTTATTTCCTTCCTTATTTTTGCCTGATGAGACTTTCTTCCTTTGGACACTTTTACATCTCCCCTTTTGGCCTCCATGGCTTCCTTCGCATTCATGATCCTCCCGATCAAGGCTAGGAGTTTCATCATGGTCCTTGGAGGATCTTCGACGAGCATTCAAAGAAGTTTATTCAGCCTCAACCTGCTAATAAGGGTTGTCCTAAAAATGTTCTTCTCATAATCTTCCACCTTTAGTTTTTACTTATTGAACCTAAATATATAGTCCCTCAGTGTCTCATTCTTGCCTTGTTTCACATATAAGAGGTGAGTTACCTTATTTTGTAGTTTCATGCCGAATAAGAAATTATGTATGAATTTCTCAACCAACTTCTTGAAATTCTTAATGGAGTTTTTAGGCAAACCTGTGTACCACATATGGGCGGCACCTGTGAGTTATTAGGCAAAGAAGTTTTATGGGTTGAGTAGATATCGACTGTCGACTGATACATCTCAATGTATTGAACATGATTGAAACTTCCATCATTCTTCGAGCTGATAGTAGGAGGTTTAAACTTTGCAGGTGTATGATAACTCATGATCCTTATCACGAAAGGAGACCCTTTCATGTAGTATAGATGATTCGGGTCTCGGCTTTTGAGCAGAGAGACAATTTTGTCTTCTAACCTTTGAATGGAGTTATTCCAAGGCTTGTCTTCAGCAACGACGTTATCATCACCTCCTTTTCGTGCAATTGTAACTAGTGTTGTATTTCATGACACTGTACTCTATCGGCTATTCACTTATCTTTGCTCCTCCCCACACCCATCTTATTGGGGAGGATCATCACCATGTCTGCTATTTTCTTTGGATGCAGCATTATTACGAGAACGGGAGAATCGATCACGTAAATCTCCTCTTGGGTTGAGACGGTTTAAGGCTGACCCCTACCGAGCCTACCAAAAGTTAAAGTTCTGGGTTGTCCATCATGTGTCGGTCGAGCACTTTTTCCTTGGTAGGTTGGGCCAAGGCAAATTATGTCATCGAAAACCTCATACGGCTCCTAATAGTCTTCTTCGTCGCAGGCTTGGTCATCTGGACAGTCCTGGACTTATTTTTCTAAGAAAAGATGCCTAGGATCAATAACATACATCCACTGTTGATGGCAGTGAGCCTCCTTCTGTGGGATTAGGGGTGGTCCCCCTACTGTGGGATCAACTATCTCCCCGGAGCCCGAAGTAATAATCGTCGTTGGGTCACCAGGGGCCTTTCTCAACACGCTTTGGCTAAATTCTATGAACTGCACCTCCATCTTCTATTGGCTGGACACAAGGATCATAGCCCCCCCACCATGTTAGCCATTTTGGACTAAAATGGTGGTTGGCTAGAGCTTGGGCCAGCCCCTAGAGAAAATTCAAATTCTATGTCTCCGGTGAAAAGAAGTAACTAAAGCTAAATAAACTGTGAGTAAGCATGAATCTTAAAGATCACCCCCCCACACACACAACTCTTTCAATGGTGGTGCAGGTTTAATAATGGTAGATCTGGACCACCACCAGAGGTAGAACTAAGAGTCTAAGATACAAAATGAAGAGGAATAAGGAAATCTATTCCTATAGATGACACCAAAATGATGATGCTACGAATCACCACTTAAATTTGTATGCAGTTCAAGATCTATCTTAGTTATCAATGGAGTAATATATGAACACATGAATGTAAATAACGAGAGGGAGATGAGAGAATGGAGAAGGCACAAGAATATAAAGTGATTCATCCAATATGCCTACTCCATTGTGCAAGGTTAGTGGTGTATGCATTGCTATAAGGTTGTTATGTCCATTGAAACAATCTCTCAATCTTTCTCTCTCTTCTGGTTACAATTTGACATAGTTTTTCTAGGGTTACTAATTACTCAATTCTTAATAAAGATGATGAAGGTTCCTTTCATAGGCTTGGGGTGAATAATGCGCCCCCTAAGCATGCAATATGTGTGCATAAGGTAAGTGACCCAATCAGAGATCAACACCTATCTAGCACATGTATAACGCATGACGATGAAAAATTCCTTCACATTAAGTAAAAATCAGCAATAACGGTCTGGTCTACGTGTGTTGATGATGCAGAACACATGTGTTCCATACGAAGTGATGATATTGGCTTTGAGGGGCCCCTGTTTGAGCCAAGATTATGGTTAGTCCTTAGATCATACTGATCCGAGGCTCACGGGGGTCGCCTAAAGTACACTCAATATGGTCTCGATCTCCTTCTTGGGTTATGAGGCCGACATTAGGCAAGCTAAATAGGTCTTGGATCAGACATGGACTGGATCATTCGATTAATATGGTTTCGATTTCTCCTTTCTGGTGCGAGGTCGAGAGGGTATGACAGTGATGGAATGGTGACTAGGCCCTACTAAATGAATATAGCTACTAAGGTTAAGGTCTCTGAGGCCGATATTGCTGGTGTGGGCCTGTGAGCACCAATCCATAGATAAGTGAACTCGATTTATATTAGGACAAGACTAGACTTATGTATATCATATGGTAACATCCCAATAGTATTGTTGAAGACAGAAAATGGTCCAGATAAATAATGAGGATGAGATTAAAGATGAAGGTAAACAAGCATATCAAACCTATAAGAGACAAAGGTTTTTAAAGTGGTTCGACTATGAATAAAGCCTACGTCCATTGTTCTTTTATTCCCAGAGGTGTACAATAGTGTAATATGGTGTAGAGAGAGAGAGAGAGAGATGTGTGTAGAGAATTGCTTAGTTCAGATTGTGCGTATCTTGTGTATCGTGTATCTTGTCCCGTTGACTAAGGGAATGCATGTATTTATAGCGATGGGAGTCCAAGAGATGGAATGTCTCTATACATTCAAACATTCACATCTATATATAATGAATATAATTATTGGTCTTCTTGGGTGGTTGGTCTTCGTTGCGTTGGTTGGTATGCCGTGTGTTGGTTGGTATGCTGACCAACTCTTCTTGGGTGCCGACCAACTCTCCTCGGGTGCCGACCAAGTATAAATATTGCCACGTAGGATGACATGTGTCATTTTTTTACTGGTCCACGTAGACGGAGAATTTTTGCTTTAACAGAAGTCCCCAATGCTCCATGCTTGATGGTTTACTGAAAGGATGGAGTATTCATTACTGATCTGCCTTCTTGATTTGTTCAACATAAAGTGCACTATATTCTGTTCAACGGATGATTCAGGTTGATTGATGGTTGCATTGGAGCTAATTTTGCTTGTAAGGAACTCTTGTTCGTCAAGCGAGCGTGTGCTATGTATCACCCTTGGGAATCTAGATGCCGTAACTTCATAGTTTGCAGCTTGTGGCTTGTTATAATCTTCAAGTATGTTGGTTGGTTGGTTAGTAGACCAACAGCCTTCTGTGCCGACACACTGAGTGTTGATTATCCATGTTTGATTTTTTTGATCTCTGCTCCTCTGAGTGCTTTGCTGTTGTGACATGTTAGCTTTTGAACTCAATTCTTCAATCTGATTAGTGCCGAGCTAGTAACAGTCTTTGAAACATTTACATATAAGTACAACTTCTTCTTCAGTATTGGTCAGGACAACGGTAGTGATGATCTCAGTGCTGTAGGTGTTGAATCTGACTCCTGAACTTCCATAGCATGTGTATAATAACTCCTAAATATGCCTCCTGAATTTCAAAAACATAACTCCTAAGCAAAACAACTCTTGAATGATGATTGACCGGGGCCCCGACCATGTAAGTTTATGGAGTTGAATTTGATGCTCGACTGATACTGCATAATGTTATGAGAATGTGCACCGAATGAATAATTAATTATGTAGTAGAAGCCCCCAAGTGTGGAATATGAACTCTGAATGCTTTCTTGGCCTTAAAGTATGTTGGTCTTTCTAGAAAAGATAAGGCCGAGGACATGTTCCCTGAAATGACTTGCCAAGAACTTTGCATGTTTTCATTTCCATACTGTCCTGATGTGACCATAGAAATAATTTTTTGACCGAGTAATTTTGGTTGAGTAAAACTTCTTTCAACACATAGTCCAATTAGAAATGTGACAGCATTCCAATTAGGAATGTTATGTATTCCAATTAGGAATCTGCGGGCATTCTAATTAAGAATGTGATACATTCCAATTAGGAATCTGATTCTGGTATATGCCATTGATTGGCGTATGTGGAGCCCAGTCGGGCTTAGGAGACTGAATAATAATAATGATGCCCGAGCATTTATCAGGACTTGATAGAATGATCCAATAATAAGCTTGATTGACCATAATATATAATTTGCATCGAATATCTGTGCTAGTGAGAAATCCATATACATAATAGAAGCGCTGAGAAATCCAAATAAATAACAAGAGTGACGACCATCTACCGGGCTTAATAAGAAGTCCAGATAATAAGAGTGTCGACCATCTTCCAGGCTTAATAAGAAATCCAAATAATAATAAGGAAGGGATCGATTGATCCTGCATTGTTAGAGAATAATATATTTCCTGGTCATTCTTCAAACAATAATATATAATCATGAAATTTATCTTCTGCTTAATCTCCATATATGAATTGACGATTTGCCAATTTCTGTTTGTCTTAGTGTTCCTAGGCAATGGAATATTTATCCCATGCTCCTGCCTAGTTGTAACGATCTTTTGATCACCCATAACTGCCTAAGCAATGGAATTATTTTTATCCCATGTTCCTTCTTAGTTGTAACAATCTTATCTAGATTGCCTTGGTGCCTAGGCAGTGGATGCCCCTTAAGGTCACCCATCTTCTAGCCTAGTTTTGGATGCCCCTTGAGGTCACCGATTATCAAACAGGCTTGGCCTTACTCGATTATTGTACCAACATTATTGGTGAGGTTTGTTGATGCTGACGAACCTTAGTTGGTGGTTGTTGATATGCCGACCAACCTTAGTTAGTGGTTGCTGATGCCGACCAACTTTTAGTTGGTGGTTGCTGAATATATAGAGAGAAGAATTTTCTTGACCAACAGCCTGTTGGAGATAACATCATAAGTGATGCAGATTTCCTTGGAGCTGAATATATGATAATAAATATTTTTTCGAGCTCCATGCTGAGATGAATATAGAATATGCATCATAAAGAATGATTCAGAATAATAATAAAGTGTCTGGCTGATCTTGTCGAAGCAAAATTGCATAATGCCGAACAAGGATAATATTTTCCAGAACATAAGAATATGGTCGAATACTTTATCGGACCGAGCTCCATGCTGAGATGAATATAGAATGGATATAGAGAATGATTTGTGCTTCAGCATATATCAGAGCAATAATAAAATTAATAGTGCCTCGTTGAGGTAAAATTTCATAAGGCCGAGCAATGAAAATATTTTCCAGAAGTTTAAGATTGTTTTCGAGCATTCGCCAGCACTGAATCTTGTACATGTGGAATTTAATAAGTTGCTCGAACATCTGTGGAAGATAAATTAATTAATCATAAGAATAATTTAGTCATCGAATCAATATATGATATGTATTTGGTCGGGCAATAAAATATCAAAACATAAAATAATATGTTATGCCATATGTGTGTCACGTGAGCATATTTTTTATCAAATAAATGCAATAAGTAAAGCCTAAAATTTTAATCTAGAGTTTTTCGTAAACTTATGAAACTAGACAATGTAAAAATATATGTTGATTTGAAAATTTATTCCCTTTTAAAGCTTTGAAACCTTATCCAGTAAAGTCAAGTCTCAGACCAAAGCATTTATCCGTGTTTGATTTCAAAATAAGTATAGAGAAGGGGTATCTTCGACCAAGCTGGTGTTATTCTAACAAGTCAAGAAATTTTATTCCAATTTAATCTTCTGCTACCGACCAACTCTTCTCATAGTGGCGAACTACATATTTTACTACGTCGACCAACATATAGTTGGTCGGGAACCCCAAACCAGCATTGCAACCAAGTCGTCGACCAATAATTGATATTATCAGCATCGCAACCAAGTCACCGACCAATAATTGATATTGCCAAGCAATAATAGTTGCCCACGATGAGCATTTGATGGTGCCAATCTGGGCGTTAATCCTTAGACCATGATTTTTGGTTTTCAATATGAGTATACGTTTCTTGAGCTGATGATGTGCTTGCCAGAGAGGAGATCCGAGGTTCTTGGAGCAAAAATTACTATACATATATGAAACTCAGTTTTAGCACCATAACCCAAGTCTCGGACGAGTGCTGGATGGTGCCAATCAACGATGGATGGTCTGGATTTGTGACCGACCAACATTAATTGATGTTGTCCGGCCCTTTGACTGCCGACCAATAATAAATGGTGGAGTTATCTTGATCTGATGATTCCGACCAACAACAGATGTTACCTCTTCATTGTATCACAATGATGTTGATCAGTTTCTTTCCGTCGACCAGCCTTTCAAGTGATTAAACACCGGTATTTTGAACATATTGGTCCCAAGAATTAAATCCCTTCTTGTTGAATAATTTTTTAAAGGATTTATGATGAAGACGGCTGGTTCCCTGATCATGGTTAGAGCTGGAGGATATGTCAGAGATAGAAAATAGATCTGAGGTCAGTCAGACTTCGAAAAAAATGTGGTTACCGCCCAGTGATAGTGTTTTGTAGGTGACGATTGGGATTTCACTTACTTTACTTTGACTCTTTGTTTCTAAGAAACGTGCCTTTTCATTTTCTACTTTCAGAATCGATCTGCTTTTATTTGTGATGAATGAAATTGATGTGAACTTCAAAATAATGGGTATAAATAGGAATTAAATAACCCAGATATGATGACATATAAGCGTAAGAATCAAATTGATGCAGAAAAGCTTTACCATGAGAGAAGTTTGTTGATGTATAATTTCATAAATATTTCTAAATCACGAATCCCCCAATTAAGGCAGTTTCTTTTGGTGGGATATAGAAATTATCATGGAAATTGAATGAAACAATTTTGTTAATGCCTCTTTTCAAAATTTATGATCATGATAGGTAATAAAAATTGGACATAATAATCATGACTGAATCAAAAGATGTATGTACAACATATAATTGATTATAAGAAAAGATAGAGAAAACTTAGCTTATTATGATGATCTTCATTTTTTATAATAAAAACAATTCTTGTGTCGAATTCCCACAGACGGTGCCAATCTGTTGAAGACAGAAAATACTCTATGCCATTTTAGTGGCGTTAACAGCAGATAAATGATGAGGATGAGATTGAAGATGAAGGTAAACAAGCATATCAAACATATAAGAGACAAAGGTTTTTAAAGTGGTTCGGCTATGAATAAAGCCTACGTCCACTGTTCTTTTATTCACAGGGGTGTACAATAGCGCAATATAGTGTAGAGAGAGAGAGAGAGAGGTGTGTAGAGAATTGCTTAGTTCAGATTGTGTGTATCTTGTGTATCGTGTCTTTTGTCCCTTTGGCCAGGGGAATGCATGTATTTATAGTGATGGGAGTCCAAGAGATGGAATGTCTCTATACATTCAGACATTTACATCAATATATAATGAATATAATTGTTGGTCTTATTGGGTGGTTGGTCTTCCTTGAGTTGGTTGGTATGCCGTGCGTTGGTTGGTATGCCGGCCAACTCTCCTCGGGTGCCGACTAACCCTCCTTGGGTGCCGACCAACTCTCCTCGGGTGCCGAGAAAGTATAAATATTGTCATGTAGGATGATAGGTGTCCTTTTCTGACTGGTTCACGTAAATAGAGAATTTTTGCGTTAACAAGTATGATAGTGACTATTATTGTATTAAAACTCTATAAGTGGAAAATGCATATCCCAACTTCCCTTAAGATCAAACACAAATGCTCAAAGAATATCTTCAAAAAATTTATTCACTCACTCAGTATGACCGTTTGACTAAGGGTGAAAGACCGTACTCTTATTCAACTACACTCCCATTGCATACTGAATCCCTATCCAAAATGTGCAGATGAAAATACTACCCCTATTGGACATGATATCCATTGGTACCTTATGAGGTAGTACTATCTCTATCATAAATAGCTTAGCATATTGATCTACCGTGTAATCCATCCTGATCTGTAGGAAATGAATCACATTAGTTAATATTTTGACGACGACTCAAACGGAATCTTAGCCCCTATATGATCTCGATAACCCCATAATAAAGTCCATGGAGATATTCTCTTATTTCCACTAAGAGACATTTAAGGATTTCAATTCTTCTACCGATTTTTTGTGTTCTATCTTTCTTAACCGATTAGTGGCATACCTCAAAACATACTTTACAATATAACTCTTTATTCATACTCACCAATACAATCATGGTATATCATATTACATCATATACCCTTTGGGATGCATCATATACCATGATCCATGAGCCTCGAATAAAACTACCTTATGTACCTATGGGTCCTCGGGTACTAATAGCCGTCATTGGAATCGTAACCCTCTATCTGATCTAGTTGCAAAGGATAAAACTTAACCAACTCTGATTCCCTTCATATTTTCATGGAAAAATGAATCCGTCCTCAATTTTTGAACCACCCGTAATATGATAATCGGGGTGATAGTCATTATGCCATAAAAGCATCCATCAAACCCACCTGCCATGAGGAATTCCACCTCTCTCCCTAAATATTTAGTAAATCACCCCCTGTTTGTCCCATAATACGACCAAGGTAACTATCAGCCTATGACTCAAAGCGTATGTGGCCATGTTCTCCTTCCCATGATGGTACTGGATCGAAAAGTGGTAGTCCTTCACAAACTCCAACCATGTCCTCTGGGTTATATTTAAGTCTTCCTAAGTGAATAAATACTAAAGGCTTTTGGGGTAAAAAATGTGAACCTCCTTCCCATTAGATAGAGCCTCCAAATATGAAGGTAGAATACCATCGCCTCCAACTCCAAATCATGAATTAGGTATTTTCCCTCGTGAAGTAAAGATTACAAGAAGAATAAAGAATGGGCCTTTCTTCCTGCATCATAACTCCACCCAATCCCAGTAATAGTGCATCCGTATAAATTATGTAATCAATGTTGTCTCGTGGTAAAGAGAGGATGAGTATTATACTGAGATTCTCCTTGAGCTCTTCAAACACTCTCTCATAGTCATTTCTTGAAAAGAATAGGACCCCCGAATGGGTGACGTGAGATAGTTGCCCAATAATCTTCAAAAACCCCTCAATAAATATCCTATAATATTCTGCTAATCCTAAAAAGCTCATGATATTGGTAGGTGTCATGTTCCATCCCCAATCCATAACAACATATACCTTCCCATGTTCTACTAAAATCCTGATCTCAGACACTATGTGCCCCGAAAACTGTAATTCTCGGAGCCACAATCCACACTTAGTGAATGCAATGTATAACTTGTTATCCCTAAGAGTCTGTAAAACCAGCCTCAAATGATGCATATGATCCTCTTATGATCATGAATACACTAGGATATCATTAATAAACATATTGATGAATGGATCCAAGTATGGATGAAATACTCGATTCATGATGTTCATGAAAATTATGACTGCGCCAGTAAGACGAAACGACATGAGAAAAAGTTCAGACGATCCTTAACATGAGAGAAAATATGTCTTTTGAATGTCCTCCTATCGAATTCGAAGCTGACGATGTCAATCTTGGAAAAGAATAACGTGCCCTTCAACTGATAAAATAGGGCATTTATGCGAGGCAATGAATATTTGTTCCTTATCGTGACCTTATTCAACTCCCTATAATCCACACATAGTCGGAGTGACCCATTCTTCTTCATAACAAATAGCATGGGATCTCCTCATGGAGACTTAGTTGAATATCCCTGTACAAATGCATGATCGAATATCCTTGTAGTCTAGGCATAGTTTTAAAAAACTTCTCCCACCCAGAAATGGCAAACGTGGTATCTTTACTTCCACAGTAAATATGGGCATGATATGTCTCATTCGATCCATGCCTAAAATAACATCGTACATAGTCATATCCAATAACAACAAATCAGGTGAAAAACACAAAAGGCCAAACTCGACTGCCACGCATCTACATACCTGACATAGGATGGATCCCTCACCTACTAGGGTATCCACATGAATAATTACATAAAATGATATATCTACCATACCCAAAGTAGTAACAAATCTATGGCATGTAAAAAATATGATTCTTTTTTTATCAAGAGGTCCCAATCATAACTACCAAAAATATAATACATTCCTTATATCTCTTGAGGTTGTCCCTGTTGGTCCTACTGATAGATGTCGAACATAAGAAACTTGAGACATCTATGAGTACCCTTGCACATGATCTCTAGAAATAGGGAAGCCATGATACTTTGGTATGGGTGGCATACACTTAAACTTGGGTAGGGTGGGAAGTGCCTGCTGATATCCTTGCTGAAACTATCTGGATCCTTCCTGAAGGCCCTTAGGGAACCTTTTAAAGGAGTAACTTTGCTCTCTACAGGATTAGCATATCCCATGGAATGTGTTTCCTTATAAGCGACCCTATTGGCTCTACCCCTAGGGACTATAATATGATATCTGAACCTATCCTTGACCCCTCTGGCCCTGATAGCCCTGAGGTTGCTTCCCCTACTGTCCATACTGACCTTGTCCCTGTCCACCTTGTGATGCTGGTAATCCCTAAGAAACCTCTTAGGGCTTCTCCCTCTATGTTGCTAATTTTTTATGCCAACTGAAGCCTTCTTGTTCCCTGAAAGACTCCACACTCCCTAATGTCCTTAGCCTTTGGCCGACTCTCCCTCCAACAAAGAGATCCATATTTAGCTCCTCGATCCTCTCAATATCAGGTGTATAATGCACGAGGTGAGCAAAGTGATATGTCATGAATATTGCATATTATGCACTTTTGTGTTCCTTGTACCTATATTTAAGCTAAGTAACCATACAACCTCTATTTTATATGTTTATATGCTTTGGGGGGTATAATTGAGCTTTTGTAGGTATTGGAATGCTTAAGGCGTGGATTGGTTGCTTTTCGAGGAAGTTCCACCGCCTGACTCAACTTCAAGGGAATTTTAGTCATTTCATACTTCATATTCGGCTCAGTGGAATCCCATGAAATGTATTTGGTTGATTTAGCTTTGTATGTCCACAAACGACATGTTGTTTTGAGTTCAGACCAAGAAGTTATGGCCAATTTTGTAAACCACCTTTTCTCCAATGTAAAGACCAAAGTATCCAAGAAAATAGGGTACCGGTCGACCGGCCCTGAGCCCATGGTCGAACGATCTTTCAACATTAACCCTACAAAGAGAGGCAGGCGACTTCAAACATTATCACTGGTCGATCGACCCCCTGGCCACAGTTGACTGTTCCTCCTAGATATTTGACGTTTCTTCTCTTTTTATTTCCTTTCTTTTATTTATTTTCCAATAAGTATATAAGTGAGTTTTTTCTCATTTTGTAAGACATCTTTATTTTGTTTAGCTTTAGGTTAGTTTTAGGGTTTTGTTTTGGAGAGCTCATCTTCCATCTCTCTCTTTGGGTTTTTTACCATTTGGTTTATGTAAGTTGCACATCATCCTTACCATTTATTGAAGTGGTATTTCCTTTATTTCTTGCTTTAATGTTTATTTACTTGCTTTGTAGTTAGTTGGTGTTCATTTATTTATTTTTTATATTGGTTAACTAGTTTTATATCTTGCTTTAATCATGTCTTGTAGTTTAAGGCAAAAGGGAGCATTTAGGTAATTTTATAATCCTTTTGTACTATTTTTTGAAAATAGTTGCCAAGTGTCCATGATATAGATACTTATGAAATTTGGAGCGAATTGAAGACTAATTGGATAAATCATGAAGAAACTGATTTTACAGTGGTTCGAAAATTAAATTTAACAAGTGTGTTCCTCTCACAAAGATAAGACTCTTTAAGGAGTGGGGAACTAGTGATCTCATCCTAATTCAAACTAAAGGAGTTGGAATGTTTGTTTGCCCTATATTTTTTGGGCGACTCTAAAAGACTTCTTAGCTAATTAAAGAGAGACCTGATTCAACTCAAGTTCTTCCACTCTACTATTATAAATTAAGGTCAAGACATAAATTTTGAAGAAATATATTGGTGGAGTAATTTTTATCAGCAAAATCACGTGGAAATATAATACGAGTGGCTGTGAGATTATTATGTGCGACTTTGTGGAGATGTTTGTTCATGATTGTAATACCGTTTTGAATCAAAGATTTTTAAGTTCATTATTATAATTAGAATTATATCTTCCTCTTGTAATCTTTTATTATTCATTAAGCAAGTGCGTCCGCCCTTAAGGATAAGAGTCCTTAAGGAGGGGGAGACCGGTGATCTCATATCGATCCAAAACGAAAGAAGGTTGAGTGCTTATTTTCAACACAATAATTTAGTGACTCCAAAAGACTTCTCGACCAATAAAAAATGGATCGGTTCAACTCAACTTCTTCCACTCCAACATTATAAATTAAGGGCAAGGCAGAAGGTCCTAATTCGATGGAGCAATTTTAGCTTCGAAATTTTCTCGAAATAAAATACTCGTGTTTGTGAGATTATTATGTACTACTTTATGGTGTGGATTTTTCGAGATTGTAAAACAATTTTGGATAATTTTTTTGTAAATTGATTATTATAATGAGGATTCTTTCTTCATCATTCAATCCTTTATTATTCATTATACCGACTTAAATTTAATTGCTAGGAATAAAACATTTTCCATGGTCACTTAGTGTTAATGTTCAATGAAATTTTGTATTCCCCAAAATTATTTTAAACGTTTTAAAGATAAATATAAAGATTATTTTAAACCTTTTTAGTATTCTCTATCGAACAATACTATTTTATGTATGTTTAATTTTGACGGGATATGATTTTGTTCAATCATTTGATAGTCCATGATAAGTTTACGTTTTAAATTGCATAGAATTAATACTTTTCAAGGGAATATGGATTATACTTTACAGTTAAGATAAAAAGTGAATGAATAATTGAACTTTATTGATTTATATTATGAAATTTACACAAAGAGATCCGATGATTTTTGAGTCATAAAAATTGGAAATCGAAATTTGAATTTACATTATAGTTAATTGGAATTGGTAAATGACTCTAAAATCTTTGTAATTCTCTCCCATTATTGTTTTCATAATGTTCTTCAATACTTACGTTAGGTGTTAGAATTATTTCATCTTAGTTGTCATTCAATAAAAAAAATCAAAGTTGTTTAGTTGGAAAATCTATTTTATTAAAATGATCCCTATCTCATGGGATCAACCTGTACTTGAACGCTATTTTATTAATAATCCGTGCACTTGCGATATTTATTAAATTCATAACTATCTCTCTCTCTCTCTCTCTCTCTCTCTCTCTCTCTCTCTCTCTCTCAATGTTGGAAAACGGACATCAATAAATTGTGTCACTATACCAAAAATCGAAAATCATCACATCAAATGTGTCACAATTTAGGACTATGACCCCTGGTCAGGTCCAAAACTGTGACCCCTAGCTATTTACCATGACTAAATAAGTGAATAGGGTTTAGGGTGGCCTCATTAAGGGGTGGTCATGGAAAGAGCCGTGACCAATGGTGTCACGATCAAAACTCGTGACTGCCTCGTGACCCATTATTGCGCCAAGTTTACCGCTTGTTTTGTCACACTAGTGGTCAGGTTCTAAAACCATGACCCACTTGTGACTATATACATTTAAAAGATTTAAGGTTCACGGTTAGGATCCATGACTAAGGAGTCATGGTCCAAAATAGTGACCCACTATGACCCATTTTTCCACTATAATTCCATCTCTTTTGGTCACAAAGGTCTGAACACTAGGCCCAGTTCAGAACCATGACCCTCAAATCCATTTGAAAATAATCACAGTACATGGTCATGGTCCAAAACTATGACCATTTTCTGATTTTCCAATTGTTCACTTATAGGGTCATGGTCTCGATCGTGACGATGTTTAAGTCATTAATGAGTCAGAATGGGTCACGGTTTTGTATCGTGACCCCATTATGGGTGTAAAAAAATTAGAACCATAAGATTTCATTTCACCCTTATACCAGATATCATTTGTCTCTCTCTCCAACTGCCGATGACTGTTTCCTTGCTCTCTCATCCATTTTCGCAAAAATTAACATTTTGGGTACATCTTTGTTCCGCTCTCTTCCATTTGTTGCATGTGTGGGTATATATCTATTTTAGTGTGTGTGTGTGTGTGTGTGTTTATTGAGCGCACGTGTGTGTTTATTTTAATGTGTTTGTGTGAGGGTTTTAATGTTTGTGTGTGTGTTTTCTAGTATGGAGGGTTCAACTATGTGTGTGTGTGTGTTTGGGGGAGGGGGGGGGGGGTCAACTATGTGGGGTTCAAATATGTGTGTGTGTTTAGGGGGGACTGTGTAAAATTTTATTAATTAGAAAAAATATGCCAATGTGTGTTTGTATTTTTGTTGTTTTATATTAAATTTGACTTTTGTTTCTTATATTAAAGAAAATTTCAATGTCAATGTGTGTTTTTTATATTAAATTTGTATTTCTTTATAGATTACTCAACGCTTGACTTTATGTTCCACTTTACATGATAGTTGTAATCCTAATGGATTAAAGAAAAGATCAATTTGGGTTAATATATAAAGTGTTAATAATGTTAGAAATTATTATGTTAGTAATGTCGATGTATAAATTGTTAGGTTAGTAATTTTCAACTATACCTGAGTTGAAATTTTTTGGGTCGGTAATGTTGATATATAAATTATGTTGGAAATCAAGTAGACGATTTAGAAAGAGTATGGATAAACTTGTGTTAGATTGATTGTTGTTGTCACTTGTGTTGAATGATCGTGATTTGATACGGATGATGGATACATAAAATGCTCACTCTACTAATTCTTCATAACAAACCATTAACTAATAATTTGTCGTAATGACTTCCCTATCTTAAAGACTAAATGTTTATAATAGAGTCATTTGGTAAACTTGTGGTGGTTGTGTTCACCTTGTCCTTAAATGGTTGTTGTTTGGGTGTACACAAATTATTGTAATGGCTTGTACAATTGGTAGAAAATAGTAATTTTAGGTCTAACTAAATTAAGATAAACATAAATTGTTGTGTCTGATTAATCAGATAGAAAGCCATAATTTGTTTAAAGTTAATTAAAGCCATAACGTTTTGTGTCGTCACCCTTAAGACTCATATTCACACCCTTCTATATATATTTTCTCAGGAAAAATAAGTCACAATAGTAATTATTGGAACAATAGTACGAGAGGGTTAAATTTAATCACACAAAAACATTTTTCATTATTAAGCGCCATATAGAGGGAACTCCGATTTACATGTATGGTAATAGGAAAATTGAACAATTTAATTACTTTACAAATCATGGAATTGATCTCTCACAAGACTACATATTCGATCGTATTCTGTTTTCATTGCCAGAATGCTGGGATGAGATAGTAAAGAATATATTTTATAATCTCGTCAGGGCACTGACATTGGTGACACAGTTAGAAAATGCTAAAAAAATATTCATCCTTTGTGGATATAATTACGTAAAGAGATAATTCACTCAGACCGTGACGTCTCGGGACACATGCATATTAAAAATGAGATTGAAAATAAGTTAAAGAAGATAGAATTCTAAGTTCATGTCACATACCTTAATATGTTAATCATAGACATGCTTATGCGTACATGGCTGCCTACAAGATTTCATAGATTTTAAAAAGTAATATTGATTTGATGGAAATTAGACACATTGAGCATATTTTAAAGGCTATCGAAAAGTTATATACGTATATATATGTAGTTATAAACCTTATTTTCTTACATACATCACTAATGATTTTTTAATTGTAGGAAATGTCGAACAAAAACAACAACATTCAACAAAATAGCGAAATACCCCTAACTCGAGCTCTCCTACACCCCAAGCTCAATTCTTATCTCCTTTAGAATATCAATACTCTATTCCGTCGGATATTCATTATACTCCATCTCTGAGTCATCAAACTAAAAAAAACTAATAATCCAATACCCCCCAACTGCTGCTACCGATGGACCCCAAGCTAACCCTAAGAAGCGCATTGGGTTATCCATTGGTGGGGATAATAGAACTGGTGATAGGACGTTCAACTTTTTAAAAATCATTGTTTGTCTCTTGGAATGATGGCTATGGGCATCGGGGTGTAGACAATTGGAAGAAGATTGATCCTACCTTAAAGGATATATTTGGGAGTAACTTAATAAGAAATTTTCATTCCCAGTCGATTCAAAGCCAAATGTTCTTTCCAAAGTAGCTGATGCTTTGAAAACCTATCGAAAGAGACTTTGGAATATATTTTTCCCCAAATAGGTAATGAGTTATGATATTTTAGGGCTGAAAGGCAAAGTTATCCAGAATATTGAAATGCCCACTAACCAATGGAATGACTTCTTGGAGAATGAGACCAGGGAGGGAAAATTGAATGAGAGGGTAGTAAATGAGCTAAACATATCAAAAAAATTTAATGCCCACAGACTCGGGGTAAAATATAGTGATGATATTAAAGGTAAATGGGAATATCGGACCAGGGGGACTCCGAAAGAAGGTAAAGTCTCTAATCGGGTCAACTTGTACTTACATGCCCGACAGAAAAAAAGGACCAATAAATTCGTAAGCAAACTGGCGCCGACTTTGGTGAGATTGAATTTAGTTATCATATATATATATATACACACACACACACACACACACACACACACACACATGTTATAATTTTATTATTGGTAAAATCATAGTCCTAAATAGAATATTTTGTTACATGAATGATAGAGGGCATGTCTAACAGTCAATATGAGTCCAGCACCAATGCCATTTAATCAGATTCCCTAACTAAGGTGTTTAGGAAGGACCATTAGAGGAGTACAAGAGGTTTGGGCTCTCGTATGCCAATACCAAATTACAGCATAGTGCACCTTTATTAGACGATATCTCTTCCATGAGGGGTTGGGTGGCGAGAGGGTTTAAAGAAGGTGCCATTATGAAAGGAGAAATGTAAGAGCTTTGAAAGTACATGACCCTCCTGACGAATGAAATCCATTGATTGGTCCGACTCTTAAGTTAACAACAGGGTTACCCCCTCAGATGCCTTAAATATTCACCTATCCTCCTCGGGAACATTCCCCTCCTAAATGCCTCCGTCTGGAACTTTCTGCCCCAACAAATGCCTCCTCCCGAAACATTCCCTTCGTAAATTCTTACACTAAGAACATTTCATCCATGATCGTCATCCACACACACTGACTTTCGTGAGGCGTATAATATATGAAACATGACCGATACCAGGGTTATTGGCACATTCACTCTCATTTCCATAATTTTTGAAACACATGTCCTCAATCGACCTTTGGTGATGGGAGAAACTCAAATTTTGGTCAATAAAATATACTCTGGTTGTGGAGATGAGCCTGCGTATGTTGACCAAAGGGAAGGTCCATTGTACTAAAATTATGTAAATTTTTTATTACTTGGCCAGTTAATTTTTTGGTCAAGCTAACACATTGAACAATGTTTTCTTCTTGAACAAATTTGTAATATGTTAATGAATTTTGTTGTAATATTTATTTCCTTTAAATGAATTTTCTTTGAATGGATTTTCTTATAATATTTATTTTTGACCGAGTTTAATGAATTTGTTTTGAATTTTGAAGACTACTTAATGGTTTTCCCATAATACAAAGAGTGGATGGGAGAGAGTCCAAAAGTATCTCATAATCATGTGAAGAGCGTTCGGAAATTTATTAAATAATAAAATAGAAATCTCAATAGTGATTAGATTTTGTCCGTACAATCGTTGCATAAACAAAAAATTAGTCTTTTAAAGACGTTGAATTGAATTTACTAATGTGGGGTATGATGAAAGACCCTAAGATATGGACATTCAATAGGGAAAAGAATGTACCATAAGTTTCGGAATAATTACCAGTACATGATCGTTTGACTGAAACCCACGACATGATTATTTGACTGACCTAATTGATGATGCTTATGGAGTCCACCACGATCTAAACCACCAACCTATGGATACGGATAATGTGCATTATGAGAAGGTCAATGAATAAGTTGATGTTGCATTACCCGAAGATCTGGAACACATACGATCGAAGTTCGATGAAGCTAGACCTATGTATAAAAATTACGAAGATGGACACTCAGTATCGTATGCAATGATCGATTTTCATAATTTGAAGAGTCAATTTGGTTGTTTGGAAATAGCGTAACTTAATTCCTAGGTGGGTTAACGACATTCTTTTAAAAGAGAACACGTTACCTGACAATTATCCTAGCATGATGAATAGATTGAAGTGATTGGGTTTGAAGTACAAATCTATTCATGCATTCATGTATGATTGCATATTGTACTGCAAAAAGTACGAAGAGAAAAACGAGTGTCATGTATCCAATGAGCCTAGATATGTTCCTTATAAGAATCAAAAGGTAAAGTATACAAAATATCACAAGTGCTCCAAAGTTCCACAAAAGGTTTTGAAGTATTCTCACCTATGGAAACAATTAAAACAGTTTTCACTGCACCATGGATAGCAGAGTCTATGACATGGCGAGCTCGATACGCGGTGGGTAGGAATCTGATTCGTTATCGGATTTATTCAATCATTTGGAAAATTTTAAATACACGACACCATTAATTTGAAAAGGAACACAGTGTCCGTATTGCATTATCAATCATTGGGTTTAACTCTTTTGATAATTTAAGTATTAATCATAGTTATTGGTTGGCTATCATGGCGTCTTAGGTCTCCTTGCGACACTGTGCATCAAAAAAGAGTTCACATTATTATCTTTTTGTATACTTGGGCTGAAGGCTCCCGATGATGATATTGATATATTCTTAACCACATTAATAGAATAATTTAAAGAGTTGTTGGATAAAGTCATGACGACATTTAACACTCATAAGGGTGAAGAGTTCACACTTAAATCAATAGTGATGTTGGCGATCCACGACCTTCCTGCTTATGGGACCATGTCCAGTTACAATGTTTATGGTTATTGTGGATGTCTCATATGTGGGGAGGAAACTGAATCCAGTTTGCTAAATCACAGTGGTAATATGATTTATACGGGTTATCGTAGATTTTTTCTGACCAGTCACCCTTTTAGTAACGAAAAGTCTAACTTCTTATCTGCCAGTGATGAGCATAGAAAGGAACATGCTCGGATTTTTGGTCAGCAGATTGAGGAAAAGGTGAAGTCTACGACTATGGGGACTTTCGATTGGAGAATATGACCAAGACTTACAAATATTGAAAAATTCCACTGAAGGGCAAAAATGCAAAACAATCCCCAAATAACCATACAAGAGGCACGAACACCTCACACGAGACCAATGTAACACGTAACAACTAACCGCGTAGTCACAAGACTCCCGGTTGGAGAATATGATCAAAACTTGTAAAAAATTAGACTTAAGGTTGAAAACATGATGCTAAAGGGTGAAAATGCAAAACATCCCCCAAACGACCCCACAAGAGGTGTGAAACCTCGCATGAGACCAACGTAACACGTAGAAATTGACCGTATAGTCATGGGATTCCCAGTTTGATAATACGACAAAAACTTTCAAATAGTTATACTTAGGCTTGAAAAAATATCGTTGAAGGGTGAAAATGCAAAATACCCCCCAAAGGGCCTCACAAGAGGCACAAACACTTCGCACGGGACCAACGTAACACATAACAACTAACAGCGTAGTCACGAGGCTCCCTGTTAGAGAATATGATCAATACTTAAAAATAGTTAGACTTAGGCTTCAAAATGCCGTTGAAGGGCAAAAATTCAAAACACCCCTCAAAGGGCCCGCAAGAGGCACACTCACCTCGCACGGGACCAACATAACCTTTAGCAACCGATTGCATAGTCACAAGACTCCCGGTTGGAGAATATTACCAAAACATGTAAATGGTTAAACTTAGGCTTGAAAACATGTCAATAAAGGGAGAGAATGTATAACAACCCCAAAATGGACCCGTAAGAGGCACGGACACCTTGCCCGGGACCAATGTAACACAAAAAAACTGACCGCTTAGTCATGGGACTCTCATTTTGATAATATGACTAAAACTTGCAAATAGTTAGACTTAGGCATGAAAATATGATTGCGTACTCACGGGACTCCACACTTTTTATTATCATATATGCATTCACATATACTTTCAGAAATAAAAAACCAAAAAAGAGGGGTGTATACTACAATTCCCAATTTAGAGTGTTGTCACAATTTTTTACACTATCAACACATTTGACATATGTTTTCATAAATCAAAAGAGATACCTTAGATTCGAATTATGGGTTAGACACCTACCTTATTCATCTTACGAACAACGTGAACTTTGATGATAATTTTGGCTACATAGTTGGATTCAAGTCCTTTGATACGTACCACTTAGGACGTTTTGAAGTTTTATCTATAGGCCTCATTGGAGAAGGAACATTTGGAACATATTCATGCAAGCATTCATTGTATTATTATTTGTGTTGTATATATTCACGCAAACATGCATTGTATTTTTTTGTTGTGCATGTTCATGCAAGCATTCATTGTATTTTATTATATACTCGCACAAACATGCATTAGTTAAATTTTATTACATATTGACTAAATATCTATTTTTTTAAATGTAAACAGGTTTGAAAAATGTACAATTTTTTTTGGGATGCAAAAAATTAAATTTTATTATTTTTTCTGATTTTTTTTGGGTCACGGTCCAAAACCGTGACCCCTAATTTATTTTAATTTAAAAATATATGTATACGGTCACAATAAAAAATCGTGACCAATTATTATTTTTAAATTAAAAATAAATTAGGGATCACGACTTTGGATCGGGAGCCAAATTCTCCCCTTTAGGTCACGTTTCTTACCGTGACCCCCCGCGATATAATGGTCATGGCGTTGGATTGTGACACACATTCTCCCCTTTGAGTATAGGTTCTTACTTTGACCCCTCGTGGTATGGTGGTCATGGGTGTGAAGCGTTACCCACATTCTCCTATACAGGTCACATGTTTGGACTGTGACCCCCAATTTTATCATGCTTAATATTGTAACAGATTTGGCCTGTGAGGGGGTGGTCATGGGACAAAACTGTGACCATCGACGATATATGGTGTAGTGTGTTTTGCAGCGGTCTTACAACCTAACAATGCCAATCCTTTTTCTTATTCGTTTGCGAGTTTGTTGGAGATGACACTCTCTTTGTTCATGTGTGCACCTTTTCTTACTATTTTGAATCCTAGAATCACATCAGCTTCCCCAAGATCCTTCATACCAAAGTTTGAAGACAGAAACCTCTTAGTTTCTTCCACATATTTGAGACTTGACCAAAATATAACATATTATCCACATATAAGCAAATGAACACCATTGCCAAAGTTACTATAGATACATTTTTCGGCATTATTTACATAGAAACCTTCTGATCTTATTATCTTATCAAGCTTTTCATGACATCCCATAAGAGATTATTTAAGGCCATAAAGAGATTTAACTAGTTTACACACTTTCTTTTCTTGGCTAGGAAAAACAAACCCTTCAGATTTTCCATGTAAATCTTTTCTTCTAAGTCACCATTTAGAAAATCCATTTTTACATACATTTGATGAATTACTAAATTGTGAATATAAGTAAGAGATATCAAAATCCTAATGGAAGTTATACTTGCAACGGATGCATATGTGTTAAAATAATACATTCCACATTTTTTTTATAACCTTTAGCAACTAATCCCTCTTTAAATTTATTAATTAAACCATTTGAATTTGAGTTCCTTTTAAATATCCATTTGCATCCAATTGGTTTTGCTCCAGGGTGGAGATCTATTATAACCCAAGTTTTATTTGACAAAACTGAGTTCATTTCATTATTGATTGTTTCTTTTAACAAGATAACATCCTTAGATTGAGCCATTTTATAAATGTAGTCAGTTCATCCTTTACATTAAAACAAATCGGGTTTTATTCTTAGTTTCATTCACACCGCCTTCTATAAGATAAATTAAAAAGTCGTGTGAAAATGTCTTCTCAATTATTTGTCTCTTACTTATCCTTAGTTCAACATCATTCGTTGATTCCAAAAGTGATATTAGTTGTGCTGAAGCATTAAAAGGTAAGGCATCAATAGTTGAATTATTATTTTCCATTAATAGATTTAAAGTAATCGACTTTTTTAGATGTTCAAAAAATTGCGCATCCATCGACTCAATAATTTCTTGAGCTTTAAAATTCAGAAATCTATAAGTCGTACTATAATTAAAATATCTAATAAAAACACACTCGTAAGTCCTATTTCCTCTCTTGGGTCTCTTAAGTTCAGGTTTTCTTACATAAGTAAGACATACTCAAACTTTGAGATGTTTAATATTAGTTTTACGATTAAACCATAATTCATATTGTGTAATATCCTTATTTTTCATTGAAAATCTATTTAAAATATCACGTACAGATAAATTACTTCAGCCCATATAGACAAAGGCGACCCATAACTAATTAACATTGCATTTATCATTTCAACTAAACTCCCATTTTTTCTTCTCGATATTCCATTTTAATTTGATTCATATGGTTTCGTAACTTGATGGATTATTTTATTAGTATTACAAAATTTAATAAACTCATTTAGGTATTATTCAGCTCCTTTATTGGATCGTAAGATTTTGAATTTTCGATTCTGCAGAGTTTTAACTTCTGCTTTAATAATTAAAAATTTCTTGAATACACCATCTTCACTTTTAAGTGCATGTGTGTGTGTGTGTGTGTATATATATATGTGTAACAACCCGCTCAAAATAATAACGGGTGGCCATCCCTATACTACATTAAATCAGGTATCTCAGATGGCACAATCTCAACATCAACTGACAATACTAAATAATATAAGGCTAACTACCCGAAATCATTAAAAGTAGATTGTCAAAAAATTTAAAACTTTTATTTAACAACAACAAAACCAACTATGCAACCATAACCAACAATACACATCTAACTATGATGAGTGATAAGTGCAAACTCCATTTATATACAAAAGTGCAAATCAATGTACAGCAAATATGAACAATGAAATACCCGAATATACTGTCGGGTAACAGACAATACAATAATCTGAGAGAGAAATGAAAGTGTTAATTTACAACACTGGAATACTAACTCAATATACAAACTGAATCCTAATCTAGATATACAAAGATAGGAATCGACTAAAACAAAGTGCCGCGACAGTCCGCTATTACCACAGCTCCACGAATACACTGGATGGATGAACATCAATGGAGTCCTTGCGGAGGAATACCTAAAGTAATACAATATATATACATGGAGGACAAAATATAAATGGGCCAGAGCTCGAGTTGAAAACGTTTTATCGCAAGTGTATTAAAATGCATAATAATTATAAATGAATTATTACATGATTTTATGGAATCGAACTCTCCATAAAATTTAACTCGCCCCTCAACTAAAGCGCGCACTAAGCGTATGCACGTGATCTCCAAATGTATGCCCAATTCTATTTAGGTAAAAGAATTTAACTTAAACCCAAAGGAAATATTTAATTGAAATCATTTAACCTTTCTCCCAATCTACACATATCTCCATTATTTAATTTATATACATTAACTTAATGTTATAGTTATCTTTATAATGTTCATTTGTTGAACATATAAAGTTGCATGTATTGTGATGATGTTATTATGAGCATATATATATATATATATATATATATATATATATATATATATTAGTTATTAACATCAAGAGTTAAGGACTAAACTCCTCCCAATTCTCAACACGGCACTGCATTTCGTGTGTGGGACGTCTCGCCGAGGCAAAATCCAAACAAGGAACCCTCCCGTTACACTACTCCTGACCGTATTGATCCTCGAGGCTCATTATTCCCTCAATTCATGATGCATGTAACCCAAATTATTATCCAATTTTAATTAATTAATATTCCCAATTCTCAACAGTACATGGCGTTTCATGCGTGGGACGTCTCGCCGAAGCGAAATCCAAACAAGAAACCCCCCGTTACACTACTCCTGGCACTGTCGATTGTCGGGATAGGTGATATATATAAGTATGAGCATTAAGAACTAACTTATCCCCAAGTTCCAACATTACACTGCAGTTCGTGCGTGGGACTTCTCGCCAAGGTGAAATCCAAACAAGGAACCCCCCCCCCCCCGATACACTAATCCTGGCAATGTAGGTCGCTGAGGTCCATTATGCCCTCGATACCCAAATACAAGCACGAGTAATAATAACCATCCAACCGAGCTATAACTCGAGGAGGCAGTCTCACGTCCTATCATCTTCCAGTTTCCCATACCTCGTAGCAAACTGGGGCCACCTGGTGGGGTTCAACGGCACCCACCTCGTGATCAACTCACGCACACAACGTCCGGGAAGCGGTCATAGTTCCTAACCGACGAGTGAGAACGACACATACCCACGACTTCTCACCCCAAAAATAATAAATATATATATCATATGCTGATCACCATGGACGAATATGACCTGGGGAATATCTACACACTGCTCATCGAGCCAGGGTGCTCACCCTCAACGCACGTAACTTCCCAATGATATCAAGGAGAGGGTATGCCTAACCACATATATATACCATCATATAGGGTATACATATATCACCACATAATAAAGATATACCATCATATAAGGTATACCTGCCGCATCATTTCAAATTTCATTATACGCTCTTAGGCGTAATAGATTTAATGGCATTGTTTAGTATATTTCCCTCGTGATACACTAATCGACAATTTTCACACATCTTCCCCACTTAGTATACACTATACTATTTCTCTCTTGAAACTCACATGTCTCTTCTAATTATGAATTGTCTCTCAATTCTTTTAAGTTAAGGATATTCTTTATCCTGATGCACCTCAATTTACATTTATAATTCTTAATCCATAATATGGTTCAATTCATTTTATGAATCTTTGAAGTTATCCGATTTGGGATTTGATCCTAAGATCCAATGTCTCTAAACTTTCTCATTCTTTCATATAATTATAATTATCATCTCCAATCGAATCTCCAATCAAGGTGGGCTTCCCCACTTAGAATATATCAAAATCTTTAATCGGTATTCCTCAAATTTAGTCAATATGACTCCAATAATTTCTTATAAGGGAAACTCTCTAAAAGTCTCCAAAACATACTCCAAATAAGTCCTATAGAGGTTCCCAATTGATAACCTCGAACAAAACGGGATGAAATTCTCCCTAGAAAAACTTCCCTCGAAAAGCCCTGTTTCCGAATCGATTCGGGCCAATTTCGAATCGATTCGGCCCAATTTCGAATCGATTCGGCCCAGCGAATCGATTTGGCCAGGAAGGCGGATCGATTCGGGTCATCAGACTTGGGACTCTGTCTCAGGTCAAATCAATTCGGCTGGGGTCCGAATCGATTCGGTCACTCAGACCTCGGCACCTGCAAATTTTTGAATCGATTCTGTAGGAGGCCGAATCGATTCGGCCCTTCAGAACTCTCGAAAATGGCTACTTTTTAAGTAAGCCAAAATACCCAAAGTCCATTTTAATCATTTTCTCTCCATTTCACTTCAACCCAATCACATATATATCATCAATAATCATCCTAGAATGCATATAAACAAATTTTTAACCTCAAATCTATTTATACACTGTAAATCTAAGGTTTTCCCAAAAAGTTAGGTTTTATCAAACTAAACCTAAAACCCATAAATTTCATCCACAAATCATGCAGTAAATGGTGCACAACAATTATTTAGCAAGTTTAATCACTTGCCTAGGGTTCGTAGGGTCTGAATCGTCCTTGAGATCGCGTATTGATCGGAAAGCTCCACTTTCTCTCTCTTTTCTCCTTCTTTCTCTTCTTCTTTCTTCTTCTCACTTTCTTTCTTTCTTTCTATTTCTCTTTCTCTCTTTGGAGATATAAATCTCTCGTAGGCTTTTAAGCCCTAATTTCCAAGATACACATCTTTAAATGATAATACACACTTTAAATGACTCGATAACTTTAATTCAAGTCAAACGGTCCTAATTTATATCGGAACCTAAATAGACCCCAAGTACAGTCATTTCAACTTTCTCTACCCTTCCGAAAACAATGGTACCCTCAGAATTGCCATTCGACACACTTTCTACCGACTTCAAATTTTGACCTCAATTGCCAATTTAATTAATCTTCAAATAAAAATAATATATAATTCTCCCAAAATAAATAAATCATCGTCTCCAAGACCTCGGGTTGTTACAAACTTCCCCACTTACAAAAATTTAGTCCTCAAAATTTGAGCTAAGCCTAATTCTCCAAAGCTCAACTAATTCTACTACCCCTATCCTCACTAATCCTATCTCCAAACTTCTAACTTCCCACGACGAATTTATTTTAATTTACTTTATTTTAAGTTGATTTTGAGTTTTTATAGAACCAATTTCCACAACTAGGGCGCCCATACACCCTATATATTAGAGATATCGCTCGTACCAATCATGATGAGGCTTTATTTGCCTCCAAAGTTCCACAATTCCATAGATATAAATAATACTAACATTTTGATAGTGTAAAAATTTTGAATGGTCCAAAGAAATAACTCCTCTGAATTCCTGACATTCGCTACTTTCGTGCGGGGGACGTCTCGCAAAAGCGAAATCCAAACAAGGAACCTTCCCAATACACTACTATGTGGCGACGTCGGGGATTGAGAGTTTGTTAAATCCGGACTAGAGTTTGAAAATTTTAATTTTATGAAAATCATTTTGAAAGAGCCCGGAGGCCGATAAAAGTTTTATTTTGAAAATAGTTTATTTTGAAAACGATTTATATAATATAATATAATATAAAATGCTTTATGTCTAACACAAGGTCTTAACAATCATCATATATATAACAATATGTAGCTCACAAAAATTAGCGTAATTATGAGCTAAATTTTCCTGCGTCCATCAATCCACAAATTTAAACTTTTATCAAAAACAACATCTTACATCATTTCAATATTTTGCCCTTTTATAAGGCTCATCCATATCTGGAATACAACAATTATATAAGTCTAGCATGACTATATAAAAAGAAGTAGCTTTATCATTACTACTTATCACCCATAACCATTTTCACATTCACCATAAAGTTTATAGCTCTTTTTGAGCGCATTCCAAAATTATCTGTACTTTTACAAGAGATAATAACATAAGAGCCTATTGTGACACCCCGACTAATTAAATACCGGGTAGCTACTCCTTTATTAAACTAAATCAAAATGCCAAGTTGGCTCAGTTAATAGCATTACTGTCGAAAACATTTTATTATTACTAACCACCTAGTATTTAAAAAGTAAGTTGCCAAATTTTAATTAAAGTCTGATTAACATGCAACAAGAATAATGAAGAATAATAACACCATTCACCATAACGAAGTAAATAGAATAACCATCACATAATGTAAATAAAGTCTGGAGGAAAAACTCCTCACTACAAAACCACAAACTGAAATAACTAAACTGAATACTGAATCAATACATGCCAAAGTCTGAAAAACTGTAATGGAAAGATGTCTCTAATAGAAATGGGCAACATGCCCTACAACTGATAGATACTGAATCTGGAATCCAAATGATAGAAGCATCTAAAAGCAAATCCCTGTAGCTTCCACAAACAGCTACAGCTCGTCACCTGAATGAGTATCCTATGCATGGTGTCCTTGTAGCTGGGCACCTAAAATGGTTTTACAAGAAAAATAGATTTGAAAGCAAACGGGTCAGAGCCCGAATGTGGAGATATTTTAAAAACCTGAAAGTGATTTAAAAAAACATTTAAAACATTAAATGCAAAGTACATGTTAGGACGTTCACTCACATGATATCCTCACCTCTCGTCTAACTGTGCACTCCTAACCTAAGTACCCATCTAAAACGACGCAGACCACTAGCTAAGTGACATCATATCTAGCTAGACTGTCATAGATCCTACCCTTATTACTCGGTTCCATTAACATTATAACGATCTCAGTTAAATAGGTGCTTAACGTAAATTCAGGTTCTCATACAAAAGTAATACAGCTCGTTATACATTAGCCCTCTATGTTATTCCATAGTTACACACAATACCATATGAAATTTCCCAGTTTATTAAGCGTATATTTCCACAACATAAATATACAATATAAGCACCCCGAGACTAAGCTGCGGTGCACACATACTCTGCTATCCATCCCGGTACATCACGTACATAAGGAATCACGTATTCTGAATCTCTCAGGAATAGTACACAGATAACAACATCACAAATAATGGAGGCGAACACAGTCACATCACATGGGTCACGCACATACCTACGCTCCCACGATCAGCGGACTTATTAACATCCCAATAAGCCTTTCTCTGACCTATGTTCATCGAGGTAACCAGTCTAAATCCGGGCAACACAAGGATTAGAGGGCCCTAAGCGAACGCAAACCTCCCGTGATAGCAAGTATGGTAGGTATGTCATACACACAAATCAAATACCAATACTAAGTAAGCACACATCTTAGTAATCCCCGTAGTTTAATTGTAGTACTTATCGCATTCTCGTACCAACTTAATATTTATACAAGTTATATAATCCCAGTCCATATTTATACGCGCCGTAATTTATTCTCACGTCGTAGTAGGCACTCACATCTCAACTCAAATGACTATTTGATTTGATCCACACTTATATAATTTACTCCTCACAATATCCCAAATGTCCCAAGTATACTAATACACCATCAAAGGAATGTTATCTCTATCCTCGAACAAGTTTACGGGACTCCCAAAATCAAAACAAGCCAAAAAGGCCTAAACTGTCAGCTCGTTAGAACTCTCGTTCGAACGAGGCTGTTCGAATGAGATTTCAGTTCGTTCGAACGAACTGTACCTTCTAACGAGATCTCGTTCGAACGAAGTTATCGAACGAAATTCTCTTTCGTTAGAAGCGACTGGTCAACTCGTTAGAAGCTCGTTCGAACGAGCTCGTTCGAACGACCTGGAGAGGTCTTCTAACGAGGAACCAGTTTCGGCCCAGATTTTCTCCAATCTCGTTTTTCATCCATTTTAACACCTCAAACCTCTTCCAAAGTTCATCCCAACAACGTTTTAGGGTCTCTAATTCATCCTAAACATATTAAAGTCATCTCCTAACATGTTTTAAGGAATTAATTCGTCATAACCATCATTAAATCACAAGTCTCTACACTTTTCCCCAATTTTTTAAGAACATAAACCCTACATTTTTATCATCATCAATTCCCAGAATTTAATCCGTTTTTACATCACATAAATTTATAATTTCTGAATTCAATCTTCCAATAACGTTTCTACATGCAAACCTATACCCAAAATTAAACTAACAACTTCCAATTTCATGGGTTTTCCTTTATCTCTCAAACAAGAATGATTATTAAGATTTCTAGCATGGAAGAAACATTTACTGCATAAAGAATGTAATTTAAATCACTTGCCTTGATTCGATCTCTGATTTTGATGACGATTTCCTCTCTCTTTCTGCAGAATTCCCTCTCTTTCTCTCTTTCTCCAAGCTTCTTCTCCAATGGCTATGGTGGCTAGGGTTTTCTTTGGGAAAGTGATTAGAAACCTAATTCTAATAACCTACGTAGCTTCCTAGGTTAAGATGGGTTGGTTAGTGACTTAGTGGGTCAAATCCACATCAGATTTACTTCACTAATTTTCGTCATTTTTAATTTCTCAAAAATACAAAATTACCAAAATACCCTTTATGTTGCCGGTAAGGCCTAAAAATACCCCGGGACCCAAATTAAACCCCCGGCTAGTGTTTTCTGACTATCTCGACCCTTCCGGACGTGTTGGCGCACTCAAAATGACCATACGATTAATAGAATTTAAATTCACTTTTATAATCAAAATAATTATATCCTGACGCGACGGTCACACGCGTCCCAATAAAATGACCCAATTGCCGTATATAAATCTCACGACAAATTTCATAATTAAAAAATTCATATCACATCATATATACTCAATATAGTCAAATACCAACTCATATCACGCTAGTATTTTATCCGGATTAATTCCCAATTAATTCACATTTAATTAATTAATCCCAAAAATATATATAGCCAAAAGTACGGGGTATTACACCTATCTTGCTCAAAATCCCCCCTTTAGGGTCATTACATACATAATAGGGATATAGCACTACCCTTTCATAAATATATCCCATACGATATTCCCAAAACTTCATATAGTAATTATCCTATTCATAAAGGAAAATTAACTTACATCATCTATCTCTAGTCCGATTGCCCTTCCTCATCAATGGGCTCCCAAATATAGTCCCCCGGTCGAAAATGACCTCGAATCTGTTGTAGGGGTTGCATTTCCAAAATTTCATCAAATTGTGGTCCTTTACCTCTTTTAGGACAATCTCTCTTTTTATGACCCATTTCATTACAAAAGAAACACTTACCCACAAATCCTTTCTGCCCACTCGCATTACTGGAACTCTCTCCGCCAAACTTACTTGATGAACTCGAATCTCCAAAATTCTTACCCTCTTGCGAACGAAGACGATATTCATGACACTTTAGTAGTGACGCATTCACTACCTCGACGAAAGTCTCTAACCTGGGACTCTCTAACAAATGTTACCGGATTTTCCAACCTAATCCTCGAACAAACTTTGATATACGCTTCTCTTCCGTATTTACCTCATCAGGTACAAATTTTGCCCATCTAGAAAAATCTTCCTCATACTCTGCCACCATCCTATTTCCTTGAAAAATCCCCATATTCCTAGTAGAGGAAGGAAAATACCTTCGATAAAAAAGTTCCCAAAATCTTACTATAGGTAAAGTATGTCTCTGTTCAAATGTGGTGAAAGACTCCAACCATTGAAGAGCTGCACCCGATAACTTAAAGGTGGCTAAAAACTATTTTTGCGCCTCACTACACTCAACTATACGAAGGTGTCTCTGTATACTATTCTTCCATTGACTTGCAGCCATTGCATCAACTCCCCCTACAAACTCGGGAGGATGCCCCTTACTAAACTCTTCCTTCACTCTCTCACATAAAGACAATCCTAAATGGGGTTGGGATGCTCGAACGGCATATTGCTGCACCATCGTAGAAATGGTAGCAGTTACTGCTTGTGCCATAATATTGGCAACATCATCTGTAGTCACGTTCCTTTGAGGCATTTGGGGTTGCGCTTTTTTAGCCCCTTAATTTTCCCTGCCTGAACGACCTCCCTTCGGTGGAATCTGAAACACGAACAATTTTATCAGAACGCCTTTGTAATATTTTCAAATCATAGAAGAAATATGGACGTATGAATGTGACTGTCCTAACAATAAGGCTTTACATCAAGAACGCTTACGGAAGATCGTAGTAACGCACACAGATCCTAAAGACACTAGAACCTGATGCTCTGATACCATCTGTGACAACCCGCTCAAAATAATAACGGGTGGCCAGCCCTATACTACATTAAATCAGGTATCTCAGAGGGCACAGTCTCAACATCAACTGACAATACTAATTAATATAAGGCTAACTACCCAAAATCATTAAAAGTAGATTGTCAAAAAACTTAAAACTTTTATTTAACAACAACACAACCAACTATGCAACCATAACCAACAATACACATCTAACTATGATGAGTGATAAGTGCAAACTCCATTTATATACAAGAGTGCAAATCAATGTACAACAAATCTGAACAATGAAATACCCGAATATGTTGTCGGATAATAGACAATACAATAATCTGAGAGAGAAATGAAAGTGTTAATCTACAACACTTGAATACTAACTCAATATACAAACTGAATCCTAATTTAGATATACAAAGATAGGAATCGACTAAAACAAAGTGCCGCGACAGTCCGCTATTACCACAGCTCCACGAATACACTGGATGGATGAACATCAATGGAGTCCTTGCGGAGGAATACCTAAAGTAATACAATATATATACATGGAGGAGAAAATATAAACGGGTTAGAGCCCGAGTTGAAAACGTTTTATAGCAAGTGTATTAAAATGCATAATAATTATAAATGCATTATTACATGATTTTATGGAATCGAACTCTCCATAAAATTTAACTCGCCCCTCAACTAAAGCGCGCACTAAGCCTACGCACGTGATCTCCAAATGTATGACCAATTCTATTTAGGTAAAAGAATCTAACTTAAACCCAAAGGAAATATTTAATTGAAATCATCTAACCTATCTCCCAATCTACACTTATCTCCATTATTTAATTTATATACATTAACTTAATGTTATAGTTATCTTTATAATGTTCAATTGTTGAACATATAAAGTTGCATAATCATGCTCATAATAACATCATCACAATACATCAACAATCTCTTGCTAGAATTTTATATTCTAGTGATGCCATTATTAGGCATGTAAGCATATATATATTATTATTATATGAGTTATTAGAATCAAGAGTTAAGGACTAAACTCCTCCCGATTCTCAACACGGCACTGCATTTCGTGCGTGGGACATCTCGCCGAGGCGAAATCCAAACAAGGAAACCCCCATTACACTACTCCTGACCGTATTGATCCTCGAGGCTCATTATGCCCTCAATGCATGATGCATGTAACCCAAATTATTATCCAATTTTAATTAATTAATATTCCAAATTATCAACAGTACACGATGTTTCATGCGTGGGACGTCTCGCCGAAGAGAAATCCAAACAAGGAACCCCCCCGTTACACTACTCATGGCACTGTCGATTGTCGGGATAGGTGATATATATAAGTATGAGCATTAAGGACTAACTTATCCCCAAGTTCCAACATTACACTGCGGTTCGTGCGTGGGACGTCTCGCCGAGGCGAAATCCAAACAAGGAACCCCCCGATACACTAATCCTGGCAATGTAGGTCGTTGAGGTCCATTATGCCCTCGATACCCAAATACAAGCACAAGCAATAATAACCATCCAACTGAGCTATAACTCGAGGACGCAGGCTCACATGCTATCATCTTCCAGTTGCCCATACCTCGTAGCAAGCTGGGGCCACCTGGTGGGGTTCAACGGCACCCACCTCGTGATCAACTCACGCACACAACGTCCGGAAGCGGTCATAGTTCCTAATCGGTGAGTGAGAACGACACATACCCATGACTTCTCACCCCCAAAATAATAAATATATATATCATATGCTGATCACCATGGACTACTTTGACTTGGGGAATATCTATACACTATTCATCAAGCCAGGGTGCTCACCCTCAACGCACATAACTTCCCAATGATAGCAAGGAGAAGGTATGCCTAACCATGTATATATACCATCATATAGGGTATACATACATCACCACATAATAAAGATATACCATGATATAAGGTATACATGCCACATCATTTTCATTTTCATTATACGCTCTTAGGCGCAATAGATTTAATGTCATTGTTTAGTATATTTCCCTCTTGATACACTAATCGAAAATTTTCAAACATCTTCCCCACTTAGTATACACTATACTATTTCTAGTTTGAAGCTCACATGTCGCTTCTAATTATGAATTGTCTCTCAATTCTTTTAAGTTAAGGATATTCTTTATCCTGATGCACCTCAATTTACATTTATAATTCTTAATCCATAATATGGTTCAATTCATTTTATGAACCTTTGAAGTTATCCCATTTGGGATTTGATGCTAAGATACAATGTCTCTAAACTTGTCTCATTCTTTCATATAATTATAATTATCATCTCCAAATCGAATCTCCAATCAAGGTGGGCTTCCCCAATTAGAATATACCAAAATCTTTAATCGGTATTCCTCAAATTTAGTCAATATGACTCCAATAATTTCTTATAAGGGAAACTCTCTAAAACTATCCAATACATACTCCAAATAACTCCTATAGAGGTTCCCAATTGATAACCTCGAACAAAACGGGATGAAATTCTCCCTAGAAAAACCTCCCTCGAAAAGCGCTGTTTTCGAATCGATTCGAGCCAATTCCGAATCGATTCGACCCAGCGAATCGATTCGGACAGGAAGGCGAATCGATTCGGGTCATCAGACCTGGGACTCTGTCTCAGGACGAATCGATTCAACTTGGATTCGAATTGATTTGGTCACTCAGACTTGGGCACCTGCAGATTTCCGAATTGACTCGGTGGAGGCCGAATCGATTCAGCCCTTCAGAACTCTCGAAAATGGCTACTTTTTAATTAAGCCAAAATATCCAAAAACCATTTTAATAATTTTCTCTCTATTTCACTTCAACCCAATCACATATATATCATCAATAATCATCCTAGAATGCATATAAACAAATTTCTAACCTCAAATCTATTTATACACTATAAATCTAAGGTTTTCCCAAAAAGTTAGGTTTTATCAAACTAAACCTAAAACCCATAAATTTCATCCACAAATCATGCAATAAATGGTACACAACAATTATTTAGCAAGTTTAATCACTTGCCTAGGGTTCGTAGGGTCTGAATCGTCCTTGAGATCGCGTATTGGCCGGAAAGCTCCACTTTCTCTCTCTTTTCTCCTTCTTTCTCTTCTTCTTTCTTCTTCTCACTTTCTTTCTTTCTCTTTCTCTTTCTCTCTTTGGAGATATAAATCTCCCGTAGGCTTTTAAGCCCTAATTCCTAAGATTCACATCTTTAAATGATAATACACACTTTAAATGACTCGGTAACTTTATTTCAAGTCAAACGGTCCTAATTTATATCGAAACCTAAATAGACCCCAAGTACAGTCATTTCGACTTTCTCTACCCTTCCGAAAACAATGGTACCCTCAGAATTTCCATTCGACACACTTTCTACCGACTTCAAATTTTGACCTCAATTGCCAATTTAATTAATCTTCAAATAAAAATAATATTTATTTCTCCCAAAATAAATAAATCATCATCTCTAAGACCTCGGGTTGTTACAATATATAGAGAGAGTAATCATTGATAAAAGTTTGAAAAAACATTTATTTCCTCCACGAGTGACATTACTATTCGTATAATATATATCACTATATATAAGATCAAGCTTTTCGGATGTCCTTTTAACAGATTTAAGTGACTTTCTAGTTATCATAAATGGGCACAAATTTCACATTTATCGTAATGTTCAATTTTACAATGAGAAATTAATCCTAGATTAGTCATATTTTTAATACTTCCATAATTAACATGACATAATCCGTTATGCCATAAAGAAATAGAATCTACGATATAAATGGAAGTAATACCATTTATTATATTAAATTTTATCATGCCCTTACAAGATTATCCTTTGCCAATAAATTGACCATTATTGGATATGACGAGCTTATCTGACTCATACACAAGTTTGGAACCTCTCTTATTGAAGTGGTCTCCAGTCACAAGATTTTTACACATTTTCATTACATAAAGTACATCAATCAAAGTAATAACCTTCCCCGACATCAATTTTAATTAAACCGTGCCATTTCCAATTACTTTGGAATGAAGGTTATTTTCCATTTTTACTTCTTTTCCAACGATATCTTTGTATGTTTTGAAAAAAGAGCGATATTTGCAGATCTGGATGGTTACGTCGATATCTAGGCACCATCCACTTTCATTATCGATAAAAAGTGCTTCGCACACCATTGCAATAAGTTCTGCAACATTGTTGGTTTCCTTCAACACTTTTTTCCCCTTTAATGTCCTATTTTTAAGTCGATGTTGTTGAGAAAAATAACATATCTGATCAGAGAATTAGCATTTACGTTTTTTCTTTTTATTTTCATTCTGGTTCTTGATATTTGATTCATTCCTTAATTTAAGTTTGGTATGTTTGATCCTCAACTGTATTTTTCTTGTAATGATTATCACATTGACCTTCCTTCTTCTCCCAAATATGATAATCTTCTTCAATACGAAGATGGTGAAGAAGCGATTCAACTATATTTGTCTTTACATCATAATTAATTTTCTTCTTAAAGACATTCCAAGTGAAAGGAAGTTTAGTAAAAACTACACCCACATGTAATTCATCTTGAAGATTTATTCTAGAAGCTTTAAGACCACAAACTATTTGTTGGAGTTCATGGGCTTGTGCAATGACAAATTCATCATTAGTAATTTTACAATTCATATAGTGAGAAATAAGAAACATAGAGTTACTCGCTTCCTCATTTTGATATTTATTCTCCAATGCCTTCCATAATTACTTTGTCGTAGAAATAATCCAATGTGCACTATAAACAATCTGAGATAACATATTAAGAATGTGTCTTGACACATAAATTCGTATTCTTTCCTCTTCATACATTTTTTCTATATATCTTCAGTATTTTCGGATGTGGGTTCGAGAATAGGTTCAAGTCCATCATTAAAAATATACGTAAGTTTGAGAAATGGGAGAAAGAACATTATTTTTCTCTTGCTAATAGGTGAAGTTTTCTCCATCAAAACGATCCAGGCGAACTAAATCTTGACTCATAACTTGGATAGATTGTGCTAGAATTCCTTCCATATATATTTTCAAAAATTATTGCATAGAAATGTTAGAAATTTATAAAGGAATAATGATATAACAAATTATTAATCCAAGTTACTGTAAAGCACATTTTAGGAACACTATCTTTTAGGCAATATTTCTCTCATTCTGGATAGGGCTGGCAATTTTTGACACGATAACCCGTTTATGGTAATAACCCTAAATGATCCGAAATTGACACGATTATCTTGTATAGATTTAAGAGTACACAAAACTTATAATCAAATAAAAATCAACGTGACCCAAAAATGACACGACTAACCCGAATTGCCACCCCTACTTCCGGATGAAATTTGTGAATACACATTCGAGTTTATAGTAAAAATTTTCCTTCAGGAGATAATACAATGATTTTACTTATTTGGTGCAAATTATGTACGGTTTAATCACGTCTGTTCGAAATTCTTTCAATCGCATGGTCCAGAATTTTCATATCATTGTAGACAAATGGACGCATCCTATACGAATCGACATGAGTCAATCTGATGATTTAGGTCACCCCGCTTGGGTTATAACATCCTCTAATAAGATCAATTAACCACAACTATCGATCTGCTTGACTTTGAAAAATCTTTAAGCTCCCACACTTCTAGTGACGATGCGCATATGTGAAGTACCAAGTTTTTCATCAAAGCGCTATAAGTCGCCCCATCTCCCTTTCTCGAACGTGCGAATGTGTACCCCATGTTCTTTTCACCACTGCAAAGAACCATATTATAGCCCTTTTCTCTAGAAGACTAATATTCATCTTTTGTCTTTTAGTTATATACCTTTTCACTTTCATATAAAGTTTATATGTGGGACAAAGAAACCACACACACCTTATTTAGACCCATTTTCTTCAGATCTCTCTCTAAAGAAGACCCAATATAAAATCTCCAAAATAAAAAACTCACTTACACAATATTAATACTAATATATATTCCCAAAATAAAAACTCAATTATACAATATTACTACTCAATATATTTTGATAATTCTAATAATCAATCACCATTTCAAAATACACAAAAATAAGAAAGAATACTTTGAATATAAAGAGTCGAAAATACAAGAGTATATGAACAAGGCTTTTGCACTTATCGCTAAAATGTAGTACATCAATGACAAGTGTCTTTATACTTTGAATATAAAGAGTCAAAAATACAAGAGTTTATGGTCTTGTGCTTATTCTATTTTTATGAGTGTTTTAGGATCAGTCTTAGTTAGATAGAAATTGAACAAACTTTCACCACTTATATAGGTAAATCAACTTCAGTGACTCTGCGAGTAACATTTATATGTATACGGACATAATTTTATAAATGTCCGAGGTAGAATCTAGGAATTTTCTATTTTCCTAGATCACAGAATGTATATCTGATACCGCTACATTTGGCACATCAACACGATCATTCACGATGGCCTTGATCTAAATCCATGCATCCACTATCTTCACACGTGCATCATGCGACGTGCTTCTCAACCGTTCCCACTACTCCACTTCACATTATTGGTAAAATGATTTATTGGTAAAATGGTAAAATATTTGGAAATTTTTTAGAAAATATTTTTTTGAAGTCTGATTCATTTTTATCAAAAGTAGAAATTTTTCTAAGTGTAGAAGCGGACTTGCCTCGGTCGACGAGCTCATTCAAACGACATTACTCTGTCGTTCGAGCGACATGAGGATGTCGCGCGAACTCATTCGAACGATATCTCTCTGATGTTCAAGCGACATGAGGATGTCGCGCGATCTCATTAGAACGACATATCTCTGTCATTCAAGCGACATGAGGATGTCTCATGATCTAGTTCCAGCGCCGCCGCTGCCTCGATTTTCGTATAAATATCTAGGTTCATTCTACACATTTTCCAAGTATTTTTCGCACACGATTTCTGCGTTTTACAGCCCAAAAAACAGACTTCATGTTTTAAGGTTTCATGCTTTCTTTATTCATATAACCACTCCCATATATGTATGCGAATATTTAAACCTTCAAAGGATTGTTTTACTCATCTGGAGTAACTTGTGGAGAATCCGCTTCTCTTCCATTGCTTCCCATCTAGAGTTCCTGTGGGAGATTTCAGCCGACGACATCGGAACCGACAACTGAGGGTATTTCGTATGTCACTCTTATTTTAATTGTAATCCGTGTAAATAGTTCTTTACAAATTATAGTGAAAATAAAAGGTTTTTCCCCTTTGGGGTATTTTTCCTCACGTGTGTGTTTTTTTGTGATTGAATGTTCTTGCATTATCATATTGTCATCAACCACACCTAGATGCATGTTTTAGGATTTAATTGAAAAACTGAGTTTAATTAAATAATTTCTTTGTTTGAATAAAATCGCACTCTTTAAATTGGTATCAGAGCCAATTACACAATTATACCGTGTAATTTTTTGCAAAATTTTTCTAAGATATCAATTTTCTAAAAAATTAATTCTTGAAAAAGGGCATGTTCAAATAGAGAAATTATATAATAAAATGCTAATTTTTGACGAAACAAATTATGCTTACTGGAAAGCCCGCATGAAATTTGCTTTAAAAGCCATTGATGACAGAGTTTGGATTTTGGTTGAAAGAGGGTGGACACCTCCCTCCATCACTGTTGACAACGTGACTAATTTAAAATTTATGACAAAATGGACTGAGGAAGAATTTAAATGGTCATTGTTTAATTCTAAGGGTCTTAGTACTATTTCTGGATCCATCACACCTGACGAGTTTCGACGGATAATGACGTGTACCACGTCAAAAGAGGCATGGGATGTTTTGCAACTTACCCATGAAGGAACTAATGCCGTGAAAGAATCAAAACTGCAAAACTTAACAACTCAATTTGAAACTATCACCATGCTTGAGACTGAATGTTTAGATGAATTTTATGCTAGGTTATATGATATTGTAAACACTAGCTTTAGTCTTGGTGAACACATTCCTAATGCTAGAGTTGTTAAAAAGATTCTAAGATCACTGCGTAAGCGTTTTATCCCTAAAGTCACTGTGTTAAATTCTATGGGTAATTTAAATATGCTTAAATTAGAGGAATTGGTTGGAGACTTACAAACCTTTGAAATTGATATGTTTCCTAAGTCTATTAAACCAAAATATAAGGGAATTGCACTTAATGCCCACGATAGGAAGAGTGAGGGGTCGGCAAGAAAGAGAGTAGAGTCATCTAGAAAAAGGGAGAAAGAAACGTCAGATTCTGAGTGTGACATTGATTTAGATGATTTGGCTTTGTTTGCAAAAAAATTTAAGAAAATTCTCAATTTTAAGAAAAATGGAAATTTCAAAGATAAAAAGTTTTTTGAGAAAAATAAGTTTGAGAAGAAAAATGAAAAATATTTTAAAGACCCTACTAAGAAAGACAGTGAGAGATGCTATGAGTGAGATGGCAAGGGTCATAGAGCTTTTGAGTGTGCTACTAGGCTGAACAGACTTGCCAAAGAAAATGGCAAAGTTGTCCTTAATGCTACCCTTAGTGACGACACTGAGGTCGAGTCGGTGGACTCTGGAGATGAGTCATCGCATGAGTGTAACTTCACCGCATTCATGGATAGTCATGTGAGTACCTCTTGTGCTCCTCAAGACGATAAGGATGCTATTTCACAGGGACACCTCGACAGTGAGAACGAAGTGAGTGAGGGGGATGATGATACAAGTGAGAGCGAGAGTGATCTTCAACGCGCCTACGCTGAGTTATATTTTGAGTCATTTAAAACCAAAAAGCGTAACAAAGCGTTAGTTCTTAGGATCACTACTTTAGAGAAAGATTTAAGACTATTTGGAGAGAGAGAGAGAGAGAGAGAGAGTTGTTGTGAGAATGAAAAAGAGAGAGAGGAAAACCTTGAGAAGATAAGATGTTTTGAGTGCGATGGGAAAGGGTGCAAGAAATTTGAGTGTCCCACTAGACTTAGGAGAGAGGGCAAGAACGTTGCCATGCCCGCTACCCTAAGCGATAGTGAGGATGAGAATTGAGATGAAAGTGTGATTCGAAAAGCTTTTAGAAAGTTTTTTATCGAGACCATGGAAACAAAAAGGTCAAATAGGATCCTAGGTCTTCGAATTTATGAGTTGAAGGAAGAGAATGATGAGCTAAAAAAGGGAAAAATGTGACTTGACCAACACAGTGTCTAGTCTAACGACACGTGTATCCCATCTCGAGGATGATATTGAACAAGCACGAGAGGTCCATGTCTCATTAGAGAACGCATCTGAGAAGGTTGATAAGATGGTTCCCTATCCCGTTTTGAACGATGGTGAGTATGTCGAAAAAGGTCATGACGATGCATTCATTACTTTAATGCGCCCGAGCCTATCTCCACTTCGGTGAGTCTCATGGGAGTCCGTCTAAGAAAGCTCATCCCAAAATTCTTGATAAATTAATTCCTAGACCGGTTTATGTTTGCTTCCACTACAAGAACCGAGGACATCTTAGGGAGTTTTGTTCTAAGTTGGGGTTTGTGCCATATCATACCACTTCACATGTTCACACACATGCACCCATTCATGATACTTTGCTTGCATATAATGATATAGAGTTTGCACATATTCGCGAGCAAGTGAAGTTTTTGGTCAAGACTACACATGTTCTAATGGAGTTGGTTCAAAAAATGTCACCATCTTTGGAAAACTCCACCGATCTTCCCGATTGAGGTCTTGACATGTTCGCTAGCATAGGGTGTTTTTCATGATATCTCTTTTGCCTATTTCTAGAACGCATCATTTTTTTTATTTTTTTTGTGTTTATATTTGTTTTTATAAAAATTTTAGAAAAGCACAAAAAGATTGTTGTATTTTATTTTCACCTTTTATGGATGAACATTTAAGATAACCGAGTCACATTTTTCACTTCCATTTTCCACGTGACTATTTGATAGTGATTCGAGATGCTACATCATTGCACCCATGTGCTTTACATTATTTGGAGTCTTTGAGATGTGATTAGTGATATATTTCTACATGTTTGGTTCCGTATCTCCTTTATTGCACACATGCATGATTTTATTTGATTTTTGTACTTGTGTATCACATATTGGCTTGAGTGTTTCCATCTCAATTATGTCTATACAACGAACCATATGCGATAAAACTTGACAAGATTAGAATGCATGTAAAAAAACCGTTTGGTGAGATTGTGTGGTATTTTATCAACGATGAAGGGCTACGAAAGGTTGTTATCTATCCTTTTCGATTAAGCCACCGTTAAATCGGACCTAAAAAATTGAGGATTTTTATTATCTGGGGTCCAAAGAGGTTAAAAGAGCCCGAAAAAAATTTAAAGGCAACAAAAAACAATACATGCCGAATATGGGCCATTAGGTTTCACCATCAATTCTCCAATATTTGAACAAAATATAAATCTGAGGGAGTTTGGTTGGAGAATCTAAACGGGTTTGCACTTCCTTGAAAGTGCTAAAAAAACATTAAATCGTTTTGGACGTTATTGGTGTGGAAATCACTTGAGCTTTGATTTGTTGACCTGATTGAGTCAATGTCTTATATTTCCATTTTTTTACACCTAAGGAAAATGTTGAGTTCATTCATTAGGAGTATCCGATATTCGTCGTGCACATACGTCATGTTTTTATGCATTGATTTTCCTATTGAATTTGATCACACCCCTACATTTCCGCAATCATCGACTTGGTTGTTTTTGTGTTCTTTCATGGTGTGATTCTTTATTGTATATTTTGTATGAAAATTTTGAAAAATTCAAAAATAGAAAGTTTATTACCTTGTGGCACTCTCCATTTACATTTATTTGTGCTTCTCATATATGTGTATTTGGGGACATCATAAAAGGAGGAGAATGAATTATGGGGTATAATTGTTTGGTTGATTTATCAATGATTTGCTTAAGCTTAATTGATTCAATTTTTGCATATCATTATATTTCAAACTGTTGCGTGTCACAGGTATCTGCTTTATCTCATGTGTGTAGGTAAAAAATTGATGATTATTGGATTGTACACCCTGATGAGAAAAGCTTTGAGAGTTTCTAAAAAGTTGAAGCTGAAGATGTTGAAGTTTGATTGACGACATGTCATTTAGTATTCTCATTTTGAGGGTTTAATGGGGATATTATCTTGTATGTCATTTATTTTATGGAGATTGCATAATTCGAATTTTTTATGTATGTACCGGCATAGACATATGTGGAGATTTGTAAGGACATAATTTTATAAATGTCCAGGGTAGAATCTAGGAATTTTATATTTGTCCTAGATCATAGTATGTATGTCTGATACCGCTACATTCAGCACGTCAACACGATCATCCACAACGGCCTTGATCCGAATCCATGCAATCACCATTTTCACACGTGCATCATGCTACATGCAACGTGCAATCGTTCCCACTACTCCACTTCGCATTATTGGTAAAATGATTTATTGGAGTTGTTTATATTTGCATAAATATTTGGGAATTTTTTAGAAAATATTTTTTCGAAGTCTGATTCATTTTATCAAAAGCAGAAATTTTTCTAAGTGTAGAAGCGAACTTGCCTCGGTCGACAAGCTTGTTCAAACGACATCACTCTATCGTTCGAGCGACATGAGGATGTCGCACGAACTCGTTCGAACGACATCTCTCTGTCGTTCAAGCGACATAAGGATGTCGCGCGATCTCGTTCGAGCGCCGCGGTCGCCTCGATTTTTGTATAAATATCTGGGTTCATTCTACACGTTTTTCAAGTCTTTTTTGCACACGATTTCTGCATTTTACAGCCCAAAAAATAGACTTCATATTTTAAGGTTTCGTGCTTTCTTTATTCACATAACCACTCCCATATATGTATGTGAATCTTTAAACCTTCAAAGGATTGTTTTACTCATCTGAGTAACTTGTGGAGAAGCCGTCTCTTTTCCATTGCTTCCCATTTGGAGGTCTTGCGGGAGATTCCAGCCGACGACATCGGAACGGACACCTGAGGGTATTTCGTATGTCACTCTTGTTTTCATTGTAATCCGTGTAACCTGTTCTTTACAAATTATAGTGAAAATAAAAGGTTTTTCCACTTTGGGGGATTTTTCCTCACGTGTGTGTTTTGTTTATGATTGAATGTTCTTGCATGATCATATTGTCATCAATCACACCTAGATGCATGTTTTAGGATTTAATTGAAAAACTGAGTTTAATTAAATAATTTCTTTGTTTGAACAAAAGTGCACTCTTCAATATGATTTATTAAGAAGTAAACTTCATCATCTATCATGAAAAACACAACCATTTGGAACATATGAATGGACTTTTACATATAAGTACATAGTGTTCCATAACTATCATTTAACTTGATAGTACCATATTGTACTTTTTATATATTTTCAATACATAAGTTGAGTTCCCATTAAATATAGTTGGTTTATTTATAGACCTTAGCCCCATTCCTTTTGAGGTGATATATATCATTTCTCTAACAAGACCTCTAGTCATAAGATCTGCTAAATTCTTGTTCGTTTCAATATAGTCAATTATAATTACTCATTCTTTGATTAATTGACTCAAAATTTGATATTTTTTACTAATGTGTCTAGCTTTTCCATTATAGGTTTTTCTTAAAACCTTGTGTATTGTATTCAGATTATCACAATTAATCATAATAACATGAGAAGGATTTTTCCATAAAGGTTCGCTTCTTTACTTACATCATCTAGGGCTATGAATTTTGATTGCATTGTTGAATCAGACACACACATTTGTTTCTTAGATCCCTAAGAAATAGTCGCTCTTACTAGCGTAAATATCCAACTAGTCGTGGACTTGGATTTTGATTCGTGGTTATTCAAATTGGAATCACTATATTCGTCTAATACAGATGGATACCCTACATATTATAAGTCATAATCTATAGTCATCTTTCAGTAAGTAATCTAGAATTTTCATTCAAATGTTCAAGTCCTGGATTACTTGTAAATCTATATAGTATTTATACCATATAGTCAATATCTAGTCTAGTGCAATACATTGTATACATGATACTTCTAATGACACTAACATATTTAGGTTGACCCGTAATACATCTAATATTTTTAATTAATTTGATACTAGGATCAACTGGTGTGGTTGCTTAGGTTCAAAATGATTATATTTCTTAAGAACCTTTTCAATATAGTAATATTGATATAATGCTAATGTATTATCTTCTCTTCATATTTTGATTCCTAGAATCACATCAGCTTCCCAAGATCATTCATATTAAAGTTTGATGATAAAAACCGCTTAGTTTCTTCGACATATATGAGACTTAACCCAAATATAAGCATGCCGTCCACATATAAGAAAATGATGACACCAACACCACTATAAAAGTTACTATAGATACATTTGTTGGCGTAATTTACTTTGAAACCCTGGGATCTTATTATCTTATCAAGCTCTTCATGCCATTGCATAGGAGCTTATTTATGTCCATAAAGATAATTAACTTGTTTACAAGCTTTCTTTTCTTGGCTAGGCAAAATAAACCCTTCGGGTTTTTCCATGTAAATCACTTCTTCTAAGTCGCCATTTAGAAAATCCGTTTTATATCCATTTAATGGATTTCTAGTTATCTCAGATTAAGCACAAATTTCACATTTATCGTAATGGTTAATTTTATAATTAGAAATTCTTCCTAGATTTGTCATATTTTTAATCGTTCTATAATTAACACGACCTAATGTATTATCCATAAAGAAATGAACTCGACCATATCATCAGAACTAACACCATTTACTATATTAAATTTGATCATGATGTTACAAGAGTACCCTTTGCAAATAAATTGACCATTATTGGATAGGACGAGCTTATCCAACTGATATACAAATTTGAAAACCACTCCTATTGAGATGGTGTCTAGACAGAAAATTTTTATACATTTTCGATACATGAAGTACATCAATCAAAGTAAGAACCTTCTGAGACTTCAATTTCGGTACCACGATGCCCTTTCTAATTACTTTGGTATTGAGTGTATTTGCCAATTTTACTTCTTTTCAATCCATCTCTTAAGATTTTTTAAAAAGACAACAATATTTGCAGATATAAATGGTTGCACCAGTATCTGGACACCATCCACTTTATTATCCACTTAATTAACTTTGCACACAATTGCAATAAGTTCTTTAACACTGTTGGTTTCTTTTGTCACTGGTTTTCCCTTAAATTTATTCTTTCTAAGTCAACATTCTCAAGAAAAATGGCCCAATTTGTCAAATAAGTAGCATTTACCTTTCTTCTTTTTATTTGCAACCTGGTGCTTAAAATTTGAATCATTCCTTGCTTTAAGTTTGGAATATTTGGCATTTTGGATGTTTGATCCTCAACTATATATGCCCTGGAATGATTATCACTTTGATTTTCCTTCTTCTCCCCAATACGAAAATCTTCTTGAATTTGAAGATGGTGAATAAGAAATTCAAATGTGAATGTCTTTTCATCAAAATTAATTTTCTTCTTAAAGCCATTCCAAGCCGAAGGAAGTTTAATACAACCACCCCACTTAAAATTCACCTTGAAGATTTATTCTAGTGGCTTTAAGATCACCGACTATTTATTGGAGTTCATAGACTTATGCAACGATTGATTTATCATTAGTCATTTTATAATTCATGTAGTTATGAATAAGAAACTTACGGTTAATCGCATCCTCATTTTGATATTTATTCTCCAATGCCATCTATAATTCCTTTTATATAGAAATGATCCGATGTGCACTATAGACAGTTTGAGATAACGCATTAAGAATGTGTCATCGATACATTAATTCATCTTATTTCCCCTTCACACATTTTTTCTTGATATCTTAGGGTGTGGGTTTTGAATAAGATTAATTCCATCGTCATGAATATACGCAAGTTTGAGAGATGTGAGAAAAAAATATAATTCTTTCTTGCCAACGGGTGAAATTTTCTCCATTAAAATGATCCAGTTGAACCAAATCTTGACTCATAACTAGGATAGATTGTGATACTATTCCTTCCGTATTTATTTTAAAAAATTATTGCCTAAAACTGTTGGAAATGTCTAAAAGAATAATAATATAATAAGTTATGAATTCGACTTACTGCAAGATACGGCTTAGGGAGCATTGCCTTTTAATCAATATTTCTCCCCTTCTGGATGAAAGCCGCAAGTATACAATGGAGTTCATAGTGGAAATTTACCTTTAGGATAGAATGTAATGATGTTACTTGTTTGATACAAACTATGTATGGTTTGATCCAATCAAGAACACTCTAAAATGTTAACCTGATACTACCAAAAGGTAGAGTATGGAGAGAGGAAAACATGGCAATTTTCGATGTCCAAAACAGAGGCGTAGAACTCTTTTTATACCCATTTTGGTGGTTGTTCGTGGATAGTGACCTCCTTTCAGGTGCGCGACTCAGCAAGATCATGTTTGTTCAGAATTTTTTTGATCGCACGATCCAGATTTGACATCTAATCGTAAACGAATGGATGCACCATATACGAATTGTCTCGAGTCAATCCAACGGTTCAGGTCAACCTGCTTGGGTTATAACATCCTTTGATAGTGCTCCACCAAAGCTCCCTAACTCACCCAATTGTCCTTTCACGAATGCGCACCGCGTGTCGCGACCGCAAAGCACCACATCATAGCCTCTTTGACTAGAACACTAATAGTCATCTTTTGTCTTTTATTAATATACCCTTTCACTTTATTGTAAAGTTTTGTGCAGGACAAAAAAACTGCACCCCCTTATTTACACCCATTTTCTTTAGCTCTTTCTACAGGAAGACCCATTATAATATTTCCTAAGTAAAATACTCACTTACATAATATTAATACTAAATTATATTCTCAAAATAAAAAGTCAGTTACACAATATTAATGCTCAGTATATTTTGAAAATTCCAACACTGTTTATATATATATATATATCGTATAATGTTCATCATTTACACGTATATGCGGTGACGCATATATATTAGCAAATACATAAATAAATAAAACATGTTTTACTCAATATTGGGTTGTTTCATACATCTCGTCTTGCAAGTTGAAAAAGTATCAATATAGGAATACATGATTTATTAGCAAAACTTATATTGTTTATAAGCTTAATTATTATGTGATTATATAGAGGGCCATATAAAAAAAACAAATAGTAGGTTTTCAGCCAATATAGACTTATGCGATATCTCTCCCCTGAGATTGTTGTCCTAATGCTCCATTTTAATATAAATAGTTCATATTAAAACACATTTTTAAATAAGGTGTCAATTGTAATATGTTTTCAAACATTATGAATATACGATATCTTTAATTAGCACACAATACTTAACACAGTTTCTTTTAGCAACACAAAAGACATCAATTTTATTTTTTACTTTTGGGAAAAGCGATAGAGCTATTTTACTTTTTCGAGTTATAAAAATTGGTTAAATTCACATTAAAGTTTTGAGTTTTAGCAAATTATAGTATATAACTAAGGTTGACAGCGGAACACGATGACGACATTTGTCGCTTCTCTAGAGCGCCACCTAAATAATTTTAATTAACGTTAGAAACGCCTTGCATTCTTGGAATCTGAAAAGACCTAAACAACTTTAATTATTGTTAATAACACCTTGCATTATTGGAATCTGAAAAGTTAAAAAAACTCTTCATCTTTTCTACGGAGATAACCACGTGTATCTAATAAGTAAATTTTAATTGTCCTTAGTCTTTATATTTTCCTCTGTCCTTTCTTCTTCTCTTTGATAATTTCCTTTCTCCTCTTCTTTCTCTTTATGTGTGTGGATTTTGAGGGAGGAAAAACGCCTATATTCCATCCTCTGTTTTTCTTTTATGTTTTGATTTTATTTCTTTTTCAGAAAACACATTATGATAATGGGGGTTGTCTATGTTAAAAAAATTACGTGGTTGCAAGTTCGGAGTTTTAAATTTCAAGGAGTACATATCAGGTTGGAGGAATCATATCCACGTTTTTACTCTTTCCAAATGTTTAATCACTTTTGTATTTTTAGAAAATTATATGGTTTCATCTTCCTTTTCAGGTTCATTGGTTTGTGGTTCAGTTGATTTTTATTATTTATTATACTAAGAATAACCATAAATCTTATTATTAGAGGATTAGCAGCGAACTTTTGAGGTTGACATTAAACGTTGATTATCCACAAAAACCCTTTAACTCTATTAATCAACCTACTAAAAAATGTTTGAGCCAAATATATTTTATTCTTATTACCTTTAGATTTTTAAAACAAAAAAAATGTTTGAGACACATATCTATAGACTATGCATGATTTCCCTTCAACTTATAGAGCTGAAAAGTTAAAAAAAAATTGTTATTCGATTCTTTGTTATCCTACCAATCTTAAACTCTTTATCTCCTATTATGATATATCATGCCTCTCCCTCCCATCAAATTGAGAAATATATATATATATATATATATATATATGATCAATTTTTATAAACCATTTGTGATGGGGTTCGACCTGAGGTACTACAGTTTCCTCTGCTTTAAATATTTTTCGATTTTGAATTTACAAAATTTGATTTTCAGTTATGAATGATGGAATTGAAGAATTAATTGATTGTTTGATTTTGGTTTAAGAACTTCATTAATCCGTTTTTATTTAGTTTCGAAAATTGATGTATTCGTATTAGTTGTATGTTAAAACAACCATTGAAATTTACATTCTAGGGTTATACATATCAAAGACTTGAGATAAGGATTTTAGTGAAGGTAGCACGTGGGGATCGATTTTGGTGGTTGTAGATGCAAATACAATGAAAATTGATAAGAGTTATGGTAGGTGGATAAAGTGTTTTCCTTTTCCCCCTATGAAGTTGACTTTATTAAGTTGACTTTAGTTGATATCCTTGAATTTGTTAGGTAATGTAAAATCTTTTCTTTTTTTCCTATTTTTTAAAAATCAAGGAAATAGTGCTGTTTATGTCTACTTGCACGTCTGACAGAATTGAGAGGAAGTTGAAAGTAATACAATTGGACTCATTTATTACTCTTAAATTGTTATCGGTAATAGGTTAATTTAATACCTTTAATTTTATGTGAGTTTTTTTTTTGCATATTATTCTATTAGTTATTGATATTGACCTATTTTTGAGATTTTGTTTCCGGGTGCACTTTTTATTCAGTAATTTGTACAAGATCGATGGATCCATTCACGTGATAAATGTTTTTGAAAAATTGATCCCATACTTCGATTCTTGACATTTGAGAACACTTTTAACGTATGTTTAACATTTGCAATCTAATAATTTTATTTATAAACTGCCCATGCATCTCGTGGGTTGCATACTAGTGAAGATACAATAATTTTAGGAGGACTCAGGATTGCGACACAGAGTGGCGCGGCATATAGACGTGTCACACCCACATTGAGTTGTATCTGGGCTCCGCTACTGTTGGACCCAAATACTAGTCAGTACGAGTGTGACATGTCAGACTTATTGCACAAATGTGTCAAAATAGTTGGCATAAAAGACTTCATGAAGTTAAAATTATTTTTTATGCTCTTGGAATAATTAAAAAACCTCTGTATGTGTATTTTCCATTTTAGATTTCCAAAAAGTACAAACCCTTGAACAAAATGAGCAAACCATGTTTTCCTTGGAAGAATTAAAAGAAAGTGTTTTTTTTGTGAAGAAGTGAAGTAGTGGTAATGGAATGGTTACCAAATGGGTTGTATTTGCTTCGAATTTTTCCTTCATATATAAATATCTGATTTCATAATAAAATTCCTAAAGTAATTAACCTTTGTCGTTACACAAAATTTCCAATTGCAATTCATGACGAATGGAAGCAATGTTCATTCCACGGGTATTTCTATAACCAAAATGGAAACATTGGGCTGATATTAAGGGTCTATTTGGATGCGCGGAATTGGAATTGGAACTGAATTGGAATTCTAATTCTACGGAATTGGAATTCAAGGAATTCCAATTCCATTTCAATTGTTCGGTTCAAGTGTATATTTCTTTTGGAATTCTAGTAGAATTCTAAATCCCTTGTTAGGATCAATTACATAATTCTTTTGGAATTTTAGTAGTTTGTGAACTATTAAAAAATTATACTTTTAATAAAGATTCTAACAAAAAAAAGCGGAATCAAATCACATCACACTTTAACAAGAATTAATAATTGAAGTAACATTAAAATAAGATGGATAGAAGTTCATTTAAATTTAAGAGTTGTTAAACTAGAACTAGTTTGCAAGCAACATTACCATAGTAAAAAAAGTCCACCTAATAACATAACAAGTCAATGCATATTAGAATAATAAATTGTTACAATAATCACGCGCCAAGATGCATCAAAATCCATCGCCTCTTCAGCTCATTCGAAAGACCAGAAAAGTGTCAAATTTCCTTTGGTCATTCATTAAAAGATCAACTTCTTTCAAGACTTGTATTTCATTCAAATCTTGAACCTTCGAAACCTTATACAATAACATTTGAGTTGTTTCCTTGGAAGGTTCGTAATTTAATAAGTTATCAAGTGACTCCTCCATGCGCCCCAAGATATTAGAAAGTGTTTCAGAACCGGAATGCTTTCTCTTCTTCAAGCGAGAAAATGATGAAGATGATGCATTGGTCTTCCCTTGTTCATTTCGGACTCGAGATGTACGTGTGACGTCGTCTTCAAGGGTCCTCTCATCAATTTCCAATTTATCTTCTAAGTTGTTAGACTCTTCATTATTTGTCATTTTCATCTCATCTTCTAATGTCGTTCGAGCACCATCCCCATTAGCACGATCTTGAGTAAAAATAGCACATAAACTATCCCACTTATCCATTGTAATTCTCCTCCGATATGGGATAGCTTTAGGATGAGCCTGAAAATAAATTCAGTTTTAACTGTTAAAATTTAAAGAAAAAATCATTAAAAGAACCACAACATACAACGCAAAAGTAAAGAGTATGTTAAAATAAGACTTACTAGCACATATGCATTCCACACACCTTCTTCAACATCAACTCTACCCCTATCATAGTTCCAAGAGACCCCCGATGTTGATAGCATTTAACTTATAACATCATAATGCTTCTCCCAAGTCTTGAGGCGTGATTGGACATTTTGCTTTATCACAGAAATGTGATGTCCATCCATCATGATATTTATGGCACTAGTCCATGCCCCCGGTTTCCATGAAAATTTTCCATCCAACTTGTTCCCTTGATTAATGTGATCTACAAAGCAAGTGAATAATGTTTTATCCATCTCTGGGGTCCATGAGAAATAGACTTTCCCCTTCTAAGTTCCTTCTCTAACTTGAGAATCAGAATCCCTTCCTTTACAACAATCAAATTTAAAATAAATAAACCATACACATGAATCAAGTAAGCTAAAATCATACACATTAATCAAGTACGCTAAAACCATACACATTAATCAAGTACGCTAAAACCATACACATTAATCAAGTAAGATAAAACCATACACATTAATCAAGAAAGATGAAACAATGACATTAATAAAGTACGCTAAAACCATACACGTTAATCAAGTACGGTACAACCATACACATTAATCAAGTACGCTGAAAATAAATTCAAGTAAGCTAAAACCAAGTGTATAACTAGAAAAGTAAGTCAAATGGAACATTTATCCTCGACGCTGCCTTATTCGGTATGCACGAAACATTGCTTGTGCTGATGCATCCCTTTTTTGCGTCCACTCCCTAGCCGTTTGCACATGTCTAATACGATCTACATTGGTTGCACCATGGTCATCCATTACATCATCCTCATCTATGAAATTTTCATCACTTTCTTCTGGCTCTTCATTACGTAAATCCTTATCTACCATATTCGATAACGGATCATTTGGTTGCTCCATTCGTATAAGATTGCGGAGGATGGCACACGCATTTATAATTCTCACATGAGTTTTGACCTCAAAGAAAGAAGCGGATCTAAGAATAGCCCATCTTTTCTTAAGAAGTGTGCCATCCTCCACAATCTTATATGAATGGAGCAACCAAATGATCCATTATCGAATATGGTAGATGAGGATTTACGTAATAAAGAGCCAAAAGAAAGTGATGAAGATTGCATAGATGAGGATGATGTAATGGATAACCATGGTGCAACCAATGTAGATCGTATTAGACATGTGCAAAAAAGGGAGTGGACGCAAAAAAGGGATGCATCAGCACAAGCAATGTTTCTTGCATACCGAATAAGGCAGCGTCGAGGATAAATGTTCCATTTGGCTTACTTTTCTAGTTATACACTTGGTTTTAGCTTACTTGAATTTATTTTTAGCGTACTTGATTATTGTGTATGGTTTTAGCGTACTTGATTAATGTGTATGGTTTTAGCGTACTTGATTAATGTTCTTGTTTTATCTTACTGGATTAATATGTATGGTTTTATCTTACTTGATTAATGTGTATGGTTTTAGTGTACTTGATTAATGTGTATGATTTTAGCTTACTTGATTAATGTGTATGGTTTATTTATTTTAAATTTGATTGTTGTAAAGGAATGGATTCTCATTCTCAAGTTAGATTAGGGATTAAGAAGGGGAAAGGCTATGTCTCATGGACCCCAGAGATGGATAAAACATTATGCACTTGCTTTGTAGATCACATTAATCAAGGGAACAAGTTGGATGGAAAATTTGCATGGAAACCGTCTGCATGGACTAGTGCCATAAATATCATGATGAATGAACATCACATTTTTGTGACAAAGAAAAATGTCCAATCACGCCTCAAGACTTGGGAGAAGCATTATGATGTTATAAGTCAAATGCTATCAACATCGGGGTTCTCTTGGAACTATGATAGGGGTAGAGTTGATGTTGAAGAAAGTGTGTGGAATGCATATGTGCTAGTAAGTCTTATTTTAACATACTCATTACTTTTACGGTATATGTTGTGGTTCTTTTAATGATTTTTTCTTTAAATTTTAACATTTAAAATTGAATTTATTTGCAGGCTCATCCTAAAGGTATCCCATATCGAAGGAGAATTACAATGGATAATTGGGATAGTTTATATGCTATTTTTGTTCAAGATCATGCTAATGGGGATGGTGTTCGAATGGCATTAGAAGATGATATGGAAATGACAAATAATGAAGAGTCTAACAACTTAGAAGATACATTGGAGATTGATGAGAGGACCCTTGAAGACGACGCCACACATACATCTCGAGTCCGAAATGAACAAGGGAAGACCAATGCATCATCTTCATCTATTTCTCGCTCGAAGAAGAGAAAGCATTCCGGTTCTGAAGCACTTTCGAATGTCTTGGGGCGCATGGCAGAGTCACTTGATCGCTTCTTAAATTCCAAACCATCCAAGGCAACAACGCAAATTGTATTGGATGAGGTTTTGAAGGTTCAAGATTTGGATGAAATACAAGTCTTGAAAGCAATTGATCTTTTGATGAATGATCAAAGGAATTTTGACACTTTTTCTTGTCTTCCGAATGATATGAAAAGGTGATGGATTTTGATGCATCTTGACGCGTGATTATTGTAACAATTTATTATTCTAATATGCATTGACTTGTTATGTTACTATGTGGACTTTTAATATTACTTACAAACTAGTTCTAGTTTAACAACTCTTAAATTTAGATGAACTTCTATCTATCTTATTTTAATGTTACTTCAATTATTAATTCTTGTTAAAGTGTGATGTGATTTGATTCCGTTTTTTTTTATTAGAATATTTATTAAAAGTATAATTTTTTAATAGTTCACAAACTACTAAAATTCCAAAAGAATTATGTAATTGATCCAAACAAAGGATTTAGAATTCTACTAGAATTTCAAAATAAATCCACACTTGAACCAAACAATTGAAATAGAATTGGAATTCCTTGGATTCCAATTCTATAGAATTAGAATTCCAAATCAATTCCAATTCCGGGCATCCAAACGGACCATAAGGGTCCGTTTGGCAAACTAATTCCAAGTCATGGAAATGGAATTCACAGATCAATTTCAATTCCGTAAAATTGAAATTGGCCTACGAATTCCATTTTAAAGACTTGAAATTGGGTTGCCAAACGAGCTCTAAGTGGCCTCAATCTCTCTTTCATGTAACAAAAACAGTTTGAGGGAGGCAAGGTGTTTTTTGGGCTCACACTTCACAGTACCATATGAAGTGGAGAGGACCAGCTGCTAGTCTTGATTTTGTTGTCCATTAAATTCGGGAAAGATGTGGGAGCTAGATTGTGGGTGTATCACATTTGATGTATTTCTTGTACGTCCATGTGTTTTCGCATCTACACGAGTTAGATACATATCGGTTGTGAACAAATCCAGTGAGAAATCTTTGTACCGGCAAAGATATTGCCATTGAAATCGTTAATCTTCAATTCAACTGGTATATGAGGAACTTTAAACTGGCTCTGCTTTGTGCCAGTATCACACACACAAGATATCTTACATGATGGGTTATGGGTGGTGGAGGTTGATTGCTGTTTCTTTTGCTGGAATTATCATCTTTCATGGTTTTTGTTTCTCCCAAGAAGGTATATTCTATCTTTCCCTTTTGATGTTTCCTATGGAAATCTAACCAGTCAAATGATAATTTTCAGCTAACGAAAGAGAATTCTGCCACAAGTTAAACGCGTGAACACGAAAACAAGAATTTATACAAAATTGATTTGGAGCTTTTACATTTCCTATTCTCCTGTTTGCCGTCTTTTTGTCAAAAAATTATTTACTCACAATCTATAAACTGAATACCTCTCCCGTTTATTACAGCTCCATTCTATACCTTCCTGCATGAGGCGACCTCAGCTCCAAAAATATCATACTACGACTACATCTTCATTGGTGGAGGGACGGCCGGCTGCCCATTAGCCGCCACTCTCTCACAAAACTACAGAGTTTTACTGCTGGAACGTGGCGGCTCTCCTTACGGTAACCCCAACATCACTAACTTATCAGCATTCGGTGCTGCACTATCGGATCTATCACCTTCTTCCCCCTCCCAGCGCTTCATCTCGGAGGATGGTGTCATAAGCGCACGCGCTCGCGTGCTCGGTGGCAATACCTGCCATAACGCGGGCTTCTACACCCGCGCCGCCACCCAATACGTGAGAGACGCCGGGTGGGACCACCGGCTGGTGAACGAGTCCTATCAGTGGGTGGAAAAGGTGGTTGCATTTGAGCCACAGGTGGGGCAGTGGCAGGCCGCGGTTAGAAATGGATTGTTGGAGGCGGGTCTGTCGCCCTACAATGGGTTCACTTATGACCATGTGTCTGGGACTAAAGTTGGTGGAACCATATTTGATAGATTGGGCCTGCGACATAACGCTGCTGATCTCCTGGGCTATGCCAATCCCTCTAGGCTCACTGTGCTTATGCATGCACCTGTTCACGGGATTTTGTTTCGAGTTAAAGGTACATCACTTTTCTTTTCCCTTCATGCAATATTAATTTTTGTTTTTTTAGCCCACCACGAGTTGGCCAAACATTATTTTGAGAGTGTCAATGATTAAATTGGGGACCAAACTCAATTCACTCTCAAGACTGTTCCAATAGTAACTTTATACCACTGTGCCAAGAGGCTTGATTTTGATGCAATATTAATACTAAACTCATCTCCTTGCCAATCTTAATTTTATCGCGGATTTTTTTCCAATTACTCTCATTTACTAAGTATGTAGTTCAATAGGTCTTAACATTTTTTTTGCTCCAACAGGTCCCATGAAAAAATATTTTTGTTCTAATAAGTCATATTTGTAAACATATAGTGAATATTCACTATATGTACAAGTATGACCTATTAATGAAAAAATATTGCGATAGGACCTAATAAAAAAAGTTTCATGTAAATAGGACTTAATAGGAAGATCCCCTTTTATCATGATCTACAAAACTACAAAACTTAGGTGTTGTTTGTTTTTTACTCTTAAGTCTGAATCTGAAGCATTCAGACTTAAGAGTTAACAAAAAGTGTTTATTTTTTAAGTGATTTAGAAACTAATGGCTATATTTGACTTTTAATGATTAAGAGGTAGAGTTACATCTGAAGTCTGAATTAGTCTGAAAACATCCATTCAAAGATATATTCAGACATAAAAATAAACATATTTTTCAGAATCAGATTTCAGACTTCAAATTCAGTCTTCAAGTTTCAGATTCGGACTTCAGATTGAGATGAAAAAACAAACGCAACCTTAATGTTATAACACATCAACGGTAATGATTTTTTGTATGTTTTGGCAGTCATATAATTTTATCTCTTTTTTTATTCTTCTTCATATTATAAATAATATACACCTAGATTTAATAGTCCTCTTATTTTAATGATTGGTGATACTTAATGAGAAATATAAATTATATACATTGAGCAAAAATAAAGTTCTTATGAAACGTTTATTTAAAAAAATTCTTTACCTTTTGTCCATATTTAAATTACAATTATATCAAAAAAATACTGTTGCACCAATAATAAATAATTCTTGATGTTAACAACAACTACCTGAAGTGTAAAAGAACATAATACAAGTATATGTTACATATCAATTATTGATATTTTTTTATTTTGTCATTGAAAAGAGTATTAACTGTATGAAAAACAGATATTACTAATGATGGAAATAATTCAACACTTTTCTCTCTATAAAATAAACAGATTAGGGAGTATATATTGGGGATACGACTAGTCAACTTGTTACTACAAAATTATTTGTCTAAATAAAAAAAGGGTGATTTATAATTAGGTCTCTTATTGGTAATTTTTAAATATTTAAGGACAATTTATTATTGGGTACACTTGTTATGCTATTAGCGAAGACTTTTATAAGAAGAGAATTAGTGAATCTAAGTGTTTAAAATTTGTCAAAAAAAAATTTGCGTTTAAAATTTGTTTGCGAGAGACCTAAGAGTACTTTACTATAAAAAACAAAAGCTCCAATTATTGAAATATTTATGATGTATGAAGACTTGTTTACACCAAAGTGATACGGATTAGCGAAAATACTATATATGCCTCTTTTATATTGGGCTTTGAAATTGTACAATTATATTATTTTCTTTATACAACTTTGTTTTTTAAATCAAGAGTAATAGTCATATTTTACATTAAATGCAGGGGCGGACCCACCCCATCCCGAAGGGGTGCGGACGCACCCACAAATGTTTGGAAATTTTTGTTGCTTATACTAAAATCATGGACCTATGTGTATGTTTTTTAAACTATGGGGGCGAATTGTAAATAAACCTAAATATAAAACAAAACAAAGCAAAACCTACATATCTCCCTCTCTCTTTCTATCAGCCGCCCATTTCCCCTATCCCTAATTTCTCTCCCTCTTGTCTACCTCTCTCCCATGCCCTCTCTCTCTCGCAGACGAATTTCCCTCCCCTTCCCTCTACTCTGGAACAGCCCCCCTCCCCGGCCGGTGGCCGGCCAGGCAGCAACACCATTCCTCCCCTCTCCTGCTCAGCTCTTTTCTTGGTAATTTTTTTTTTTTTTAATAATTACTGAAAATCTATATTTTTGACATATTAAATCGTTGTGTGCGAATATTTTTTGTGAATAATATTTTTTTTGTAATGTGTACAAATATTTTTTATGAATAAATATATATTGCTGTCATATTAAATCAATTGTTGTCATGTAGTTGCTGAAAATCTAATTTTATTTGTTAAAATATATTTCTATAATCGATTTAATATTATGTTTGCTAATGGAATTAAAATATTGCTGAATTAATATATATTGCTTGTAAATTAGGGCTATTATTGTTGGGTTGTTAAAATATTGGTTTGTTTGGTTGTTAAAAACTGTTGGTATATTACGTAGGGACACAAAATTGGTGAATATTAATCACAAGATTTTTAGGATTAAAAATTGTAAGACAAGTAAAACTAACCACAAAAAAATCGTCTTGGGGGCTCCCAACCCCAAACCCCCGGCCATTTGTAAAAAATTTATGCACCCACGGACTAAAAATCCTGGGTCCGCCACTGATTAAATGGACGGAACAACATTAATTCATCCATTCTATTGAAAGTAAGTCTCTCTTTGGATTTCAAAATGACTCAAAATTAGAGTCCTTTTATCTCATTCTTCTAAGAATATCCACAATGGGGGAGGGTAACGGAAGCTAAATCTGCCTATCCAATTGACCATTTACCCTTCGTCGGGGAGAGTTCCTACGAACTTCATTAGTTCGTAGAAACCTCAACGACACTCTAACGGTCACAATGCTATCTGTTTACTTAAACGACAGAAACCCATCTTCTTCCCCCATCTTCCCCATCTTCTCCAACCTTCTACCTCCTCTCCCTTTCACCTTCTTCATCCTCAAGTTTTCCCCTACCCTTAAATTATATCATAAAAATATCTCTATTCTCACTTCTTTTATTATATTTAGAAACAAATCAGTCCTATAATCCCCCCATACAGATGATCTATCAATTAAATTTACACCATGGATGGAAGAAAATGGAAGAAATATTTGAATATCAAAAAATCAAAGAAACACGGCTCAACCTCAACGTTAATACCAACTCGAGCCACGTCGATTGAAGCTTCCAATCCCATATACAAGCATTACACCCGTATTTTTTGTGACACCCCGCCTAATTAAATACCGGACGATCACTCCTTTATTAAATTAAATCAAGGTTAACAGTTGGTTCATTCTCAGCATCACTGTCGAAAAAAATAAATTTTTCAATTTAACACCCTAAATAATTAAGCTAAGTGTCAAAAACATTTTTCATACAAACTTTCCAAATTTTAATTAAAGAAAAAGATTTATTTATATAAAACAACATTTCTACAATTAAGAATCACACCACGATAAACCAAATAATATAATACATTCGTCAATCGAATGTCAACATATGAAAACTAGAATCACAAGTCCATACTGAATAAATCCCAAAGAACAATACTGGAAATGACTGAAATATAAATGTCCCGATAACAAATAAATAATGAAAAGGGGCGACACGTGCCCAATAAATGAGAGTACTAGGAGTGGAGTCAATAACAGAAGCCGTCTACTCAAGTGACCTGCAACTCCCACCTAAGCTGCAGCTCGTTATTCTCAAGGGATCCTAAGCAAGACGCCCCTGTGGCTGGGCACCTGAAAATATACATATATATACAAGAGAGAGAGAGAGAAAAAAAGAAACGGGTCAGAGCCCGAAAGTGTGTGTGATTTTAAAATACGTTTAGCAAGTATTTAAATTGATACATGCCAATGCAATAACATATTAGTGTGTCGCTCTCTTGAGAAATACTCACCTCTCTTCTAATGTGCACACCTATCGCACTAACCTTCCCATTGGTTTGTTCTTATCAATATTAACACACTAGTCTTTCTAAAAGATTTAACTTAACTTAGATTACTCGCAAGATTTATAATTCACGACTCCATTTTAAAAGAATGTTCCAAACAGTAATCAAAGTCCTCCATTTTAACTTTATAAAATCAATAAAGTTTTACAGTGACATATTATACTTTTCAAAACAAGTATTTAATAATTTGAGTCAACAACCATGTCCTACTTATCAAATCTCAGTAGACAGTTTCAAATATCATAATCTCATATATATATTAACTACTCGTATAATATATATATATATATATATATATAACAGCACCCCGAATAGAACTATGGTGCGTGCATACTTCTACTATCCAAAGCCCCATATCACTCACATTAAGGGGAATACATTCGGAATCACTCTCGAATTGTATTAACATAAATACACAAACAATATTGAGGCGAAGCATAGATTCCAAGTCTCTAAGAGGATGGCACATACCGGCGTCTCTTAGGACCGTCTGAACTATCACATCGATAGCCTGTACCAAGGACATCTATCTTCTAGGGTACAAGTCAATATCCCCCATAAAGGTCCCATCAAGATAAGACTTGTCCCAGCGCGGAAACCTCAGGGATAGCAAGTAGCGTGGGTATGATTTTCACAAGCATATAATATATGTACACACAACCATATAAATATACCACTTCATCAAATTAATATAGGTTCTTCTCATCACCCGTAATTATACCATTTATCCTTAATTTCACATTTATAGAATTACGCATAAGGTTTCATTCCTAACCTTAACTCGAAGGGTTTCCTCACTTATTACCTAACACTCATGGGCTACATCCTCACAAATCTGAATTTCAGTAAGTGTCTTTATTAGGTTCCAACGGAACTCTCTTACGCACCTCATCCTTTAAATTCATAAATCCATTAACCTAAAGTAAATATCCCATAAATACCATTTTCACTAAAGATTAAAGGTTCCAACATTTATTCATATACCCTACTGGTCCTCAATGTCTCCCAAATCAATATATTTAGGATGCCCAAAAATTTTTTCACGATAAACTTAATTTAACTAATTAAACAAGGGAAAATAGGAGTCTGCCAGGAGGGGCCGATCGATCGAAGCTTGGGGCTCGATCGATCGAACCTTCGATCGATCGAAGCTCTAGGCTCGAACGATCGATCAAGCAGGTCTGGACAAAATTCTGCAGAATGCAGTTACGGGTTTCATCCAACTTCTTCATCTAAAACGATGTGTTTCCATTCTAATCGCCCCAAAAATCCTACTATCATCATTATAACATTATACCAGGTGTTTATAACGTAAAGCATGCGTGTAACTATCATTAAACATGGATTTTCAACCTAAAATCATGCCCAATTATCAAGAACCCTAAAATTTTCTTAACCAGATTACTAATGAATCTTTCTCCAATATTCCTTTATTATGATCACCAAAATTCGTGGTTTATTACCTCTACATGGCAAGGGTTTCCAGAAATTACATATATATCAATTCTACATGGATTTTCCTATCAAAGATGGGGTTTTCTTCCATAGTTTTTATCACAATTCAATCCTAAGCTAACATGAAGATTGCATCAACGAAAATAGCAAGTTTAAACACTTGCCTGGGATTTTGGTATGCAAATTTCCGGATGATTTTGGTATGGCTGCGTTCCTTGTCTCGTGATCTACGCGGTGGTGGTGGTGGCGGTGAAATCCGGTGGCTTTTTGGCCTTGGTTTGCCTTGGAGCTCTCTCCTCTCTTCTCCAATGGCCGTCACTTGATTTGTGAAAGTTCTAACCCTAAGAGGCTGACCTAATGGCTGATAAAGGTTGGCTGAAATTCGTGGGTTTAATTACCCACTTATGTAAAATGACTAAAATGCCCTCCCGGGGCACCAATTAGGCCTAAAAACACCCCGAGGCCCAAACTAAACTCCCGGGTACACTTTTCTGACTATCTCGACCCTTACGGACGAGTTGGCGCACTCAAAACGACCATACGGACAACTTATAAAATATTCACTTTTTATTTAACAAAATTAGTCCCGACGTGACACGGGCACGTCCCGACTTAAATTTCCGAAATAGTCATTTAATTCACTTATGACATTCAATATAACCAATATAATATATTACTATGCTCATTAGTAATATTCAACAAGTTTCCCATAATTACTAACTCTCGACACGTTAATAATTATAACATAATTAATTTCCGGATTTTTATTAAATAAACAGTCACATTAAATTTAATAAATCCCCAAATTAATATAGCATAAAAATACGGGGTATTACATTTTTTTTAATCAAAATCCACACGCGTCCGATGGAGAGACCCCGATTATAAATGGAAATAGGTTCGAGTTTCGAGTTTCGAGGTAATTGGGGGGGCCAATGAAATTATATAAATTGATGTGGGAACATAACCCGTTGATAAAATAAATTATCAACGGTACAAATTATATATCAAACCTATTTTCGAAGGTGATGTCGAGTTCAGATCAGTGCATTGTGATGGCGATGATCGAACGTTGGTGGGACACATATTTGGAATGTTTACACATATATCTTCGATGAGGGATTGTTTCATTTACGACATTATATATATATTTTTTTGGGTGATTTTCTACATTCAAATATTTGTGTGTGCTTTATTGTATAAAATTTTCGTTGAAATTTCATTTTTTTGCCTAACTCGTTGGTCTGTAATGTTTTGAGTTTTAGTCCACTAACATATTTTTTGAGCAATAAGATATCTCTTGCTCAATATAAACTCGATTTTCTGTAAAATATACATTAAATTATGTAAAGTAAATATGTTTTTTATAATTTTAATTAGAAAAAAATGTAATTTGTATGTGAAATTATATAATCTATACACTAATTTTTGGAATATAAGCGCATTAAATTTTTGTATATTCAAACTTATTAGGTATATATTAAGGAGTGAGGTACTTAATGTCTAAAATATATGTACGTGTACTAGAGCAAAAAAAAAAGTTGGCCAATGACTAAATTGAAAAAGTCCTTGAAATTGTTAGATGTTTCCCTGAAGTTCCTATTGGCTAGTTAACCATTAATTAAGTCGTATTTTTGAATTTACAAATTTTTTCTTTACTAATATACCCCTCTCCCTATATTCCCTCCAGATTTAAAGTGGTAGTTATTTTTCTTCTCTTTCAAACTTTAAAAAATTATAACTTTCGATATACAAATAAAAAAGTTCGCGAAATTGATATTTTTGAAAACTATGGATCGAGCCCTGTAAAATAAGATCCATATTCAATATAACAAAAAATCACACATATATGTTTAATGTATGTGAAAACATCCGATATATAAAACAATTACATTTTTCGTTCAACACAGTAAATATTTACTGTCTGCGTAATTTTTTTTATTTTCTTTTGAATTTTATATGGTTCATGGATATAAATCTCAGTATGTAGATTTAAAAAATAGTAATTTTGTGAAAAATAGATTTGTAAATTAAAAGTTATGGTCATTTGAAATTATAGAACATAAAAAAATTCAATCACTTCATTAATTTCCCCAATAGTTACGAATGGTTTAAATGAGTAAATTTGCAAATAAAATTTTAAAAAATTAAAAATATGACATATTTGATGGTTGATAAGCCACTGTGAATTATTTATGAAAAATCTCTTTAAATGGGACCAATATATAAAAGTCTCTTAATTTTTAGGATCAAATATCAAAAAGTCCCTTAAACATTTTTTAATACACATTTAGTCAAAGTCTTTTATTTTGTACCAAAAAGTCCCTTATCCTCTAATCTTTAAAGGTCCACGCTAGCGGCATAATAAAGCCTTTTTGACATGGTGAAGGACTTTTTGGTGCAAAATAAAAAGGATCGGACTAAACGTGTATTAAAAAAAGTTTAACGGGCTATTTGGTATATGTCCCTAATTTTTAGAGACTTTGTAAATTTAGAATCTATTGTAATATGTATTTTGGAAATAGGACAACAAACATTTTATTTATAGTTTTAGTCCCTATTTTTGAATAAAATCGCTGGCGCGGACCCATTTTCATAAAACCTCAACCAATCGCAGCATGCCACGTGTCCCTTTAATTTGAAAATATGGACTAAAAATGAAAAAAAATGTTTGTTGTCCTATATCCATAATCAATATTATTTTAAGTCCTAAAAATACATAATCTATAATTTTTATGAAAATATTTTTTTTTTCGTGTCAAAGCAGATAAATTTATTTATGATATTTTTTTGTTTAAACTTGTTTTCCAACGCTAATATCAAACACACCCTGAATTCTTTATTCTTTATGGTGTGTTTATGACATCCATATTTCCATTAACTTATCTTGATTATATTTACAGGACGATCAAAGCCAGTAGCCTATGGGGTGGTCTTCAAAGATGCATCGGGGAACAAGCACTGGGCATATCTTCATGGCCACCCAATGAACGAAGTAATCGTATCCTGCGGAGCCCTGGGAAGCCCACAGCTATTGATGTTGAGTGGGGTGGGGTGGGCCCATGGCGGCACCTGAGAGCCCACAATATCACGGTGGTGTTGGACCAGCCCTTAGTTGGGCAAGGCATGTCAGATAACCCAATGAATGCCATATTCGTCCCCTCTCCCCTGCCCGTCGAGGTCAGTCTCATACAAGTCGTCGGCATCACTCACTTTGGAACCTATATTGAGGCCGCCAGCGGGGAAAATTTTGCCGGTGGTACAGCTCGTGCTAGAGACTATGGGATGTTCTCTCCTAAAGTATGTTTTCATCCACCAATTCACTATAACTTTTGGATTGTATTCTCCAATTTAAACAGAATCATAAATGAATAATGCATTTACACATATAGTTGATAATTTATATAAACATCAATATCAACTATGATTGCAAGAATGATAATTAAATGTAAAAAAGTATTGATTGGCCCGATAAGCCCTGCCCGACCCGTTTATTAAATCGTCCCTGGATAGCCCGATATCCTAATGGGTTAGGCCATGGGTTCTATACCTTACCCATTTAGCCCGGACGGGCTGGGCCGGCCTGACCCATCTATCAAGCCCGCTACCCTCCCCGTTAGTCCAGTCCATTTAGAGCGTTTAAATATAAAAAAAAATATATATTTTTTATATTCTTGTAAATACTAATCTTTTCTCTTCCCTACTATTTTAATTTAGTCATAAAAATATATAATATACGCATTTATAGTATAAGTATATAAATAAATCCGCATTAATATATAAAAAATGATATTTTTCTGCCTATTATGTCCGCCCCGTTAGGCCTGTTAGCCCAGCCCATTCGTTTAGCCTTATATAGTCTGGATACCGGGTAAGGCTTGGGCCTTATTATTTATGTTTCAAGTCGGACCAACCCGTCCGTTAAAGAGCACCAGCCCATCATGACCCACCATGGGCCACTCTTAAATGGGCCGGATAGGTCCGGTCTGACCCATTGGAGAGCCTTACATTATCAAATGCTAGAATTTAGTTATATTAAATATAAAAATGTATAATAACTCTTACAGGATAAGTTATGTGAATACCACCCTTTTATTTAAAATGAATGTCAGGGTCATGTCATATCATTTAATTTTTCTCAAATTTAACTATATTAATAAGTTATATTGTACTTCAAGGGTACCAAATTCTTTAATGTACTTATTATACAAACTTGATTACATGGCTTGCACTTAGAATTTCATAGTCAACATTAATAATGATGATACAAATGTGATGCATGTCCCATGTGTCTTTCTTCTTAAAACAATATTTTACATGTAAAAACATGTATGTGTTTTATTGACGTTAATCACGCGCGCACGCATGTAACCCGCTGAAAACTAGCAAAGCGAAACGATCAACTGAATTGAGTGCGCAATATTTTTTTTTTTTTTTTAAAAAGGATCAAATATCAAAAACTCCCTCAAATATTTTTTAATATACACTTAATCCAAACATTTTATTTTGTACCAAAAAGTCTCTTATTCTCTTATCTTTAAAGGTTTGCGCTAGCAACATGGTAAAGTTTTTTTCGCATGGTAAAGAACTTTTTTGTGCAAAATAAAAAGGATTAAATTAAACGTGTATTAAAAAAAGTTTGAGATACTATTTGATATATGCCAAAAAAAAAAAATTCTGTTACAAAAAGCATTACTCGTATTTATTATACAAGGCAGTCATGAAAATCGGCACATAAATTCCAGTAGTCGAACCCATTGGACCTCCGGGGCCAACGCATTTTTTGCTCTCCAGGTGTAATTCGAGAGATTGTTCAATGTTAAGTAAGCTCTCGAGGTGTAATTCGAGAGATTGTTCAATGTTAAGTAAGTAGAAAAGGAAAAAAGTGAAACACTTCTGAAATGCATGCATGCACTTCGCTAAATTCTGTTTACAATTGCAGATTGGTCAACTCTCAACAGTGCCACCAAAACAAAGAACACCAGAAGTAATAGCCAAAGCTGTTGAGGCAATGGAAGCTCTGGACCCAAGAGCTTTCTTTGGCGGATTCATCCTAGAGAAGATCATGGGTCCTCTCTCCACGGGCCACCTTCAACTCCGAAACAGAAATCCTAACGACAACCCATCTGTCACCTTCAACTACTTCAAAGAGCCCGAGGACTTACAGAGATGCGTTGAGGGCATGAGGCTCATTGAGCAGATTATCGATTCAAGGGCATTTTCAAGGTTCAGATCCAATTACCTTTCGTTGCCTATCCTTCTCAACAGGACTGCGAATGCACCCGTCAATTTGTTGCCAAGGCATTCAAACACTTCCACATCGTTGGAGCAGTTTTGTAAAGACACAGTGATGACAATTTGGCATTACCATGGAGGGTGCCAGGTTGGTAAAGTGGTTGATCGTGATTATAAGGTTGTTGGTGTGGATGCACTGCGGGTTATTGATGGATCCACATTCAATTACTCCCCTGGTACCAATCCTCAAGCCACAGTCATGATGCTTGGGAGGTAATATCAATATCTAACAAAAGTGTTTCTTGGAAGTCAATTTAAACATCTTTTAAGAAATAGTAGTGTTAGTGATTAAAAATGACTATTTTCTTCCTTTTAACCCTTGTGATAATGCGGAATTTTCAGATACCCCCGTATGTTTAATATTTAGAGTTATCTCCAATACAATAAATAATGCATAAGTACAAATGGGTTGGTGCATGGGGCATAATGAATTAATGAACATGAGCGGATCATCTCTAAATACTCATGTCAATGTTAAAGTAAAGATAATCTTTTAAATTGGGTGCTTTTAATTGTATCTTTTAAGGAGGTACATTGGTAGAGCCTTACATAGTCCTGCTCTTATGCGGACTGTCCCGTATATTAATAATATGCACTGGAATGGACATATGTCATTTGACGGTGAGCCCAAAAAAGAGAGGCTAAATTATCGGTATTCTCTCTTTTTTCTGGGATTACCATCGGGTGACACATGTCTAATCCGCATCATTAATATGCGGAATAATCCGCACAAGAGCAGTACTATATATATACAGTCTTGCTCTTGTGCGGACCAGTCCGCATTTTAAGAGTGCGGACCGAACATGTGTCACCTGATGGTGAGCCCAGAAAAGAGAGAGAGTGTGCCTATAATTTAGACGATAATTTCTAGATGCACTGTCAGGTGACACATGTCCGACTCGCATTCTTAAAATACGGATTAATCCGCACAAGATCATTATTTTATATATATATATAAACAGTTAATTTTGGTTTTTGTGGTAAAGGTACATGGGAATGAGGATGCTGAGTGAGAGAATTGCTAGTGATGGATCAAATTGATAACATTTTTACATTTTTCCGAGGGGGCTCGATCTAGGAAGCTATATATATGAGTCGGGAACAGTTTTTGGAGTGTTATGATCCAAATTAACTAGTGTCAGAAAAAATGTTGCGAAATTGAGCTTTTCTAAAGGTTTTCTGATTCAGGACTTTCTAAAGGTTTACGCAAGTTACATCTTTATTTTTCCCTTTCGATTTTTAATTGGTTAGGCCGATTATGGCATCGTGACAAGTATCAATTTCACAAAAGGTATTACAATTGTCCAAAAAAAAAAAGGTATTACGAGAGGAAGAGAAGAGTCATGGGAAAGAAAAGCAATTGGAAGTGAATTTTATAATACTGGTACTTATTCTGATTTGCCACGGATTGCAGGGTAGTTTCACGATTGTTAGGGTTAATGTTTGGGCATCAAAAACTCAAGACATAGAGCCAGTGTAGACGAGAAGAATATGACATAAAATATACCTGATCAAACAAATCTTTTCAACGCCTCCTACAAGAAAAAGCAGATCTCTCCTCTCTTTTGGACAGCTGTATTTTCCTTCATTAACCATCAAACATCAATACATGGAGATTGAGTTTGCATGTGTGTGCTGTAAAAACATTCAGAGGTCAAGATCATGCTAGCTAGAATCTATCATATATGGAACAAATTAGCTTTTCGGATAAAAGTAACCCCTCCATAACGTGTAAAAAAGCAGGAGTCAAAGGATATCCATGGCATAACCCAATGGAATATGCCATTTCTTCAACTTCTTATTCCATTAGTACCCCCACAGAAAGGCAATAAAAAGAGCCTATATATAAAGCACTTGACATGTCTATCTCTATGTTTAAAATAACAAGGTTTCACTAAGCGAACCAGTTGTAGGGCTTCTCTCCTTTCGCAGCTGATCATCGCTGTAGTCTGTTAGAATATATTAACATGTTATGTTTACAAACTTCCGGTTATCTGCCAAAGGAGAGTTGCCCTTCGATTGCTTAGCTTAATTAATTTTTAGGTATTATAACCGAGCGATTGCGTTTCAAGTGGATGAAGGTATACTCACAAAGCTACACTGCATGTATGTTAAATTTTGTTTTTAGTATAAGTTTATTTTAGCTAGCTCTTTGCTGGTCTAATAGATCTTTGGCTTTAAAAGTTCTTTATCTTTCATAGATCATGTTAATATACTCATCATCTGAGCCATCAGATGGTTTCAATATATGATGCGCTATTTTGTGTGCTGACCAAATTTGTTATCACTATTTTACTTTAGATTCTGAAAGACCTATTCGGGCTTGGAGCAGTTTTTGACAGGCAGGTTCGTAGGGGTAGTTTGACTTTGCTGGGTAGGGGGAGGGGTGCATTCATTAGTGAGAAGAGGAAACAAGGTTGGTTATGAAAGTGATTCTTCATTAGGTTCTGTAACGAAGTAGGTGGAAATAGGGTTGGGAAGGTATTCGCGTGATGATGAAGTGTGTATTTTAACTGGGTTGCGAAGAAGCATTGTGTTTAACTTAAGACGATTCCAATTATTTTATTTTTTTGCATTTGAGTTAATGAAGAAGGTGGGTTTTCTTGCTGGAGGGTTCTCTTTTGGACGGGATTTGGAGACCGTTGGTAGTGGGCACCAGTTTAGATTTAGTTGCTCTTATCAGAGAGGTGTAAAGGATGTCAGTTTGATCAAGGGAGAGGTCCTGTGGCTGAGTAACGGTCTTTGGAAGGCCACCAACTTTGTCGATTTCTTTTTTCAGATGATGCAATATACGGGAAGAAAGATCATGGCTTACACTTCTTGGAAGGGAAGGGAAGTTTGCTTCAACATTGTTGTTAGAAGAGCTACATCGAGGATTCATGTTCTAATACTAGAGTGCTCACCAGGAAAGGGTCGGGCGGCAGCGCGTGAAGCCTTCAGGACAATGGAACCTGTGGTCTCTTGTAATATTGCTCCCAAGGTTGTAGACATGAAGGGGAAGGTTGTAGCGGGTAGGTCGTATTTACAGGTAGCTAAGGTGGAGCCTTGGCCATTCTCGGCCATTAACATCTCAGAGGATAATACGTTCAAAACTGACCTGATCGTGGGAGATGACTTGTCTCTTTCAAGAGTGGATTTCTTTCAAAGAGCGGCGGTGGGACGTTTCGGTAGCTCGGAGAGCTTTAGGGAAGGAGAAGGTTTTGCTGTGGGCGGAGTCGTGTTGGGAACCAGTGGGCGAAATCAAAATCAGAGTAAACTCATCCTTATTTTTGTTCGTGTTTCCTTCTGTTGGAGAAGAGGATAGGGTGTTGGGAGTCAGAGATGGAAGTTTGAGGGCGAGTCGGTCTGGTTGCAAAGGTGGCATCCGTTGTTGGGGTTCCATGCGCGGTTTTATGATCAAGATAAAAGGTGGATTCGTGTGATGGGTCCTCCCCTTCATCTATGGGGGGGAGAAGTTTTTAAAGCTGTTGGAGAAAAGTGTGGTGGTTTTATCACAGTCGACCATGCTACCTTGGTAGGGGAGGAGTTTCATTGGGATAGAATACTTGTACATGGGAAGGATTCCCTTCCGACTAAAGTCACCATAGGTGCTGTGGGTTGGGTTTTCGTTTTATCTGTGTGTGAGGATTCTCAGCTATGTTTCTATGGTGTTGAAGCAGATTAGAGTGCTGAGCGCACTGTGCTTAACATGTCATCAAAAAAATTTGTTGCACCTGGGCAACAACACTCGCCCTCTTATTCTAGTAAAGAGGGTAACTCCGGCGCCCTGGTGTTAAGGAAGCAGGCTCTGGCGTTGTGGGCGGTGGAAGGCGTAAGGATGTTAGTTTAGTTGGTGGGGACCGGTCTGACACCGAGCCTAATTAATTACTGGGTGATTAGTCCTTAGTTAATTAATTTCAGAATATTAAGTTGGTTCAGATAATGCATCACTGTCTCAAATTTTAATTTAATAAAAACTAACCACCTAATATTTAAAAAGATTGGTGTTAAAATTTTATTTTGTTATTAACCATCATCATAAAAGATTAATACATAAATATCACCATACATCACAATAGTATAAGGTAAGCACTAACTGAAGTAAAAGAAAGAACTGGGATAAACACATCCAGTCAAAATCCCATGCAATAATACAATAACATGAAATCAAAATCTAATGATAGAATAAAAACAATTCGAAATCTTTGAATGTAAAATAGGACGGACGACATGTCCAACTGAAATAAAAGACTGATAGATGATGAGCAATAGACTCAAAAACGTCTACTAGAATTATCATGTAGCTTCCACAGCAGCTACAGCTCAGTAAATGAATGGAATCTCCGAAGTTTGGTGTTGCTGTGGCTGAGCACCTAAAAAAATAGAACAAGAAAAGAGATTTGCAGAAAAACGGGTCAGAGTCCGAGTAGAAAACAGTTTAAATATAGCAAGTGCTTAAATTGATTTAATTAGCACATATATTATCCATGTTAACTTAGCGTACTTATGATGAGTGCATTATTTTGTATATTTTATACCCAAATTTATACTTTGTTAGTCCCATTTTAGTGTATTTAATAAGTTCTTAGGACTATTTTATTAAAAAGATGAAAAAATGCGAAAATGATTGAATTCATATTGAAAATGGCAATTTTAAGTCAAAAATGGGCACTTCGATAATTTTATAATATTCTTGTGCTAATTTGTGAAAAAAGTTGACTAGTGAAATTTTTGCAGATAATGATGGAATTTGGTGCAAATTGATGACCAATTTAAAAAAGGGGCGAAAAAAACGATTTTTACAGTTGTTTGAAAAAAGCAGATTTTTACAGTCGTTCGAAAAAGATTGTGAAATCGTAAAAAAGTCGAAATTTTTTATTCTCCGATTTGAACGAAACTCGGCATGCGTGTCCGATAAGAAAATATAAGAGTTTTCGAGTGGGGGAAAATCCCGTCCCTTATCATGATCTAAAGATTAAAGAGGTGGAGAGATAGGTACCAACACCATTCGGCCAATCAAAAAGAGTCTCATCACAACTCAAATACCTCACCACTTGTCTCATAAAAAGGACCCTTGGGCTCATAATTTCGAAGACAATTTAGAGAGGAATTTCGTGAAGGATTTCGGGGAGCAACTTTGAGTGATTGTAATCAATTTGAGGACCAAGTTTTTATCACTTTTTTTTAGAGAATTGAAGGTTGTTGTGAGAGAAATATTTGTAAGTTTGATTTATTAATTAAGATCTCTACTCATTCTTGCAATTTGTCTTTCATTATAGTATCCTGATTCTTATATTAGGAGTAGGGTGAAGTTTATCATAGTTAGCTAATATTGTCACGTTAATTTTATCGTTGCTTATTCCCTACTTATTTTAATTGTTATTAAAGATTAGGTATTCATTTTAAAGCCACACGAGAGTGTGTTTTCAAACCTTCAAGATTGTTTTGTCAAATCAAGTTTTGAGATTCAAAAATAGTAATTTTGATGGATTATGCTTGCACTTTGATTGTTTTTATAGTCCATGCTTAAATACATTTGCGAATTTTAAAACTTGTATTTTCTAAGAGAATAGAAATTTTAGCCGTCTATTAGGAACGTTAAAAATATTATGATCATAATCGTTATATTTTTTGAATTAAACGCGGCGAGAGTCGGTTTAATTTGAGTTATAAAAAGGGAATGGCAACATTAAATTAGTGTCCAATATTAGTTACGTGATAAATGGACCCCGAATCATAATTATTTCCTAATTATTTACAAATATCTTGTGTTACTCTCATTTATCGCAGTTGCTTTTATTTAGTGTAATTTATAATTATTATCTATCCTATTTTATCTATTTGGACAGTTGCAATTCTTTTAATAATTAATATTGACAAATTCTCGTGGGTTCGACTCGTACTTACACTCGATATTCTATAATAGCCCGTGCCCTTGCGGTATTTTATAAAATTGACAAGAAGTTTTTGGCCCCATTGCCGGGGATTTGATAATTTTTTTTTAAAAGTTGTGACTTTCCAACTAGTTTGTTTTACTTTTTGCAATTTTTTTTAGTAAAAATTTCATAAAAAAACTCTTAACGGGGCTAGAATTAAAAGTTACTCCAATGCGAACTTGTCAAATCGATTTCGTTTCACCTTGTCTAGGATTGGTGGTTTTTAATGAGTCTTCGTGTCGACCACCTACCTGGAGGTGAAATCGGAATTTGAGGAAACAACCGTAGTTGGTCGTTTTTTTTAAATTCTCCCTTGTCAAAGAGTTGGAGCTATCCAAAATAAATAGATAAATTCATGTGCTGTAAATTACAATAGGTGATCCTCATATTGTTATTCCTTCATCTTTTTCATATTCCTTAATAGATCCTATGGACGTGTTTTTTCAAAATACTGAAAATCTAGATGACTACGTATTTCAATTTAATTCAAATGGATCAGTAGTCATTTTAAAAATTAAAGAAGGTATGGATGAGACTCCAACCTCTATAATTACTATCGGTCCACCAAAGTGTATCAATTGGAGAGAGGTGAACAAACGGTATAATAATGTTATTTCTAAAAATAATCATGAGTTAATTGGGAATAATCAATTTTGTGAGGAGAAAAAAATTGACAATCTTGACATGTGTAATACTTGTGATGATTTGGATGTTTGTCAAGATTTTTATCCTAATTTAATTGAGCAAAATGCTGCTTCTTTTTATATGTGGGAAATTTTATTTAAGGATTCGTCATCCGATTTTAATGATACTTCAAGTATTTCTGACGGTCCTCCTATTTTTTTATCAAGAAAGTGTATCACTCAGTGATATATCTTCTTCCCACGCTTTTCATAAAATCTCGTATTTAGGAGTGGAGTATGCATCCCCAATTTTACATGACTTTTTCGAAAAAGGGATAATAAATATTTGGATCCTTATTGCAATTTATTACCTCCATGTGATGCATCGACATATGATTCATGCAATTCAAATTTATTTATTATTAATGATGTTGGTGCTCACCATTATGACCATAGATTTAAGATTGAAATTTGTGTTGTGCGATCATGCTCTCAAATTTATGATATTTTGGCACTTAGTGCTACAAAGTTTATTAATTGGAATGACCCACAACTATTTCGATTATTAATTTATGGTGGGATGGTAATTGTCATGTGTTTGTACATTATTTGTGTATTTTTTTTCTTTTTGTTATTTTTTAGTTAACATGTATCATCATTTTACTTCTTTACTTTATTTTCTTTGTCCATATTTTTATTTGAGCATACATTGAGGACAATGTAAAATTTAGGTTTGGGGGTAAGGATGATATTTTTGGAAAAACAAAATTCAAAATTCAAAAAGATTTTCAATATAATTGAGTTTTGAAACGATTTCTTAATATAGAATTAATTCATCGATCTCTCAACTTATGAAATTTTTTACTCATTAGCCATATAATATGATCGAAAATGGATATTGAGGTGAAAGTTAATATGCTTAACGAATAAATGTGGAGATTTTAACCCGGTAAGATATTTATGCCATTCATCGTTTTCGAGAGATTTAAATCAATCCGAGTTAAAATAACTCAAACTTTCCTTCAGTGATAAATTCATTGATGATCTCAAATTCTTTATTTTGTTCGATTACTAAAAACAAAAGGTCAAGATGTGAATTTTAAAGCACTAGAAGTCTTGGTAAGTCGTCTTAAGACATAAATTAACTAAATGAAACTTGAGAAATGAGATTAGGCCATCGTTTGAAAGCCCAAAATTAAGCCTAAAATCCAACCATTTTACAGTATTCCGTTGTAAGATCATTTGAGCCAAAAAGAAAATATGTCTTTTGTCGAAAACCCATTATCCTACCTAACTCCAACTGTGAGTTTGAAGCTCATAAAAAGAAGTCATACCCATTTTCTGGGAATACTAGGGTAAAATTACGATTGAAAAAAAGGCCAAAAAAAATTTCGCAAAAGAATGATGTGTCAGAAAAAAGGGGAAGAAAGAAAGAAAGAAAAAAGATGTTGAAAAATATGAGTTGAAAAGAAAAAGGAAATAGAAAAGAAAAATGGAGGTGAGCAAAAGTGCCTAAAAGTCAAAATACTGAAAAACCTCTATACTCTCAGAAATTTTGAACTAAAAAAAAACATTCTTTCTAGCGAAACCCGAGCCTACAATACAACCAAAGAAATTCCTAATCGATCTCAAGGGAAGTTAGTTATAGTGTGAAGAGAAGATGAATAGGATCTATTGTGCGATTCAACATTTTGAACAAGTAATCGATTTTCCATTCATGAGATCGTATTCATCCATTATAAAAAAAATCCGTTTTTGATCATGTATATGTGAAATTTGTTCATATAAATTTACTCTTTTATTCGCATATACCGAGAGAAAATAACCCATTTCCGAGTGTTCGATTGTGAGTGCATCCCGTGAGATTTTGAAATCAAAACGAAGTTTCGGATAAGAAATGTAACGATCAAATCTTTTGAAATGGACGGTTATATTGGCTATGCTCACGCACACGATAAGTTGAGATTGAAAAGTGAAGTTCTACTATATTTATGAAGTTTGCATTTAAACGTGGTTATATTACTTTTGAGTCTTTTGTATTTAGTCAAGTTTTTTGAATTTTGTAGGTATATTCACTATAAACCCTCACGAGACAAAACTCGTCCACTAGGGTAACCTAGGGGTTTAACGGCTTGTTGCACATGCTAAGTGCAATCGTGACTCCTAGGAAAGTGAGTTAGATTTTAATTTTTAGTTTTGCCAAAGGACTAACAAAGTTTAGGTTTGAGGGTACTTGATGAGTGCATTATTTTGTATATTTTATACACAAATTCATACTTTATTAGTCTCATTTTAGTGTATTTAATAAGTTCTTAGGACTATTTTATTAAAAAGAGGAAAAAATGCAAAAATGATTGAATTCATATTGAAAATGGCCATTTTAAGTCAAAAATGGGCACTTCGATAATTTTATAATATTCTTGTGCTAATTTGTGAAAAAAGTTTCCTAGTGAAATTTTTGCAGATAATGATGGAATTTAGTGCAAATTGATGATCAATTTAAAAAAGGCGCGAAAAGCTGATTTTTACGGTCGTTCGAAAAAGCTTGTGAAATCATAAAAAAGTCAAAAATTTTTATTTTCCGATTTGGACGAAACTCGGCATGCGTGTCCCGTAAGAAAATATAAGAGTTTTCGAGTGGGAGGAAATTTCGTCCCTTATCACGATCCAAAGATTAAAGAGGTGGAGAGATAGGTACCAACACCATTCGGCCAATCAAAAAGAGTATCACCATAACTCAAATAACTCACCACCTGTCCTATAAAAAGGACCCTTGGGCTCATAATTTCGAAGACAATTTAGAGAGGAATTTCGTGGAGGATTTCGGGGAGCAACTTTGAGTGATTGTAATCAATTTGAGGGCCAAGTTTTTATCATTTTTTTAGAGGATTGAAGACTGTTGTGAGAGAAAAATTTGTAAGTTTGGTTTATTAATTAAGATCTCTACTCATTCTTGCAATTTCTCTTTCATTATGGTATCTTGATTCTTATATTAGGAGTAGGGTGAAGTTTATCATAGTTAGCTAATATTGTCACGTTAATTTTATCGTTTTTTATTCCCTACTTGTTTTAATTGTTATTAAAGATCCGGTATTCATTTTAAAGCAACACGAGAGTGTGTTTTAAAACCTTCAAGATTGTTTTGTCAAATCAAGTTTTGAGATTTAAAAATAGTATTTTTGATGGATTATGCTTGCACTTTGATTGTTTTGATAGTCCATGCTTAAATACATTTGCGAATTTTAAAACTTGTATTTTCCAAGTGAATAGGGATTTTATCCGTCTATTAGGGACGTTAAAAATATTATGATCATAATCATCATATTTTCCGAATTAAACACGGCGTGAGTCAGTTTAATTTGAGTTATAAAAAGGGAATGACAACATTAAATTAGTGTGCAATATTAGTTACGTGATAAATGGACCCCGAATCTTAATTATTTCCTAATTGTTTACAAATATCTTGTGTTACTCTCATTTATCGTAGTTTCTTTTATTTAGTGTAAATTATAATTATTCTCTACCCCATTTGATCTAGTTGGACAGTTGCAATTCTTTTAATAATTAAAATTGACAAATCCTCTTGGGTTCGACCCGCACTTACACTCGCTATTCTATAATAGCCCATGCACTTGTGGTATTTTATAAAATTGACAACAAGTTTTTGGCGCCGTTGCCGAGGATCGAACCCGGGTCACCCGTGTGACAGGCGGGAATACTTATCTATATTAACTTAGCGTACTCACTTGAGATGCTCACCTCTCATCTAATGTTCACACCTAGCGAGTCTAACTGCCCATACTAGTCTCATCACTTTACCTGACTATATGTTGGATAATCACTATGCCGGATATAATATCTAAATCACCCGAAATCAATATATTACTATTATTTTGGAATAGGTTTAAGGGTGTTATAACTCGTTCTCATAGTATTCTTTATTCCCAACTGGTGACCAATAAGTATATACTTCAATAAAGTAGCCAACAAGACACACATAATAGGAACTCAGTATAAATATATAAAATCTCACTATGTATACATACAAAATTATCTATACAGCACCCATGGTTAAGAAACCCCTGGTGCTAGGCATACTCGACTATCGAGTCTCATTGCAACGCTCACGCATAAAGGACAACATGTTCAATCTCTCAAGAACCAAATAAAACATATACACATATTGGAGGCGAACATAGTCTCAAGCCAATGGGCTACGCACATACCTACGAACCCATACGATCGTTAACACTATCATTCTCATAGATAGACCATACCTAGGTTCTATTCTCTAGTAGTACGACTCGAAATCCCCCGAAGGCACACAAGATATGGTCGTCCACAACGCGTTAACCCCCGTTCGATAGCTAGTAGCTAGGTATGTCATACACATGATATTCCAAGTAATAAGCATGCACACAACTTATATACATTAATAGGTAATCACATAACCCAAATACTATAATCTGTAAGTAATATTAATGCCATTACTCTCCACGATATCCGTATATATATAGCCTCTCTAGGACTTACATTCTCTCCTAGTTTTTCACACAAATTCGATACCCCGAGGACCATTACACCCTTAATTTCCTAACACTTTGGAATTTAAGCCACCCGTCACTCACGTAGGTTAATACACTCGCTTGGATAACCCTAGGATGGTTTTTAACTCGAACGGACCCTAAAAACTCAAACTGAAATCTCGTTAGAAGTTTTAGGACTCTCGTTCGAACGAAGTTCCCACTTCAAACGAACTCAATAATTCGTTAGAAAGGTCGTTGGAAATCTCGTTAGAAGGTTCGATTGAGCGAAGTCATTTGAACGACCTGGGCAGGCCTTCGAACGAGAATTTCGGACATACCTAGTTCTTCCAAATTTCGATTTTTCTCAACTTTTAATCTTAAAAAACATACAAATACTCAACCCAATCCAAATAAAATGTTCCTACACTAATCCCAATCACCCTAAGATACTTTTTAATACGAATTAAAGGTAAATCCTCATATAATCAATTGGAATTCAACAATCTCTTAATTTTCCAATAAGTCTCTTAAATATGAACCCAGAATTTTAATTGTCTAAAACTCTTAATATAATTCGTGATTAAAACATTAAATTCCCATATTTTAATATTCCATCCCAAGGGCAAAACCTCTACATGCATACCCATCTCCAACTCATAAGGTTTCTTCATAATTTAGTCTAATTAAACCTAAGTTTTCATTGCACCAAATTTATATCATCAAACCTAAATTAACAGGAATAATATATGTTAAAAGAGGAGAAAGATAAACACTTGCCCCGGTATGAACTTCTTATTCTTGGGCTGAAATTGGTATGGGAACGATCCTCTTGACACGATCTACACGCCAGTGTAATTTTTGGTGTGAAAGCTCGAGTTCTTAGCTTAGGGCTCTAATGGAGTCTTCTTCTTCCTTGGTTCTCTCTCTTTTTCTCTCTTTCATACGTAAGTTGAAACTGACAGACCACTAACCCTCAATGCTTTTCATTAACCCAATTTTCATCCATTTAATTACCCAAAAATTTCAAAAGACCAAAATACACCTCCGGGATGTCATTTTTGGCTAAAATGCCCCGGACTCCAAATAAAATACTCGAGTAGTATTTTCTGACTATTTCGACCCTTCCAAACACTCTGGCGCACTCAAAATATTCATTCGAGTTATATAAAAATAATTTATCTTTTTAACCCCCAAATACATACCGGTGACACAACTCATACGCGCGTCTCAAATAATTATATTATGACTGCAGTGTATCTCATCCCGTCCATAATATTATTTTGATAACTTCTAACTCTCGTCACACTAGTAATTATTACCATTAAATCGGATTAATTACAATTTTAATTTTCTCCCTCTAAATTAATTAATCCCCATTTTCCATAATTTCATAATAAAATAAATATGCGTAAAAATACGGGGTATTACATACTTTTTCCCTACATATAGAATTTCATCCCGAAATTCCGAAATGAAAATATACCTGTCAAGAATAACTCTGGATAACGTTCATGCATGTCATCCTCGCGCTCTTAGGTTAATTTCTCAACATTATGGTGCCGCCACCGAACACGGACTAGTGGTACTATCTTCGACGTCAACTTCCTTTCACTACGGTCTAGGATTGCAATCGACCCCTCCTCATAGGAGTTATCAGGCTGTAAGTCAATTTCCTCCAACGCAATGTGAGTATGGGATAAATCATCTCGAAGAAAACTCCTTAGCGAAGAGATATGGAACACGTCATGGACCCTATGCAAGTGCTCCGATAACCCAAGTCTATAAGCAACTGGCCCAATCCTCTCGATAATGGAGAATGGCCCTACATATCTAGGCGCCAAATTTCCCTTCTTCCCAAAATGCATAACCCCTTTCATAAGAGACACTCAAAGTAACACCTGATCCCCAATGTTAAACTCTCAAAAATACCGTTTAGCGTAGCGTAGCTCTTTTTCCTATCCTGAGCAACTCGAATACGGATTCGTATCAACTCGATCCTTGTCGAGGTCTCCTGAACTACCTCCAGACCAAGTAGCTTGTTGTCCCCCACCTCTAATCAATATACTGGGGAATGACAAGGTCTGCCGTATAGTGACTCGAATAGAGCCATACCAATAGTAAACTGGTAGGAGTTGTTATAGGCAAACTCCACTAGCGGAAGGTAATACTCCCAGCCTCCGCCAAAATCAATGATGCACATACGCAATATGTCCTCTAACATATGATTTGTTCGCTCAATCTGACCATCCGTCTGCGAGTGATAGGCTGTGCTCAGTCGCAACTCCATACCCATCACCTCCTAAATACTCTCCCAAAATTGAGACACAAACACCTTATCCCTGTCAGACACAATATTGAGAGGCACTCTGTGGAGTCTCACTATATTTACTATGAATATCTGGGCGTACTGTCCCGTGGTGTAGTCTATCCTGGCTGGTAAAAAGTGGGCTACATTGGTCAGTCGATCCACTATCACCCATATTGAATCTTGTTCCCTCTGCGATGTAGGTAATCTTATGATGAAGTCCATGAAAATGCTCTCCCATTTCCACATAGGAACCTCTAATGGTTGTAGAAGTCCTTTCGGTCTCTGATGATCCACCTTTACCAACTGACAAGTGGTACATTTCAAAATAAACTTGGCAATATCCTTCTTTGTCCTGCTCCACTAGTACTGTCTTCGCATATCTTGGTACATCTTATCCCCACCGGGATGTACCACAAATCGTGGACCGTACGACTCTGTCATCACCTCATGTCGCAAGTCTTCACCCTCTGAAATAACCAATCTTCCATTGAAATGTAGACCCCCATCTGAACCAACGGTATAAGACTCAGCCCTCTCTGCTAGAAGCTGCATTATCTGACTTTGACAGAATGGATCAGCTGCCTGAGCCTGTACTACTCTCGTAATAATCAAGGGCATAATCATCATCACAGACATGAACGATCGAGCCACCGCATCCTGGTTCCCTAACTCCTTCCATTTCTCTTTCCACACTTTGGCCATCTCCCCTACAAGCCTACGGCTCAACGCGTTTGCTACCACGTTAGAATTTCTCGAGTGGTATTGGCTATCAAAATGATAATCCTTCACAAACTTAGGCCACCGGCGCTGATGCAAATTCAGCTCCTTTTGTGTGAAGAGATATTATAATGACTTGTGAGTTGTGAACAAGAGAAATTTCTCCCCTAGGAGGTAATGTCTCCAAATCCAAAGTGAAAACACTACCGCCGCCAACTCTAAATCGTGGGTGGGGTAATTCCTCTCTTGAGGCATAAGCTTACGGGAAGCATAAGCTATAGCCTGATCCTCGTGCTGAAGTACATCTCTAAGTCCTAATAAAGATGCATCAGTGTAGACTAGATACTCCACTCCCGACCTGGGTAATGCTAGCACTGGTGCTGAGGTTAACTTATCTTTCAACTCATCAAAGGTTAACTGACAGGCGTCACTCCAGATAAACGACACCCCTTTGCGAGTCAGATGTTTCAACGGACCCTCTATCTTCGAAAACCCTCGAATGAACCTCCTGTAGTATCCGGCTAAGCCCAAGAAACTGCGTATCTTGATTGATGTCATGGGCTTTCTCCACTCCCTCACAACTGACACCTTCCCTGGATCCACTGATATCCCTTTGTCAGAGATGATATGCCCTAAAGACTAGACCTCCTTCAGCTAAAACCCACATTTATCGTATTTTATGTACAACTCGTGCTGATGCAATGTTTGTAAAACTTTCCTCAAGTGTTCGACATGCTCTTCCTCAGTCTGCAAATAAACCAGAATTTCATCTATAAAGACGATGACGAACTGGTCCAGGAACTCTCTGAACACCCTATTCATCAAGTCCACAAACTCAGCTGGGGCATTGGTTAGCCCAAATGGCATAACCCTGAATTCATAGGAACCATATCTCGTCAAGAAGGCAGTCTTCGATACATCCTGCTCCCTGATAAGCAGCTGATGGTATCCCGATTTCAAATCAATCTTCAAGAAGAAGGCCGCTCCTCTCAACTGGTCGAATAAGTCATCGATTTGAGGCAATGGATATTTGTTTCGTATCGTGACTTTATTCAAATCTCGATAATTAACACATAACCTTAACGATCCATCCCTCTTCTTAGCGAACAGTATGGGGGCACCCCACGATGAAGTACTCCTACGAATAAACCGCTTCCCCAACAACTGTTCAATCTGGTCACGTAACTCCCTCATCTCTGCTGGAGCCATACGGTAAGGTGCGTGGGCTATTAGTCGAGTTCTTGGTGCTAAATCAATGACGAAGTCTATCTCTCTACTCGGTGGTAACCCCAAAATATCCTGAAACACATTGGTAAACTCTCGAACAATCGAAATTGAGTCAAGCGGTACCACCGCCTCCGTAGAGGTCTCCTCCTCTATATAGTATAATTGAGTGGATGATACTCCCTCAGAGCGAGGTAACGCCACCAAGAACATCTCCTGATCGGGGATGGGAAAAACTATACTCTTGCTAAAATAATCAATCATGGATTTATACCTGACAAGACAATCCATACCTACAATCATGTCATACTCTGACATATCCAATACGAGCATGTCAGCGGGTAAGATAAACCTCCCAATATCTATACCCACTCCCCGAAAAATAAAAGAAATAACGGAACCTCTACTCTATGGTGAATCCACACAAGTGACCGTACTCTCAACTGTATAAAATAATACCGTAGTACGTGCAAACCTCGTGGCAATAAAATAGTGTGTGGTCCCCGTGTCAAATAAAATGCGCCCCAAAGTCCCCTGGATAAAAAACATACCCTCAATCGTGGGTGGCTCCTATGGGACTGTGGCCTGGTGAAGATTGTAGACTCGTTCATACTGAAGTTGTCCCTATTGAACCGGGACTACTGGAATGAGTGGCAGTGCTGGCATCTGTGGGGGTGGTGGGAGAGTTATAGGAAATAATGGTCTCTGGGGCTCCTGTCGAGCGCCCTGCTGCTGTTGGCCTCTACCCTTCAGAGGGAAGTCTTGACACTTGTGGCCAGTATTGCCATAAGTGGAACATCTCCCTGGGAAGGGTCCGTGTAATACTCCGTATTTTTATGACTTTTAAATTTAGGGATTTATTAAATTTAATTGAGATAAATTAATTTAATTTTAATCCGGAATGTTCTTTTTAATATTTACTAGTGTGACGAGAGTTAGTAATTATTGAAAATTTGTTATTTGTTGAATGTTACTGGATGAGTATAGTAATATATGATTTTTATTTTATAATATTGTCACGTGTGAATGAAATGACAATTATGGAAATTTAAGTCGGGACGCGCCTGTGTCGTGTCGGGACTAAATATTGATTAATAAAAGTGAATAAATTATAAGTTGCTCGTATGGTCATTTTGAGTGCGCCAAAGTGTCCGGAAGGGTCGAAATAGTCAGAAAAGTGTACCCGGGAGTTTAGTTTGGGTCTCGGAGCATTTTTAGGCTTAATTACCACCCCGGGAGGGCGTTTTGGACATTTGGTAATTATGGGTAATTAAACCCACGAATTTGCAAGGGTTATATCAGATGTCAAATGTTATCTTCTAGGGTTAACACAATCAAATACTAATGACGGCCATTGGAGAGGAAGAGGAGAAGCTCTCCAAGAGTTCTAGGCCAAAGAACACCCCCGATTGCACTGCCATCACCGCCAAATGGTAGATCGCGCAACGAGGATCTTGACCACACCAAATTCTTCCACAAATCAGAGACTAAATTTCCAGGCAAGTATCTATCTTGCTTTTATCAAGTTAATGCATCCTTTTATATTGGTCTTAGGTTGATTAGAATTACTGTTTTTGAAGAAAAATGTTAATTGAAGACAAAAATTGGATGTTGTAGAGGTAGAGATCACATTTCTGGAAATCCATTTCACATGTAGGGGTTGAACCACGAATTTCCATGGTATTAGTGATAGAAAATCTGTAAAATAATGGAAGAAACTAAGTTAAAGGAAAAATTAGGGTTCTTGAGACTTATAAAGATTTATGCCCTTTTATCGTGTTATAGATGATGAAAATTCGCATGTGTTACGTAGGATATTGCTTATATGGGTATACAACACTTGTAGTATAATTGGTTGGGAGTTTGGGACTGAAACATGATGATTTGGAGGAGTTTGGGGTAACAATTACGTAGCTGGGTTTTCTGCAGTTTCGCCATAACTGCTTGATCGATCGATCGACCCCCTTTTATCGATCGATCGACCCCTCCTGGAAACTTGCACTTTTGCTCGTGTTAGCTTAATACGATTTTATGCGTAGTAAACCTTGATTAGAGTTGCTAGAACATAATGGAACATAGAGAGGACCAGTAGGGTCAAGATAAACCCCGTTAAGTGGGACTTTAATATGAAGCGAAATGATGGGTAAACGGGGAGATATTCATACTTAGAAAATCATACGTGCGTTGATTTTAATAATCAAAATGTCTGGGAAGTTGGAGTAGAAGTCAAGTGAGGGCCTACTGAAATTATACTTAAGTAAAGGCAATACTTCGAGAGACGAGAAGTGAGTTTCAAATGATTTATTTACGAGAATAAAATAAACGAGTCCGTTATATGAAATAATTGAGTGAAATGTGTAATAAAGGATAATTAATATTATGAGTCGTGAGCGCACCTAATTCAACAATGTGGATGTGTGTGTGTGTATATATATATATATATATATATATATATATATATATATATATATATATATATATATATATATATATATATGACTGTGTGATTGTGTATATATTATATCTGTATAAAAATCATACTCGGGCTACTTGCTATCACGGGGGTTTCCGCTCTGGGACAGTCTTATCTTTATGGGCCTTTATGGGGGATATTGACTCGTACCCTAGAACATAGGATTCCTTGGTATAGTTTATCTGATTGATAGTCAGACGGTCCTAAGAGACGTGAGGGTATGTGCTGACCTCTTAGGACTTGGGACTATGTTTCGCCTCCATTTGTTTGTGTTTTGTGTTAATGTAGTTCGAGAGTGATTCTGAACTAGCATATACCTAAGTATGTGTGATATAGGGACTTGATAGCAGAGTATGCCAGCACCATAGTTTTTATGTGGGGTGCTGATAGTATATATATAATTTATGAGTGATTGGTATATATATACTTATATATGGAAGTCTAGCACCATAGATTTTATGTGGGGTGATGTTTGTATATATATTATACGAGTAATTAATATATATATGTGTAACTATATGAGAACTTTCTACTAAGTAAAATAGTAGTTAAGTAAAGTATGAAATTCATCAACTTCACAGTAAGTATTCGGAAACGTTATAACAATACGGAATTTTTCTAAATAACATAAGAAATCTTGGAGAGATAGACTTTTCTAAAGTGAATATCATAACCTAAATTTCACGTGTTAAAACTTATGGAGAATAAGTTAGAGAGATATATGGGGTTCATTATACGATAGACGTGCACACTAGATGAGAGGTGAGAATTCTCAAGAGAGTGTCGCATACTAATATGACTGTTGCATTAGCCGGTAAGCATTTTAAATACTTGCTAAACTATTTTTAAAACTGTTTTACATTCGAACTCTGACCCGTTTGCTGTATCTCTTCTCTCTTGTATATATATATATATATATATATGTATTACAGGTGTCCAGCCACAGGGGCGTCTTGCATAGAATTCTTTGGATGGAACGTGCTGTAGCTTTTATGGGAGTTGCAGGCCATCGCTTAGATGACCTCATTGTTGATTCTACTTCTAGTTCAGCTTTATCCAGTGGGGGCATGTGTCGCCCCTTTTCCATTATTTAGTTGGTATTGTCAGAGATTGTAATTCTTTTAAATTTCAATATCTTTATTTCGGGATTTGTTACTGGCAGGATGTTTTCCTTTAGTGTTTTAAATGTTGAGATTTATGATTCATGGTTAAACTCTTAAATGTTCATTTTCATTCTTATACTTAGTGTGTGACTCTTAATATGTTAATGGTTAAAGGTTTTATATTTAGATTTAAATAAAATGAAAATAAGGGTTTCAAATGGTTTTGACACTTAGCTAAATTAATTAGGGTGTTTAAATTGGAAAAGATTTTCATTTGCGACAGTGATGCTAAGAATGAACCAACTGTTCACCTTGATGTTAATTTAATAAAGGAGTGATCGCTCGGTATTTAATTAGGCGGGGTGTCACAGTTCGCCCCTCTGTCCCTACTATCCCCGACCCTGATAGCCGTTACCACCCCTCCCTTGGCCATTATAACCCTACTGAACTTGTTGTTGGCCCGACTAGTCCTGATGGTCGTGCTGACCCTTTCGAAAGCCTCCCTGCCCATATATAAAACCTCCTGATCTGAACCTCTTAGGATCCCCCTGCTGGGAACCCTGGTCACTGTGCCTATTCTGACCTTGAGCTGCCTATGCCCCACTGGCACTATTTCCTCCTGTCCTACCCTACTGGTTGGACTCTCCTACTTGCTTAACCTCTGTCAGATGAAAACGGTGGTCCTGGCAGTGGAGTAGTGCTTCATTAACCACGTTCGAATAGGTGGCCAAAGAAAGATTGCCTATAAAATGCTAGAGGATCCTCCATGTTAACCCATCCATAAAATGTTGAATCTTCTTCTCCTCAGTCAAGATTTCATCCGGTATAATGCTTAGAAGGTTGATAAAATCTTCCTCATATTCTGCCACAGTCTTTCCTTCCTGTTTTAAGTTCACCAATTTTTGTCTCATCTCTGTTTGGACAGCCGAGGGGAAATATTTGTTGTCGAATCGCACCCAAAAGTTGAGAGTAGTGAGTGTGTCTCTCTCCTCAGCAGTGCTGCTCCCACTAACTTGAACGTGGCTAGTATCTAACTCTGCACCTCCGTGCACTTATGTGTCCATAAGTGCCTCTGGATATCCTTCTTCCATTGGCTCGCTACCACCACATCGGAGCTCCCCATAAACTCCGTAGGATGCGCCTTCTGGAAGGCATCCTTAACACGTTCCCAAACAGATGGGAAGGTCTGCGCCTGAACTGGATCCACCATCGGTGTCTGAGGTGGTTCCGGTTGTACAACTGCCAATGCGGCATTCACCGCCTGAGCTACAATGGCGGCAACTTCAGTGCCATTCATCATTCCCTGAGCTGGAGCAAGCTAAGGCTCTGGCTGGGCATCCCTAAGAACTCTCTGTGCAAATCTAGGAGGAATCTGAAAGAAGATAAAAGTTTCATAAGTATATAGTTATTATATCAAAGTAGCTTAAGAACGTAAAATGCATAAGTAGTACAACAATACTAAAATATAGGGCTCTATATCAAAGGATTATACTCGAAAACATAACAAGCCGTACAGATCCTAAGGACACTAAAATATGATGCTCTAATACAACGTGTGACACCCCGCCTAATTAATTACCGGGTAATCAGTCCTTAATTAATTAATTTTAGAATATCAAGTTGGTTCAGATAATGCATCACTGTCAAAAACTCAAATTTTAATTTAATAAAAACTAACCACCTAATATTTAAAAAGGTTGGTGTTAAAATTTTATCTTGTTATGAACCATCATCATAAAAGAGTAATATCTAAACATCACCATACATCACAATAGTATAAGGTAAGAACTAACTGAGGTAAAATAAAGAATTGGGATAAACACATCTAGTCAAAATCCCATGCAATAATCCAATAACATGACATCAAAGTCTAATGATATAATAAAAACAACTCGAAATCTCTAAATGTAAAATAGGAGGGACGACATGTCCAACTGAAATAAAAGACTGATAGATGAGGAGCAATAGACTCAGAAACGTCTACTAGCAATATCATGTAGCTTCCACAGCAGCTACAGCTCGGTAAATGAATGGAATCTCCTAAGTCAGGTGACCCTCTTGCTGAACACCTAAAAAAATAGAACAAGAAAAGAGATTTGCAGAAAAACGGGTCAGAGTCCGAGTAGAAAATAATTTAAATATAGCAATTGCTTAAATTGATTTAATTAGCACATATATTATCCATGTTAACTTAGCGTACTCACTTGAGATGCTCACCTCTCATCTAATGTGCACACCTAGCAAGTCTAACTACCCATACTAGTCTCGTCACTCTACTTGACTATATATAAGATAATCACTATACCGGATACACTATCTAAATAACCCGAAATCAATATATTACTATTATTTAGGAATAGGTTTAAGGGTGTTATAACTCATTCTCATAGTATTCTTTATTCCCAACTGGTGACCCAATAAGTATATACTTTAATAAAATAGCCAGCAAGAAACACAGAATAGGAACTCAATATACATATATAAAATCTCACTATGTATACATACAAATATATCTATACAACACCCGTGGTTAAGAAACCCCTGGTGCTAGGCCTACTCAGCTATCGAGTCCCATTGCATTGCTCACGCATAAAGGACAACAGGTTCAATCTCTCAAGAATCAAATAAAATATATACACATATTAGAGGCGAACATAGTCCCAAGCCAATGGGCTATGAACATACCTATGCAGCCATATGACCGTCAACACTATCGTTCTCATAAATAGCTCGTACCTAGGTTCCATGCTCTAGTGGTACGACTCGAAATCCCCCGAAGGCACACAAGATATGGTCGTCCATAATGCATTAACCCCCGTTCGATAGACAATAGCTAGGCATGTCATACACATGATATTCCAAGTAATTAGCATGCACACAACTTATATACATTAATAGGTAATCACATAACCCAAATACTGTAATCCGTAAGTAATATTAACGCCATTACTCTCCACGATATTCGTATATATATAGCCTCTCTAATACTTACATTCTCTCCTAGGTTTTCACTCAAATTCAATACCCCGAGGACCATTACACCCTTAATTACCTAACACTTTGGAATTTAATCCACCCGTCACTCACGTAGGTTAATACACTTGCTTGGATAACCCTAGGATGGTTTTTAACTCAAACGGACCCTAAAAACTCAATCAGGAATCTCGTTAGAAGTTTTAGGATTCTCTTTTGAACGAAGTTCCCTCTTCGAACGAACTCAGCAACTCGTTAGAAAGGTCGTTAGAAATATCATTAGAAGGTTTGTTCGAACGAGGTCGTTCGAACGACATGGGCAGGTCTTCGAACGAGAATTCCGGATAGACCCAGTTCTTCTAAATTTTGATTTTTCTAAACTTTTAATCTTAAAAAACATACAAATACTCTACCCAATCCAAATTAAATGTTCCTACACTAATCCCAATCACCCCAAGATACTTTCTAATACGAATTAAAGATCAAATCTTTATATAATCAATTAGATTTCAGCAATCTCTTAATTTTCCAAGAAGTCTCTTAAATAGGAATCCAGAATTTTAATCATCCAAAACTCTTAGTATAATTGGTGATTAAGACATAAAATTCCAAGATTTTAATAGTCCATCTAAGGGAAAAACCTTTACATACATTCCCATCTCCAATTCATAAGATTTCTTCACAATTTAGTCTAATTAAACCTAAGTTTTCATTGCACCAAGTATATATCATCAAACCTAAATTAACAGGAACAATATATGCTAAAAGAGGAGCAAGATAAACACTTGCCTCAGAATGAACTTCTGATTCTTGGGCTGAAATTGGTATGGAAACAATCCTCTTGACACGATCTACGCGTCAGTGTAATTTTTGGTGTGAAAGCTCGAGTTCTTGGCTATCGGCTCCAATGGAGTCTTCTTCTTCCTGTGTTCTCTCTCTCTTTTTCTCTCTTTCTCACGTAAGTTGAAACTGACAGACCACTAACCCTCAGTGATTTTAATTAACCCAATTTTCATCCATTTGATTACCCAAAAATCACAAAAGACCAAAATACCCCCAAGGTGTCATTTTCGGCTAAAATGCCCCGAACTCCAAATAAAATATCCGAGTAGTGTTTTTTACTATTTCGACCCTTCCGGACACTCTGGCACACTCAAAATAGTTATTAGAGTTATATAAAGATAATTTACCTTTTTAATTCCCAAATACATATCGATGACGCGACTCATACGCGCGTCCCAAATAATTATATCATGACTGCTGTGTATCTCATCCCGGCCATAATATTATTTTAATAACTACTAACTCTCGTTACGCTAGTAATTATTACCATTAAATCGGATTAATTACAATTTAAATTTTCTCCCTTTAAATTAATTAATCCCCATTTTTCATAATTTCATAACAAAATAAATATGCGTAAAAATATGGGGTATTACAACTGGTCGGGTTTGGAAGGGGATAAATTTGGTGAGGTTTTTCGTGGAAGGTTTAATCAAACGACAGTGGGTACCAGTAATGTCCCATTCTCTGTAGACGAGAATCTTAATCAGAATATTTTTGATGATGTAAGAAGGTAGGTGTCAGGTGTAGGTATTCTTAGGGATTCTTTTAATGGGTTTGTGTATATGGAAAAACACCCCAAGTATGGCAACTTTGACGTAGTGACTAGTGAGTGCGATGGGTGTTCAGAAGCAATTGTTTCAACTGATATCTTTGACAAAGAGAAAAGATTAGAGAGTTTAGAAAGGACGCCATGTCCTCCTACTATAGAGGAAATTAGTTTTAATGTTGGTCCAGGCGAGAATTTGATGGTAGTAGATTCTGTGGAGTATGGGTCAGCGTCAGAGGTTGGGTTGGATGTTGACTTGGGTAACTGTGATTCGAGTGTTAGCAGGTTTTTGGTGGAAGCTAGTGATAAGTCGTTAGGGAACACTGTTCGGGAGGATGGGGGCACCTTTGTGCCTTTGATAAATGAATATCTCTAGGTGGTCGATTAACGTAACGAGGGTATTCAAAAGAGGGGCTCTAAAAGGCGGGCCGGAACCATAGGGGCATAATCAACCAGAAAAGCACTAAAGGCGTGTACCTCGAAAATTCTTTGTTAGGCCTTAAAAGTTTCAAGTCCCTTAGAAATTAGGGAAAATGGCAAAAAAGGCAAGGCTTTGGGAAAGAGTGGAAAACATTTGCCTTTGAATCGCAAGGCGGAGGGTAAGATAGGTAGGAGTTTACCATTGGTACCGGAAGACAGTTATAAGGTTATAGTGATGGCGAGTGAAATGATATCCTCTAGTGGTGAAAGATGTTGTTCGTTTCATGGTAACAACATGCCAAGTGGGGGGGTTAGTAAGGGGAGGTGGGTCGAATTTTGAGTCTCTAAATAATTCTAAATTGTGGCTGGACAACGTGATTCCAAATCTAGAGGTGTAGTGAGGAATTAGGTGTAATACCCCGTATTTCTGCGTATTTAAAATTTAATTAATTGAGTAATTAAATAGGAAAATACAATTTAATTTAAATTATGTGAGTGGAGTAAGTTAATGTGATTTAATATTTAAATTACGCGAGTGAAGTAATTTAGTGCGATTTAATGATAATTATGATTATTAAGTGATTAAATAATTACTATGATTATTAAATATTAATCGAGAGATAGACATTGATTAATATTATGATTCAAATTTACTAAGTATGAATAGTAAATATTGATAGTTAATTTGTACGACATAGTGAGTGATATGGACGTACTTGATTATATCTCAATCGGGTGTCGCGTGTAAACTAAATTGAGGATGAGATAAGAAATATATTTTTAAGCGACTCAAATGATAATTTAGAGGTCACAGATGATTTCGAAAGGGTCAAATTAGTCAAAATATTATATCGAGGGGTACTAGTCGGCAACCGGGGCATTTTTGGGAAACATCGGGACCATACGGGGGAGTTTTAGTCTTTTGGCATTTAGGGGTGAGTAGACCTACGAAATTACAAACTCTAAATCAGATTATAAGAGTTGGATGCTAGGGTTAGAGGAGAGAAAAACTCACAAAAACCAATGGAGATAGAGAGAGAACTATTGTGAAGCCTAAGAGAGATTTAAAGAAGATTGGAGTGTGTTCTTCCACCACAAGAATCTTGGGAAGAAAGAAAGGAGAAGAAGAACATCAACCCTCCAACAATCATGAAATCAGACCCTACAGTAATCAAGGAAAGTGGTTATTTGCAAATTATTTTGAGTTATAATATCCATGCGTAGGATTTATGGATAATTGATTTTAATGAATATTCTTGGAGAAAAAGAATTGGTTAATTACATGTTTGGGTAGAAATAGCATGTAGTTAGATTTATATCTGAAGAGGATTGAAAATCAGAGGCACCATGATTGTTAGTATGAATTAAAATCTGGGTTGATGATTGAAAATATGGGAATATAATGTTATATCAAGGTTTTTGAACAATTAGAAAATTTGAATTATTCTGGGCTAAATTGTAAAGATTTGTAATGTTTAAGTTGATGGAAATCATCCTAGTGTGCGTAGGAATGGTTAGGGATCGTTAGTTGTAAATTTGGTGTATTTTCACGGAAGTTGGATAATTGAAAATGGTGAAAAATGCATGAAGAAGAAGAATAACTATGTCTGTCACTGCTCGATCGATCGATTGACTATGATTGTCGATCGATCGGCCCTAGCTGATTTTGGGTTCTTTTGTTGGTTGAGTTATAATCGACGGCCAATGCTTGCGAAGAACCTTAGAGATAATATTATACCTATGTAGGGACTTAGTTAAGACTAGTGGGTATTTAGTGTGGGTCCATTATAATCATGGGTGTAAGATTTAGATAGATGGACCGATGAAGATAAACCGATCGAGTCATGTATCGGGGATTACGAATTTGAGTTACGAGGGAAGTTAACGTCAATCCAAATTAACAGTAGTAAGTTAGAGATAGTTTAGCTACTGAAATAAATGAAGGGGTAACAAGGACCCTTAGAGTTGTGTGGATACTCAATTAAAATGAGATAGTGAGATAAATCGTAAATTAATAAGTACGGTGAATATTAAAGAGAAAATATTACGTATGAGAACTATTATTAGGTTGCGCGTATACCTATTGAATAATATAGATACTTAGGTGGAGAGAATACCTAAAGTATATATATGCCTATATTAGGGTTGAGGTAGGATTCCAAACTAATATATGGTAATAGTAAATTGGGGTCGGGATGAGAGAGTTCTGAACCAATATATATACATAAAAATTTCATTATTGGGGTCAAGGTGGCTTTCCGAACCAGTTCATGAATTAAACTTGAGGTCAAGGTGATATTCTGAACCAATACTTTTACTTGGTGTCGATGAACCATTCTGAACCAAGGGTTCTTAATGTGTGTTACGAGGACATGATATTGATGATTAATATTATAAGTACATATTTGTGTGAAATGTATACTGTATAAATAATCTACTTATACGAGTTAATAGACAATGAGATGCCGCGAATACATCTAAAAGCAAATTAAGTAGGGAAACTTAATCATAAAAGGCTAAAGATAACAAGATGTGAAAAGTTATCTAAGTATATAAATCATGAGATATAGTTAATATTATATACTATATGGGCGGTATGGGAACTTATTCGCGTAGATAAGTTTAGTTGAATACTATAGTCCAATTAGCTTGGGTAGTATAGCTAGGTGGGATAAGTACGGGACGTTAGGCGTGCACTATAGATGAGGGGTGAGGTAACGCAAGAGAGTGTACGCAAATCTTAATATGTGTAATCAATAAATCATCTTACTGTGATAAACACTTGCTAAATATTTTGAAAATGTTTTGAGTACTAATTCTTGTGATCAAAATATTTTGAAAACCCTTTTAGTTATCCATCCATACGGACGTTAGACTTGAGGATTCAGTCCAGGGACTCGTAGCTGCAGCATTGTGGAGGCTGGCATTACTTTGTATAGACGATTCATTCATTCAGATATGCTGTAGGATCTCATTTTAATTCTCTCTATTGGGAAATGTTATCCATTGACATTATTTCAGATATTCAGTTTTGGATTATATTGGTTTTATTTAGCAGTTTTGGATTTTAGCCGATTGTTAACTCGGTAAGACTTTATTCTTTATATATTGTGAGATAGTTTGAATTATAGTATATTGTGAATGTTTAATTATTATTTCCACATGAGTAATTTTCTCAGGTTAATGAAAGATAAAATTTGACACCGATTTAATTTCACTTAGGTGATTAGTAATTAAAAAGTTTTCGACAGTGATGTTAAGAATGAACCAATTGAGAAACTTGTTTTAATTTAATTTAGGACTGATCACCCGGGATTTAATTAGGCATGTGTCACAGATGGTATCAGAGTATCAGGTCCTAGTCTCCATAGGATATGAGTGGCTTACTATGATTTCAGAGTTTTATTCTTTTGATATAAAGCCCTATTTTAGGACTGTCATTTTTGTCTTTGCGTGCATAAGCTATCGTACTTGTGCTATTAAATTTTGTATAAACTGTGCACTTATACAATTCAATCTATTTTCAGTTGCCACCGAGGAGCAGTGAGCGGAGAGGGCCGAGGACAGGGATGAGGTGAAGGAGGCTCATCAAGAGCTACAGATACCGTCACCCCCACCCCCACCCGAGATCATTTCTATTACTCAAGTGTCAGTGATAGTGGCTCAGGCCGTTGAGATAGATATGAGGGCTATAACAACCCATTTTCCTCAGAGGCTCCGGTGGCACCAGCAGCTCAGGCTCCGACAAGGCCACCTTTTTGGCAGGGAGTCAGGGAGACCTTTCAGAAGGGCCATCCGCCAGAGTTTCAGGGCATTACTGACATGGTGGAGACTTGCGAGTGGAAGAAGAACATTCAGCACCATCCGTGCATGCTTGAATGTAACGAGGTACAGATGCAGATGCTTGCTACTTTCCATCTATCGGGAGCATCTTTACAGTGGTGGAAGTCAGTTACCACCGTAAATGAGAGGGACTTGATGACGATTTTTAAGTTTTGGGTGCAGTTTGGCCGCAAGTACTTTTCGCCTGAAGTAGAGTCAGATATGAGGAAGAAATTTAGTGAGGTAGTTCAGGGTGATCATTCAGTAGTTGACTATGAGGAGGAGTTCACCCGTCTGGCTAACTTTGTGCCAGAAAAGGTGAGTAACGAGGAGCGAAAGAAGTCAAAGTTCATGAATGTCTTGGCCTGGAGGATCAGGAAACATTTGATCTGTAACCCAACACTGATGACATATACAGATGTCATCAACGCGGCACGAGTGCACTGTCAGGATCATCACTTCCATGCGAAGGGAAGCAAGAAAGGGGAGCCTAGCTAGCTGGGTAAGGAAAATGGAGGTAGTGAAGCAGCAGATAGCGGGTAAGCTAGGGAAGGATTCCCGACAGGGGAACTCTGCCAAGAGATTTACGTATTGGAGGCATCGATCTGGCAGACAAAGATAAGAGGGTCCCTAGCGACAGGTTCCTTAAGGCCATCAGGCTAAGGGAACCAAGGGGGAGGCTGTCAAGGCTAGGCCCATTAGGGCCAACATTAAGGCCAGCAGGGCCAAGGGCAGAGACAGTTCAAGGGGTAGTGTTTCATATGTGGCCAGTAGGGTCACAAGAGTACGACTTGTCCACAAGGAGACAGGGCACAAAAACAGGGTGCCCAATAAGGGTAGCAGGCTCTATTAGCCCCAGCCCCAGCACAGGCCCCACAGCAACAATCAGGCCAGATGCACTATGAGCGTGTGTACAACGTTCAGGACGTGCCTATATAGCTAGCACCTCAGGTGTCGTCGGCAGTAGTGGGTACGTTTTCAGTCCATGGGCATGAGGGTAGTATTCTGTTTGATACGGTGCTACACATTCTTTTATTGTCACTAGATTTTCACGAGCAGCCGATCTTTTAGAGACAGTCGACACTCATCTTATGTGTGTTGAGTCCCCGATGGGTAGTGGGTCCCTTATACACTCGATCTATAGGGGTGTGGACATTATGATCAGGAGATTGAGTCTAGCGGCACACCTTCTAGAGTTAGATATTGAGGGTTATGACGTCATCCTAGGCATGGATTAGTTGGCGAGTTATAGGGTGATGGTAAATTTTTATGAGAGGACTATCATGTTTGCCATTTCGGGACAATATATGCTCCTAGTGGTGATGCCTCTTCCCGAGGGAGGATCGCTCACTCATTTATATTAAATTGAGGAGGAAACCTCACAGGAGGTGGTTATTTCTTTGGCCTCAATCCCATTCATGAGGGATTTCGAGGACGTCTTCCAGGAGATACCAGGGTTACCACCCAGCACGAAGATTGAGTTCGTTATTGACACAGCACCGGGGAAGATATTAATTGCCAGAGCACCGTATCACATGGCTCCTTCCGAGATGCGAGAGTTGAGAGAGAAGATTCAGCAGCTTTTAGGACATGGTTTCATTTGGCGGAGTACATCTCCATGGGGTACATCGGTATTATTTGTGAAGAAAATGGATTGCTCTTTTTGTTTGTGTGTAGACTACAGGGAGCTGAACAAGGTGATAATACGTAGTAAGTATCTGTTACCTAGGATTGATGACTTGTTTGATCAGTTAAGAGGGGCTGCGTACTTCTCAAAGATCGATTTGAGGTCAGGTTACCATCAGTTATGCATTCGAGAGGAGGATGTACCTAAGACTGCTTACTTATCGCAGTAAGGGGCATACAAGTTCAGAGTGATGCCGTTTGGGCTCACTAATGCACCTGCAGTGTTTATGGATCTCATGAAAAGGGTATTCAGGGAGTTTTTAGACCATTTTGTGATCGTATTCATTGATAACATTCTAGTTTACTCTCGCACATAGGAGGAGCACACCGAGAACTTATGTATGGTTCTTCAGACGTTACGGGACCATCAGTTATACGCCAAATTCGGGAAGTGTGGATTTTAGCTTCGGGAGGTTTAGTTTCTTGGCCACATTAGGTCTGATAGAGGCATTATTATTGATTCAAGTAAGGTATCAGTGGTGAGGGTGGGGACAACCCACGACACCGATCGAGGTTTGGAGCTTGTTGGGGTTGGACGGTTACTATTGTCGCTTTATCAAGGGCTTCTCAAAGATTGTTGGTCCTTTGACAAACTTAACTTTGAAGGGAGTACCATTCGTGTGGAGCGACTACTATTAGTTAACGTTTGATGAGCTAAAGGATAGGTTGACATCAGCAACCGTACTTACATTCCCTAGGAGTGGATTGGAGTACTGGGTCTATACTGACGCATCCTTACAGGGACTTGGGGTGTGTTACAGCAGGAGGAGAGGGTTATAGCTTATGCGTCTCTAAAGATAAAGCCATATGAGAATAATTACGCCATCCACGACCTCGAGTTGGTAGCGATCATTTTTGCTTTGAGGATATGGAGACATTATCTCCTAGGAGAGCAGTTTACTCTGTTCACGGATCATAAGTCCCTTAAGTATCTCTTCACACAGAAGGATCTGAATATGAGGCATAGGAGGTGGCTCTAATTCTTGAAGTATTACCAGTTTGATATATAGTATCATCCTGGTAAGGCTAATATGGTGGCAAACGTGTTGACCCGAAGACCTAGTGGAGAGTTGGTAGAGGTTTGGAAAGCGAAGTAAAGCAAACTTCGACATGAGGATGAAGTAGCCAGAGCATACATGGCAGTTTTAGGTATCACTCCCAAGAGTGTTATGTGGGTGGTGAGGGCACAGGCAGAGGACCTGTTTTATCAGGACAAAGTAAAGTAGTTACTAGACGAGGGGGAAAACTCCTACTCCATCAACTCAAAGGGTGGTGTACGATTTAATAGGAGATTAGTAGTACCCAAGGATAAAGATTTGAGGTATGCAGTCACGACGAAGTCGCACGGGTAGAGGTTTATGGCACATCTCGACGGGGATAAGATGTACCAGGATATGCGACGATAGTATTGGTGGTCGGGTATGAAGCGAGGCATAACAGAGTTTGTCTCGAAGTGTGTTACATGTCAGCTTATGAAAGTTGACCATTAGTGACCTTCAGCGATGCTACAGCCACTGGAGATTCTTGTGAGTAAATGAGAAAGAATTTTGATGGACTTTATTACTAGGCTACCGACATCACAGAGGGGTCAAGATTCCATATAGATGATAGTGGATCGGGTGACCAAGGTAGCTCATTTCTTGCCAGTTCGTACTGATTTTGATACGATGCAGTATGCATAACTATTCATTTCAAAGATGTTTAAGCTGCAAGGGGTTCCCATTAATGTTATGTCTGACAGAGATAAAATATTTGTGTCGCATTTATGATAGAGTTTTCAGGAGGCCATGGGCATAAACTTGCGATTGAGTACGGAGTATTACCCGCAGATAAATGGGTAGACTAAGAGGGTAAATCAGATGCTTGAGGATATGTTGAGGATGTGTATCCTAGATTTTGGGGGAGGATGGGAGCGATATCTTCCATCGGTAGAGTTTACGTATAACAACTCTTACCAATTCACTATTGGTATGGCTCCGTTCGAGGAACTTTATGGGAGGCCTTGTTATTCGTTTGTCTGCTGGTTAGAGGTGGGGGACAACAAGCTATTGGGGCTGAAGATGATACAAGAGACTTCTGCTAAGATAAAGTAAATTTAACGACGTATTTGAATAGCTTAGGATACGAAAAAGAGTTATGCTGACACCGGTAGGAGACACGTGGAGCTAGAGGTAGGCGACCAGGTGTTGATTCGGGTATCTCCTATGAAGGGGATTATGAGGTTTAGAAAGAAGGGGATGTTAGCGCCGAGATATGTGGGACCGTTCCCTATTATTGAGAGGGTGTGACCGATAACATACATGTTAGGACTCCCAAAGCATCTTTAGCGGATACACGACGTGTTCCATGTAGCGTCGCTGAAGAAATACACGAGGAGGGAGAGAGCCTTCTGGCACGTTCCACTTGAGGAGATTGATTTGCAGCCAGATGTCTCATATGAGGAGAAACCCAAGGTTATTCTGGATCGTAGTGAGCATAAACTACGATCCAAGTTGGTTCCATTTGTGTGAGTACAATAGGGACATCACAATATTAAGGAGTCGACATGGGAGTGGGAGGAAGATATATGAGAGCAGTATGCAGAGTTATTTATCGTAGGTATGTCCTAATTTTGAGGACAAAATTCCATTGTAAGGGGGGAAGTATGTAATACCTCATATTTCTATGTATTTAAAATTTAATCAATTGAGTAATTAAATAGGAAAATACGATTTAATTTAAATTTCGTGAGTGGAGTAATTTATGTGATTTAATATTTAAATTACGCAAGTGAAGTAATTTAATGTAATTTAATGATAATTGTGATTATTAAGTGATTAAATAATAATTGTGATTATTAAATATTAATCGAGAGATAAAAACTTATTAATATTATGATTCAAGTTTACTATGTGAATAGTAAATATTGATAGTTAATTTGTACGACATAGCAAGTGATATGGACGTACTTGATTATATCTCAACTGGGTGTCGCGTGTAGACTAAATTGAGAATGAGATAGGAAATATATTTTTAAGTGACTTAAATGATAATTTAGAGGTCACAGACGATTTCGAAACGGTCAAATTAGTCAAAATAGTATATTCGGGAGTACTAGTTAGGTACCGGGGCATTTTTGGGCTAAATCGGGACCATACGGGGGCATTTTAGTCTTTTGGCATTTGAGGGTGAGTAGACCTATGAAATTACAAACTCTAAATCAGATTATAAGAGTTGGAGGCAAGGGTTCGAGGAGAGAAAAACTCATAAAAACCATTGGAGATAGAGAGAGAACTATTGTGAAGCCTAAGAGAATGATTTAGAGAAGATTGGAATGTGTTCTTCCACCACAAGCATCTTGGGAAGAAAGAAAGGAGAAGAAAAATGTTAACCCTCCAACAATCACGAAATCATACCCTACTGTAATCAAGGTAAGTGGTTATTTGCAAATCATTTTGAGTTATAATATCCATGCGTAGGATTTATGAATAATTGATTTTTATTAATATTCTTGGAGAAAAAGAATTGGTTAATTGCATGTTTGGGTAGAAATAACATGTAGTTAGATTTATATCTTTATAGGATTGAAAATCAGAGGGGCGATGATTATTAATACGAATTAAAATTTGGGTTGATGATTAAAAATATGGGAAGAGCATGTTATATTAGGGTTCTTGAATAATTAGAAAATTTGAATTATTCTGGGCTAAATTGTAAATATTTATAATGTTTAAACTGTTGAAAATCATCCTAGTGTACTTATGAATGGTTAGGGATCGTTAATTGTAAGTTTGGTGTATTATCATGGGAGTTGGATAACTAAAAATGGTCAAAATCGCATGAAGAAGAAGAAGAACTGCGTCTTTCACTGCTTGATCGATCGATCAACTATGAATGCTGATCGATCGATGGAGTTGATCGATTGATGCTAATGGTCGATCGATCGACCCTAGCTGATTTTGGGATCTTTTGTTGGTTGAGTCTCATCGATGGACGATGCTTGAGAATAACCTTAGAGATAATATTATACCTATGTAGGGACTTAGTTAAGACCAGTAGGCATTTAGTGGGGGTCCATTATAATCATGGGTGAAAGATTTGGAGAGATGGACCGACAAAGTAAACCGATCGAGTCGTGTATCGGGGATTATGGATTTGTTTTACGAGGGAAGTTAACGCCAATCCAAATTAATATCAGTAGGTTAGAGATAGTTTATCTACTAAAATGAATGGATGGGTAATTAGGACCCTTAGAGTTGTGTGGATACTCAATTAAAATGCGATAGTGAGATAAATTGTAAATTAATAAGTATGGTGAATATTAAAGAGAAAATATTACGTACGAGCACTATTATTAGGTTGCGTGTATACTTACTGAATTATATAGATACTTAGGTGGAGAGAATACCTAAAGTATATATATGCCTATATTAGGGTTGATGTAGGATTCCGAACTAATATATGGTAATAGTAAATTGGGTCGGGATGAGAGAGTTCCGAACCAATATATATGTATACATAAAAATTTCATTAGTGGGGTCGAGGTGGCTTTCTGAACCAGTACATGAAATAAACTTGGGGCCAAGGGGATATTCTGAACCAATACTTTTACCTGGTGTCGATGAACCTTTCCAAACCAAGGGTCCTTAATGTGTGTTACGAGGACATAATATTGACGAATAATCTTATAAGTATATATTGTGTGTGAAATGTATATTGTATAAATAATCTACTCATACGAGATAGTAGATAATGAAATTCCGTGAATATATCTAAAAGAAAATTAAGTAGGGAAACTTAATTATAAAAGGTTAAAGATAACAAGGCATGAAAAGTTATCTAGGTATATAAATCATGAGATATGGTTACTATTACATACTATATGGGCGGTATGGGAACTTAGTTGCGTAGATAAGTTCAGTTGAATACTATAGTCCAATTAGCTTGGGTAGTAGAACTAGGTGGGCTAAGTATGGGGCGTTAGGCATGCACTATAGATGAGGGTTGAAGTTACTCAAGAGAGTGTACGCAAATCTTAACATGTGTAATTAATAACTCATCTTAATGTTATAAAAACTTGCTAAATATTTTCAAAACCTTTTGAGTACTAACTCTTGCTAAATATTTTCAAAATGTTTTTCCAGCCACCGGGATGCCAAACTTGAGGATTCAGTCCAGGGACTCATAACTACAGCATTGTGGAGGCTGGCCGGACTTTGCATAGACAATTCATTCATTTAGATCAAGTGTAGGATCTCATTTTAGTACTCTCTATTGGGACATGTTGTCCATTGACATTATTTCAGATATTTAGTTTTTGATTATATTGATTTTATTTAGCAGTTTTGGATTTTAGCCGATTGTTGACTCGGCAAGACTTTATTCTTTATATATTGTGAGATGGTTTGAATTATAGTATATTGTGAATGTTTAATTATTATTTCCTCATGAGTAATTTTCTCGGGTTAATGAAAGATAAAATTTGACACCGGTCTAATTTGACTTAGGTGATTAGTAATTAAAAAGTTTTCGACAGAGATGCTAAGAATGAACCAACTGGGAAATTTATTTTAATTTAATTTAGGACTGATCACCTAGGATTTAATTAGGTGGGGTGTCATAGTAGGGTGGGATGAGGACCCTATGGGTTGGAAGGAGGACATGGTAGGAGCTATTAGTATAGACTCGGGCGTTATTTTTAAGGGATGTGAGAGGGAGGCATGGGAGTTGTTCGATAAAATTGAGGGTGGTGTGAGGGTTGGGAAAGGGTGAAGGTGGGAGAGGAAAGGGTGGTATAAAGTTTCCCAATCCAATGAAACTCCGTATTATTTCATGGAACGTTAGGGGGTTGATCGACATTGCCAAAATGGGGTTGGTAGGGGGGTTATTGCTAGGTGAAAACTCGATATTTTGTGTTTACAGGAGACTAAGATGGGTTATATGGATGAAAGTTGTATTACATCCATGTGGGGAGGTCAGGGGGTTAAATGGGTGACTTTGGATGTTGAGGGTGCTTCGGGAGGGGTGATGATTTTGTGGAATCCCCCAGTGGTGGATCTGATGGGGAGTTTGAGTGGGAGATTGTCCCTATCCTACATGTTCAAAAATTTAGAAGATGGTTTTATTTGGAGTTTCTCAGGGATTTACAGTCCAGTTGAAGACTCCACCAGATAAGAGTTATGGGAGGAATTGTCTAGAGTGATTAGAGTGTGGGAGGTCCCCGTATGTTTGGGGGCGGGGGGGGGGGGGGATTTCAATGTGGTGATATTTGCAGTGGAGAAAAGTAGTAGCGACAGAGTTGATAGTTATATGAGAGACTTCTTGGATTTTATTGACGAGATGGAACTCATGGATCTTCCGTTAGACGGAGTATTATATTCTTGATCAAGTTTTAGAGATAGGCCATCCATATCTCGTCTGGATCGTTTTCTTATTTCCAAAGGGTGGGAGGAGCACTTTACTGGGGTGGTCCAGTCTTCTTTTCCTAGAGTCACCTCGGATCATTGTCCTTTACTTTTAGAGTGTGGGGGTTGGAGAGAAGGCAGTTCCCCATTTAGGTTCGAGAATATGTGGCTCAAGGAGACAGATTTTGTGGGTTGAGTTAGAGATTGGTGGTCTGGCTATGAAGTGGAGGGGAATGCCAGTTTCAGGTTGGCCGCAAAATTGGGATTACTTATGGAAGATATCAAACGTTGGAATAGAGAGATGTTTGGGAATGTGATACTAACTACTTCTAATTAAGTGGAGGAGCTCAGGAGGCTTGATGAGAAGGAAGGGAGATTCGGGCTCTCGGATGAGGAGAAGAGAGTTAGGGAGGTTAAGAAAGGGGAGATTGGGGTTAGGCTCATTCAGGAAGAAATTAGTTGGAGGCAGAAGTCCAGGGCGTTATGACTGAGAGAGGGGGATATGAACACCAATTTTTTCCACAGTGTTGCTAGATCACACAAGAACGGTAATACCATAGAAAAAATTGCAGTAGGGGGTGAGGCGTTTGAAGACGATAGAGAGGTGAGGGGGGAAATTACTCATTAATATGAGGATTTATTCAGGAAGGAGGAGGTGTGGCGGCCATCCCTTAACGGGGAAGATTTGGGGAGTATTTCTGCATCTGAGGCTGGCAATATCAAGGGCATATTCATCGAAGAAGAGGTGTTTCACGTGCTCAAGTCGATGAGTGGGGATAAGGCACCTGGACCTGATGGATTCTTAATGACTTTTTTCAACATTTCCGGGCCACTGTCAGGAGTGACGTGGTGGTGTTCTTTGATGAATTCCATAACAGGGGCTACTTTGTGCCTAGGTTAAATGCAACTTTTATCACCTTGATCCCTAAGAAGGGGGGTTCCTTTGATATCACAGATTTCAGACCCATTAGCTTGATTGGGAGCATCTACAAGCTTCTCGCCAAGGTGTTGTCAGTTAGGCTGAGGAATATCATTGACCGTTTGATTTCTGAGTCATAAAATGCTTTTGTTGGAGGTATGCAGATACTCAATGCAGTCTTGGTGGGTAATGAATGTGTGGATGCCAAGTTTAGGAGTGGGACGCCTAGTTTAGCATGTAAACTTAACATTGAGAAGGCATATGATTATGTTAATTAGAAGTTTCTTCTGTACTTGATGAGGAGGATGGGTTTCAGCGTTCAGTGGTGTAGATGGATGAGGAGGTGTGTTTCGATGGCCAGGTTCTCTACTATGATTAATGGGGTGCCTGAGTGTTTTTTTTACGAGTTCTCATGGGCTTCATCAGGGAGATCCATTATCCACTTTCTTATTCATCATAGTCATGGAGGCATTTAGTCGGATAATGGAGAGGGTGGTAGCGACTGGGTGGATTAAGGGGTTCACCTCTGGGAACTAGGGTTAGACTCGGGTAATGGTCACGATCATGGTCACTCATCTCCTTTTCACGAATGATGCAACTGTCTTTTGTGACGCTGTTCGGAGGCAAGTACCTGCTCTGAGGGTACTCCTTATTTGGTTCGAGGTAGTGTTGCTTCTTCGGATTAATACGGGTACGTGTGAAGTGATCTCGATTGGGGGTAAGGGCGCGTCATAGGAGTTTTTCGGCATCCTAGGTTGTAAGACTGGCTCCTTCCCTAATACTTATCTTGACCGACCTGTGGGTGCTAAGTATAAGTCTTCAGCTATGTGGGATCCAATTTTGGAGATAATACGTAGAAGACTGGAGGGGTGGAAGAATGGGTTTCTTTTGAAAGGGGGGAGACTGACTCTGATTAAGAGCACATTGTCAAGCCTGCCTACATATTTCATGTCCATTATGCCTTTGCCTTTTGCAGTTCGTCTAAAGATGGAGAAGCTGATGAGAGACTTTATGTGGAGAGGTACTAAGGATAGGTTTAAGCACGGTCTTGTTGGATAGGAGGAGGTGTGTAAACCCATTGAGGAGGGGGGCGGGTGTGAGAAAATTGGATATATTTTATAGAGATTTGTTAGGGAAGTGGTTGTGGAGATTCCCGCGGGAGCAACATAGGTTGTGGAGGAGAGTTGTTGGAGCTAGATGGGGTTACTCTCAACTGGGGTGGGAGGCGGTAGTGGGGACATTAGATCATGGCATGGGATTGTGGAAGCATATAGCAAGGGAGTGGGCGACATTTTCTAGTCACACGGAGTTTCCTTTGGGGAGGGGCGATAAGATCAGATTCTTGAAGGATAAGTGGGGTAATTAAGGGTCAATTCACAAACTCTTTCCCGGGATCTACAACCTTGGTGGGGATTATGAGGGGTTGGTTACTGAACACATGACTGTTAGTGGGGGAGGTATGAGGTGGAATCCGCAATTCAACAGGAGGGTTTGGGACTAGGAGCTTCAGGAGGCGGATTTGTTCTATGAGTGGTTGGGGTCGCCCCCCCGTTCGTCCGATAGGGAGGATTCCTTGCTTTGGAAGGGGGATGGATAGGGGTGTTTTCGATCAAAGGTTACTATTTGATTCTGTGCGATGGAGGGAACTACAGAGGTTATTTCCTTTAGAAGAGTATTTGGAAGGTCAAAACGCCGCCGAAGGTCAGATTCTTCGTGTGGACTGCAGCTAGACAAGCCATTTTATCGCTGGAGGGGATCCAGAAGAGAAGTTACCGTCTGGCTAGTCGTTGTTGGTTATGTAAGGAGGATGAGGAGAAGACTAATCACCTTATTCTTCACTGTAGGGTGACGAGAGGTCTGTGGGGCTCCAGAAGAGAAGTTACCATCTGTCTAGTCATTGTTGGTTATGTAAGGAGGATGAGGAGAAGACTAATAACCTTCTTCTTCACTGTAGGGTCATGAGAGGTCTGTGGGACATCTTCCTTTCCCTTAACAGTATCACTTGGGTTATGTCCGAGTCTGTGAGGGAGCTCTTAGAGGCGTGGAGACCTCCGAGGGGGTGGTTGGGTGACATACACGTGTGGAGGGTTGTCCCTCATTGCATTTTTTGGACGGTTTGGAAGGAGAGAATGTGAGATGCTTTGATAACATTGAAATTGCTCCTGCGAGAATTTGTTATTTGTTTCTGAGCACGTTTCTTAGTTGTTAAAAGGAGAAGATTGCAGTCATGACTCAGGAGTTTCTCGAGTTTGTTGAGGCGATCACCTCTGCTATGTAGCTTGGTCCTTTGTTTGTTGGGGTTTGATCGGATTTTTCTTTCTTTTTTTCTATAGCAGGCTAGCTATTTTGTATACTTCCTGTATACTGATTCACTCCCTTAGCGTTTGGTTTTAATATGTCATTTACTTATAAAAAAAATATATGATGTGTCTACATGCTCATTAATTAGTAAATGTTGGAAGGATTACCAAACTGGCAATTGTGTTGGCATAATTTCTGAAAATTACTGAGAACTTTATTCTAAATTGTACAGAGGTGATTCGGGTGAAAAACCAACTCGAACATTTTTTTTATTAGAAGATCTAGAGCTACCAAGAAGCAAAAGAATATGTGTGCATATAGAATTTTAGTTCAACAGCAATGCTCTTTATGCATCATCCAATACTCCTATTAGGTAACATGGAAACAAATATATAGGAAGACAAAAGAACAATTATTCACTGTTTGCATGGGTTCTTAACTGCTTTATTTTTCTTCCATCCTCCTATCAAGAAACCAAAAGATGAATCAACCTCTAATTATTATTTTTTATTTGGAAACCATTATTTTTAATTAAAAGCGGGATAACAATGAGATCTAATGCGGATATATGATCAAGCGTAAAACCTCAAAGCGATTGTCCATGCTATGGGTTATGGAACACTTTTATATGGCTTTTGACCTATGATTTAATGCTTAGCCTCTATAAATATAGTAAGAAACACAATCGATATTTCTCAATGAATCCTACCTAAAAGTAACACTTAACCAAAATCTATGCTTAGTAATGTAATCACTCAATAATGTGATTTATTTACTTCCAAATTTTAGGACTGGGAATTCTTAAGAGATTCTAAGAGAAATACAATTTAAATGAAATGTATGAGAAATTAAAAAAGAAAACACACACCAACAAATGACAAAATACGATATACGTGATTCGTTAATTTAGTTATATCCACGAGTGATGATGACCTCCTTTTTTGTATTGAATCAATAAAGGTTTACAACCTCACTCAAACCTAATTATCACTCCCTCAATGTGAATACAAGAGAAATTAATCATGAAATAGTTTCTCTCTAACTTAGGTTTAATGACCTAAAAGATAGTATTTATGTAAGGGAGTTCCCCTTGGATGAAATGCCAAAAAGAACAATCACTAAAATCCAATGTTTTGCAGAACTCGACCCGTTCGCTACAGCGAATCAAGCCCATCATAGGCCACAAATTTGAAGCCCAAATGACCCAAAAATCATTGTAGTGAAGCAACCTTTGTTGCTCACGAAGAATGGAAGAAAACACGGTTAAATGTATTCTGATAAAATGCTCTACAAATATCCACTTTGGAAAAGGAATTACATAAACCCTATACACCAACTAAATTATTAAAGAACACCATCACAATTCAAACCCCGAAAGGCCTCAAAAATGTCAAATATCGATCAAGTTTGAACAAATATTAATTAGGAGAATCAATACCACATTTGTTAACATGCCAAGTGAATTATCTTTGGTGTCAATTTTCTTCAGAATAGTAACACCACCCATGGATAACCTTCCATATGAAATGAAATTGGACATCAATTTTCTTAGTCATCCCATGATGAATTTGGTTCTTAGCCAAGTGGAAAATACTTTGGATATCATAGTGGACCTTCACAGAATACTTTATAATTCCCAAATCACAAAGAGGACACTAAAGCCACAATACCTCTTTAACGACTTTCGTTGCCTCTATATACTCCACCTTCGTAGTCGACAAAGCAATTGTGGCCTACAATATAATCCTCCAACTTACTAGACCACATGCGAGTGTAAATGACGGGATAAATATCAAAAATTTAAGTCTAGTGATCTTCTATTCATTATATTTTAGAAAACAAACTACATAACCAGATTTATTTAACTATATCTAGGGTTTAGATCACCATATTTTTGCAGATCAGGTTAGCGGTCCAATATAAGGGATAAAGATGAAAAAGATGATGCAATTGATGATTCATCACTACAAATCCTTTTGTATACGAGTAAACACCTTTGATCTTCTTGCATATAATCCAACTAAGGCAATCTATGTATATGGGAACACCTGGATATGAAAACTAGGTTAAATAAGATTAAAAGATATTTCCCTTCTCATCCCCTCACAAAAATATGAATAGTGTTTTATCTTACATCTTTGACTCTTAGAAGTGATTAATGAAACTAAAATACCTTCCATAAAAATATATATGTGGTTGCATGAAGTGTTTTGGGGTCAATTAAGGTTTTAGAGATTTATAGGCTTGCAACTAGTAATCTAGACTATACAAGGTACCCAATACAAAAATTTTAATTTTCTTCCAAAAAGAAATGTAGAAATACCGAATATTTGAAATTTACTTCTCTTCTGTTTAGTTATAACTAATTCCACTAAAAAATTATAACTACACTTCAACTTAATATTATCAAATTTATTCAAATAAAGAGGCTTTGTTTGTAAAGTTAGATAGTACAAAATATGATTCTCAACATTAAGTAATCGATACCTGCATGGTGAAATTAAATTAGTCGTTATTTGATTTTCACCAGCATCTCATTTATTCATTGATCTCAAACTTAAATTTTTTTATACTCTACCAAGTTTAAAATCAATCAATCGGGTTTAATAGTAGAATTAAATATTTTAAGTTTATCAGAGGAGTATCAAAATATAAAATATCTTGTGGACACAAATTCCTCTAGAAAATTATCTCAGACATATTAACACAATGATTTCCTAGCCTAAAGAGATTATTGACTCACTAAATTTAATCTTACTCATATAAAGTCAAAGAAAGAATTATGTGAATATTCTAATCCTTATATCATTTAGGATTAAGAATATATGAATCCTTTATAAACCATGAGATTAAGATAATTTGATCTAGTTAGTACATAGACTCGAATCTCACCTTTGGTCTTGTTCAATATATTACTGATGTCAAGTACAATATTCTTTTCAACTAACAGAAAAGTTCCTAAACCATTAGAAAGGTTCCAATAGTTAAGATAAACTACTAATATTGTACATGAAATTTTACCGATAGGATGTGAACTCCCTTTTCAATCATACTAGAGACGAAATTCTGATATTCTATGGTTGAGTCAAACCCATCTCACCAAAATTCTTATTAAGTGTAATTTAACGACATGTAAAATATATTTATAAAAAAATATAATGCATTCGCACTAACATGATTTATATTTAAAAATGATCTAAGACAATATTCGATTAATGAATAGTAATTCTCATAGAATATGGTTTCAAAAAATAAACCCCCAATAATAGCCTACTTAGTCTTTAACCCATATGCCTATGCATCTAACAATCATTCCCTCCACAAGAGTGTCAAAAGTTTTATCTGGTAAGATCATTGTGAAAGGATTTTTTATGTTGTCCTAAGATGAATTCTTGGCCACAACGACATCACCTATTTGCACTATCTTTCATATTTGGTGATACTTACGTTTAATGTTCTTAGCCTACTTATGGGTCCTATACTATTTCGAGTTGCAATCGCTCATGCATATATTATCACAACAACGTTTAATAGACTATTTCACTAATGGAACCAATCCTAAGTTACTTAAAAATTTCCTAAGACAAATAACCTTATTTTCTACCTCTGAAGGGACAACATATGCGTCTTCTATGGTCGAATAAAAATACATGATTATTCGATACTTTTCTAACTTATGGCTCCACCTTCTAAGGTAAACACATATCTTGAGGTCGATTTCTTAGATACCTTATCTGACTAAAAATTTGAGTATATGTACCCTAAACTTACAAGATTATTCATTGAGTAAACCAAAACATAATCTCCAATCCCTTTTTATGTGCTTGAAAATGTGTTTTATTAGATTTTATTGCTCCTCACTTGGATTGGACTAATTTATGTTGACAATGCCAATGATAAAGTAAATTCCTAATCAAATACATAGCATAGCATACATGAGGCTGCCCACCGCTGAAACATGAAGTCTATTCCTCATCCTCACCATCTGATCGGGTTTCTTATGATACTTATTGAGATAGAGGGATTCTAATACCGAAAGTAGTAAATCCATTTTCTTCAAATTTTGTTTTCTAATGTTTATGAGCACATCATTAATCTAAGTGGCTTGGGATAAGCCCAAGATCCTATCTTTCTATTATGAAAAATCTCGATCCCAAGGAATTCATTAGCTTTTCCTAAGTCATTCATATAGAATTCGGTAGACAACTACACTCTTATGTTGGATAATACACCCATGTGATTTCTGACCATGAGAATATCATCCACATAAAGTACCAAAAATAAAAATACAATTTCTTTAAGTTTCATCAAAAAATTGATCAAAACTAATTGATTTGACTACCTTATGAAACTAGATGTTCCAAGCCCTTAATGCATGCTTAAGTCCATAAATGTAACTCTTTAGTTTGCAAAATTTTCTTTCCTAAATACTTACAATGGGTCTCACCATATAAATGAACTCATCAAAACTACCATTCAAGAATGTAGTCTTAACGTCCATTTTTCAAATCTCATAATCAAGAAGAGCCACAATAGAAAAAATAATCATGATAGAATTTAGCATGTTTACCAGCGAGAAGGTTTCCTCATAGTCAATCCACTCTTCATTAGTAAAAACTTTTGCAACGAGACTTTCTTTGAAGGTATCCCCCTTTATACCTACCTCTCTTTTCTTCTTATAGATTGACTTACACTAGATGGATTTTATCCCATTCGACATATCTATAAGATTCTATACCTGATTCGAATACCCTGAATCCATCTCGGTATTGACAACCTTAATACAGTTCTTTGGGTCATTGTCTTATAGTGCGTCATTGTAATTCCTGGGATATCAATTGTGATCCTTTAGGATGTCATCGACGTTTTTACCTAAATACACTACTTATAAGGTTATCTCTTGACCTTCCCATTACGACATAGATTCACTACACATGTATCTTGATTCTAGATAATACTCCCACTACGATTAGGTAATGTATTATCAATATCAAGTTACATTCCTTCCTATATGATTAGTTCATAAGAAACTACCTTATATTTCCCTCTTAGCTCTTATAATATCATCTTAATCTTGGTTTTGCAGTCCATTTTTTAATCATCCTATAAGTGTCGATCATCAGTTATATTAATGATCCTATGGTCCTTAGGATTATAAAATAGGCCAAATTTAGTTCTTTTTAGGTAACCTACACATAGACATACTTATATCCTTCATTCCAACTTCCTTAATTAATTCTTCATCCAACGAAGACTTATCTCTTTGCCAAATGAGGCACTTTCCTAGGGCACCAACAGTGGATAGGGACCCATTAATTTTTAGGAGATTTCATGTGTGACTTATGGGGAAGTGGAGGTTTTTAACTTTCCAACAATGTTATCAACCTCTCAATGAAGCCGGTATAAAGTGTTTCCTAGTCCGTTCAATGAAGGGTGCAACCTTTCATTGAACAATCTAAACCTATTTCAACTAAAGTTAAACTTTAGTCTAACAAACTCCCCCACCCTCTTTCCAACACCAAAATATCATATGAAATCCTATGTATTGTTGTCATTATATCATTATTTCTCTTCTAAATTACTTTCTCACTCATATTCCTCTTATTTCTGTCTCTCCCACTCCGTACCTCTCCAATTCTCCTCTCATTGTGGTGATTTATATGTATGTTTTTTGTATTATTTATTATGCATTCATGTATTTGTTTATAGAGTTTTATAAATCTATGTGACTCATGGTGACATGCTTATTTAATGTATGGAGAAAATGTTAAAAATACAAAATGATTTTTTTTAATTACACTAAAATATTTCAATTTAAACTAATTATAAAATATCTACTCAATTAATCTGTAAGAATATATGTGATATGGAAAATATAGCACCCTGCCGCGAAGTTTGATCAGGAACACAAGCTTATAGGCCGCGGCCCTCTCAGCACAGGGTGCAACCCTATTCATCACAAGGTGCGACACCCATAGCTCTAACCTTACAGGCAGCATCCCTGTCATTGTAGTTGCTCGAGACTTATATGTCACATGCTCAAGGCATGTGACACAACATACACCTTAGGGGCTAGTCATCTACATCGTGGTCATACCTCCGGCACTCCCGGAACCTTTACAGTCATGTATTCTTCTCTCTCATCTATCTTGTACGCTCATTATAGCATTGTAAACTTGTACATAAACGATATGAATATAATGAGAGGGAGGCATCAAAGTGGACGTAGGCTCTTTTATAGCCGAACCACTCTATATCTTATTTTTTTATCTCTTTTACTTGCTTTATTTACTTATTATGCACTATATACTTGATTTGCTGGTACAAGGGCGACTAGTGGACGATTTCTCGTATCAACAATCTGGCACCGTCTGTGGGAAGCGAGATATTTCAATCTTGTTTCTCTATATTTTTAGTTCTTAAACACACTATTTTACTTGTGGGGATCCTTTGGATCATCGTCTCACATGTAAATAGTGGTTATTGAGCTCTATTTTATATTTACACCCTTAAATGGGTATTTTATATGTTCAGATTTATTCTTGGGTCTTCATTTTATGACTTTAGATCTATTTTACATACCTCTGTGACATCATTTCATCTAGATAGTGCTGAAAAGCATGATGGGCTTTAGCCCCGAAAAGGTGAATGGTTAGGGAAGGATTGTATTTACTCCAATTTTTACTGTTCTCGACCTATGATCTAGGGTTTATCATTGAAACTGTGTCATTTTGTGCACCGTGAGGCTATCCTCTCATTAACAGACCCTGGTAGGTATGCTCTCCATATGTTGGGGGAGAAAAACTCAGTCTCTAGGCTTAAAATTTTGGGATTGCCCCCTTCGCTTCCTAGGAGGGGATGCGACCGGGAAATTCAAATGCCTTTGTGACCGCGTCCTCTACTAGTGTGGGTGCATTACAGAAGCTTCCAAATATTAGGGAACGGACTCAGATGGTCTCCAGCTCAACCTTGATATATATCATACATAGGCCACGGCAGTGCACTTATGTTCCTTACTGGTCGCGGTCTCAGCAACAATACCTTGCAGCAGTGCAAATGCTGCATCCCAATTTCTTACTTGGTTACTCCAATATTTATGAGATTACTCACTTATGTTAGTTTTATCTCAGATTATATATACTTTGTAAAGACTAACAAAAGCAGAAAATGGAAGGAGAATCCAGCGTGAGCACAGAAGTCAGAGGTGAGATTCTATAGTTGTATAATCACCTCAACCATCTCTACGATAGCCATGCCTCACTCCAGACCCAAGTCCTACTTTTTAACTCAAAGGGCCCTCATGATTGAAGTCGTAGCCTCACCCAATGTGGGTGTGGCACCCATGATCATTGTTGCCGTAGCTCCATAAGTTCCATCCAAGGAAGTGTCCCGTCTAAAAGCACTAGCCGCAGAAGGCAAGGCCGCGGCCACGGCCCTAAAAAATGAGAATGAAGAAGGCAGAGAGGAGATCTAAGGCCTACATTCCGTTGGCCTTCCCGATTGAAGAAATATTTGAGTTAATCAAAGAGGACAAGCTGTTGAGGTGGCCAGAAAAGCCGAGGGTTCCACCCCCACAAGAGGAACAAAGCTACTTGGTGAAGATTCCATCCGGCTATACTCTGAAAAATGAAATTGAAAGGCTAATTGGCAAAGGAATGATGCAGAGGTTCCTCACAGATGCTTAGGGGATGCATCCTTGCCTGATGGGCCATACTTCCCTTATCTTTATGATTTAGTTTGTATCTCCTTTCGTTTATGTTCATAGTGAACATTATCTTTTATTTCATTCTGACTTTTTATGTCTATGTTTATGAGAATTAATGAATATAATACTTTAATTTCTCGATTCCATTGAATGATATCTTATGATAGACTTCTTGTATTAAGAAGATTTTATATGGAGACATCGAATTATATCGGGAATAATTATATTCAAATAGGCTCACAATGCCCGCAATGGCGCCTGATTATATGAAGTCAAATGATAATTTGAAATAGCAAAAGCAACTATTGAGAGCGACAGGGACGTTAACTTATAATTCCGCATATGAAGACTATATCCCAGCATATGATAGCTACATTCTCGAAAGCGATTATTAAAAAGTGTTATTAGTTGTGAGGGCCTCCAATACCCGTTCTGAGCTTTTGAGATGCGTCATTAGCAGCGAGGGCCTCCAATGCTCGTTCTTAGCTTTCGGGATGCGTCATTAGCCTGGGGAGGTTACCCCTGAAAAACATCATTAACTTGGTGGATACGAGACTAAACATCATTATCTTGGCGATCTCATTTCATCTCGGGGAATCTTCAAAATACCTAGGCCGGGAAGGCCTGAAAATAACCCACAGGGGCTGAAGACTGAATTGTCTACGGATAATCCTATATTTGAAGGGGCCAAAGACTTAATTATTTGTGGATAATCCTATTGTATCCTGGGAAGGCTTTATAATACCTAGCCTATGGGGGATGATAATAACCCAATCGAAGTGATTAAAGGAAAGCCGTGAAAGGCAATCGAAGCGACTAAAGGAAAGCGGTGAAAGGCAATCAAAGCGACTAAAGGAGGTTGTGTTTTTGTGATCACTAAGCATGCCAAAGCTACAAAAGGATGGATTCAATTTCCTGAAGGGCTAGAAAGGTGCCACAACCTTATTAGTATGGCTACAGCCATTAAGTGAATTCAGTCAGAAGACGCGGTAGATAAGGGCACGCAGGATTATTAACCTGCCACATACCTGTTCAGGAAAGCAAGAGACGTTAGGATTAAGTTACAATCATAAAGCTACAACATATGGGATTCTAACACTTAAAAGTGCCGCATCCCTGTTCAAGAAGAGACTGCAACCACTATCAAATATGCAAGATTGCAACAATATAATCAGAATACAAGTGTAAAGTCCAAGGTGAAGAAATCTAACAGCAGCCTATGTGAAGAAGACATTTATACTACAAGTGTTGCGGCCTTAATATATTAGTTCTATAAGTTCAATCAACCAGGCAAGCAAAACAGGGAAATAAGAAAGCTAATAGAAAAGGAAGCAGAAAGTCAACATTAAAAGTGGCCGCAGCCTTGATAATAAAGTAGGCAGCCAAAAATCTTGACAAATATTAATGTTAAGATTATAGATAACAAAAAGATAGGCAACAAAAAGAAAAAGAGGGATGCAGCCCTAAGATTCAGCATCATCAACTTCATCTCCCTCTTCTCCCTCCGTAACCGTTAGGGTCTCTTCATCAGCTGCCGTTGCCTCAGCCTCTGCCCTCAGCCTGGATTTTTCCCCTATTGTGGCCTTGATCTCAGCCAAGCATTCCTAGTGCTTAGCATCAGTAAGACCCCAGGCAAGAATTATCTATTTAGATTCTGGGAAGTTTTTTATAACTCTACGCCCGAGCTCTTGGTAGCCGCGGAGGTAGGCCCTATTATTGATAAGGAAGAAGTCTCTAGACCCCTTGAATGATTCCACTGTGCTATCAATAGACAATTGAAGGGCCACACCATGATCCTCTTCTATCTTCTTGACCACTACAACATGGGCTTCAGCATCCTTGGTAGCCTTGTCTTTCAATTCCTCATACTTCTTCAACAGAAGTTCAAGTTTGCTGTTGGCAAACTCCACAGCCTTGGCAGCTTTCGCATTCTAGCTTTGAAAAATTTGAAGTGACTCCATGGCCTGATGAAAATTTTCCTCAGCTTCCCCCTTGGCTTTGATGGTAGCTTTGAGGTCCATCCTAGCGGCCTGGAGAGTCACGACAACAGACTTTTTACCAGCTTCAAATGAAGAACTCCTTGCGCTCTCCAAGTCAGTGGCATATACCTTCTCTGCGGCCTATTTCAGCTTATACAAGGCCTCATAATTACTTTTTAGATTAATCATGATGTCCGCGACCCGAAAAGAAAATGAGTTAGGAGCAAGGTATGGGATACGGATATAGAGCTGAGAGTATTTGCAATTACCCTCAAAATACTGTGGAGACTATATTCCTCCAGGTCGTCGTGGTCCTCATCCACGAGCCTATCAAGGCCCGCGGCGTCTGAAACCCTCTGCATCCTGCGGGGAGACCTTGCAGTCATGTCTCAAGATGATTCAGGGTTGGGTTGACTAAGTAGTGTCCGCGGATGGCCATCAATATCGACACTGGCGCAGCACTGGGGAGGCGCCAAGTTGGCATTTATTACGATAATTGGTGGTGGGGTTGAGTTTTAATCGATTGGACCATCACTGGTTGACATCAGCCCCTATGTGGCTAAATTGGACCCAATATCCTCATCGAAAGTACCCTCAGGCCTCTCATGAGGATCCAACTCCCCAATTTGTAGTTGGGGTGCGACAAAGACAATTGATTCCGCGGCGTGATGTTGGGTCGCGACAGGTGGATTTTGTTCGCTAAAAGGAACTGCGGCTGGAGCCTTGGTCTTGGAACTCTTTCTCTTTCTGTGCCTAGTAGTGTTATTAAGGACAGTTGCGTCCTCATCCATCTCTACTAGTTGGGCAGGAAAAATCTCCCTATCAACCTCCTCACCTAAAAGAAGAAATGTAACAATAAATATCTGAAGTTTAGAAAATAATTATAGCGGAACAAAACTGTTGATAGAATTATTACCTCCCACAGACATCTCTTTTGGTATGGATTTGCTTGGGAAGTATCCTGGTTCAAATACAGAGGCAGAAGTTACAAGAACGCTAAATTTCTTCTCCTGAGCAGGAACTGCCGCGGCCTTGGCAACTCTTTGCTCTTACCACTTGCGAACTGCAGAAAACAATACAAAGGTTAGTAAAGAAGCAAACTGGAGAATAATATGAAATTATAAAGAGGGGACGTGGATGTAATTGAAAATATACGTAGCTTGGAGGGACACCCCCATTATCGCGGTATCCTAAACGATTTATCCCTCTCGCTCTCCTTAGGGTGATCTCCCACCCTTCTCCAGAGATGCAGAAATATTTCCCCTTCTAGTTCTTTACAATGGTAGGCCTCCCAGAGTAAAGTGTCTCTTCCCTATCGTGGATAAAGAAGTAGTAATACCCAACAAACGTTACTCGAGTTTTCCTTCGAGCGGTAGAAGTGGAAAAACTCCGCGGGAGTAATATCTCTTTCGAATTGATTCTCCCATAACATGATGGCTGCAAGAATGGCCCTCCAGACATTGGGATGTAATTGGGTTAGGGATAATATCATTGTTTGAAAGATTCTTCTGATGGGAACTAGGACAGGAAGCCACAGACCATAAATGAAAGCGTGTAAAGGGAAACAGACCCCATCGTCAGTAAGGGTCGTGTAGGGCCTTTGCTTTGCGGTAGGTGCTAAGTACATCAAGCCCTCAGGAAACTCGAAGGCCTTAGATACTTGATCAACCCATTCTTAGGTCATAATGCTGCGGATGTCAAGTGCAGCAAGAGGCCTCTCAGTCCTCCCAGATGGTCCAGCTGGTTCATTCCTAACATTAGTAGCACCCCATGCTGCGGCGTTATCTTCTACGTCCATTAGTTGGTTACTTGGGTTGGCTTTCTCTTCCATTGACGTGGTCTCAAAATCCTTCCTACAAGAAGAATTCGCACAGTCTGAGTCTAGTACTATATAGTTGTGGAAATCCTTTAGTTGGCAAGGCCCTATTGACTTCAAAGGACACACGAAAGGAAGTTCAGGAGGAGAGGATCCAAAATTTTTTGCCCAAAAGCCTCTCAAAAATTCATCTCGGTCAAAGTTTATATGGCTGCAGCAGTACCTAAAAAGCACAATTCGCAGTTAGGTGTCGTAGCCAGTATGGTATTGAGGCCTCTCAGAAGCCGCGTCTAGTGCAATGATGTATCAAGTTGCGGATGAACAAGAAATATTAGGCCAAGTGGGAAAAGTACACCAAAGGTTGGGTTTTAAGGCCCTAAAAGATAATTATCGCCACGGCATATTGATTTGAGGGAAGATATTATTTTCTTACATGTCGTAGTTATTATGGGCTAAAATACTACTGACTCTAATTTGAGAACCTAAGGAGAATATTGTCAAACTAGTTTCAACATGCCGTAGTCATCAAACTATGGGCTAAAATGCCGCGGAGTCTAAATCTAAGAACCTAAGGATTTACCCTATCAAAAAGAGGCTACAAGCCACAGCTATCACTTGACACAGGCGGCAACTAGGGCTTAAACCAATGTTGGAATGTTGCATGGGTTAAGGGAAGCCCCAGATTACTAAAGGGATATTTTATCATGCTGTGGCCACTCACTCAAATAGTTTAGTATCTAATGTTGATTCATTTAAAAATTGAAGACTCAGAATGTGAAGGGTTTATTCAAGAAAGCAAGAATAGTTATATGATTTCAACGTGATCCAACACAAATACATGCAATATGATCCAAGCAATAAAAGAATTATTCAATCAAAACCCTAAATTTCTATCAAACAGTTGGTTTTTTTTCTCAGAAACAGATTTAGCAGCTATATTCAATAATCAAATAGATTAGAATTGATTTTTAAACGAGTTTAATTCTTAGAAATTGACAGATGTATGAGTTTAATTCATATCAGTCAGGTGGAATTTGTCTCAGAAAATATGAAGCTAGTACACAAATGGGTATAAAATGAGAGAGATGGTTGGAAGATTACCTGGAAATGAAGAAACAACCAATACTCAGCCTCAAACCACCTTCAACCACCACTCACAGCTGCTAGAGATCTTCGAAAAATGCAAGGAGACAAACGCGCAAAAATTCGCTCTCGATATACTCTCACAGATTTGGGAAACATAGTGAAGTCCACGATCGGTACAATTTATATAAGAGGGCACAAGAAGATAAAGCATCGCCTTGGAAATACCGTAGCACCTTGAGAAGACTTGATTACTCATCCACATCCCCAATCACTAGGTCTTGGCACTATAACTTGGGGGCTTATTGACATGAAAAATATAACACCCCGTCGCGGAGTTTGATCAGGCACACAAGCTTATACGTCGCGGCCCTCTCAACACAGGGTGCGTCCCTATTCATCACAAGGTGCGGCACCTAGAACTCTAACCTCACAGGCCGCATCCATGTCATTATAGTTGCTCGAGACTTATATGTCATGTGCTCAAGGCATGTGACACAACATACACCTTGGGGGCTAGTCATCTACATCGTGGTCATACCTCCGGCACTCCCGAAACCTTTACAGTCATGTATTCTTCTCTCTCATCTATCTTGTACGCTCATTGTAGCATTGTAAACTTGTACATAGACGATATGAATATAATGAGAGGGAGGCATCAAAGTGGACGTAGGCTCTTTTATATCCCAACCACTCTATATCTGATCTTTTATCTCTCTTACTTGCTTTATTTACTTATTACGCACTATACACTTGATTTGCTCATACGAGGGCAACTAGTGGATGATTTCTTGTATCAACAATATAATAATAAAACATTATAATATTATAATAATAACATAAAGGACCCAATTTAAAAAATTATTACAGCCTCAATTAGGTTTGATTTGTCCATGTCCTCAACACGTGTGTTGGGGAACCGCATATCCCAACATGTCCTAGATTATGTAATGCCCTAGCTCGTATTTATGGGTTACTCATGATAAACCCCATCTGACCGAGCGTTAGTTGTGAAGTGTAATGAAATAACCTATATAATGTTGCTAGTCCAGTTTTATTAAATTAATGTTTAACTTGTTTGCATGCAATTTCCATTTTAAATCAAGCTATGCGAGGGACCCATGGGAAGCATCCTCATAATCCAAGCATACAGAGCTACTAACGTTAAATAAGAAGAATATTTACCTTCATAACGCTCTCAAAATACGAAAATGCACCCAACGTTCCATAACAAAGACGAGGCAATGATCCGAAATAATATGGCACCCCGCCTATTCTAATTCTAGGTGATTAGTCCATTATTAAATTAAACATGAATCATTAATGGTTTCATTCTTAACATCACTGTTGAAACATAAATATATTACTAATACTCTAATGGCCCGGTTTCAAAATTTTAATCTTTTTATTAACATGCAATAGATTTAAATTAATAAACCACATTCACCATTCCAGTAAACAATGACATAAATGCTAAAACAACTGAGTAAATAATTGTGTCTGGAATAAACACTTTAGCCTGAAATCCACATACAATAGAGTCCAAAAATAAAACCAATCCACAAACTGGAAATAAAATAGAAGTTCAATATCTATGAAATAATAGCTAACTAAATATGGGCAACATGCTTGACTGAGATAACTGGATGGTAAAGAGGAACTGATAAAGGTGGATTATTAGTCACGAATATTTCATATACGCACTCGTTATCTTTATGCACTATAGAACTTTTTGTGTTCCATATGCTTATATTTATGCTCGTTAACTAGACAATCTCGGTTTTGGATATATATATATATATATATATATTCTTTGCAGGGCTTAATTGAGTTGTTGTAGGTTTTGGAATGCTTAAAGTGAGGATTGGTTTCATTTCGAAGAAGTTACAACATCGAACTCAACTTCAAGGGCATTTTAGATATTTCACACTTCATCTCTGACTATGTGCAATTCTAAGAAAGTTTATTTCATTGAGTTAGCTTCGCATGACCATAAACAACACGTGATTTGGAGTTCAGACAAAAAAGTTATAAGCGTTTCCATTTTGTACTTTTCCTCCCATATAAAGACCAAAGAAGGCCAGAAAATAGGGGACCGGTCGACCGGCCTTGGGACCCTAGTTGACCAGTGATTGTATATATGCCCACTATTGAAGACAACGCCTAGACATGCTCAACCAAATCGATTTGGTGCAATTCCGAATGGATTGTATTTTGTTCAGCATCGAAGATCTCCCTTTCCGAATCGATTTGGGGCCAGCAGAATCGATTCGGTTTGGTTCAGCCAACGAGATTTTTGCTATTTTTTTCTTTTTTCTTTATTTATTTTTCAACTTACTATATAAACAAGCTTTGGTTTGTTTTGTAAAATATTTAGATATATATTATTTTCTCTTTCTTTATTAGTTAGGTTATGGAAGCTAGGGTTTGGAGGTGGTTTTGGGTGTGCTATTTTCTCCCTCCTAGGGTTTACCCATGTAGGTTGTATAAGAACATTATACATCATCTTCTCCATCAATTCAAGCTTCCATTTCTTTATTTATTTCTTTGTTGTTTATTTACTTTATTTGTAACTTAGGTTTATTGCTTTCATTTATTTCTTGCATTTAAATACATGTCTTCCATTATGTTGTGTAGCTAATTTAGCTTAGGTTGTGATTGATTTAACTCACCTTGGTTTTAATGGGTTTCTTTGCTTTGGTGATGGAGTTCATGTATTTAATTCGATTGGGTTGTTCTTTTTATTACGCTTAGGAGATTTAATGGGGTATATCATGTATGCTCCGTATTTACAACATTGCGTGTGTAATTTTCGGGGTATTTATTGACGCCAAAATCATATTATGCTTTTATGCAAATTAAAGGGGTGACAACTCTAGATTTAATTGATTGTTGAAATGAGACCAAATCTTACTAAATTCGAAGTCCCATTTAACCATTTATACACATTAAATCGAGGTGAGGGATCTTAGTCGCAACCTATAGTTTTTATTCCCTTTTTGTAATCTTAGTTTAAATACACATGCCTAGATTACCTTTTCTTTTGGTTAAAGTTTCTCTTTTACACTTTTATTTAGAAGTAATAAACCAATTAAAGTCTACTAACTAGTCTCTGTGGATTTGATATCCGGACTGGCCGTTGTACTCCATTAAAAGAGTGTTGTAAATAGTCTAGGTTTTTGCATAGCAGTGGGGGCCGAGCATAATGAATGACGTGTATCTTTATACACTTGCATCGCGATAATTTTCCCTTGTTATCAGTGGAAGCGTCTACTATAGAGGTCCTGCAATGTCCATAACAATTACAACACGTCTAATAAGAATGGGCTCCTAAGATGGTCGTCCATGTGGCTTGACACCTAAAAGGTTTTTACAAAAATAGATTTGAAACGGTTCAGAGCCCAAGAAAATAGTTTGAAAATATTTTTACAAATATTTAAAATGCATTAAGAGCAGATATTGTATTCATGTTAACTTCCCTCACTTGATATCCTCACCTCTCAGGCCCAACGTATTCTTTTAAACCAACCTAGTTACGCTACCCCGCCTAACTGCTTTGTATTAAGTCTCTCCTTGCCTATTAATTCGTTGAGCTCACCCATATTGCCCATACAATACGTTACCGAATTTCCAAACCCCTTTAGCTCGTGAAAGTCACCATTTATGTATTAAGTTTCCACATACTTAGATTACTTTAGATATCATTTCCTATCTTATCTACTAATGCATATGCAGTAGGATAAATCACACGTATGTGTGTGTGTGTGTGTGTGTATATATATATATATATATACAAACCTCTTATAATATTATCGAATATTGCATCCCCTGGTGAAGGCCCATGATGCATGCATACTCTGCAATAGAGTCCTGGTACATCACGTACTTAGTAAAGGACTTCCGGTTCGTAATCACTCTCGAACCATAGATTCACAATTCACACAGTTTGGAGGCGAACATAGTTCTAAACCTTTGGTCTACATACACACCTAATGAACTCAAATGATCGGTCACAATATTATATACACAAATAGTGCTCAACCCTAAGTTCTATGTACCGAGGTACAAGTATAAAATTCCCCCAATGAGCTCATCGGGATAAGATTGTCCACGATGCGGAACATTCCGTGATAGTAGGTATCCTAGGTATGTTCACACATAAGAGTCAACACAATAAGTATTCACACAACCTATATATATATATTCAGTATAGGTATACATGCAATCTATAATATATCTCATACATAGTATATAACTCTAAAAAACTCTACGTATTATTAATTTACCATTATACTTCTCATCGTATATTCCCGAGTGTCGAAGGGTCCAAATTATCCTTCAAACTTGTTTCAGTAGTTATAATATCTCTCTACTACTAGTCTAGTATTGGGGTCACTCATGCTCTTCGTGACCCATTATAATTTGCGTAACTCATAAGATATCAAAATACACTTAATAATCCCTTGCCTTAATTCTCCTCATTGGGGTAAACTCAACCCTACTTTATGTTTACTGAAATTACAATCTCCCTCATTAACATTTAAAAATGTTCCAAAACTCTCCGAAATTTATTCACAAGTTCTAGGATTAAACAATGGAATTTTTCCAAATTATGTCAAACGGAATTGATTTACCCAATGGCCGAATCAATTCGCCTTACCAAATCGATTCGCCCTTGGGACGAATCGATTCAAAATTTACAGTTCGTCTCCTTCGTTCTAATGTTATGGTTTTCACAATTTTTTATTATCAAAACCTTCTTGATACATTACCAAACTCCCAACCAAGCCTACTAGATCCTATAACAACATTTATAAATGATTTCTAACGTACTCAAAACATTAAATCACTAAGGGGAGTCATATAAATCGAATAAATCCTTCACTTTAATTCCAAACACTAGATTTTTCTTTTCATTCAATAACATTAACAAAACTCAAATTTCTCAATTATTATCATCACATACATTTTGATTTCGTTTTCTTTTCACATAGGGATTCAATCTATATTCAAAACCTACTTAAGATCATGAATTAAGTTTCCAATTTAAGCCATAATCATTTATTTATGCAAATTATCCAATCCTACACTAACATGGATAGTATATGCACTCAAATTTTGTAAGATAAACCTTTGCCTAGAGTTTTTACGTCTGAATTGTGTAGAAAAGTGGTGGAGTTGTCTTGCCCACCTTCCGATCTAAACTCTAGTGGTAGTGGTGGTGCAAAAATGGTGTGAAAATCCTTGGGAACCTTCACCTCCCTCCTCTAATGGCCTCTTTTAGATTTTCTAACTGCTAACCCTAACCCCCTCAACACATAGACTGATGTAAACATATAAAATTCGTAGGTCCCTTTTCTCTAAAAAAACAAAAGGCCAAAATACCCCTCCGGGGTCCCAACCTAACCTAAAAATGCCCTAGGACCCAATCCAAACCTCTGAGTACACTTTTGTTTTTAACTATTTTGACCCTTCCGAATGCACTGGTGCACTTGAAATGACCATTTGGATAACCCAGAAAAAATCATATTTTATTTTATAAATTAAAGTCCCCAAACGATTGACACGCGCGTCCCGACTAAATTACCGTACCCGCCGTATTTCTCAGTTACGACAATCATAATATATTCTTACTAACTCATTCACTAAGTAATACTCAATATAATTCTTACAAATAAATATTTACCCTTGCCTCGCTAATTAATATTTATTTTAAATCAAATTATTTTCCCATTTTTATTTAATTAATCCCAGTATAAAAATCATTAAAAAAAATATGGGGTGTTGCATACTTCCCCCATATTAATGGAATTTCGTCCCAAAATTCAGAAAAATACCTAGTATGAATAACTCTGGATAGTTGTCGCGCATATCATCCTCACACTCCCAAGTAGACTCGTCGGCATCATGCTGCGCCCACTAAACATGTACAAGTGGAACTACTTTCAACCTCAGCCTCCTGTCACTAAGGTCTAGGATAACAACTGATCTCTCCTTGTATGAAATACTGGGCTGCAAATTAATCTCCTCCAATGCGATGTGAGTGTGAGCTAACTCATCCCGAAGATATTGCCTTAGCGAAGAAATGTGGAATACATCATGAATTTAATGCAAGTGCTCCGAAAATCCGAGTCTATATGCAATTGGCCCAATCCGCTCAATGATAGGGAATGTCCCCACATATCTTGGTGCCTACTTCCATTTCTTCTCGAACCTCATTATACCCTTCATAGGAGATACACGTAGTAACACCTGGTCCCTAATATTAGACTCAAGGAAGAACTACCTGACATCAGCATGACTCTTTTGTCTATCCTAAGCTATCCGTATATGACTCCAAATTTTCTCAATCTTGGCCAAAGTATCCTGAATCAACTCTGATCACAGTAGTTTGTTCTCCCCCACCTATAACCAAGAAAAGGGGAAATGACAAGGTCTACCGTACAATGCCTCAAATTGTGCCATGCCAATAGTAAACTGATAGGAGTTATTATATGCAAACTCTATCAGTGGAAGATACTGCTCAACCTCCACTGAAATCAAGGATACACATCTGTAACATATATTCTAACATCTGATTCGTCCTCTATGTTTACCCATCCATCTATGGGTGATCGGCCGTGCTCAATCGCAACCTCCTAAAAACTCTCCCAAAAATGAGACGCGAAGATCTTATCCCTGTCGGACACGATATCGAGTGGTACCCCATGTAGTCTCACTATCTCAGTGATGAAAATCTGGGAATACTATCATGTGGTACAATCTGTTCGAACTAGCAGAAATGGGCCACCTTAGTCAATCGATCCATTATTACCCAAATGAAATCGTGACCCCTTTGAGATGTAGGCAACCCAGTCCACTATTACACCATAAACTGGGGTGTGATGATCATAACTGACATGAATGATCTAGAAAACTGAATCCTGGTGACCTAGCTCCTTCCATTTTCCCTTCCAAACCTCTGCCACATCCCCCATTGGCCTATGTCTCAACGCGTCTGCCACCATGTTAGCCTTTTCTGGATGGTACTGGATGTCAAATTTATAATCCTTCACAAATTCTAGCCACTTACGTTGACGCATATTCAACTCTCTCTTAGTGAATAAGTACTATAATGACTTATGATGTGTGAATAGGCAAAACTTCTCCCTCAGAAGGTATTGCCTCTAAATCCATAGTAAACACGGCTGACACTAACTCCAAGTCGTGGGTGCAGTAATTCCTCTCGTGAGGCTTAAGCTTGTGAGAAACATAAGTTATAGCATGTTCCTCCTACTGTAGCACACCTTCAAGCCTCTGTAGGGACGCGTCAATAAAAATAAGATACTCCACTCCCATCCTAGGCAGTGTGAGAACTAGTGCTGAAGTCAACTTGTCCTTTAAATCATCTAAAGATAACTGACAAGCGTCATCTTAGATAAACAGTACCTCTTTGCGAGTCAAGTTGGTCAACGAACTCACAATCTTAAAAAAAACTGAATAAATCGTCATTAGTACCCGTTTAACCCCAAGAAACTTCGCACCTTCGTCGGTGTCGTGGGATGTCCCTACTCCCTCACCGCTGACACCTTACTCAGATACACTAATATTCCCTTGTCAGATACAATATGACCTAAGAACGGTACCTCATACAGCTAAAATTTGCATTTTTTGAACTTATCATACCACTGATGCTCGCGCAATGTCTGCAAAACCCTACGAAAGATGTTTTCCATGCTCCTCCTCGGTCCGAGAATAAATCGGGACGTTATCAATAAAGACAATGACAAATTGATGTAATAACTCCCTGAACACCCTATTCATCAAGTCCATAAACACCACCGGCGTGTTGGTTAGCCCAAATGGCATCACCCGAAACTCATAAGACAGATACCTTATGAGAAAGGTTGTCTTAGATACGTCTTGCTCCCGACTGCACAACTGGTGGTACCCGGGTCTCAAATCTATCTTAGAGAATTAGGCAAATCCTCTTAACTGGTTGAATAAGTCATCAATTTGGGCAATAGATATTTATTTAGTATCGTGACTTTATTCAACTCCTGGTAATCCACACATAGGTGTAGAGATCTATCTCTCTTCTTAAATAACAGCACTAGGGAAAACTAAGGAGAAGTGCTCATATGAATAAAACCCTTTCCAAAATGATGCTCAATCTGATCCCGTAGCTCCCTCATCTCTATAGGAGCCATATGATAAGGCGCACAAACTATTAGTTGAGTGACCGATGCTAAATAAATGAAAAACTCTATCTCTTGTCTATGCGATAATTTCGATATCTCCTAAAATACATCAACGAACTCACACAAAATCGAAATCAAATCTAGGGAGATCACTACCCCCTTAGAGGCCTCCTCCTCAATATAGTATAAGTGGGTCGATGATCCTCCTTTGGGATGGGGCATCGCCACTAAGAACATCTCTTGGACATGAATTGCAAACAAGATGCTCCTACTGTAACAATCAATCATGGTCTAATACGCTGCTATCCAATCCATGCCAATGCTTCTAGAAAATCCATGCCAATAATGGCGTCGTACTCTAACATATCTAATATGAGCATATCGACGGGCAAAACAAGTCTCCCAATGTCTATTCTCACACCTCGAAAAATAAAGAAGATAAGTGTCCCACTACCAGTGATGAGTGTACGCACGTGACTGTACTATCGGTCGTGCCTAACAATCCTACGACTCGTGCAAATCTAATGGCTATAAACGAGTATGAAGCCCCAATGTCAAATAAGATACTCCCTGAAGTCCCATGTATAAGAAACTTACCTTAAACTGCGGGTGAAGCCTGTGGAACTGTGGCCTGGTGGACATTGTAAACACGCCCATAATGTAACTACCCCTGCTGAGGTGGGGTTACTGGGATGATTGGTACAATAGGCAGTGCTGGTGCTAGTGTTGGTGCTGGGAGAGCGGTAGGAAAAATAGGCCTCTAAGGTTTCCTGATGAGCGCCCTGCTGCTGTGGAACCCTACCATTATCAAGAACATCTGGGTATTTGTGGCCATTCCTGTCACATATAAAACATTTTTGAGTGAAATTTCCTCCTCTCTGGACCTACTGGCTACTACTACATTTCTATTAGCCCAGTTGGCCCTGCTAAAAACCCTGCCAGCCCTGTTGGCCCTGCTGACCCTGATGGCCATGCCTAAATCCACCATGCCCTTCCTGAAATCTCCTGATCGAAGCCGCTTAGAAGAATCCCCCTGCTGGGAAGCCTACTCACCCTGTCTCGTCTGAGTCTTGAGTCAATTATGCCCCATTGGCAGTGCCACCCCCTATCCTGCCCTGCTGGTTGGACTCTCCTGCATGCTTACATGCTTTCATGTGGAAGCAGTGATCCTGACGATGAAGTAAAATGACATTTAACACATCCGTATACGTTTTCAGAGAAGAATTACCCAAGAAATGTTGTCGGATCCTCCAGGTAAGACCATTAACAAAGAGTTGTATCCTTTTTTCCTCTGTGCTCACCTCCTTCGGTATAAAATTTACCAACCGAGTGAATTCATCCGTATAGTCATCCACTGTCCTTCATTCCTGGGGACATCTAGGAACTTCTGCCTCATCTTTATCTGGATCGCAGATGGAAAGTACTTTATTTTTATAACTCCTAAATAGGAATGCTATCCGTCTCCTGTTCGGTGGTAACAAACTCCCACCACTGTAAGGCGACCCCCACTAAGCTTAAAAGTTGCTAGTATCCATATCTGTATATTAGTTCACTCGTACATCCGTAAATGCCGGATGTTCTTCTTCTATTGGCCAGAAACATCAACATCTGAGCTTATCTAAAACTCGGGAGGATGGTCCTTCTAAAAGTCATCTCCGACTCACTCATAGGCAGAAGGAAACGAGTGTGTCTGGTCTGGTGCTACAACCTGCGACTAATGTGGAACTTGTGGTGTCTTCTTAGCAATTGTGGTCAATGCTACATTAACTGCCTGGGCAACAATAGTGGCAACCTTAGTAGCATTCAGAGTCCCCCGTGCCTGAGTTAGCTGCGGCTTGGGTTGTGCATCTCTGAGGGCTTGTGGTGCACATCTGGGTGGGATCTGAAACGAAAGAGGATCTCTAAAAGTCCAAAGTTCAATATATCTCAAAAGAGCTGAAGATGTAAATGCGTAATCATGAATGCAACAATCCCAATAGTAGGGCTCTATATTAAGAAAAACGCTGCATTAGAAACGTGACAAGTCCATACAGTGCTAAGGACACTAGAACCTGATGTTCTGATACGATCTGTGACACCCCGTCTATTGTAATTCTAGGTGATCAGTCCATTATTAAATTAAATAGGAATCATTGATGGTTTCATTCTTAGAATCACTGTCAAAATATATTACTAATAACATAATGGCCCGGTGTCAAAATTTTAATCTTTTTATTAACATGCATATATTTAAATTAGTAAACCACACTTACCATTCCAGTAAATAATGGAATAAATGCTAAAAAAACTGAATAAATAAATGTGTTTGGAATAAACATTCCAGCCTAAAATCCACATACAATAGTCTATAAATAAAACCAATACAATAATTGGAAATAAAATATAAGTCCAATATTTTTAAAATGATCGCTAACTAAAGATGGGCGACATGCCCGACTTAGATAACCGAATGGTGAAGAGTAATTGATAAAGGTGGAAGCCTCTACTACCGAGGTACTGAACGTCCATAGCAGCTGCAACACGTCCAATAAGAATGGGCTCCTAAGTTGGGCATCCCTCTAGCTGGACACCTAAAAGGTTTTACAAAAATAGATTGGAAACGGGTCAGAGCCCAAGAAAATAATTTGAAAATATTTTTGCAAGCATTGAAAATGCATTAAGAGCGGATATTGTATACATGTTAACTTTACGTTCTCTCACTTGAGATCCTCACCTCTCAACTAATGTGCAAGCCTAACTTATTCTTCTAAACCAACCTAGTTACGCTACCCTGCCTAACTAGTTTGTATTAAGTCTTTACCTGCCTATTAATTCGTTGTGCTTTCCGTATTACCCATACAATGCGTTACCAAATTTCCAAACCCCTTTAGCCCATAAGAATCACTAGTTACGTTTTAAGTTTCCACATACTTAGATTACTTTAGATATCACTGTCTATCTTATCTACTAATGCACACGTAGTAGAATACATCATATTTATACACACACACACACACACCACTCTTGTAATATAATCAAACACGACATCCTTATATGAAGGCCAGCGATGCGTACAAACTCTGCTATCGAGTTCGCATAAATCACGTACTTAGTAAACGACTTCTAGTTCGGAATCACTCTCGAACCATACATTCACATTTCACACAATTTGGAGGCCAACATAGTTCTAAGTCTTTGGGCTACGCACACACCTAATGCACCAAAATGATCGGTCACACTATCATATACACAAATATTGCTCAACCCTAAGTTTTATGTTCTGAGGCACAAGTATAAAATCCCCCAAATGGGATCATCAGGATACGATTGTCCATAGCGCAGAACCTCCCGTGATACTAGTTATGTTCACACACATAAGAGTTCACAGAATATGTATTCACACAACATATATATATATATATATATATATATATATATATATATTCAGTATAGGTATACATGCAACCTATAATATATCTCATGCATAGCATATAACTCTCAAATATCCTATGTATTATTAATTTACCATCATACTTCTCATCGTATATTCTCGAATGTTTTCCACAACTCGAAGGGTACCAATTATCCTTTAAATATGTTTCAGTAGTTACAATATCTCTCTACTACTAGTCTGGTCTTGAGTTCACCATCCTCTCCGTGACCCATTCTAATTCGCGTGAGCTTATAAGATATCAAAATACACTTAATAATACCTTACCTTAATTCTCCTCAATTGGGGTAACCTCAACCCTACTGTGTGTTTACTGAAATTATAATCTCCCTCATTAACATTTAAAAACATTCCAAAACTCTCCGAAATTTATTCACAAGTTCTAGGCATAAATAAGGGAATTTTTTCGAATTCTGGCAAATCGAATCGATTCGCCCAATGGCAGAATCGATTCGAAATTGTACACTTCGTCTCCTTCGTTCTACTATTATTTCACCATTTTCGATTATCAAAGCCTTCATGATACTTTCCCAAACTCCCAACCAAGCCTATTAGACCCTATAACAACATATATAAATGATTTCTAACGTACTAAAAACATTAAATCATCGAGGGGAGTCATGTAAGCCGAATTAATACTTCCTTTTAATTTCAAACCCTAGATTATTCTTTTCATTCAATAACATCAACAAAAACTTAAATTTCTCAATTATTATCATCACATACATTCTGATTTTGTTTTCTATTCACATAGGGATTCAATTTACATGCAAATCCTACCCAAGATCATGAATTAAGTTTCCAATTTAAGCCATAATCATTTATGCATGCAAATTATCCAATCCTACACTAACATGGATAGTACATGCACTCAAATTTTGCAAGATAAACAATTGCCTTGATTTTATAGTTCTAAATTGTGCAGAAAAGTGGTGGAGTTGTCTTTCCCTCCTTTCGATCTAAACTCCGATCGTGGTGCAAAAATCATGTGGAAAGCCTTGGGAACCTTCACCTTCCTCTTCCAATAGCCTCTCTTAGATTTTCTAATTGCTAACCCTAACCCCCTCAACACATATACTGATATATACATATAAAATTCATAGGTCCCTTTTCTCTAAAAATCCAAAAGGCCAAAATACCACTTCGGGGTCCCGGCCTTACCTAAAAATACCCTGGGACCCAATCCAAACCCTTGAGTACACTTTTCTGACTATTTTGACCCTTCCAAACACTGGTGCACTCGAATGGCCATTTGGATGACCCATAAATAAATTACATTTTATTTTATAAATTAATGTCCTAATACGACTGACACGCGCGTTCTGACTAAATTACCGTAACTGCTATATTTCTCACTCACAACAATCATAATACATACTTACTAATTTATTACTCATTCACTAAGTAATTCTCAATATAATTCTTACAAATAATTATTAACCCTTGCCTTGCAAATTAATATTTATTTTAAATCGGATTAATTTCTCATTTTTAATTTAATTAATCCAAATATAAAAATTATTAAAAAATATGGGGTGTTACATATGCCCAGTGGGAAATTACAACATTCTAACATGGAATCGAATGATAAAAAGAAAACTTTAACACATTATATGTACGTGAACATGCAATTACCATATATATATATATATATATATACTTAAATGCATGAAACCATTTTTATTCCAAAAACATTACATATCCCTATTAATTTACCTTAATCCCATAAATTTTTCTTATTTTTTCTTGACTTGACATTTATTCCCGGATTTAACAAACCCGATTAAATACGTAAAATAAATACACTCTGCTTAAAAAAATATGTCTTTCACCATAATTACCCACTTTACTTGTACCAATCCACGTTAGTATTTTCTTTGAAAATCACCTTTTTAACACATGCAATGCCGTGTTAGAAAATACTTATTCTTCCTTTCAAAACCTTTCATGAACACACACTTATGTTAATTATGGGTTAAATCTCTTTAGGTCGTTCAACTATCTATTTAATCCCTTATCTTTGCCATTTCTTTACCTTATGGACATTGATCAATGTTTCACATTACTTGTCCAATTTATCCTTTATCGGAATATTTATTAATTCATTCAAGTTAGGTTGTATTTTCACCTATTCACCACACAATTCATTTCTTGGCATGTTCCATTTTCATTATCTTTTTCTTGAAATCTTTCAATAACCGCATACTTTAGTGGGCTCCACACCGCCATCTATGCAACCATATGCTCTAGCCAACGATTTTGGGTCTTTCACCCTAGGGCTCTGGGCCCTCCTTAATTATCCCGAGTTCATTCGAGTTCTTATTAATGTATTTTAATATTTTATAAATGTCCTCATTATTCCACTTTTCCTTTTCTCGTCAGAAGTAAAGATCCATAGTTTCATTCCAACTTGTGTTACACTTTAAAAATCATCATTTCTTGTCCTTTACACTTCAGCATTGATTTTATTCCAAAATCATGTTCATTTAGGACCATTTATTTTCAATATTTTTATTTCGTAAAAATAGTTCACTTTACGTAAAATCACCATTTTACCCACTTGTTTCCAGACTTGTCTTTTCCTCCATTTTCACGAATGTTATTTTTCAAATATCATTAAGTTACCCACATTAACTTCTTAAGTTTTTTTTAACACATTAACACTTGAAACATTTGGAGTAACATTCTTCTCAAGTTGGAAATATCTTTATTTTATTACTTTCTTTTCTAAGAAATCCTTGAACATTTAAGACTATTTTGTAAGAAAATACCATTTTCCTTATTATTCATGTAGTCTTAAAATGATACATTTATTACCTTTCCAAAACCCTTTTTTCATGCTTTAAGGAACTAAATTTTCCTTTTCTTTAATAAGACCCTCATTAAACTTGTTTATATGTTCAACAACAAAATACTACAAGTTTATATGCTTAAGAAGATGGATTTTAAGTCCAAAAATCCTATCAAGTGGGTCTAAGACGTGATTTACTCTAGAAATTTCAAATTACTTGCAAAAATATAGTTTTGAAGACTAAAGGAAATTTTTATTCTTCAAAACTTCATCAATGTCCAATTTTATAAAATTTTCATTTTTGCAAGATACTTTAAAGCATAGTTCATGCAGAATATTTTTGACAAACATTATATTCCATAAAATGTTTATTACGAAACTTCTCATATACACCAATTGTTCAACATATTATTTTTCCCAAACCTTTGAAACCATTTATACCAAACCTTAAGAAATTAGTTTCTTACTCATTAAGCACCTTACTCTAACAATTCTAGTTATAAGACTACTAATATGGAAAAAGAATCTTAAACCAAGAATAGACTTTTCCCACTTCAAATGGAATTCTAAAAATGATTGGATGAAAGCGAAGATGATAGTAACCCTCACATACTAAGGTGGCCTCAATGAGATTTCTTAACTCCACAAAGCTTGCCTCCATAAAATCTCCAAGAAAAACCCACTTCAAACTCCATAAATCTTCCATCTTTATCTTCTCTAAAACTCCCAACAATACCTCCAAAATTTGTATCGTGGTCTAAAAATGGTGGAAATATGTGTATAAGGGTCAGATATGGTGGAATACTAGTGGAATATAATGGCATTAGGTGGATACATGGTGGTGACATAGTGGTTCATGGTGGTGGGAAAGGAGAAAATGCTAAAAATGGTGGGGAGACCCTCCTCTCACTTCTCCACACTTCAAATAACCCAAACAAACTTTATAAAACATCCCCAAACCTCAAAATCCCAATTATGCCCAATCTGGGTTCACTAGAACTCGACACCTCATCAATCCAATGGTCCAAAACGTGATAGCACACAAGGGTAACCCGATTTAAAATTTTCTGCAGCGCTTATTCGAACGAGAATGGCCTCTCGTTCGAATGAGAATAGTATCTCATTAAAACGAGCCTTCGTACGACCTTCTAATGAGTTTGTTCAGGTATGCAGTGGGGTCTTGTTCGATCCTCATTCGATATATTCTTTGAACGGCCTTGGATCCTCATTTGAACCACTTAAACCTTATTTGAATGATATTATCATATCGTTTGAATGACCCTGGGTTCGTCCGAACCATCCAGCTTCCATAATTTCTATTTCCACCCAACAACTTCCAACAATTACCATCAAAGCCAAGAAATAATCAAATATAGTAATAAAATTCCATATTGTGATCCAAATCCCAATGGTTCATATGTTTACAATTTATGGAAGGAAAAAATAATAAAAAATTTGGCTGGGGTATTACATTCTTCTCTCCTAAGGAAATTTCATCGTCGAAATTATCGATCTGTCAATTCCTCAAATACATGGGGTTTATCGACTCTTATACTAAGTAAAAAGAATCCTCCGAGATTAAACCATCAAAGTCCTCAATAGCTAAGATCACATCACGTGTCCTTACACGGGGGTTGTCACCAAAGTTCAACATGCGACATGATTTAACGCTCACCATTACGCTAACCCCATCAACATCGCATAATCGACCTCGAGTCTCTATTTTCTTGAGGATCATGATCAATTAAGTCCTAGGACTACCTTACGAATAACCAAAGCATACCTTCACCTCAACCGGTAAAAACCTATCTTATGATCGATACTCACCCGAGAGTGAACCATAATACATCCAATCATCAAATTCATCACTAAGAACCATTTCCAATCTTATGACTAAATATCATGTGTCCTCACAAATTTTTAGGTTATCTACGCACAATTTCGCTTGACCTTCATACTAACCTTACATCACTAATTACTCACTCCAAAGAGTAACACACCAGCCAAATCATCATTGTGCAATCGTCTGACACCTTCAGCTACATCACTCCGATGACCCAGTATTACTCTAGACATCTCACTTTGGAGCACTCATCATGGCAAAGTATTACTGCATGCTAAGTTTCCTTGAGTTCTAACACTATACAACGTCCTCAAGACATCATCCCGCTCTTTACAGCCAAAGCCATTGACTGCCATATCGTCCATTCATAAGGTCACTAACTCTAAGGAAAGAAAATACTATAAACAAATTGTGTGACCGAAAGCCTAGCCATCACACACAGAACTTTGTGAAATAGCAATGACATCTCAAATAGGGGTCACACCCAGTTATCGAGGAGCATTGACCATGCTAGTTCCACCCGTACTCTACTGGGCCAAATCGTTCCGTACCATGACATAGTAAAAATTTGAGCTACCATAATTGTGGAAACACCGATCCTCGATTGTCAAAATTGAAAGGGACATACAAGAGTCAAAAGGAACAAACAACCATTTCGAGAAAATCTCGTCCGCACACATCAAACTATGATTTATGAAAAGATAATGTACGCCACCTGCTTGAAGTCTTATAGCTTCTCCGAGACATTCTCACTGGGTACTATCCTAGCAAAATACCGTTGCTCGAGTCACCAACAATGATTAATCGGGTTACAACCATTTATCCTTGAAAAACAAAAGCAATGCACAAACCTATTATTATTTGGGAAGTCAAACACCACACTTCCCTCCTTAGGGGGAAAGGCGCTCCCCCTTATATCTTTAACACACACATGAACCACCCCTACTGGAGAATGCCTAAAGCATTTGTCAAGATGATCTTTTCCACATCTTTAGTGATGTCGTGACTAACCCAACACACTTAGATTGTTGTCATACTATGACCACATCCTAATGTTTTCTAAGAATGAAACCCATTAAGCAAAACATTCATCTTATAATTAACCTTCAACCACATAAGGTTGTCACTGAGCTTATCTCCAGGTTATACCCAAACTAAATTTATGTGGCGGGCACACCGATCGTCATTGGCATTACAAGGGTAGTAAGTACCACGTAGGGCTACATCTTCTAATCCGTAATGGCTTATGAGGACATGCTAAGAAGTAGTCCCTACGTTAATAGGGATATACTAACTTATACTACCGACACATGCTAACATTCTAATCATGCTTTGATATCCACCTTTTTAGAGTACCATTTTTAGGTATCTATATGACATCATCAATCTAAGTCCTGAATACATTTCCTTGTACTCTTCGAAATCAAGTGTCACACCACCCACACTAGTTATACCATGAGATCGAGCATCATGCACACTCAAAAAATTAATATCCATTTTTTCTTAAAAAGTTACATCACCCATATGTGCCAATTTGGATGACAGCATATAGCACGTACACTATTTGACTCTTTCAAACTTGACTAGAAACCTGAGGTCATTACCTTAACCTTACTACGGTCATCACCAGAACACTAGTACTTCTTCATACCAGACTTAACTAGTTTCCTAAGGACACCAAACATACTCCATGTAAAAGTCCTCAAAACCTGACAACATTTAATCATCCACCACTTTCTCATTGCAGGTGTGCTCTAAAATCCTTTCAATACCCACATCGTGATTATTGGGTGCTTGCAAAGACACTAGTCTGCGAGCTTTTACATACATCGTACCTTAACTATTATATACCTTAAGACGTCACAACAAGTTGATTTTTGTTCCCCAATGATGCCACACACAATTAGTCCTACAGACACTCCAAGATTGTAACGGTCCGTCCCGAATTTATGGGTTACCCGTAGTCAACCCGGTCTTACCCGACCATTTTATGTGAAGTGCAATGAAAAAATCTACATAATGTTTCGAGTCCGATTTAATTTTAATTAATGTTTCACTTGTTTCGCATGTGATTCCAATTTCAAATAAAACAAGGTGAGGGACCGTAAGGGATCACCCTGAGGTCCAAGCACACAAAACTACTAAAGTAAATAAAGGAGAGTACTTACCTGTATAACACACTCAAAATACAATACCGCACCCAACCTATCGTAACAAAGAGAGGGAGTGAGCTAAATGCTCATTAGAAAATATACAAATGTAGTATTAAACGAATGGCAGAAAGGAGAATCTAACAAGTTATAGATATGTGCATATGCAACTACCTTATATATATATATGCATACATATACGTATAATTAATGCATGAAACCACTTTACTTCTGAAAACATTATTTACCCCAATTAATTCACCTTAATAATTTCAATGACTTACTCTTTCTTATTTGAGATTTATCAATTTATTTAATACACGCAATCATTTGAAACCACTTCACTTGAATTATTCGAAAACCATTTCTTTACCGAAATTACCCTTTTTAACTTAACTAATCCACATTAGTATTTTCAATAAAAATCACCCTTTCAACACACGCAATCACCATATTAGAAAATACTTACTTAATCTTTGGAAAAAAAACCTTTTACAACACGTTCTTGTGTTAATTATTGGTTAAACCAATTCGGTTGCTTACCCACCCATTTACCCACTTACTTTACCTTATGGACACTAATTGATCTACATATTTACTTGTCCATTTCACCTTTACCATAATTTTTATTAATTCATGCAAGTTAGGTTGTCTTAACACATTTTCACCACACAATCCATTTCTTGATATGTTTCTTATTTCTTTATCTTTTCTCGTAATCTTTCAATAACCCCATACTTCAACGGGCTCCACACCACCGGCTATGCGCACCATATGCTATGGTCAGTTATTTTGGATCTTTCACCCCAGGGCTTCGGGACCTCCTTAGTTATCCCGGTGTCATCCGAGTTCCTTTAAATGTGTTTTAATATTTTACAAATGTCCACATTATTCCTTATTTCCCTTTTACTCGGTCGAAGCCAAACCTACGGTTACACCCCAACTTGTGTTACACTTGAAATTATCATTTCATGTCCTTTACACTTTAACTTTGATTTTACTCCAAAAATCATATTCATTTAGGACCAATTTGTGTAACACCTTATTCAATATTTTTATTTTATAAAAATGTTCCACAATAAGTAAAATTACCATTTTACCCATTTGTTTCCAAACTCATTGTTCACTCCATTTCCACAAGTCTTAATTTTTCCAAAACACTATTCAGTTACCCATACTAACTTCTTAAGTGTTTGGACACTTTATAACATTTTTAACCCTGGTGTAATATTCTTCTTAATTGGCAACATCTTTATTTTATTATTTCCTTTCCAATTCATAAGTGTTAATCCCTTACAACATTACTAAAGTATACACACCAACTTTCTAATGTTTAACCATTAACACGTATTCAAAACTTTTACTAACCATTTTTCCAAATTAGACATTTATTTACTTTCTTTATTAAAGAAATCTAATAATATTTAAAGACTAATTTTATACGAAAATATCACTTCCTTTTTATCAATACATGTAGTATTATGCCTTTACATTCATCACACTTTGAATCCCATTTTCACATACCTTGAAGACTAAAATTTATACTTGTCTTATTCCATGTTTAAACCCACCAAAATCTACTTTAAACTTGTTTATACATTTATTGCCAAAATAGTACAAGTTTATATGCATGAGAAGATGGATTTTAAATCCAAAAATCCTATTAATGGGTTAAACATACATTTCCCTTTAGAAATTCATCATACTTGCAAATATGTACTTTCAAAGCATAAAAGACATTTAATTTCTTCAAACTCAACAAATGTCCATTTTCATAAACTTTACATTTTTGAAAGAAAGTTCAAAACATTAAGTCACCATTATTTAGCAAAATAAATCATTAATTTCAAACATTTTATTTCATAAAATGTTTATCATCAACCTTTCGAGAAAATAAACCATTTTCATAAAATTTAAACTTTTAATATTTCACAACTTTGAAATATTTATTCATTCTATATTTCCAACAAAATAACATTCCACTAACTTTTTTACTCCATAAAAATGTTTAACATTATCATACTAAAAATCATCATTTATTCATGTGCATCCTACTTCTGCAATCTAATCACAAGACTATTAAAAATGCAATTAGAGTATTAAATACTAAGGATATATTTTTTCAACTCTAAAAGATCCATGATAAGCACCCAAAACTGTACAATTTTATAATTTTAAGATTTGCATTTTTAGCAAATCTCTTTTATTATTTAATTGTCCATTTTGAATTCATCCAGTATCCTTTTTATTTTTATTTTGTAGTTTTTAGTTTAGATTAAAAAGAGCTTGGTAGGAAGAAAATTCTAGAGAGAGAGATAGGTTAGACTAGAAAATAAATTAGGTAGAATATTTTTGTAAATAGTTTTGTTTTTATTTTTTTAGATATTTGTGAGAAATAAATTGTTGTGAGGATTAAATTGAGTGAGATTATTGATGTAATTGTGTTTGAATCATTCAAATTAAGGGATGTGAATTTGAACTCATGGATTGAAGATCAATTAAGCATCAAGAGATTGGGGTTTGATTGTTCTTTTCTCTTCTCATTTATTTTATTCCTTTGATTATTAATTTGTCATATTTCATATCATGTTAGGCTAAATCCCCTTTCAAGGGGTGGGGTAAAACTCTTATTTGATATTATTTTGTTTTAATTAGTTTAATTACTTGAAAAGTCCCTTTGAATGTTAATTTTAATCCCTCACCCTTAAATTTACGCCTCGAGAGAGGGGAAATGATTTTCGAGAGAAAATCGAAATTCTAATTATAATACCCATTTTAGATTCGAACTAGAGATATGGGTTTCTTAAGTGGGGTATTATAACTTGAATTTCAACTCTAAAATTATTTTCTAAGATTTACATGAATTTTAATCGATCGATCCTAGCGAGTGATTAATTAAAAGGAGTGTAGATCTATTTTTCTAGAGTTGTGGGGTGTTAAACTTAATTTTCTAAAAGATTAATATTATAATTACACTTGCAACGAGAGTTGGTTTGTAATTTTGATATTAATTTGGGAGAATTCAAGTGATTAAATTAATTAATTAGAATAACTAAAATTTGTGGTGTAATCCCACTCCTTGATTGTTCTCACAATTATTTACCTCACTTTATCTTTTATTTTAGTTTAGACTTTATTATTCATTTTAGTCACTTTCTAGTTAGTTATTTTCATCTTAGTTTAGTTTAGTTTAAAATCTCACCTCACCCTATTGTTTTAATATTTGAAAAAGCTAAAAAAATTAGAAAAGTGAAAAAGCACAAAAAGAAAATAAAAAGTGAATTACAATTGAATTTGTCTCTAGCTTACTCCTTAGGAAGTGGATTGATACCCTTACTTACCTCTACACTTTAGATTGCTATATTTTGTAGGTAATTGAGGATTTTGACTAATTTGACTTTCAACAACGAATATATACAAAAGTCATAGTTATCAATCCAAATGGTGGTAAGAAGGTTGGTGTAGGAGGATCAACCCCCACCTTCAAAGGTGGCCTTAAAGGGTTACCAAATTCATCATCCAAATGTATCCTCCAAAATACTCTATTTATGCTCCATTCAAGCTTCCAAGACAAAAAACCCCTCCAACCCCATGAAAGCTTCCGTTATATTCTCCTAAAATCCCCTAAAACTTCTCCAAAATTCATAGATCCACTTCAAATATGGTGGAAATGGGTGTATTAGGCTTGAATATGGTGGAATACTATAAGAAAATGGTTGTTTATGGTGGTGAAATGGTGGTGGGGAGCCAACAAAGGTGGAAGAATACCTCAAAATGGCAGAAGACCATCCCTCTCACTCTCTCATCTTCTTCCATTTATCTCCCAACAAACTCTTCAAACAAGCCTTATAGATACACCCTTAAAGGCCAAAATCCTATTTTTCCCATTCTAGGCTCATTTGAGATTGATGACACACCAAGTCAAGCGCTATAATTATGATAGCGCACAAGCGCAATCTGATTAAAATATTTTTGAAGCATGTTGTTCGAACGTCATGAACCTCGTTCGGACGACATCACCACATCATTCGATGATTGGCTTCACGCGACCTGGGACTATAATGCAGTGAAATCTCGCTCGAAGTCCTTCTTCGCGTGACCTTCGAACGACACTGGTTCCCTCTTCTAGCGAACTCCATAGGTCCTTGGAAACGACTCATTTTCTATTCTTTTATTTCCTTCAATTTTGACCCACATTTTCCGATAATTCTAATCAAACCTTACTCCCTTACATTTTATACAAAAATTAAATGAAATACTAGGCCAGGATATTACAAAGTTCCCTCCTTAGAGAATTTCATCACCGAAATTCTGGATTCGTTAATCCATAGAAATCCTCCAAGATATAATCATCAAAGTTTTCAATTGTAAGTCACGCCATATGACTCCATATGGGGTTTGTGACCAAATAATCAACGTACGATAAGTTCTAATGCTCACTATCTCGCTAACCATGGACATCACATAATCGACTTCGAGTCTCCACTCACTTTATATTCATGTCCAAGCAATTTCTAGCACCACCTATGCTAATACCCAAGGCATACCGGATCCTCCATGGGTCACCCTCTCTCGCGAGCAATATTCACCCAGCATGAATCGTAACATAACCAATCATTGCATTCGTTACCCAAGTTAATTCCCTCTCAGGACTGCACATCCTGCGTCTCACAAATTTTTAGGTTATCCTGACTATACCATTCGCATGGGACTGATAATAGTCATACTACACTATTTCCTCACTCCAAGAAGTAATATACTTACTTAATCATCATTGTACGCTTCGCTTAAACCTTCCTCTTCATCACTCTGATGACCTTAGTACTACCCTAGGTGTCTCACCTTAGAGCACTCACTTGAGCACCACACCTATCCACTCATTGTGGTGAAGTATCATTGTGCTAAGCCTTCCACTATTTATAACACGATACAATATCCTCAATCCATCATTACTCTCTTAAAAACCAGAGACACTGACTGCCATACTGGCCACTCGAAAAGCCACTAATCCTAAGAAAGATCAATACTATGAGCAAACCGTGTGGCCGAAAGCGTAGCCACCCGTACACAGAACCTTATGCAATAATAAGAATATCTCAGATGGGGCGCACCCAGTTACCGAGCTATATTTACCATACCATGTCCATCTCACTCTACCAGGCCCAACCACACTATACCATGACATAACACCAATTTGACTCACCACATATGTGAGCATATTTATCCCTAATTATCGAAACCTAAAGGGACACACGAGAGTCAGAAGGGATAAGCAACCATACCTAGAAACTTTACCCATAAGCGTCCGACTATGATTTATGAAAGTGAACCTACTCTATATGCTTGAAGTCATGTCACTCATTCCCAAAGTTGTCACTAAGCACTAATCCTAGCTACATATCCTGGCTTGGGTCACTATTTGAGACAAATCAAACCACAATCATTCATTCTCATAACATGAAGGCAATATACAAATCATTAGTCCTCTAGGAAGTCAACGTCCAACTTCCCTCCTCGATAACAAGGCCCTACCCTTCACATCCTTTATGTACATAAACCATTTAGATTGGCAGATGCTTCACCCTTGTTTACATTGACCTTGTTCATTTACTGGTAACACCATTACCAACCTACTACACCTAGATTATTATCTGCCTTACCATATCATGATTGAAATCCCAAATAGGCATTATTTAGTTCAAGTGAGGCATTCACATTACTGTGTCCTTTGACCACACGAGATTGCTACCAAAACTATTTTCGAGTTCTACCCACACAGAATGTATATGGTGGCCGCACCCCCCACCATTGGCATTCTAAGGGTAGTGAATATCACACAGAGCTACAACTTTTGATCCAAACCATCTTGCAAGATACGCCAAGAACTAGTCCTTACCTTGATAAGGCTATCCTAGCACATACTATTGGCATATTCCAACCTACCTAAAAGGTTTCAATATTACCCCACTTGGTTTCCATTTTCAAGTCTCCACATGTCATCATCACCCTAAGTTTGAATAGATTTCCTAGTACATCTCGAACCCGAGTATCACAACACCAATACTAGTCATCCCATAACATCCGAGCATCACTACTATACCGACACAAGATACCACCCTAATTTAGGGATTACACTACCCAGTTGTGTCAATTTGGGAAGACACACCCAGCACGTACATTATATGACTAGAAACTAAGGATCATCACTTGAATTGCGACACAGTCATTATTAGGCTGCCAGTGCTTCTTAATATAAGACTAACTGGTCTCTTAATGACACTTAACATGTTTTATGTAATCGTCCTCAAGACACGACAGTATTTCATAATCCATACCTTTATCATCATAGGTGCGGTCTATAAATGTTTGAATACCCACATCATGATCTCTCGGTTCTAGCAAGGAAACTAATCCATGAGCTTTTACCTATAGTGTACATTAACCATCAAACACCTCAAAGGGTCGGAACATTCGAACTCTATCCTCAATGTCACCACACACAATTTGTCCTATGGGCACCTCAAAATGCTTATGAACTACTTTCATACTAGGATTACCTCGCATATAGCCATTACTTCGACGGTTAAAACGAGTCTCTACACTTATATCATAATCTTACCTTTCTCCTAAACGGTTATGACATCACGACCAATGCTACTGAGGATTATGGCAGGGTACAAGACATCACCTACAACCTATAAACCACAAGGTTTGCCTCATCTAATACTCAATGAATGTTCAACCACGACAACTAAATTGCCTCACTATGTTAACATCATACCATTTGCTAATTTACAAGTTACCATGACTATATAGATCTTGCTAGGATATGGGATGTCGGGTATTGCCTGTAAATACCAAGGCCTACACCACGGACGCCACGGGAATCCTATTCCTCAATACCACATTATAATCAAGATACACTAAACCCAAGTCCTCAACCAAGGAACCCAATACGTTCTCACCACAGAATCAATACGTATGAATGCCACCCAATTATCTAACCTCCACATATGAAATATATAACCTTTACTGCTAGGTTACAAAGAACACTACTCACTATTGACACTACCAAGGATAATCTCACAATCAAAGTTGCTACACAATACATCTCACACAAAGGATCATGGTGTTTCCATAATTAGTCTACACAACTTCACATGTTCATCTGACTACCATCAAGTGCGATATCATCCCAAGGGTCAAATTCTCCTAATTACATTACTGCAGTAATTACCCGTAAGCATCGTACCTACGGTCTATATACTTTTTAATCACCAATCATCAGTGCTTAGTTACGACACTCTAACCTTCAACCTTTATCGTTGACCATATGCAATTTGTGACACCCGCCCAACGGGCGTCATCTCACTCTATTAACACCTCAGAAGGGTTTACGTCATTTTAATACATATACGTATACCTAATCCATGAAACCACTTTACTTTGGAAATTTTACTTATGCAAATAATTCACCTTAATCGCATCAAAGAATTCCTCTTTCTTATTTGAGATGTATCCCTTTATTCAACACACACAGTCAAATATTTGAAACGAATTAACTTGAGCCGAAAACCATTTCTTTATCGAAATTATGCTTTTTAACTTAGTTGATCCACATTAGCATTTTCATTTAAAATCACCCTTTCAACAGACACAATCGTTGTATTAGAAAATATTTACTTAATCTTCGGGAAAAAAAACTTTTACAACACATTCTTGTGTTAATTATGGGTTGTACCATTTCGGTTGCTTAACCACCCATTTACCAACTTACTTTACCTTATCGACATTAATCAATCTACACATTTACTTGTCCATTTCACCTTTATCAAAATATTTATTAATTCATTTAGGTTTGTGTAGTAGGAGAAACCCTTTCCTACAAAGATGGCCTCAAGGTTTTACCAAATGCATCCTCCAAAATGCTCCATTTGTGGTCTATTTAAGCTTCCAAGCCCAAAACCCCTCCAATCCCATGAAAGATTCCATTATATTCTCCTAAAATCCCCTAAAACTTCTCCAAAATTCATAGATCCACTTCAAAAATGGTGGAAATGGGTGTATTAAGTTTGAGTATGGTGTAATACTATAAGAAAATGGTGGTTTATGGTGGTGTGAGGCCAACAAAGGTGAAAAAATATCTAAAAATGGTTGGAAGAATACCCTCTCACACTCTCTCGTCTTGTTCAATTTTTCTCCCAAATAAATAACCCAAACAAGCCTTATAAAAAAACCCTTAAAGTCAAAAATCCCGTTTTGCCTATTCTAGGCTCATCTGGGCTTGACAACACACCAAATCAAGGTCTAGAATTGTGATAGCACACATGGGCAATTTGATTAAAATATTTTCGAAGCACATCGTTTGAATGACATGAACCTCGTTCGAATAACATCACCACCTCGCTCGATGATTGGCTTCATGTAACCTTCACGTGACTTGGGACTATAACGATATGAAATCTCGTTCGAAGCCCTTATTCGCGCTACCTTCGAATGAAATTGGGTCTCTTTTTCAGCGACCCCCATAGGTTATTCGAACGAACCCATTTCTTTTCTTTTATTTCCATCAATTTTGACCCACATTTTCTAATAATTTTTCATCAAACCTTACTACCTTACATTTTATACAAAACTTTAAATGAAATACTAGGGCAAGGTATTACAAAGATTCCCTTAAATCATACTCACACTAGGATTAGCTCGCATTTAGCTATTAATTAGGTCGCTAGAATGATACTTGACACTTATATAATAATATTATCTCTCTTCTAAATGGTTGTGACCGTAAGCCACGTACCGAATCACAACAAACACTACTAAGGATTTTGGCAGGATACAGTACGTCGCATACAACCCATTAACCTCTAGGTCTACATCACTGAAGATCCTATCCCTCAAAATCGTATCATATCTCCTAAAATCATGACATGGAAGACTATCTAGAGTTCACTCCTAAGTCTCCTCAACTATCATCATTATATACGGAACATACTTACTGCAATTTGTTCATAACTCTCATCACACCTTATCAGGTATAACTTTCAATGAAGATGCTTAGTTGCAACCATAGTATCTCACTGATTCTGACCAATTAAACATTCCCAAGTGTTGACCAACGCGATTCCTCATGTTTACTGAATCATCAATTACCTTACGACATGATACTACCCCAAGGACTAAACTCGCCTAATCACATCATCAGTATCAACTACCCCAACGTACCTAATCAAGAAACTTAATGCATTCCAATCATAAATTAATATTGCGTAGGTATGACGCATTAGTCACCTAATATCCATGGTTGACTTTCATGTTTCATGTTTCTAATTCAGTTGACGTCATTTACCATTTTCAACATCTTAATTAGCCTCTCGCATCATTATGAATTGACACACAAGCACCTCACACTAAAAATTGCAATGTCGCCACCATTAGCTTGCATGGACACTCACAACTTACTAACATGTCTAATTAGAAGTGTGGAAGCAATTGACGATAATAAACTTGGTTTCATGCCACTTGGCAATGAATTACCCACCTTACTAATCTCCTTGACTCTGCCGTCAAGAATATGAACTGAAGCCATCAATAATCTAGCGTGATCGGACCAAAACTAACATCGATGTCGAAAGATTCAATACTGACCTCACCACATCACTCCTGAAAGGAACCTTGAACCTAGATCTCCAATACCATTTGTATTGCCCTGGCCTGAATTTATGGATTACTCTTTGTCAACTTGGTCCCACCCGAGCGTTTGGTGTGAACTGCAATGAAACAACCTATATAATGCTACTAGTCCAATTTTATTTAATTAATCTCTAACTTGTTTAGCAAGAAAATCCCATTTAAAATCAAGAGACATGAGGGACCCGTGGGGAGCATCCCTAAAATCAAAGCATACTTATCGCATAATGCTCTCAAAATATGGAACCGCTCCCATCCTATCGTAACAAAGATAAGGGAATTAGCCTAATGCCCAGTGGGAATTTAAACAATGCAATATTTAATTGAACGACAAAAAAAAGACTTTAACACATTATATCTACGTGAACATGCAACTACCATATGTATATATCTACATATATATACTTAAATCCATGAAACCTTTTTTATTCAAAAAAACGTTACATAACCTGATTAATTCACCTTAATTCATTAAAAGAAATTCCCTTTTTCTTGACTTAATATTTATTACTTGTTTTAAAACACCCGGTTAAGTACTTAAAACAAATTCTTTGTTTTAAAAAAATAATTTCTTTCACCGAAATTACCCACTTTACTTGTACCAATCCATGTTAGTATTTTCTTTAAAAATCACCCTTTTAAAACACGCAATGTCGTGTTAGAAAATACTTATTATTCCTTTGAAAATCTTTCATGAACACATTCTTGTGTTACTTATGGGTTAAACATCTTTAGATCATTTAACTAATCGTTTAATCCATTCTCTTTACCAATTCATTACGTTATGGACATTAATCAATTTTTCACATTACTTTTCCATTTTATCCTAAGCTGGAACACTTATTAATTCATTCAAGTTAGCTTGTATTTTCACATATTCACCACGCAGCCCATTTCTTTACATGTTCCATTTCCATTATCTTTTCTTGGGAATCTTCCAATAACCCCATACTTTAGCGGGCTCCACACCACCGGCTATGCGACCATATGCTTTGGTCAGTGATTTTGAGTCTTTCACCCCAAGGCTTCGAGTACTCCTTAATTGTTTCGATTTCATCTGAGTTCTTATTAATGTATTTTAATATTTTGTAAATTTTCACATTATTCCATTTTTTTCTTTATTTCATTACTTTCTTTTATAAGAAATATCTTTATTTCATTACTTTCTTTTATAAGAAATCCTTGAATATTTAAGACCACTTTATAAGAAAATACCATTCTCTTTATTAATTCATGTAGTCTTAAAAAACATACATTTATCACATTTTCAACACCATTTTCTCACACTTTAAGGACTGAAATTTCTATTTTCTTTATTCCATGTTTAAACCCAATAAAATCCTCATTAAACTTGTTAATACGTTCAATATCAAAATACTACAAGTTTATATGCATGAGAAGATGGATTTTAAGTCTAAAAATTCTATCCAATGGGTCTAACATGTGATTTAGTCTAGAAATTTTATAATACTTGCAAAAGTACATTTTTCAAGACTAAAGGACATTATTATTCTTCAAAACTCCAACAATGTCCACTTTTACAAAATCTTCATTTTTTTAAGAAACTTTAAAACATAGTTCACCCAAAATATTTTTAGTATACAAATACCATTTTCAAATATTTTATTTCATAAAATGTTTATTACCGAACTTCTCAAATACAAAATCTGCTCAACATTCCTGAAACATAATATTTTTATCAAACCTTTGAAACGATTTGTACCAAACCTTAAGAAATTATATTCTTACTCATTTATGCATCCTAATCTAACAATTATAGTTACAAGACTACTAATGTGCAAAATAGAGTCTTAAACTAATAGTAGAGTTTTGTCACCTCAAATAGAGCTCCAAAAATGGTTGAATGGAAGAGAAGATGATGGAAACCCCTCACCTCATAAGGTAGCCTCAAGGAGGCTACCTAGGTCCACAAACCTTACGTCCATGAAAGCTTCGAGCAAAAACCCCTTCAAACTACATAAATCTCCCATCTTTATCTTCTTTAAAACCCCTAACAACACCTCCAAAATGTTTATCTTGTCCCGACAATGGTGGAAATATGTGTATAAGGATTAAATATTGTAGAATACTAGTGGAATATGGTGGAATTACGTGGATACATGGTAGTGTCGTGGTGGTGGGAAGGGCGAAAATGATGAAAAATGGTGGTGATATCCATCTCCATCTCTCTCTTGTTAACACTCCAAATAACCAACAAACAACCCAAACAAACCTTATAAAACACCCCCAAACCTCAAAATCCTGTTTATGCCCAATCTGGGTTCAGGAGAACTCGACACGTCATCAATCCAACGGCCCAAAATGTGATAGCACATAAAGGAAACCCGATTTAAAAATTTCTGCAACGATCGTTCAAACGAGAATAACCTCTCATTCGAACTAGCCTTAGAACGAACTTGGGTCCTCGTTTGAAACACCTGAACCTTGTTCGAGCGATATTTTCATCTCGTTCGAATGACCCTGGGTTCGTTCGAACCATCCGGCTTCTATAATTTTCAATTCCACCCAACAACATTCGATAATTATAATCAAAGGACATAAATTATAAAATATAGCAATAGAAGTCCATACTAGTGATCCAAATCCCAAGGGTTCATATGTTTACAATTTACGCAAGTAAAAAAAATATTGGGCACGGGTATTACAGATTAGGTTTGCGCCCAGTCCATTGTTTTGTTGTCATTATTGGGATCAATTTAGAAGGAATTATGTTTAGTAAATAATTAGTCGTCTCTAATTCATAATCCCTAAAAGAATCTGAGTATACAAATTGCTTATCATGGATGTAACCATGTGAACAAAGAGTCGGGTTACTTCTATTCGCTACAACAATTTGTTATAGAGTACTCAGTTTAGACAACTGAGATATTATCCCTATCTCCGATAAATGATTTCTAAACTCTCCTAAGAGTTAATCACCCCAAAAATTAGATCATAGGGTTTGTATTAGTTTACCACACCCATGCTCTAACTCGGCATTATAAACATTGAACTTATGAAATGCTTCAAACTTATGGTTCATACAGTAAAGATATCCACACATTGAGGAATCATAAATAAAAATGATGAAGTGCTCATAAATACCTCTTATCGAGATAGTCATAAGACAACATTTGGTGAATATAAATCATAATGGACCAATTACAACACATCTTTAACTTTAGAACATTTCGTTGTGAAGGGCCACATGATCAATTTACGATCTAAACATGATTCAAAAATTGGAAGTGGATTTAATTGAAATGAACTAAATTTACCATTTGAAAATAGTCATTGTATTGTTTGAGATTAATATAAATAAGGTGTACATGAAAAAATACATTTGGTTCAACTTAAAATGCTTATTTCCCCTTAGACTATTTCCATTTTGAGTTCATTTTAGTATTTAGCAATAATGGTGAGACAACCTTTATAAAATACAAACCATATCCTGATGTATCAGACTTAGTAAACAAATGTTCTTTTTTTTTGTATAAAGACATCATTAATAAAGTAAACTTAATATCCATTCATCACTAATATATAAACTAAAATTAAATTTCATTTAATAGTGGGCACATAAAAATAATTCTCTAAGATTATCTTTTTATTTCCACCAAAATCTAAATAAGATTTCATATTTTCTAATATTTCTGACTTAATGAGCTCAGCCATTAATAGAAAGATTTCCTCCTCACTGAGCTTCCTTGTTATGTGGGATCCTTGAGAAGAATTCGAAACTGTTTAGTGTTTCCCAAATATACACACAAGGTGTGAGTATATTAAACCACAAAATTTGTATCAATGATGAAGGAGAAATTACTATTTACATTTCTCTATTTTCTATGAAATGTTGACCAAGTGTAGATTTAACACTTCGTCTTTTGCTTGTTTACCTTTCATTTGAGTTTTAAAAATTATTTTAACAGCCATACTTTGTACCTGGGCCTTCTTCTTCTTGTTATTATTACTATTATTATTATTATTATTATTATTATTATTATTATTATTATTATTATTATTATTATTATTTTATTATTTTATTATTATCTTTATTACCTTTAGGGATAGAGGAGGAAAGGTATCTCTCAACAACCTACAAAACACCCTTTTGTTTGATGATATTCTCTTAATCCTTGAGTTTTTTAAGTGGTTGTATCAAGGAGTAATGAAATTTGTTCATAGAATAATTTAGGCAAAAAAATTTAAAGGACTCTCGGAGTGATAGGAGCAAAATAATGATCTAGGATATTCCAACAATTTTAGATCCAGGGACCTCCCCTTCCCATAATATGGAAATCATCTTCATAATATGGTCTCTTACCGTATTACCATCAACCATATTTATGTTGACCAATATTTCCAAAAAACCTAGTTTGCGAGATGATTTTGATCCTACAACATGTCCCTAAGGTTCAGAATTATGTCGTAATCACTTGATATATTTTGACAATGGTGTTGAAAAACACTCGTTATGGAAACCAATGTATATCAACAAGCCATCTAATCAACTCCCTATAACTTTTGGTAAGCTCGATCATCCATCTTGGATGCTTCCTCATAAGGCTTGGCAAGGCATGGTTTAATTAATAAAACCTTGTCATCCGTAGGAATGGGGACCATATCCAGGTTTCATTTCTAGTGTATGAAATTCATTAGAGGAAATTTATTTTCCTTTTCCATCGATGCAAGTGGATTGAAAGTTGATCCCATTTTGGAAATATGAGAATCATCACTAATAAAATAATTTCAATTAAACATGCGAGAATTAAAAAATTTATTAGTGTTTAAATTATCTTCCCTCTACCTCTAATTAGAATTAATCCCGTCGAGTACCCAATTATCTTGTGAAATGAAATTTCTCATTACGAGATTAAATCTTACACACTGAATTAGGCATATATTTTATGTTTCAATGAAGTTATCCGGATAGTCTAGGAAACCTCCGTCTAACATAATTAATTAGTTGCCAACTTTTTTTAGTCCCACAATTATTGACAACGAGTCAGTTGGGATGGATATCATTACTTGTGTTTACGTGTATATCATCGGTTCATTCTTCAAAATTAAATCCAGCCATATTGAACTTCCCCATTGGGGGATTGAACATACTAGCATTTAATTTCAAAGAAATATCACTTAATAATTTCAAAATACCGTGATACATTTATTGATTCCCTTCCTTGGGGAGGAAATTCAAGCTAACACGAGATTATGTCATAGTCTTCTTATGAAGCTAAGGAGAACCTAGTGAGCTTGACTGGTTAGATTTGGATGAAAAAGTTCAAGGATACACATATGAAGCTAAAATTACATTTATAAGTAGTCTTGATCAGTCCCAATATTCGCAACAAAAAATCGTATTCCCAATTTATGGAACCCGTCGGGTGAAACGCATTCTATCAGTGAGAATTATAGACTTGGGCAATATAAGATAATGCATAGTAACAATTTAGGCAATATTATAATATTGACTAATAGCCTGCTTTTCATTGGATGGGGTTCACGAAACGTCAATTATAACCACTCTTGATGGCCCAATAAGGTTAATCCCCTCAAAACAACACTTTCTTGATGCTAGCAAGATTTTCGCTTCAGTGTTTGAATCATTATACGCATTAATCAAATTACTAATAGGATGTTAAAATTTAATCTTATAGAACTATATGGACTTTAATGCCATTTTATTTGGAGATGAAGGCATCCTGAAGTCAAATTAGGACTCGAGTCATTTATTAAGATAACGGTTCGGGTTTGGTAGTTATTTACATTTTGTAATATTTGTAACTTTATTTTGTGTGAGTACCCTTGAATATTTTCTTTGAGGTATACCAAGTCGAATTCATCTGGTATTTCAAACCTAACAAGGTTATGCCATAGTCTTGTTATGAAGCTAGGAATCTCAGATGCATTAGATCAGTTAGATCTCCAAGAAACTATTCAAGAATACTGAGACAAAACAACAAATGTGTTGTAATATCCTTTATGTTTTACTAGTGCCATAAATTCTAATATGCATATTTTAATGATTTTATTCAATTCATAGATTCTTTATAATAATTATATCACTAATCCCACTCATTTTATTATCATATATGGAGTCAAATCAATTTTCATAAATAAAAATAAATAAATAAAATAAGGGGGCTTATACAATAATTACCAATTTAAAGTGTTCTCATAATTTTCTACACTTTCAACGCAACTGACATCTGTTTTTGTAAATCAAAATAAACAACCTAGATTCGGTTTATGGTCTAGACCATAACGTTATCCATCTTATGAACAACATGGATTTTGATTCCATTTTTTTCTACATAGGATCCCCAAAGTCATTTTGGGATGTAATTCTTTTCTTAACATTTGGAACATTTTTCATATGCTTCGAGGAAGGAATACATTGAAGATTTTAATATTTATTTGTGTTGGAATAATGTAGTTAATTTTATGGATTAGTAGTTTTTGTATTATTGCATTTTGATTGATCTATTAGTCAGTTGTATAATGTAATTATATACATGTTTGAAAATGTGTTCAAGAATTTTTTGAAAGCACCGAAATAAAAAATATATTTTTTGAATAAATTAAATATTGGTCACGATCCAAAATCGTTACCATATTCGTGAGAAAATTTTAATGGGTTAAAAGGTGATCACGAATAGGAACCCTAATCACATGGCATGTGGGCAAAATATGGACTCACGAATCATGCCCGTGACCAATCCAAGTTCAATATAGGTAGTTATAATGGTGGTCAGAGTTATGGACCATGACCAAGAAAATATAGTCACGGTTTTGAATCGTAACCAATCGTGAACCCTGGTCATGGTTCAAAACTGCCACTAAACCCCTTGTAGTAGGGTTACGAAAGAGACTGTGGCCATGTACTACGGCCATGGGTTACGATTGTGAGCCCAAAAATGGTCACCCTTAACTTTGTCATGGATCGGAACCATGACTTGAGAGATTGGTCACGATCTAAAACAATGACCATTTTTGGTATTTGGCGTAGTGACGTAAGGAAACACTCCTATGTATGCTAGAAATAATTAGTATAATGAATGAGAGAAAAAAAACACAACAACACGTGGGCCATCCAGTGGGATCCACTCGATTAGGGTATGGGGGACCCGATCAAATGGATACCAAATTAATTGGCCTCTCCTAGGTCCATTTGATTAGGGTTCACCAAAATTATGTCAAATTGAATTTTCTACATAACTTTGAAAAATAAAGAAAACACCCTCCAAACTATAACAACAAGTCACCAAACTTCATGGATTCACTATGTGTGAGAACCTGGACCCGACAACGTATCTCTCCTCCGTACATTCGTAGATGTATAGAGAAAGGGTCTCTCATAATGACACGTGATCATCTCTTAGTTATTCGTTGCAAAGATTGAAGATGCCACTCAATTTTACACAAAAGTCAAAGAAATGGTGGACACCTAGTAATGTTAAGTGATATGTGTGCTTAACTAGAAAGTCGAAGGTCTGGGCACTAGGTTATGGTTTGGGAATCTATTATGCACCTTTTTTTCCCTTTCGATCTCAAATGTAGATGTGAAACATTTACATCAACATGTTATAGTATAAAAGAAATAATAAAATAAAATAGTTAATATATAAATATAATGTGCAATGAATTGTGGGATGTGTGTGTAGATAATATAAACATGAGATAAATAAGTTCAATGTTGAACTTGTTCACTTGGATGAAAATCCATTTGATCCTATGTAATTACACAAGGTGATTCAAAAGGGGGGATTCTACCTCTTATGAAGGATCTATATGGGAGATCTTAGCACCTTTTGATGTCTCCAAATGGTTTTAGAGTCTAATGGGTGTAGATCTAAAAATGTAAAGAGGTTTATGTTCATGAAAGGTGGTTGGGTGAAATGGGTTACCTCATAAAATAACTTTTTTGGATAAAGAGTTTTAAGACTTCCAACAAAAAGAACAAAATAATAGGTAGAATCCACGGATCTAATGATCATCTAACCTATATTTATATATTTCATAGCTTTGAAGATTATTTTTGGTTTTTGGACATCTGTATAAATAATAATAGAAAGATGTACAATATTTGACTGGAGCTTTAGGGGTGGACCCCCTATTATGCCTATGAATCTTCCATAAGCAAAATCAAAGTCAACGTAGTTTCGGCATGACATTTAGAGAAAATACATGAATTGAGAAGATGACGAAGAAGAAAATAATGGGTGGTGCAACACAACACCACTCTTATTGTCTAAAAATGGTTTACCAAAGTAAAGCATATTTTTAAAGATATACATAACAATTAAAGTGTAAAAAATAAAGATAAAGTTAGAGTCAGAACACATGATAGAAGTAGGCTAAAAAGCATAATATACATGTTATGTGTAGAAAAGTTTGTGAACTCTATAACATAGGCTAAAGGAATTCGTGATCGATAATGGTTCAGGTGTCGGAACAGGTGACCAAAGTGTGGACTTCGGTGTAGACAGATATTGGAGAGAATTTGGAAGGACTTCACTGCCTAATGTTTCTTGTCAAATGAGGAGGTGAGGACCTCTTTTTATAGTAGTTGGTGGGAGTGTCACGTGCACAGTTCATATGAATTGCGGATACGTATTATTGAGATGGAATCTTTCTAAAAGGTGGACAACTGGTAGGCCGGTGATGATGCATCAAGGTCCGCAGCTTGTACATATGGGGATGTGATGAGGTTGGGGGTTGCGGGCTATCAGAGGCCTAGTTATGGATCTCTGAAATAGTAGTGTCATGGGTTCCACAACCTATTTGTGTACCAGGTCGTGATCTGGAATGTATAGAGGAGCAGGTGGAGTAATGTCCATGGCCTGGTTGGGTACATGTTTTGGCCTTCTCTATAGGCTAAGGCCTTTTATTAGCACTTTGAGTGTATTTTTACCAAGTTTACCCGAACGCCCATGCCACGTGTCTTACGTCTACGCATTGACATATTTTGGGTATAGCAAAAGGCCCCAAGACTTAGTGGTAAGAGGTGAAAAATTTAGTGTTGGGGCTTGATTTATGTTCGCTACGTGTTTCCTTGGAGCTGAGGCCTTACATTGTTAAGGTACCTTAATTTGACCCGACCTATTGGAGGATCGAGTTTGATGGATGCTTTAAATTAATCCATGACCAGGTGCTCAAAAAATTTCAATTATGAGACTTTTTGAATTTTGTGACGTTATATATAAACGATCAGAGGTCGTGGCCTCATTATCTTCCCTGATACTTCAAAGACAAAATTATGAGTGATTTTTATGATTTTTAATCTGAGGAGGAATGATTTCTGGTGACAGTCCAAGGTGATTCACGATGAATTCTCACTCCATTTCAGGTTAGTTCTCTTGATTTCTTCCTCGCACCTCTAACCGCTTTTGTTTTCATTACTTAAATGATTACAACTAACCCTGAAATAATCAAAATGTAAAAATGATTCAATTTTAGTTTTCTCCTTTTGGGGTTTATGTGTTTATTATTGTTAAAATCACTCCACTTCCAAAATCATTTGCATGTATGTAATTTAATCTATAATTAATATACATCATGAGTTGAATCAAGGTATTAAATATATCTTGGGGTGAATCGAATTCGCAAATTGGGGTTTTTGAGTTTTGTTGGATTTTTTGAGATTTTGGGTTAAAGTTGTGGATTTGAGGGGTTTTATATAGATATTGAGCATGCGAGTAGTTTTAGGTAATTTTAGGATTGAAATTGGTTAACAGACATTGGTTTGGTGTTGATTTTGGGCATATTAGATTGGTTTTGGTCTAAGAGCACGAACTTCTATTTGTGGTTGTTCTTGTCCAAAACCCTAGTTTTTGCCCTCTTTGATCTTACTAGATCTCGTAACGAAAAAACCCAAGTGTTTGTCTTCCTGACTGTATCCTTTTCTTATTGGTTGTAGCTTGAGACCAAAATATCCTTTGGATATTAGTATCCACGTACATTTATCATTTCTTTTGATTTGAACAATTTAAATTTCTTTAAGTATTTAATTATAGCCATGGTCTTGAAAATTAGGTAGTATATGTCGCGGACATATACGAATAACTTAGGAGTCAATGGACTTAGGTGTTTTTCAGTTTGACCACGTACTTTAACCTATGAGTGGTTTTTGCCTAATTTTACACCCTTCTACTAGGATTCACTAATGTCAACTTTCGTTGCCTTAGGTCATGAGGTCGTGGTCTTTGAAACTTGTATTTTCCTTGCATTTTGTTTATCATTATCGTGGTGCTCTAATTGTAGATCTTTTTTCCCTTTTACAGATCCCTGTCGCAGCCTTATGCATTGGAATACTTGGGAGTACTTGTAGTAGTTTTAGATAAGGAATTTCAATATCCCTCATCCCACGGTGTTAAATATAAAACCCTTAAAAATCAAGGGGATGTAAATTAAAAGTGTGCCCAACCTGTATTCATATTGATTCAGAGTCCGTGAAGTTTTATGATGGTAGGAATTCAATAAAGGCTGAGGAGGACATCCAGAGAGTTAAGTAGGACAAATGTTATATAAATAGTCCACTTCAAGTCAAGAAGAGTGTCGCGACTCCTAGTAGAGAAGTGCATGCTGCAGAAGTAAGGAATGATGCAACTGAACCATAAAGCCGTGTTATTGACATAACAAGGTATCTAACTATCCTTATGTAAGTAATTACCTAACTAAATCCTTCAACTCTTTTAGCTCCATTCACAAAGAAGCATTAATATCCTCACTGACAAAATCATGACATCATCTCCATCTGCATCGATCATTCAAGAAGAATTTTCCTTAAAGTGTTGGCGACTCCTATCATGAGTTTATCACCAATTTAAGGACCTTGTTCTCCATTGTACCTACCTTATTGGGTATAAAGTTTGATAGACAAGGCCTTTGTCCGTCCTTCCAGTGATAAGTTCAGAACATCATTCGCATCTCCTACTGAACAACAAATGAAGGAACTTGTGGTTAAACCGTACCTATGATCCTTCTATTGGCATACTATTTCACTTTTCAAATGTGGTGATTAACTCCCACTGGTACAACACTGCTCCCATGAGCTAAAATAATTTACCCTAAATTTTCACTCTCTGGTATACAACACTCTACTATATGCTAAAGCCTCTGGGTATCTTACAACCATTAGCTAACACACACAACCTCCCCCTTTTATAAAATTTCGACGGGTGGTCCTATTCAAAGACCCCTCCGACTCTCTCCCATTCTAATAACGTTGGGTGAGTCTAATTTTGTAACAACTCAGGTTTTTGAGCGACTATTTTATATTATTTTTCCTAATGGTCTAATTTTATAAAATAGGGGATGTTGGAGTAAATATTGTTTTCCATGATATTAAGGGATAATATTTACTATGTTTTGTCTATTTACCGTATGAGAAGGTAAATAGCATAATATTATGATATATTGCGTCGTTATATGTAAAATGACGGTTATGACTCTTGGGGTATAATTAACGAAATAAAATGAACATAGAACATAAAATTTGTTCATGTTATCTCGAATGCCAAAATAGGGGGTGCGGTTGTTTTTAAAATAGTCGGGATAGTCGAAATAAGTGCCATGTTGTGTTTTGGAGTTTCGGGCACTTTTGAGGTGTTATGACTCAATTATGCAGATACGAGTCATTTTAATGGTGTATTAACAATTAAAAGAGGGCATTTATGTTTTAATATCCGTTTAAGTCCCCCACCCCTTTTTCTTTCTTCTTTTGTAAGAGAAGCGAAATGAGAGAGAGAGAGAAGAGAGAGTTGAGAGAAAAATGGAGAAAAAGAGAGAAAATGGAGATTTGATGCCGAAATCCGTTGCTTCGGGAATGTAATTCGAGACTACAACCTCGAGGCAAGTTTCTTACTTTCTAGATATTGATTTAATGTGATAAATTTCATGTTTAGTTAAGTTTTGGAGATTTAAACCATGAATTGGTTTTTGTTGATTTTGAAGATTAAACCCTAAATTCTTGGTTTTAATTTGATTTGAGGATACATTAGTAGTTATTAATAGTGTAGAACTGATTTGGGTTGAATTGTTGTTGTTGATGTTGAGTAGAATCAAGGGTTTGAGGGTTTTGGGGTTTGAGGGTTCAAACAACCCGTAGCCCATACTTGGAAATTCTGCAGGACCGAATCGATTCACCCCTAGCGAATCGATTCGGTAATAGGAAAGGTTACAGGTCTGAATAGGGCGAATCGATTCGGGGTTATGCATAATGCCAGGGTATTCTTGATCGAATCGATTCGGACCTACCGAATCGATTCGCTTTTGGGACCGAATCGATTCGGACAGGGCGAATCAATTCGGAATTCCTGCATTTTTGGGATGTTTCTCTAGTTTAGTTTTTGGCCCTTTTCTTTTAGTCTTGGAGTTTAGGAACCTTACTTTGGGAAGTAAATTAGAGTCCTAGAGGGTGGTTCTGGGTAGACTAATGACCTAAGATTAAATGGGATATTCAGGCTTACCCCGAGGGCAAATTGTTTAGGTTAATGTCCGTATAAAATAGGGGATTAATCAAAAAGTAAAATTGGAGATAAAATGCAAAAGTTGAGGCTTTTGGGAGATACTCCTTTATGTAGGCTTACTTTGAGGGTTTATGAAATGGTATGAACTCTTGGAGACTAGTTCGAGATTTATGGTGCTTCGGGTATTAGGGCATTAATAAAATATGACTCTAAGAATAAGAAATGCATATTATGAAATATGGTACTAATAAATAAGTACAAATGATTTTGAGAAAGTAAAATTTGATGTTTTTAAAAAGGAAAAAGTAATGGTTTTCATAAATGTTAATGGATAAATACACACCTCTCTAAATCGCTATCTTAAGGGAAGTTCGCGCGTTGTGGTGAAGCCCCCAGACTAAAAATGCAGGGTGGATATAGTCCCTAGGCCATGTGAACGTTTGTGATTGTATATTTTTCTGCGATGGGTAGGAGATTCCGGGTGTGGTCTTGACTATCCCGAAGGCACATGGCCGCTTCCCGACGTTTTGGTAGGATCCCAGGTTGTCTAAATGATAGGCCCTGGAAGATGATAGCCATTTAGGGGCGCGCACAGTGGGGAAACCCGGACGGGCGGTCTTAGAATCGTTATATATATATATATATATATATATATATGTAATTATAACTATTCTAAATCAAGTTGGACTTGATGTATGATGAGTGCCATAAAGAGCACAATGAAATTCCATAAAGAGCATGAGGAAGTGCCACAAAGGGCACGATGAAAATGCCACAAAGAGCATATGATGATGATTATATTCCTGATAAGGAAGATATTTTTTACAAAGTGTATAGTTGAGATGAAAATGACACAAAGAGCATAAAACTATGATTATATTTCCTGTTAAGGAACGAATTCATGAAATGAATTAGTATACGATGAAATTGATTGGTAAACATTTGATAAAATGTTGTACCATTTATATATTCCTAAAGAATAAATGGGAATTATGTTTTGATGGTGAATGGAGATAATTATGTATCCTTGAGTAGTAGTAGATGAGACCTCTCATATATATATATATATATATATATATATATATATATATATATATATATATATATATATATATATATATATATAATATTGTGCTAAGGGTCTAATGTATCTCGATGATCAACCTTGCTTAGTAGTAGTGTATCGGGGGGGTTCCTTGTTTGGATTTCGCTTTGCGAGACACCCCACGCACGAATAAGGGCATAGTGTTGTGACTGGGGAGAAGTTAGCCTTTAGTAATTGGATTAATTAGGACAAAGTATAATGTATCTTGACCATCAACCTTGCTTAGTAGTAGTGTATCGGGGGGGTTCCGTGTTTGGATTTCGCTTTGCGAGACACCCCACGCACGAATAAGGGCATAGTGTTGAGACTGGAGAAAAGTTAGCCTTATGTTCTTTGTTTAATTAGAACATCATCATTGATATTGCGCTAGGTTGCTGCTAGATTTAGAGGTGAGAAATATTATTGTTAACTGCGAGAGAACTACGCACTTAACTGTCATGCCTTTTATTCACATGGGAATCATATCAAACCGGGCCCTAACCCGTATATATTTCTTTGTTTCTGCATATACTTTTTGCCGTTACAGGTGCTCTACCGCATGGACACCCGTATTTACATTTCCATTCTGGTTGTTATGGAGCTATAGCATATTGCGGATGTTGTAGGTTATTTGTATTAGACGATTCTTCCCATTCTACTCTAGTTATGTTCAGTTTATTTATTCGGGGGTGTTGCCCAAGTGTTGCACTCATTTATTATATTGTAAATATTGAAATGTAATACTCGGTGTAACTATTTGTATTGGTCTGCTCACCAACAGCTTATTCGGTGATTATTTATTCTATTGCCGTTCTTTATTCTTCGGTTTTTGATATCCACCGTTTTTATAAATGGGATTATCTAAGTGTTTTTCTTTTCTTATTAAATTTTTAAATTGACAGTCCATTTTCTAAAATGATTGGTGGTTATCTCGTACTATTATTTTAATCGACAGTGATGCTGAGAATGGACCATCTATGATTCCTATGATTATTAGAGTATTGGGTTGGCCACCTTTTATTTTAGTAGGCGGGTTGTCACAAATTTAGCACAACTTCCTGTTATAACAGTATTTGAAAATATACACTGCACCCTAGAAGTCCTTACAGTCCCATCTTCCCGAGACACAATAGGGGTGGCTTCGACTATGGTCATCGACTCCGAACTATTCTTCAACTCCAACACCACCCCACCTCCTGCTATCCTCCCAACGAACCTCACTAGTCATCCTTCATTGTTCAACATACGAAGCACACCCGAATGCATATAAGATTCATTAAAATTATACATTATAGCACAAGAACGAAATCTCACCATAGAAACCAATAATCCTATGCATAGGGATTTATATTGAATAGGAAGCAATGCTGAAAACATAGTACGCACGCATATATTCCTAAGGACACTAGTACCTGATGCTCTGATACCATCTGTGACACGCCACCTATTTTAATCTCGACTGATCAATCCTTTATCAAAATAAAATAACATTCTCATAATGGATCATTCTCAGCATCACTGTCGGAAACAAAATTAATTACTAATAACCTATTAGACCCGATGTCAAATTTTAAACTATCTAATCTTTTTAACTTAAATAGACAATAAATACACCCACACAATAAATATACACATTAATTGAATTAAATCAAAAAATAACTGATAACTTTCGGTAAAATATTAATACAACCATATTGAAAAGGCGCAAACGAAAATGCGGTGTATAATATAAATAACAACAGTTGGGTAACATGCTCAAATATTTTAACAGTACCTCCTATGTAGATCACAAGGATAGAAGGGTCTTAACAATCCTTGCTAGCATCCACAACTGCTGCAGCATTTTATGACTCGAAGGAATAATATTGTGCAGGCGTTCTTGTGTCTAGACACCTAAAAGGTTTTTAAAATATTTGCAAGAGGATCAGAACCCAAAACGTTTTGTAAATATTTAGCAAGTGTTTAAAATACTTTAACATTTTAAATATGATATGGTCCACATTTAAACTGGCGTCGCACTCACATGAGATACCCCTCACCTCTCATCTAACAGTACACACCTAATGCAAGTATTTTAAACACCCTAGTTACGCTACCGAGCCTAACTAGTATCTATCAAAACCTCTAAATCACCATACACTATCTCATACCCCGCGTATATAATATCATAAGCTTTCACACGAATTTATGCATTATAAATTCTCGTTTATAATTTTATCCGTTCATTATGAATAACTTTCACTAGTTATATTACACTATTCATGTTTTAGTGTTATTAGTCCTATATAAAATTTTCTCATCTTTATATACATATATCACAATTTATTTTTCGGATTTTATTCTCCCAAATGTAACAATTTACTTTTCAATTTCTCCTTTATTTTGTCCATATATGTATATCTTTTTGCACCTTCATATATATACAATATACTATTACTCATCAAGTATATTCATACTTATATATCACACACTATATAAGTATAATAAAAATCCCTCAGAGTTATAACTCAACGGATACAGTCTCTAGAATGCTATCAACTTCCAGGGAACACACACATCATTCTGGGTACCACCGGTCGGGATCTCACATCGACCTAATAAAAACATAACACAAACGTACGGGAAGTGTCCATAGTTCCTCACCTGAAAGCGAGACGAATCATACCCAAGACGTCTCACCCATGATAAAGTGCCACACTGCATAAATAACTGGACGCTGTGACTTGGGGACTATACTCTCTCTGCATTCACTAGCCAGCGAATTCACCCACATCGTGCAACTTCCCATGGTAGCACTAGAGGGGTGTGTTTCACTAAAATATACCATTCACACATAGATATATTTATAATCATGCCACACATATATATATATATATATATATATATATATATATATCATCAAATCCGTCTATTCATGCCTATCTCATGTGGCATTAGCCTATAATCCTGAATATACAAATTCGTTTTAATTCATAAGTATACATACACTTATTTTAATCCCATAAGTATTATCTCACTTATGATACAAATATAACATTAATTCCTTCCAAATATTAGCTTATCATGTCTAGCTAGTATTCTAGTTTCATCCTACTCGCACATTTCGATTTCACTCACATATTATCGGCACATACATTCAACATGCATAAATCTATATATACCCGCCGAAACGATTTTCTTGAGTGTCATTCGTCCCAAACACTCCTAAAATTTAACACCCGTATCTTCTTCCCTCTAACCCGAGATTTATATAACATTTAATCTTTTAGGGTCCCTCACACTCTACTTAGGATACCCTAATATTTATCTCCAAAAGGAATTCTTTTCCAATCCTTTTAGTCCAAGAACATTTGTCAAAATTAACTGTCATAAACGAACTGAACCGATGGCTAGAAAAATGAGCCAGTCCAGTGACCAATGAACGAACCGAATCGATGGCTAGAAAAATCAACCGGCCCGATGACCCAAATTGAACTGCATTTCACCTATTCGACGTGTTAAGTTCGGTAGTTTATCATCTTCTCCAACTCAAACTTTTTTGGTTTCTAATATCACCAGCCATCACTCTAAACATCTACACACTTATTTTTACCTAACACAATAATTTATTCATGGGATTTATCAAATTAACTTATATTTTAAACCCTAACTTTGTTAAACTCACTAATTCTCATATTTCCAAATTTCTCAACAAAAATTACACCATTAACATGGACTTGAGCTCATATTTCATATAGAGTTATTATCACATCAATTTATATGAAATCAATTCCAAAAAGCCCATTTTAGTTCAAGAATCCCATCCCAAAATTCATATAGTTTTCACCAACTATAATATGAGTTATAAACACACATAAATAATTAAAGCAAGCTAAACACTTGCTTCATTAGATAAATTCGACGACCTCGTGCTGGGATCCGCCGAAGCTTGGTCGAAATCTCCTCTTCTTCTTCGTTTCTTTCCTTCGTTCTTTTCTTTCTTTATTTCCTTCCTTTTGTCTTTCTCTCGTGGCTTATAAGAGAGAAATAAGGCTTATCCCCTTATTAAACCCAAAATTGACTCGTATACACAAATGCGAGTCCCTACTGATCCAAAAAGCCCCCGAAAACCAAACACTACCACGGGTACTCCATTCTGACTATTTTGGCCCATCCAAGACCAGCCATGCACTCAAAATCCCCATCTGAGTCACTTTTCAAAAATTCACCTTTTTAAATCCAATACAACTCCGCACTTATTTTCCAAATAAAATATTATTACTTGTCACTTTTCCCAACAGCGACATGATATAAAATAATACATCTTCATTTACTTATTCCCCTAAGTAAATATAGTACACGTAAATATTAACCTGTCACTCGCCAATTAATATTTAACCTGCACTTCAAATTTTCTTTCACTTAAAATTCTCAAATTATTAAATTACACTCACTTATGTAATTTAAATATCCATAAAAGTATGGTGTATTACATACTCCCCCTTGCAAGGGAATTTCATCCTCAAAATTCGGATACCACCGGTACTAAGACTCAGTATCTTTAACAACACAACATCCTCTAGTACTCAAGATAAATCGTAAAATAGCATAAGGGTTACTCTACTATACACCCGCTAGTGGTACCCACCTGTCTAAAGGCAAAATCACTATAGCCCTAACTTTATGACAAGCTTATTCAATTCTCTTCATACTGATATACTCGATCAGTCGTAATCTCTCACCTCAATAATGTCACATCGTACATTGTGCTTCTACCAACGACATTCGAGTAAGGCGAGACCATACATCACTGGCTCTATCACCTTAATACTATTGGAAGGCCTCACATGACTAAGTGTCGGCTTCCCATATCCATCCCAAAATAAAACTCCCATCCTGAGAGAAACTGTAATAACATCTGACCACTCCTGTCAGTTCTTCAAATCTCGTTTCAAGGCAACTTAACTCTTATGATGCTCAAAAGTTACCCCAAAACGGTTTGTAGTTAATGTCCCTCTCGACAACGAACTCTAAATCACGTCCGATCCAAAAGTCTAGTTACTTTCTCACCTATGAACAAACAGAGGGGGATTAACAAGGCTTTCCACGCAAAACCTTAAATGGCACCTACCCATAATAAACCAGTACGAGTTATTACACACAACTCTAGAAATCGGTAATTTCCCTTCCCAATTACTGTACAGTTTATAATGCTCACCACTCTCATTATCCAACATTGTAAATCACCTTCCGTATACTCATCGATTATAGGTGACACAACTTGCCCAAAACAAAACGTCATCCCCACTGCTTCCCAAAAATCCCTATTGAAGGTGGGGTTCAAGGATCTTTGTCCTAATTCACAATAATATTTGGCAGAACCTTGCACCAGTGCAATACTTTTTTACAAGCCCGTCTACCCATTTCGTCACTGGAATCGTCGGCTTGATACATAATTTCTGGTTGATCATCTCAAACCAACCTATTTCCATTTGTCAGTGGTGCACCCAGAGACAATCTCACTATGTCTCACTTAACACCAATTCCCACTTATAATGTCTCACCTTAAGTGATACTTTATACTCCCCTTCTTTCCTTGGGGTATATGAAAAATCATGGCACATACACTTTTTACCACACTGCGCACTTTTGGGCCATTTTTACCTTATAGACATCAGCATTCTATTTATGCACAATCCATCCTTAACGTTTGACTAAGTAGGACTCCGTTTCACTTTCCCACAATAGTTGGATTTTAATCTTCTCAAGAGATATCCTTTTAAATGGCTTCCCACAACTTTCGAACTCATCTCAGGTGTGCTACTCTCATTGCACATATATATTTGGAACATCGTCCTCCTCACATGACGTTCAATCAATTATACCATTTCAAATTTGTTTATAACTTCCCCATAGGCATATATTCCACACATCTGTTATATGTCCTCCTATCTCGGACGATTTTGAAATTAGCTAACCAGGGCCCCCATATACCCTATTATCCGTGCAATATTGGCATAACACTGGAAACGTTACACACTTTCCTCAAAACTGGCCTCACATTCTCGTCGTGGCTATAACACATGGGTATTCTCAATCACACCATAAATCAAACTTTAATTCTCCTTAACGTCATTCCACCCTTCAACTCGTGGTGAGAAGAAAAATTATCAATGCTCTTTCACGGCAATACCGGCTCCACTATCCTTATACTATATAATACCTCTCAGCTCATAGTGTTTTCTCTACACTTCCATTGATTAACATTCAAAACTGAGGCACTATCATCCATAAACATCTCTCTACTTACAATATTTATCAAGGTTCATGCGTATCTCATCCCGCAATAACATCTTGGCGTTAATCAAATTCCATAAATTTCAAACACATACCCAGGACTCTCAAAAATCCTATCCCCAGACATATAAATATAATTCTGAATTCCCACGTCTCTAAAGGATCTGATATAACAATGCGCTCTCCCTACCACCAAGTCCTGAGCGCTAAACATAATAACGAGATAAATCTCCCCGCTCGATAGTAAACCCAATGCACCCTGAATCATATCGATATAGCCCCTACACATCGGGATCAACCATAAAGAGACAACTATACTCTTTGAAGTATCCGTCATAATATAATATGAATGCGAGCTCGGCCCACTTTCAGGTGAAACATTGCAAAAAACCACATCCTGTCCGGGAACAACAAACACGATAGCCTTACAATATCAGGCCACTATCATTCTAACCAGTCTATACTCAAGATAATATCATACTCGTATAACACATCACTAAAATGAGTAATTCTAATAAAATATATACCACTATGACTACACCCGCTTCCCTGTGGATGAAATCATAGATGACCCCGCTACACAATGGAAAATATATAAACATAATAATGTTATCGATAAAACCACTAAACTCGTCCCACACGCAAATCAAGTGATAATCAAAATACCATGACTCGCTCGAGTCACATAAAGCATGCCTCATTCACCCGAGGATAAAACTCATATTTCAACCTTGCCAATCGCCTTGGCTGCTTAAATGGTTCCCAAACAAAATATGCTTGTTCGAACTGAACCAAAAACTATTTTAACCATTGCCTTTGCTAGGCATCATACTCGTGTCCATTTACTCACTTTGGGAAAAATCAATGCATGTGGTCCTCCTCTCCACATAAAAATATCTCTCCATATAATCTAACTATCTTTTGCCACACTAGAAGCATTAGGGTTGTCCTTCTCTCAGACTTTGGTAGCCTTAACCCTACTGGTCACCCTCATTGTTCCCTTGGTTTTGCTGACCCTAAGGAACACACTACTAGCTTTAACAGTCCGTACTGAAATGACCGTCACTCGATAGAAATTAAGCTACCTGAATCATTTAAATGGGTCCCCCTGATCGTTCTCCCCCCTGCGGTGTTTCACTAGCACCATTTCATCCATTCTTACTCTCGGACTAAATCCTTCAACTCCTTTAGCTTACTTTATAAAGTATCACTAATATCCTCACTAACAAAAGCACGACATTGTCGTCATCTACATCAATCGTCCAAGCAGAATTCTCCTTAAAGTGCTGGCGACTCCTCTCGTGAGTCCATCACCCACTTAAGGGTTTTGTTCTCCATTGTACTTACCTCATTAGGTATAAAGTTTTCTAGACAATGTCTCTCTCCGTCCCTCCTGTGATAAGTTCATAACATCATTTGCATCTCCTTCTGAACAACAGATGAAGGAAATTACGGTCAAACCGTACCTAAGATCCTTCCATTAGCATACTATTTCACTTTTCAAATGTGGTGATTAACTCCCACCAGTGCAACACTGCTTCCACGAGCTAAGAAAAATTTTACCCCAAATTTTCACTTTCGGGAATACTACACTCTTCTATATGATAAAGCCTTTGGGTATCTTACATCCATTGGCTAACACACACAAATTCCACCTTTTATAAAATTGCAACGGGTGGTCCACTTCAAAGACCCCTCCGACTCTCACCCATTCTAATCATGCTAGGTGAGTCTAATTTGACATCACTTCCTGCTATAGCGGTACTTGAAAATATATACTCCACCATAGCAGTCCTTACAATCCCATCTTTCCGAGCAATAATAGGGGTGACCTCGACTATGGTCATCGTCCCCAAACTATTCTTCAACTCCAACTCAGCCTCGCATCCTGTTATCCTCCCAACGACCCTCATTGGTCGTCCTTCATTGTTCAACATACGAAGCACACCCGAACGTATATAAGATTCACTAAAATTATACATTGTAGTAGGAGAACGAAATCTCACCATAAGAATCAAAAATCTTAATCATAGGGCTCTATATCGAATAAGAAGCAACACTAAAAACGTAGTACATCCGCACAGATTCCTAAGGCCACTACAACCTGATGCTCTGATACGATCTGTGACACCCCACCTATTTTAATCTCAGTTGATCAATCCTTTATCAAAATAAAACATGATTCTCATAATGGATCATTCTCAGTATCACTGTCAAAAATCAACTTAATTACTAATAACTAATTAAGCCCGGTGTTAAATTTTAAACATTCTAATCTTTTTAACTTAAACACATAATAAATCCACCCACACAATTAATATACACATTAATTGAATTAAATCAAATAATAATCGATAACTCTCGATAAAACATTAATACAACCATATAGAAAAGGTGCAAACGAAAATGCGGCAAATAATATAAATAACAACAGTTGGGCAACATGCCCGAATATTTTAATAGTACCTCATATCTAGATCACAACGATAGAAGCGTCTAAACAATCCCTGCTAGCATCCACAGTTGCTGCAGTATCGTATGACTCGAAAGAACAATATTATCCAAGCATCCCTTTATTGGACACCTAGAATGTTTTTAAAATATTTGTAAGCGGGTCAGAGCCCAAAACGTTTGAAAATATTTTGCAAGTGATCAAAATATTTTAACATATAAAATATGATATCCTCCATATTAAAACTAGTGTCGCACTCACATGAGATACCCCTCACCTCTCATCTAACAATCAACACCTAACGCAAGTATTTTAAACACTCTAGTTATACTACCCAGCCTAACTAGTATCTGTCAAAACCTCTAAATCACCATACACTATCTCATACCCTGCATATATAATATCCTAAGCTTTCACACGAGAATATGCATTATAAATTCTCACTTATAATTTTATATGTTCACAATGAATAACTTTCACTAGTTATAATACACTATTCACGTTTTAGTGTTATTAGTCCTGTATAAAATTTTCTCATCTTTATATACACATCTCACAATTTATTTTCTGAATCTTATTCTCCCGAATGTAACAATTTACAATATATATAACAATTTACAATATATATATATATATATATATATATATATATATATATATATATATATATATATATATATATATATATATATATATATACATATATATATATACATATATATATACATATATATATATACATATATATATACATATATATATACATATATATATACTAGGGTATGCCCGTGCCTGAAGGCACGCTGAAAATTTTCGAAAGTGTACGTCGGTTTTAAACCTCATATAAACAAAAGGTCCACATCTTGAGCCTCGTATTAAATTGAGTGTCAAAATTATTAACCATGTAAAAATTGTCATGTATTTTCATGTTAACTTGGGTGTAAAAATTGTTAACTATGTCAAAATCGGGTTTCAATAGACACGATTAAATTCGACCCAACACGACACGATTAGACCAATTAGAAAGAAATTAAAAAAATAGTGGATCTAAATAGAGCTGATGGTAGATCTACATAAAATCTATATAATAACCTTAATTGGGTCAGTATCGTGTCATTATTATGTCCTTGTCAGGTCAATTTCGTGATAAAAATTGAACACGAACATGACATGAACTGACCGCAAAAAATCGTATCAATTTCATTTCGTTTTGTGTTATCATTTCGTTTCCAAAATAACAGTTGACCCGATTTAATTCTTTACAATGCATTTTTTTACCAAATAAAAGTGGAATTACCTATAAACCAAATTCAAACTATGATACAACCGTGTGTACCGAGTTGGGAGGTCAAGAATGTTACACCACTCTATGTTGTAAGGTTTTTCCCAACTGTAGACATGATGGAAGCACATAAGAGGATCCGTAACGGACTTCTGTGGAGTAATTCCATCCCCCTATCATTCTCATATGACATATTATCTATGATTTTGCTCTTCTAGAACTTCCAGGGAGTCGGTAAACAAAACTTTTAACATGACGTTATTATTTCATAATAACAAACCCAACATCATTGTTCTTATGAAAACCAAAATCCCACTGAGAAAAAAAAAGGTACCTATTTCAATGAATTAGGCTTTACTGCCTTAGTTTATGAAGACTCGTTCAAAGAGTGAGTGGCATTTGGGTTTTGTGGAATATTACTCCCAGTACAAAATGTGAACAACTATAAGGCCTACATGATACACACGACTCAATATGGAAACTGCCCAGTACAAAATATCAACATCCCTGTTTCAAGGCGGAAAATAACAAATATTTTCATCCCACATAGAGGAATTTCTTGACAACATATTACCTACTATTATATGACTTGCTAAATAGAATGAATAATATAAAAAATCAAATAAAAGAGTTAAATTCACTCTCCATCTGGAGGCTATCAATGTCACATATTGAAAAAAAGTAGGCCAATATAACTTAGGTATCAGACATCCATAATTCTTATATTTTTATTTTAAAGGTCATACGTAGGTGATATGGATTGTTGCAGGGGTAATCACTGGGCATATGAAACCTCTTAGACAATGCTGATGTCAACTCAGCTTTTGATGGAGCTGAAAAGAAGGCGTGATCCAGCTCCTGCAACTGCATTGGATGCCTGACCAATTTAAATAACCTGAGCGGGTTTCACAATGGGCACATGAAAGCTTCCCCTCCAATGCACCTTCTTCAATTATTGGCATCCAATGAAGAGCCTCAACAAAGATAGATGGGCACTCAATCTCAAAGGATGTTTCTCCCTCTCCTGGAACATGATCCACAACATTCTCCTGCCACAACTCTCTGACATTTATTATAGCAATATGCTGTTGCAGATATAACAGATTTATCCATAAATGCTCCAACCTCATAAGGGGCTTCTTTGGTTTGCAAGACAGGATCAACACCAAATTTAGAGCTGTCTATTATTTCTCTGCGATTATAAAATTCACCTAATATTTTTAAACAGATGCATTTGTATATCATGATAGCATGATCAACCTTGAAACCCGTTCAATCCCTACAATGAATCCCTCGTCTCGAAATTTGCATACCGTGCTAGCATGCTTTCCATTGTATCTCACGCCCATCATTCCTCATATAGACATTAGTATCAATAAAGCCCTCATCTCAAAATAAATTAAACAACTTCATTGAAAAAGTCTGATCAAGACCTGAAATCATGTCAGCTAGGAAATGAGGTGATAAGGGGAATTCCATACATTTAATCTCTACAACATAGATGCCTTTCTCCCTCAAAACTTCCATATTTTAATCTACCCTTTGCTTCCTTGTTTTTTTTGGGCATGTGCACGAAAAGGGTAGGTGCGTAGTCCTTGGCAATATCAATCGGACCAAACAACCCTTGAGCAAATCATTATCGTAATGCTAATAAATCTCAAATTAGTCGCAAGAGAAGAAACAAAGAAGATACTTAACAGTCTCCTCTACAATCATTATCAGCTACTCTACAATTTCTTAATTGCTCAGGTACTTTGCTTCTTCCAACTCCCCGTGCTCAGTGCGAGGTACTCAATGTTCAGCGCTCAATTCTCAGCTGGTCACCTCTCAATGCTCAGCTTCTTCTGCTCCCTCACATATGCAATTTCGTATTATTCTACCATCTTACCCTCCCAACTTTCTCGATCAGCTTGGTCATATTAAAAAATTGAGTATACCTGATTAGAAAAGAAACTTTAAATTAAATAAATGCAAAACAAATTATTCACATTAGTGGAAAAAAATGAAATTAACAACTAATATAAAGCACATTAAAACTTGTTAGTAAAAACACAACAGAACCTGTATGCAATCTGAAAGCGACGTGTATGAAAGAAGAACCTGTATGACAGAAGAACACAGAAAGGATTAACTCAAACAAATAAAAACTGTTTGTAAATAAAAAAATAAACTTTTAGTTGTTTGTATCCCTCATCATATCTCCAAAACGGGCCGACGACAAATAGCTGAACCTCCTCTTGATTCTCGTAACAGGTATGATGTAAAATGTCTGTAACACCAGCTTACTTTTAACCAAACCACTATTGGTAGTTTTATCAGCTTACTTTGAACATAAAATTGACGCCGTTTCCATGTCATCAGTTTCGATTGGTGAAGTTTTAGGGCACAAAAAAAGGGGAATACCCACAAAAAAGGGAACCGTCGTACAACAAAAATGATTCAATTAAAAGACAAATGATTTAAAAATGATTGTTGTCCATTACCAAAGTATAGCCAAAAAAGATTAGAACAGGGCTATACCTAAAATGATTGTTGTCCGTTTCCAGAGTATAGACAAATGATTGAGGTTGTTCGTTGATTTTTACACCAAAAAGGGGTATACCCAAAATGATTAAAACAGTTACCAGAGTTCGATGGATGCTTTTCATTGATTAAAGGACATATATAGAATTTCCTCTGCACAAAACAAACAGATCCACTCATCAATTCACCAAAACATTTAACACCAAAACCAAAATTAAAGAATAAACATGTTTTGAAAAGATGGCTTGGACCTAAAATACATATAGACTCTGTTCCTAAACAACTACAAAAATTCAACACACCAAAGGACAAAAAGATCTCAAAAATGCAAATGAAATCGTTAATGGTTTGGAAAAAAATCATTCTTGAACCAAAACAAAGAAAAATGACATGTTCTTTTTAATGGATCTGTACAACAAAGAAAAATGACCTCTCTAAACTTTCAAAAAATAGAACTTAGAAATCAAAGAAAAGAGACAAACCGTAGCAATAAGTTGAACCAAAAGCCACAACTCATGCCCACACATCCATGTATACTTTTTTTAATGTTTTTAATATAATATAAACAAATTTCATGCTACTTGACCTTTTTTACAATTCAACCAAGTCACGATAAACAAAGGAAAATAAAAAATGAACAGGATGAGATTTAATAATGGATAGAGCAAGGAATATGAAGCATATTCTTAGAAGTAATAAAGAGATGTATAAAGCCACAACACCAACAGTGTACCTACAACAAAGGTCCTAGTGAGCAGTCATGTAGAAAAAGTAGAAATCAACGCACGTAATGTTAGAAACATTATAAATCAAGAAACTATATACAATACATAATATAAAACTCCCCCAATTGAATCCCGCAAAGAAAAGGAAAGAAAAAACAATCTGTATTTATCACCATCTAATGAAAATGTAGACAATGAATCTCCAAAGATAAGGAATTTTGAATACTAACACCTCTCTATAACTTTCTCGTAGAACTGTTATTCCCTTTTAACAGTTCTTAAACCCAATGTGAAATGACTGCTTCACTTTTTATTCACAGGTTTAATATATCGTCTTAGCTTAAAAGAAATAGAGATGTGATCAGTGCAATTTTTGTGTAAAGCACCCACATAAATGCAAGGACCAAATATAGAATAAGACTTCTCTTGAATGGCCTATGAGTCATAAAAAATTATAGGTTCCTTAGAATCATTAAAACATCAGAACCAATTATTGTGAATTCTTGACCTAAAAGATAATTTTGAGGTCTCAACAATAATTTCCAATGTACACACTGAATTAAAGAAAATACAAAAGAACTACCTAAAAAAATAACAAAAAATAAAATAAACAAAAAAGGAAAGAATCGTAGTATAAGAATGCACCTTTGCTAGCATTCACTGTTGGAGCATCATGGATCTAAATAGGAAACTTTGCCAAACAATTAAAAGACACTTACATGCTGCACTTTGCCAAATAAATAAAAATAAGAAAACCAAGTCGGTCCCTAAATTTATATTATACACACACACTAAAGCTCATGGAAGTTACACAAAACTTATCTTACACAGGTCTCGAGTTAATTTCGTTCATAGACAAAATTACAATCCCAAGTGCAACATGTAATTTCATAAAACTAAAGTAATAGAAATAGAAATGTTCTGTTTAGCTATAACAAACACATGACATTTATTAACTTTAGAAACCACAACTCGTAATCCCCAAAAATTGAAACCTGTACATCTGAAATCTAAAACTATAACTCATAACCCCCAAAAATTGAAATCTAAAACCCTATTAAAGGATAGACACAACACCTTGAAAAATGAGAATAATAGTAGGAAAAACTAGATACAACAACTGAAAGTTATATATTTCAATCAACATAATGAAATGTATTGTGCAAAAATAAACAATCCTACCAAAATAAATTTGGGGTTTCAAAATCTGTTTTGATGAATAATACTTAAAGTTATAATCATACCTTCTTCGGGCTTCTTGTTTTGATGAATTTGGGGTTTCAAAATGTATAAAACTTAAGAAAAACATTAGATCTCTAAGAAAAACATTAGATCTGTAACTGAATAGTTGAATAAGTGCAAAGCGTGGAACCAACCCAGAACGCGCATGTGTGTGTGTGTGTAAGAGAGAGAGAGAGACAGATATTACCTATAGGAGCCTAGCGTAGGAGGGTTTGTATTGTGGCAGCTTTGGAGCTCGGCGTGGAAAGGATGAGGACATGGGAGGGAGGATGTGTTGAAGTTGAAGAGGGATGAGAGAATGTCGGGGGGTCGGAATTGTGAGAGGAGATAGAGAGAGTAAGAAAATGAGATCAAAATGGTATAATACTATTATACCCTTATTTTTGAATTTTAAAGAGAATGAAATCAAATTAGAGTGTGTTAAAAGGGGGGGAATCAAAAAATTTCAAGGGAAAAAAAGGGAATGCAAAAAAAATTCATATTGATGACATCATGGTGCTATCTTATGACATACATATCTTTGCTACTTTATTATATAGATGTATATATATATATATATATATATTTTTCCACCTTCCTATATATACAATATACTACACACATCAGGTATATCCATACTTATATATCACACACTATATAAGTATAATAACCAGCCCTCGGAGCTATAACTCAATGAATATAGTTTTTCGAATGCTATCATATTCTAGGGAACACACACATCATCCTCGATACCACTAGTTAGGATCTCACACTGACCTGATAAAAACATAACACAAATGTATGGGAAGCGGCCATAGCACCTCACCTAAAAGCGAGACGAATCATACCCAAGACGTCTCACCCATGATAAAGAGCCACACTGCATAAGTATCTGGACGATATGACCTGGGGACTATACTCTCCCTGCATTCACTAGCCAGGGGATTCACCCACATCGCGCAACTTTCCATTATAGCACTAGAGGGGTATGTTTCACACAAATATATCATTCACACACAGATATATTTATAATCATCCCATATATATACAACCTCTATACCCGTATATATATCATCAAATCCAACTACTCGTGCATATCTCACGTGGCATTAGCCTATAATCCTGAATATACCAATTCGTATTAATTCATAAGTATACACACCCTTATTTTAATCCCATAAGTACTCTCTCACTTATGATACAAATATCAAATTAAATCCCATAAGTATTCTCTCACTTATGATACAAATATCGCACTAATTCTTTTTTAATATTAGCTTATGACGTCTAGCTAGTATTCTAGTTTCATCCTACTTGCACATTCTGATTTCACTCACATTTTATCAGCACATACATTCTACACGCATAAATATAAATATACCATCCGAAATGATTTTCTCGAGTGTCGTTCATCCCAAACACTCCTAAAATTTATAACCCGGATCTTATTCCCGCTAACCCGAGATTTACATATCACCCATTTAATGTTTTAGGGTCCCTCACACTCTTTAATATTTATTTTCAAAAGTAATTCTTCTCCAATACTTGTAGTCCAAGAACATTTTTCAAAATTAACTGTCATGAACGAACCGAACCAATGGCCAGAAAAACGAACCGGTCTAGTGACCAATAAACGAACTGAACCGATGGCCAGAAAAATCAATCGGTCCGGTGGCCCAAATCGAACCGCATTTCACCGGTTCGACGTGTTCAGTCCTAGATTTTATCATCTTCTCCAAGTCCAAATTTTTTGGTTTCTAACATCACCAACCATCACTCTAAACATCTACACACTTATTTTTACCCACCACAACAATTTGTTCATGGGATTCATCAATTTAACTAATATTTTAAACCCTAACTTAGTTAAACTCACTATTTCTGATCTTTCCAAATTTCTCACCAAATATTACATCATTAACATGGATTTGAGCTCAGATTTTATATGGAGTTATTATCACATCAATTTATACGAAATCAATTCCAAAAACTCCATTTTAGTTCAAGAATCCCATCTCAAAATTCATATAGTTTTCACCAACTACAATATGAATTATAAACACACAAAAATAATTAAATCAAGTCAAACACTTGCCTCGTTAGATAAATCCGATGACCTCGTGTCGGGTTCCACCGAAGCTTAGCCGGAATCTCCTCTTCTTCTTCCTTGTTCTCCTTCTTTCTTTTCTTTCTTTCTTTCCTTCCTTTTCTCTTTCTCTCGTGGCTTACAAGAGAGGAATAAGGCTTATCCCTTTATTAAACCTAAAATTGACTCGTATACACAAATGTGAGTCCCTACTGATCCAAAAAGCCCCCGAAACCCAAACACTACCCTCGGGTACTCCATTTTGACTATTTCGGCTCATCCGAGGCCAACCGTGCACTCAAAGTCCCCATCCGAGTCACTTATCAAAAATTCACCTTTTTAAATCCAATACACACACGTATATTCCAAATAAAATATTATTACTTGTCACTTTTCCTAACCGCGACATGATATAAAATAATCCAACTGCATTTACTTATTCCCATATATAAATATAATACACGTAAATTTTAATCCGTCACTCTCCAATTAATATTTAACTCGTACTTCAAATTCTCTTTCACTTAAAATTCTCAAATTATTAAATTACACCCATTTATGTAATTTAAATATCCATAAAGATATGGGGTATTACATTCCCCGTTTGATGGGGAGAAAAAATAAACATCCGGCAATCTATGGACATATTTCCATTACAAAGACACCTTCATGGATGTATGTTTTAGTGGACACTAATGCCCAAACCCTACAAAATAGGGCCATTCATTCTTGTCTGTGGCCTAGAATAATGAAGGTGAACCTAAAATCTCCATAGGATACTGCATCTGCTATGATCCCCTTGATGAGGGGGATTGTTGATCCTGACGACCTCAAACATCTATTTAGTGAAGATGCTAAGGACTTGGACGAATACAAGCTTCTTTGTCATCTTAGTATAAGTTTACCTATATCATATACTTTCGCGACTTGTTAAGATATCTGCTTTGAATAACTTATTATTTCTCTCTTCTACATTACTAAGGCTAGTATAAGCCAGAGGGAATGTTATGAAGACCTTAATAATATTCAAACGTCGACAGAGTCTACTCACCTTACTGAAATGTGAAATACCAAGATTCTTCTTTCGAGGTTAGGAAGGCGTCTGCAAAAGAATATATTAAGGCTACTAAGATCTAGTTGGAGGCCATCGACAAAGCCAAAATGAGGTCAAGTAGAATTTTAAATTGGTCGCGGATGCCCTAAAGGTTTTTGAGGCAAAGTGCTTTGAGGTTGCCAAACAGGTCGTAGCCAATGACGAGAAGGTTGGACAGGTTGATGTTAAGATTTAGTCCATAAACCAAAGCCATGTCGTAGCCATAGAGAAGTTGGTTGATGATCATGTTGTGTCCTTAAATAAAGCAACTGAAGATGTTGTGGCCGGTTTCAAGACCTACAAGGACTTTTATATCGTCCTCAACAAAGAGTACATCCACGGTATAAGAAAATGAGGCATAAAGTTTCCAAAAACTATTTGGAGACCATGGAAAATATCTTTTCTTGGAGATTCATAAAAACTAAGAACGCTCAGTGTGTTGAAAAGATGCAAAATCATTATGAGCCGTTTAGGAAGAAAAATGAGAAGGTCACGGATGCAAAACTTGAGGCTGCAGAAATCGTAACTAGCCTAGAGGAGGAGGATGGTGATAACAAAGAGGGCACAAAGTGTTAGGTTATTCCACGATCTCATTTCTCATTTTGATTGTAACCACTTCACTACAAACAATGCTTGTATTAAACTCTTTACTATATTGAATTTTTTTATTCAACAGACGTTTGTGCCTTGTTGCTTTGTAATTTTTAAATTTATGTATGCTACTTGATTGTTTGTAGTTGTAGTCTTCAATTTAAAACATAATTTAGTTTTAACTACTATACTTGATTATGGTCGCAACCTTAGTAGTGAGGAATAATACTTTAGAGATTGTTTCCTTCATATTCCAAGCCATTGAATTAATAATGTAGTCTTCTAGCTACTGTAGTCTTTTAAGATTTTTGTAGTTTTTATATTACACTCTGCATACCAAATAGGTACAATGGACACTCAAGGCTAAGCATGACTGGTATTGAGTGTGATCTTAATTTCAATTATGGATGCATCCTTAGTAATGAGATCTTATCTGAAGGCTTTAGATAACACTCTGCGGACTTGAGGGATAGAGTGGCCCCTAATGCTTTAAAGAATACTCCATGAACATGAGGGGTACGATGGCTCCCAAGGCTTTGGACATGATGGTTTTTAATAGCTATGGACATTAGGATGATGTCTTCAACTTCCACGGCTATCCATTGCTACCATAATCTTCAATATTTTTAAATCTTCAAATGAGGCTAAGGTATTAGGAGAGCCACAAGCCATATGAGATATTATGATCCACCCAAGGCATTCAGGATATTTTGAGCCACCTAAGGCATTCAATATATTCTGAGCCATCCAAGGCATTCGGGATATTTTTAGCCACTAAAGGATTTAGGATATTACGATACACTTAAGGAATTCAGGATATTTTGAGCCAAAAAGGCATATTTTACTATTCCAGAGCTAGTCTTGAGTCTTTGATAAAAGACTCACTCCAATCAGGGAACCGCCCTAATAGAGGATTCAAATAGAACCACAAACATGAGGTACTTTCTAGTTGGGATCTCAGTGCGTACTAAGTCTGATTTCTTGACTTTGGTTTTTCATTGGAGTTAAATATGATCATCTTTTAGCTCCTAGTTTTATGGTCCCCTCTGCCTCCGTGGACATTGATAGGGTTATTGGTCATTTATTCCTCCTAGACATGGTCTTCTTGCTCCAGGGTTTATGGGAACCTCTGCCATCATGGATATTAATAGGGTTGTTGAACATTTATGCCTCCCTGGCCATGAACTTATTATGACCTGAAGCACCATTGCCTTGGTCACTATCTTAAACTATGATTGTTTCTATGTTTCTGTTAAATCTATTGAACAAGAATTTACAAAGTCAATAAAGTAAAATTATAATTTCTTATTGGTATATATGCTTAGGGAATACACAATTAGTGTATAAGATATATCTTTGCAATGATTGCAAAAGTTCAAAATAGAAAACTCTTCCAAAACTTCTAAAGGGTTGTAGTCGATATTTCTATTTGGTTAAAGGCTGCGGTTTTTGTGAATTATTGAATTATTATTTGTCTGGAAGTCCAATTGACCTCATTATTTAGGTATAGGCACTTATTAGTTGTGTGGAGAATGCCTTTATGGAAATCACACCACCCTCTTTTATCTTTCTTAGTAGAAAAAGATTTTATCTTCCCTTCATCTGAGGAGGTTCTTTTTTTAATGTTGGCTAAAATATCTTCTAGCTCGCAGTTAAAATTGGTGAACTCTCCATGTGGCCTTTCAAGGCGATCATCATGCTTCCTCTTTTTCCCTTCCACTGGTTCTACCGTAGCATTCTGTAATACCCCGCATTTTTACGTTATTTATTTATGGGATTAATTGAATTAAATGTGTATTAATTGGAAATTAATCCGGATAAAATACTAACGAGATGTGAGTTGGTATTTGATTATATGGCTATATATGAATAGTGAATTATGAAATTTGTCGTGAGATTGAAATACGGCAATTTGGAAATTTTGTTGGAACGCGTGTGACAGTTGCGTCAGGAATATAATTATTGTAATTAAAAGTGAATTTTATTTTTATTAATCCGTATGGTCATTTAGAGTGCGCCAACGCGTCCGGAAGGGTCGAGATAGTCAGAAAACACTACCCAGGGATTTAGTTTGGGTCCCGGGGCATTTTCGGGCCATACCGGCAACTTAAAAGGGTCTTTTGGTAATTTTGGAATTTTGAGAATTAAAACCTACGAAAATTAGAGTTTAATTATGATTATTAATTAAACCCACCAACCCATTATCATCACTAAACTAGGTAGTGGGCTACGGGAGAAGTTTAGAATAGAAGTTAAGGGTCCAAAAATAAACCCCACCTCCATTGTCATCATCTTTAGAGAAGAACTTGTAGAGAGAGAGAGAAAAGAGAATTCTGCAGAGAGAGAGGGAACAATTCAACCTTCAAGATTCAACAACAAATTCAGAGAAAGATTAGAGGCAAGTGGTTTAATTTCGTTTTTGCAAAGAATGCTTCTTCCATGTGTAGGAAATTTATATAATTGTATTGTTTTTGGGAGATCTATAAAAACCCATGAAATTGGAGTTATGAATGCAGATTTTAATGTAGGATTGCATGTAGAATTGTTATTTGATGATTGAACTAAGAGAATTTCTACTTTTTATATTACAAAAACGGATTTAATCATAACTATGGAAGACTTTAAATTTCTAGGGTTCATGTTCTTGAAAACTGGGGAAAATTGGGGAGATTTGATGATTAGAGGTGGTTTGGGATGATTAGACCCCATATAAATGTTGTAATACGAATTTAATATGTTTAAGGATGATTAGAAACCTTGAAACCTTGTTGGAATGACATTTAGATGAGATTAGAGGTGAAGAAAAGTTGGAAAAACGAATTAAGAAAATCTGGGCTTGAAACTGACCTCTCGTTAGAAGACCTGCCCAGGTCGTTCGAACGAGAACGAGCTCGTTCAAACGAGCTTCTAACGAGTTGATAGTTTGACTTCTAATGAGGGGGATGTTCGTTCGAAGCCTTTCGTTCGAACGAGATCTCGTTAGAATGCCCACTTCGTTCGAACGAACTCTCGTTCGAACGAGACTTCTAACGAGTTGACAGTTTGGCCTTTTTGGCCTGGTTTGATTTCTAGTGTCCCGTAACCTTGGTTAATGGTAGAGATAACCTTACCTTAATGACTAATTGTTATAGTTGGGATATTCGGGACATATTGGGGAGTAAAATATAGAAGTATGATTTGAACCAAATGGTAAGAATGGGTTAGGACGCGTATAACTAATTACCCCCAGTAGCCGCGCCAGTTCAGGCACATGCATTCTCGTCTGCTTGGGAACGCGTACGAGATGCTTTTCAGAAAGCACACCCACCGTAGTTCGCAGGTAGCTCCGATGTTGTGGTTTCAAGTCAGTGGAGGAAAGACATTCAGCGGCACTTGAGGATGTATGAGTGCACCGACGTCCAGAAGAAGATACTAGCTACCTTTAAGCTAGTAGGGTCTGAACTGCAGTGGTGGGAGTCTATTACCACCGTGGAGGAGAGAGATACCCTCACTATACAGGAGTTTTGGGTGCGGTTCGACCGCAAATATTTTCCGTCAGCTGTCCATACGTAAATGAGGAGGAAGTTGATGAGCCTTAGACAATAGGGTAAGACTGTGGCCGAGTATGAGGCCGAATTTACAAATCTGTTGAATATTGTTCCAGACGAGATACCGACAGAAGAGAAAAAGATTCAGAAGTTTACAGATGGATTGACTTGGAGGATCCGTCAGTACTTGTTGGGGAATCTATCGTTGGCCACTTATTCTGACGTGGTTAACACTGCACTGCTCCATTGCCAGGACCACCGCTTTCACTTGACAGAGGGGAAGCGATCAGGAGAGTCCAGCCATCAGGGCAGGACAGGGGGAAATGGTGCCAGCGGGGTACAATCAGCTCAGGGTCAGTATAGGCAGGGTGATCAGGGTTCCCAGCAGGGGGATTCTAAGAGATTCCGATCAGGGGGTTTCAGGCATGGACATGGAGGTTTTAGGCAGGGCCATCAGGGTCCGAACGGCCATCAGGGCCAGCAGGGTCAAAATGGTCAACAGCAGCAGTTTCACCAGGGCCAGCAAGGCCAGGGCAGAAATGGTAACGGTCACCAGGGCCGTGGTCAGCAGGGACAGCGAGGGGGAAACTTCTAGGGGAAGTGTTTCATTTGTGGTAAGATTGCCCACAAACGTCAGGATTGTACTGATAGGGGCAGGGCCCCACAGCAGCAGCAGCAGGGTGCTCGACACGAGCCACAAAGGCCTATGTTTCCCGCCGCCCTCCCGGCACCGCCACATATGGCAGCATTACCACTCATTCCAGCGGTCCCAGTTCAGCAGGGGCAGCTTCAGTATGGGAGAGTGTATCAGCTCCAGCAGGTCGCAGCCCCACAGGATCCACCGGCCATTGAGGGTATGTTCTCTATTCAGGGGACTATGGGGCATATTTTGTTTGACACGGGGGCTACACACTGTTTTATTGCTATGAGATTTGCAAGCACCATTGGGTTGTTAGACACCGCAGAGAGCACCGCTACTTGTGTAGACTCACCGTTGAGTAGGGGTTCTATGATTTCACTTGTGTGTAGAGGTGTGGGTATAGAGATCGGGAGGTTTACTTTACCCGCTGATATGTTAGTGTTAGAGATGATCGAGTATGATGCCATTATTGGTATGGATTGGCTAGTTGCGTACCGAGCCATGATTGACTATTTTAGTAGGAGTATTATCTTTGCCATTCTCGGGCAAGAGATGTTTTTAGTGGCGATGCCTCGCCCTGAGGGAGGATCGTCCACTCATTTGTACTATATAGAGGAGGAGACCTCTAAGGAAGTGGTGATACCACTTGATTCTATTCCGGTTGTTCGAGAGTTTGCCGATGTATTTCAGGATATACCTGGATTACCTCCGAGTAGGGAGATAGATTTTGTGATTGACTTGACGCCGGGCACTTGACCTATTGCCCGCGCACCTTACCGTATGGCTCTAGCTGAGATGAGAGAGCTACGGGATCAGATTGAGCAGTTGTTGGGTTAGGGGTTTATACGCAGGAGCACTTCGCTATGGGGTGCCCCTGTGTTATTTGTAAAGAAGAGGGATGGATCGTTGAGGTTGTGTGTGGATTACCGAGAGTTGAATAAGGTCCCGGTACGGAATAAGTATCCGTTGCCCCGAATCGATGACTTATTCGACCAGATGAGAGGAGCTTCTTTCTTCTCAAAGATTGATTTACGATCGGGATACCATCAGTTGCGTATCAGGGAAGAGGACATCTCAAAGACTGCTTCCTTAACGAGATATGGTTCCTATGAGTTTCGGGTTATGCCTTTTGGTTTGATCAACACTCCAGCAGTGTTTATGGACTTGATCAATAGGGTGTTCAGAGAGTTCCTGGACCAGTTCGTCATTGTTTTCATTGATGACATTCTGGTTTACTCCCAGACAGAGGAGGAGCACGTCGAGCATTTGAGGCAGGTTTTGCAGACGCTACGTCAGAACGAGATGTATGCAAAATATGAGAAGTGCGGGTTTTGGCTGAAGGAGGTTCAGTTTTTGGGGCATATTATTTCTGACCGGGGGATATCTGTTGATCCGGGGAAGGTATCCGCGGTGAGGGAGTGCGGACAGCCCAAGACACCGACTGAGATCCGTAGTTTCTTGGGCCTAGCAGGATACTATAGGAGGTTCATTCGGGGTTTCTCAAAGATAGCAGGTCCTTTGACACATCTGACTCGTAAAGGTGTGCCGTTCATCTGGAGTGATGCCTGTCAGTTGGCATTCGATGAGTTGAAGGATAAGTTGACCTCAGAACCTATGTTAGCATTGCCGAGATCGGGAGTTGAGTATCTAGTCTACACCGATGCGTCCTTGCAAGGACTTGTAGGTGTATTGCAGCAGGAGAGTCAGGCCATAGCTTATGCTTCCCGTAAGCTAAAGCCTCACGAGAAGAATTACCCCACCCATGACTTGGAGTTAGCGGCAGTGGTATTTGCCCTTCGTATTTGGAGACATTACCTTTTGGGGGAGAAGTTTCGATTGTTCACGGACCACAAGTCCCTACAGTACCTATTCACGCAGAAAGAGTTGAATATGCGGCAGCGAAGGTGGCTTGAGTTTGTGAAGGATTATCAGTTTGATATCCAATATCACCCGGGAAAGGCTAACGTGGTAGCAGACGCGTTGAGCCGTAGGCCAGTAGATGAGGTGGCAGGGGTGTGGAAGGCAAAGTGGAAGGAGTTGGGACGCCAGGATGCAGTGGCCCGATCATTCATGTCGGTGATGACTGTTATACCGCAGATTGTCACGAGAGTGATAAAAGCACAAGCAGATGACTCGTTCTGTCAGGAACAGATAGTTCGATTATTAGCAGAGGGAGCCGAGTCCTATAGCGTTAGTTCAGACGGGGGATTACGCTTCAATGGGAGACTGGTAGTTCCAGAAGGGGAGGAATTGCGACACGAGGTAATGGCAGAGTCGCACGGCTCACGGTTCGCGGTACATCCCGGTGGGGACAAAATGTACCAGGACATGAGACGTCAGTATTGGTGGAGCAGGATGAAGAGAGATATTGCCGTGTTTGTTTCTAAATGCGCCACTTGTCAGCTGGTAAAAGTGGACCATCAGAGACCAGCAGGACTTTTACAGCCATTAGAGGTCCCGATGTGGATGTGGGAGAGCATCTCCATGGACTTTATCACGGGGTTACCTACGTCACAGAGGGGTCACGACTCCATTTGGGTGATTGTGGGAAGGTTGACCAAAGTTGCTCATTTTCTACCCGTAAGGACAGACTACACTACGGGATAGTATGCCCAGCTTTTTATTGCAGAAATAGTAAGACTTCACGGTGTGCCCCTAAATATCGTGTCTGACCGAGACAAGATATTTGTTTCACGGTTTTGGGAGAGTTTTCAGGAGGCCATGGGTACAGAATTGCGGTTGAGTACGGCTTATCATCCGCAGACCGACGGGCAAACCGAGCGTACAAATCAAATGTTGGAGGACATGTTGCGTATGTGCATCATTAATTTCGGGGGTGGATGGGAGCAGTATCTTCCACTAGTGGAGTTTTCTTACAACAAATCCTACCAGTTCACCATTGGCATGGCTCCATTTGAGGCATTGTACGGTAGGCCTTGTCGTTCCCCATCATGTTGGTTGGAGGTGGGGGACAACAAACTACTTGGGCCGGAAGTGATCCAGGATACTTCGGCGAGGATAGAATTGATACGGAGTCGCATTCGGGTAGCTCAGGATCGGCAGAAGAGCTATGCTGATGCGAAGAGGTTCTTTAGGGAGTTCCAAGTGGGGGACCAGGTTTTACTCAGAGTATCTCCTATGAAGGGGATTATGCGATTTGGGAAGAAGGGGAAGTTAGCACCGAGATATGTGGGGCCATTCCCTATCATCGAGCGGATTGGGTCTGTTGCATATAGACTTGGGTTACCGGAGCATTTACATCGAATTCATGATGTGTTTCATATTTCCTCGCTAAGGAAATATCTTAGAGATCATTTGGCTCATTCTCTCATTGCTTTGGAGGACATCGATCTCCAGCCTGATAGCTCCTACGAGGAGGGGCCGATTGCTATTTTGGACGGAAGTGAGAGGAAACTGCAGTCAAAGATAGTTCCGTTAGTACATGTTCAGTGGCGACATCATAATATCGAGGAGTCCACATGGGAGCGCGAGGATGAGATGCGCAAACGTTATCCAGAATTGTTCTTACCAGGTACTTTCTAGTTCCGAATTTCGGGACGAAATTCTGTTATTAGGGGGAAGTATGTAATACCCTGCATTTTTACGTTATTTATTTATGGGATTAATTGAATTAAATGTGTATTAATTGGAAATTAATCCGGATAAAATACTAACGAGATGTGAGTTGGTATTTGATTATATGGCTATATATGAATAGTGAATTATGAAATTTGTCGTGAGATTGAAATACGGCAATTTGGAAATTTTGTTGGGACGCGTGTGACAGTTGTGTCAGGAATATAATTATTGTAATTAAAAGTGAATTTTATTTTTATTAATCCGTATGGTCATTTAGAGTGCGCCAACGCGTCCGGAAGGGTCGAGATAGTCAGAAAACACTACCCGGGGGTTTAGTTTGGGTCCTGGGGCATTTTCGGGCCATACCGGCAACTTAAAAGGGTATTTTGGTAATTTTGGAATTTTGAGAATTAAAACCTACGAAAATTAGAGTTTAATTATGATTATTAATTAAACCCACCAACCCATTATCAGCACTAAACTAGGTAGTGGGCTACGGGAGAAGTTTAGAATAGAAGTTAAGGGTCCAAAAATAAACCCCACCTCCATTGTCATCATCTTTAGAGAAGAACTTGTAGAGAGAGAGAAAAAAGAGAATTCTGCAGAGAGAGAGGGAACAATTCAACCTTCAAGATTCAACATCAAATTCAGAGAAAGATTAGAGGCAAGTGGTTTAATTTCGTTTTTGCAAAGAATGCTTCTTCCATGTGTAGGAAATTTATATAATTGTATTGTTTTTGGGAGATCTATACAAACCCATGAAATTGGAGTTATGAATGCAGATTTTAATGTAGGATTGCATGTAGAATTATTATTTGATGATTGAACTAAGAGAATTTCTACTTTTTGTATTACAAAAACGGATTTAATCATAACTATGGAAGACTTTAAATTTCTAGGGTTCATGTTCTTGAAAACTGGGGAAAATTGGGGAGATTTGATGATTAGAGGTGGTTTGGGATGATTAGACCCCATATAAATGTTGTAATACGAATTTAATATGTTTAGGGATGATTAGAAACCTTGAAACCTTGTTGGAATGACATTTAGATGAGATTAGAGGTGAAGAAAAGTTGGAAAAACGAATTAAGAAAATCTGGGCTTGAAACTGGCCTCTCGTTAGAAGACCTGCCCAGGTCGTTCGAACGAGAACGATCTCGTTCGAACGAGCTTCTAACGAGTTGACAGTTTGACTTCTAACGAGGGGGATGTTCGTTCGAAGCCTTTCGTTCGAACGAGATCTCGTTAGAATGCCCACTTCGTTCGAACGAACTCTCGTTCGAACGAGACTTCTAACGAGTTGACAGTTTGGCCTTTTTGGCCTGGTTTGATTTCTAGTGTCCCGTAACCTTGGTTAATGGTAGAGATAACCTTACCTTAATGACTAATTGTTATAGTTGGGATATTCGGGACATATTGGGGAGTAAAATATAGAAGTATGATTTGAACCAAATGGTAAGAATGGGTTAGGACGCGTATAACTAATTACGACGTGAGGATAATGGATGATGTGTACATATACAAATCGGGGACACGTGTATTGGTATAAGAATGAGAGATATATCACTAATAAATTATGGTAATTACTAAGATGTGTACATTCTTAGTATATGTATATGATTTTATGTGTATGACATACCTATCATACTTGCTATCACGGGAGGTTTACGTTCGCTTAGGGCCATCTCATCCTTGTGTGCCCGGATTTAGATTGGTTCCTAGAGAACATAATACTAGAATGATTTATTTGTGAGATAATAAGTCAGCTGACTATGGAGCGTAGGTATGTACGTGACCCATGGATATGTTGAATTATGTTCGCCTCCATTTTCGTGTGTTGTGCTTATTCTAACAATTCCTGAGAGATTCGGAATTTGTAATCCTTATGTACGTGATGTACCGGGATAGATAGCAGAGTATGTGTGCATCGCAGGTTAGCCTCGGGGTGCCTGTATTGTATATTTATGATGTGAATAATATACAGTTAAATTAAAAGGAATTGTGATGTTTTATTGCGAGAATAATCTATAGAAACTCCTTGAGAAGTTAAAAAGGGATAATATGCCGTGAATTGTAATGTTAACAATTGAGAATCTGAGTTTAATTAAAGCTATCTGTTTAAGTGAAAACATTGGGAATCCATTTTGTGAATCGAGTGGGAAGGTTAGGACTTATGTCGGTATAGTTAAATTTGAGAATCACTTGAATGGGTACGGTACGTTAGGAGTGCACATTTAGTCGAGAGGTGAGTATTTCATGTGAGAGCACGTCCTAACATGTACTTTGCATTCATTATTTTAATGTTATTAAAACACTTGTTGTTTTTAAAATACTCTCCACTTTCGAGCTCTGACCCGTTTGCTTTCAAATCTATTTTTTGTAAAAACCATTTTAGGTGCCCAGCCACAAGGACACCATGCATAGGATCCTCATTCAGGTGACGAGCTGTAGATGTTTGTGGAAGTTACAGGACTTTTCTAGTAGACGCTTCATCTATCTTGACTCTATATTCAGCTTTCATCAGTTGTAGGGCATGTCGCCCATTTCTATTAGAAACATTTCCTATTTCAGATTTTCAGACTTTTGGCATGTAATTAATTCAGGACACAGTTTTATTATTTCAGTTGTGGGATTGTTGTGAGGAGTATTTCCTCCAGACTCTTTATTAATTGTCGGTTATTCTATTGCTTCGTTATGGTGAATGGTTATGTTATCCTTTACATTTCACTCATTGCATGTTAATCAGTGTTAACTTAAAATTTGGCAACTCACTTTATAAATACTAGGTGGTTAGTAATCATTAAAATGTTTTCGACAGTGATGCTATTAACTGAACCAACTTGGCATTTTGTATTAATTTAATAAAGGAGTAGCTACCCGGTATTTAATTAGTCGGGGTGTCACACATTGCTTTTTGTGGTCGCCGACACAATCTTATTCTTAGGGTCTTTGGCCTATAGCATATTATAGAAGGATGTAGACTCAAGCATAAAGGAGGTTAATATGGCCTTGGAGGGAGGCCTGACCCTCATACAGATGGTTGATACACCTCATCAAGTGGGCTACCTCTTCAGTCTTATGGGGAATTGATCCTGATATGCCTTACATGATTCTTTTTTAGAATGTTAGGTGTTTAGAAAAATCATTTCTCTGAGATGAACTAAATAAAGTGTGAAATCTAAGAGTCATAGAGTAAGAGGAGTTAAACATTGAACAAATATTAACAGTGGGATGCAGTCATTCTCATTGAGGTCATGAACTGTGAAGCGGATAAGGGATGATGCTATGGATTTTGTCCTTTACAAGTACTTTTTCCACCACGATATATATGAACAAACATGGTTTTATCCTATGATAGTTCTCTCTGTTGGACAATTTAACAAATACATGCCGATAGTTCTCTCTGTTGGAAAATTTAACAAATACATGCCCTTGAAAGGAACAATGCCTGAAAATTAGTAAAAGCATCTTAACACATCTTAGGCAGTTTATCAATCACTAACGCAATAACCTTGTTGGTTTTTGCATGTAGAATCAACAATTTTCAATCCTGCAACTTAGCCTTATGAGATTTAACCCGACCCATAAGTTATGAAACATGTTACGGGGTTTTCTAAACATTTTATGCAATCTTTGGTCTAAAATAACAAATTATTTAATTAAAAATCCAAAATATCCAAAAATATAAAAATTGGCCTAAACTGTTGACACGAGGCCATGGCTTGTAACATAACAACATGGATATGCCACAAACAGTAGGGAACATAATGTAGATTCTAATCCAAATTTTCCCAAATGTGATTTTAAACACAAAGAATCAGACTAAAAGTCTTTGGGAGTGGTGATCAAGTGCATAATAAGTCCTTAGATAAAAAATAACATAAGTTTAGTAACAAATTTCTACTATATAGGACATAATATGGCATGAAATGTCTATAAGTGTGGAGAAGGCAGAAAATAAATGCATCCCTAGTTCCCAGGCCTTATGACGTCGTGGCCTTTCGAACTATATAATAAGATTTAGACTTGAAAAATCATCGATGTATATAGATTTGCCCCAAAACCTTAAGATTGGTTTGGGAAAAAAAAAGCTAAAAATATGAAGATACCCTCAATGGGTATATATGAAAATATGGGTCTAACCACTACAATCTCACACATAAGATGTAGATCTGTAGACCCTTATTAATGAAATAAGGCATAATGGACCCAATTCATGAGAAACTCGATATAAAACCCCATTTCCAACAGACGAAGCCAATATGTTTTTATCTAAAAATGGTTTACCAAAGTAAATCATACCTTCAAAGTTATACACAATAGTCAAAGTATAGAAAATAAAGATAAAGGGAGCTAACACAAGATTTAGAGTGGTTCGGTATGAAAATGAGCCTACGTCCACTATGGAACTTGATTCTCATTAGATTCATTTAATAATGCAAGTTTGGGAGGACTTAGAGGTATATAAGAGGAGAGAAATGGGATTAAAACATAACATACAAGTTATGTGTAAAAGAGGTTACAAACTCTATAACATAGGTTGAGGGAGACCATGACTAGTAGTGGTTCAGGTGCCAGAGAAGGTGACCGAATTGTGGACTTCGATTTAGAAAGATATTGGATACAATTTGTAAGGGATTCATTTCTTAAATTTTACTTGTCAAATGACGAAGTGAGGACCTCTACATATAGAAGGTGGGATAAGTATTGTTGGGAGTGTCATATGCATAATGCACGTGCCTTGTGGATAAGTATTGTTGAGATGGAATATTTCTAGAAGGTGGACAATTGGCAGGCCAGTGATGATGTGTCAGGGTCCGTGGCCTATTTATGCACTAGGTCATGGCCTAGAGTGTATAAAGGATCATCTAGAATAATGTTTGTGGCCTCGTTCGGTATAGGTTGTGGCCTCCTCTATAGGCAAAGGCCTTTTGTCAGCACTTTGATTGTATTTTTACTGTGCTTATGTGGATGTCCATGATGGTTGAATATTTTAGGTATAACAACCACCCTTTTGAGTCTAGACTTTTAAAATAAAGTAATTAGAAAGGATGTACCTATGATGTTACATGTGAAACTTTTTATTTGTGCAGCGTTTCAACTTGGAATCAACCTTTTACGAAATAGATCTGAAGGTTTTCCTCTAGTAAGATATTTCTTTGAAGAAAAAGACTAATGTGTTTTAAATTTCTTGTATTTATGTGAGAATTAGAGAAAGTTTAGTTTTTAGGGGTAAAAGGATGGAAATTTTGTTGAAAAGGAGTTGGGAAGGCAAAATATAAGAGTTTTTGGGCTTTTCCAGAGAGAGAAAGTAGAAAAATAAAAAGGGAGAATTTCAAGAGGCGAAGTTATTTCCCCTAAAGTAGCCCGTGAGACCCCTATTTATAGGAAAATTTATAAGGGCATAGGACTAATATGTATACCTTGATTGGACCACTCAGCTCGGGCACATTTCCATAGGGAATGATTGGTTTGGGGTGCGTGTTCAAAGTTAGGTCTTGTTTATAGGCCTTATATGTGTCTTTAAGGTCTTTCTTGGGTTGCAACGTTTGGTTATGAGTTGTATGTTTTTTAGGCTTTGGAGAGTGAAGGTTTGCATCATAGTCCTCTAGTCTTTCGAGGGAACGTGTAGCTTTTGTCCTTCCCATATTCATAGTCCTTTGGTAATTTTAGACCATTGTCCTTCCATTTCATGGATGGGGGTATTGATTCTTATTTTCTTTCCTCAATTGGAAATTCCAGAGTGTATAACTTTTTAGGGATACTTCTAGTGATTAATGGATTTTTTTGGTGATTTAGGTCATCGTGCAAGAGTGCAAAGTCATAGAAAGAATGAAGGACTCATTTTAATGAGTTAGGTCATCGTGTGGTAACATGAAATCATAAAAATAATGAAGCACACCTTTTGATGAGTTGGGTCATCATGCGAGAGAACGAAATCATACAAAAAATAATAGGATTCACTTTGGTCAATCGGTTCACCGTACAATAGAATAGAATCGAATAAAGAGTAAAATTATCATTTTGATAAATCAAGTCATCGTGCAAGAGAACACAATCCTAAAAATAATGAAGGACTCATTTTTGGTGTGTCAAGTTATCGTGCAAGAGCATAGAGTCAAAGAAATATTAAAGGACTCACTCTGTTAAGTTGGGTCATCGTCCAAGATCACACAATCACAGAAATAATGAAAGACTCATTTGGATGACTCAGTTGGTCATGCAAAAGAACAAAATCGTAAGAAAAGTGATAAGACTCACTTGGTGATTTGGGTCATCGTGAGAGAGAACAAAATCATAGAAAGAGTGAAAGACTCATTTAGATGAGACAAGTCATCGTGCAAGAGCATAAAGTTGTAGAAAGAATAAAGGAATGATATTGATGAATTAAGTTTTAGTATGACATACCAAACACTAGGTAAAAGGTGTTCGTGATGAAACAAGGGATACTTTTGATTGGGCAAAGGGAGTAGAAAGAAGATAGTTGTCCTCATCAAAGATGATGAATAATGGTTAACTATTGACAGGGTGCCCATTCGTATTCTCAAGCGAGGCTAACGAGGTGATTTTCCTTTTTTCTTAATTCTTGTCGTTTATTACTAAATATGTTTCTTTTGATTTAGTTGTGATTTCAGTGCTTGATTGTAGGCCACGTTATTTCCCTAGGATAAGTCACGTGAGCATTGGTCCTGGGATATTATGTTATTTGTTGACTAGGAACTATCTGTAGGCAAAAGATATAATATTGGGTTCCTCAAGGAGGTTACTCTAAATAGGTTGAAATCATGGTATCTCGGCTAGAAGTAGCTTAAGCAACCATTTGTGCTGTGTGAAGTTTTACCTTAAGTGTCCCAAGAAGGTTGGCTATTTCTTTCCCAACGTTGCCTTGCTCCCAATCCTCCAAACCATGTCCCTGCAAGGTTCCCAAGAGGAGGTCATTCGATAGAGCATGTGATCTCTCTCATTCCCTTCCAGGCATGGTCCCTCAAGGGTACCGAACAACCTTCCCCATATTACAAAGTAAGCTTGTTCAATAAATAAAGTACAAGATCAAATACATTCTTCTTCTTTTTATAAAATATTGTCATTCAAATAAATTTGGTCTTCGAAAGGAGTCCTTCGAGGAGTGTTTATCGAGGGTCTTCGTGGGAAGTCTTTCGAGAGGTATTCGTCTTCCTTTTTACTTGCTAAGTACAGGATCAACTCAGCTAATCAACCTTTGGTGAGGACTCCCCCTACATATACCCCTTCGAAGAGATATTTGTTTATTACATGAAGAAATATCTGTATAAAATACCTCATTGATCTTCAAACCATTATGCAAAGAGAGGTAATATCCATAGGCAAATAATCATATCATAATAAGCATCAAGTTATTCAGTAAGGAGAAGTGTGTTCAAGGGGCTTATCTAGTCCTCCTTTCGAAGTACTTCATCTTTTAAATGCCTTATGGGGTTTTTGATAGCGACATTTCTTGACGGGACGTTATGATTATGGGTGATAGTTTCCTTGGTGGAAGTGAAGAGATTTTTTTCAAATTTTCCCCAAAACACTCTATCTCTCCCAAGTTGAAAAATTCTAGTCATGCCTCATTATTACTCTGGTCATATCACATTTAAAGATATTTACGCTTGCTCTTCTGCACTTTACACGTGGAGGCTTTGGGGTTTGCGCATTTTCCTCATCCAAGAGGTATTCACGCGTCGCTTATTGAAGCATAATCATTGTGGCTTTTGAATTCAAGCCCTATGCACGCGTGTAGGCTATGTGGGGAAACTTGATCGTTACCACGTTTCCCAACGTACTGTTATTCTGACACTTGTTGGGTCTTGTGTTGCCCCTATAAAAAGGCCTACTTGGCATTTTCCAAACCTTCACCCTTGGTTTCATTTGCAATCGTTTTCTTTGAGAGAAGGATTTAGTGTTTTCCTTCTGTCTTATTTCTAAACCCTAATTGTTCAATCCTCTTCCCTTTTCTTCTTTCTTTACCCATGGAACCAATAGTCAAGATAAATCCTTCCACGAGGGGCCATTCCCCCCATACCAAATCACGCAAAAATCAGGGAGCACGTTACCATCGTGCGCCTTATTTCGGTGAGTTTGACCATTTAGGGGCCCTAGCTGAGCATTTTTCAGGTGACCTTGTGCCAGTGAGCCAACAAATTTAATGATGGAGGAGAGCAACAATGCCGATGACTTTCCCTACATCCCCATCGCCACTGTAACTCACTTTCGTATTGAGCGTGGAAATTATCCTTCTTCAAAGATGGAGTTTGAGTCCACCTCAGGTGCCTGCGAAGGTCTAGGTCCCTGGACTGACTATATTCATAGCAAATGCCCTATGTAATTGGCATTAATTAGATTATCTTCCACTTGCTGGATAGGTGACCTCATCCTTGCAAAGAATAACAACACGCTTCAGTTTCTTATGTCTCGATGGATCCATCGGACCCACACATTTTTTGCTTCTTATGGTGAGTTTAGCATCACCCTTGAGGATGTCTATGAGCTCCTCGGTTGGAAATGGTCGGCTTTGATACCTTATTCAAGGAGGTTGTCTCGAGCGCTGAGAAAGCCACCCGGGTAGAGTTAGAGGTAGTGGTGAAGGACTGCATGGTAACTTATAACAAGTGCACTTATTCGGAGGTAATCCATTAATTTTACTTTATTGAGGACAAGGATGTGATCAAGGCTCGTGAGTTTGCCAAAAATAATTCGAAAGGGATGCAGGTGTTTGAGTATCCCCGATAAGAAATTTGCTTTGGTTCGAAGATTGGACTGGTGGACTATACTTGGTTCGTCTTATCGAAGATATTTCTTCTTGATATGCCTCATGACTGCTTCAGGAAACATTTAATCAACATGTCCGTTAGTATGTTAAGGGGTATTAAACTCCCTTTAGCTACAATCACCCTTGGTTCATTATACACAAGGTTGGATCGTGTGCAAGTTGACTCTGCCCGAAGCATTGGCATGTTTGATGTCTCGAACTATGTCAATCATGTGATGTTGATAGCCTTTCTCTATGCTCATTTCCCAGAGTATGCCCCAGCTAGTAACTTCCCCAGTTCTCATCCTATTAAGGACCCCCGAATCTGTTGCTGAAACAATAAAAGTTCCAAGAAGCCCTTTGTTTCTTTAGCTGATAAAGTTGAGAAGTTTGTCACTCGACCCTATGTTAGGGTGGATCAATTTTTTACACACCACTTTTTTTACGAAAGAGGAACGTCATGTTACCCCCATAAAGGAATCATTGGCCAGGAATTTTCCTGCGAACAATATTCCTTTGTTATTGGTTCCTTCCTACCTACCTTTATATACTGAGTGGTCCACCTTTTATTCAATCTATTACCCAAATTGTGTGGCCATGTAGTTTGGTTATGATCAAGGTAACCCTATGTTGAGTTACTTCACTCGCGAGAAGTCTACTGTCACACCCCGTAAAATCCGACAGACGGGGTGGCCAACCACCGCCGCCGAACTATGTCGGGCGTGAACTAAATAAATACCATCCTTAGCATGAGACGGATATGAGACATAAATACATCAGTCCATAAGATAAAAAAAATTGAATCAATATTAAATGATAACAACCAACTGGGCGATAAAAGATCCATCACGTGCGCTATAACTCCAAATAAATCCAATTTCCAATGATTATAAAACTGAATAAAGATCCAACTCTGAATAACTGAAATAAAAACCATAAACAATTTTGGAACCGAGTGGCCCAATAAATCTCTCAACTGAGTCTCATAATGAAATAAGAATGAAAATAAAGTCTAAACTTAAAGCAATAAAGTAAATCAGCTCCTGCTGCACCTCCAAACGATAACTCCGATAAACTTATGCAGCTTCTCCAATTCTAATCCTGAAAAAGATTAGTCAACGCATGGGTCAGATCCAAAGCCCCAAGAAAGAATACACACTACTACCCTCAAATAGGATCCTTGAATCCAGACAGTAGCATTATAAGCAATAAATATCATAATAGAGTATTTTAAATTAAGCGAGATAATTAACGTGATAAATATAAATCACTAACTACCCGAAAGAATTCCCATTTAAAAAGGCACACCAATCTGATTTTCAATTCCCAAGTCCCACAATGTTAATTTAATTAAATTAACCAACTTTTATTACATCCTCAATTTATTATGGCGGTCCTCCTGCCTCGGGTGATTTCTCCACTAAAATACACATCCCCTCGCCAAAACGCAGGCTGGGCCGTTTAAACTGTCGGCCCTCGCTGATTATGTCACCAATATATTTTAATACCCGTCTTATTATCTTAGGTATTAATTCTCAATTTTCTCAATTCATAATTTCAAATTACCCCACCCTTTTATCGATGTGAGATCCTCAAAATACCCCTTAGTCCCATACCTAAGGGTCCCCAAGTTATCAATACGTCCTACCCTATATATAGGAGGATTTTCTAACATAAATCTCAACCTAGTCTCATACCTAGACTAGCGTAACGATGATAAAGTAATAAAAATCATCCCACCCCTGACATGATAAAATCGTGATAATTTTACCCTCACTAGTCCCATTCCTAGAAGGCATTCTAAAACATAGGGAGAGCAATAATACCCAACAACCCGTCATCACAATGATATTTAATAATACCAACAAGTCACACCAATATGGATAATAAATCAATGTTCCAAACTACGCATAATAGTCCAATCCATTAAATCTCAATTTAATTATCATAACGACAAAATACCCAATTAATCCCATTTAATTATTTTAAATTAAATATACCAAATTTTCATCATATATACATCAAAAATCAAATTTCATTATCTCTACATGTATTACATGAGTTATACGCCCCCAATTTTGTTTATTTCAAAACTAGAATTTTTCTGCATATACCCTACACCAATTAAACCCAAAATCACTCATGAATCCTACATACCCAAAGGGTTATGAATATCATTCAGATTAAAAGAATTTATAAAAGCAGCCCCATAGTTAGTGTCCAATTTTTCTAATTAAGTTACTAATTATTTTTAAGAAAACATGTAATTAAGTGTTTAGGAGACACTTAAAACGCATAATACTAAAGGAAAAGAATAGAGTATTCATGCCTGTGAAGATCATATTGAAAATCTGATTAGAAATCTGGATTCCTCTCAAAAAATTAGCAAAAAGGTGTTCTTGAATCAATCTTGATTAAGCCCCAATTAAGCCTCCCAAAACTTATGACAAAAACTTCATTATGAAGAAGGTTGATGATTATAAGTGAGAGGAAAAATATTTTGAAGCGTTCTCTGGTGAAAAACTTGAGAAAAAATGATAATGAGAAGTCCCCCTACGGATTAACAAGGTTATATAGTGATTAGGAGTCCTAATCCTAAACAAACTCTAATTCAAAACAACTTGCAGCGCAAGATTACTGAAGGGATCGATCGATCGATCCCTAGCGTCGATCGAAAGATCGCCCAGAAAACCTGACAGTTCGCCTTAAAAATTATAAGGGAAAAATATTTAAAAATCGTTATAAAATCCTTTTTAACTCCGATTTCAATTCCGCTTGAAGTTTTATTCTTCTAAAATCATAACCAACGTATTTAACCAATAAAAATTATAAAATCCAAAAGTTTATTTTTCTCGAATATTCCAATTAATTAATTAAATTAAATAATAAAAACATGGGATGTTAGATACTTCCCCACTAGCAAAGAATTTCGTCTTCGAAATTAGACGAAGCATACACATCAATGCATAAATCTCGCAAAAGGAAATAAGGCTCACATATGCCTATCCCGTAAAGTAGCACAGTTAGGCGCCCATACACCTAATCTACACGAATGCAATCCTTAACAAAAATCCAATATATATATATATATATATAAGTATCTAAGAAGGTATTATGTACCGCGATACCCACTAGCCACGCAATCTATCCTGCTCTGACTGAACTTGAGGTACATAGCACCTCCCATAACTGAGATTGGTTGGTGCAGTGACCACCCCTGCGCACCTGACACTTTCGGTGCTGCTGGCGCTCCCTGAACGCTAACGGTGGCTAAGACTGTAACCTTCCCTGATTGGTCCTATGTCTCTTGGCCTTGTTGGCCCTCCCCCTTGTTACATTAAGTCGCTCGATGTCCTATCTTTTCACAGACAAAACATGCACCCCTAATGGTTCCTGAATTCGTCCCCTAGTTTTGTTCACCCTGTTGTCCTTGATTTGTTCTTTGCCTCTTCCAAGCTTGGTCATTGCGACCTTTATCCTCACCTCCTTGTCCATTAGACTCTTGTCTCTTGCCTAACTTCTTCTGATAATTGGCCTTTTCTTTCCATAGTAACATTGCGACATCCTCCACCTGAGCATAAGTAGTGTATACCAGATTTCCTAACACCATTTGCCTAATCGACCAAGACAATCCCTTAATGAAACACTCCATCTTCTTCGTCTCAGTGCTAACCTCCTCTGGTACGAACATAGATAAATTTGTGAACTCCTGTTCATACTCGACAATCGACTTTGATCCTTGCTCCAAGTCCGTAAATGCTCTCTTCTTTGCGTTCCTAATTGCATACGGAAAGTACTTATTATTGAACTTGATCAGAAACTCTGCATAGCCCAATTGATCTCTCTCCTCTGATGTGGTGGCACTCTCCCACCATTGCAACGCATCCCCTGTCAGCTTAAATGTTGCTAACATCTACTTTTGCACATCCGTGCAATCCACCACCCTCAAATGCCTCTCCATATCTCTCCTCCACTGGTGAGCAATCGTAGGGTCAGATCCCCCTCCAAAGGTGGGTTCCCTTAAGGAAACTGGTTCTCACCCTATCCCAAGCTGAGACGGGTACACCCTACTACTGATCCTCTAAAGTCACCCATCTCTGTCTCCCCATCTCCAGACGGGCCGCACGAATGATAGCTGCTAACTCCTCGGCCTCCAAAGTAATCTGACGCCGCCACCCTGAGTCGCGGGACCAAAAACAGACTCCTCTCTCCTATTCCCAGCTCTCCTTATGTTCTCCATCCGAAAAGATAGGAACAAAACAACATCAGACTCTGCATGACTAAGAGTACAAATCATCAAAATGGAATCAAAGATACGCAATGCAGAAGCTAAAATGGACTCATAACCTACGAGACCTAAGACCATGCTCTGATAACATCTATCACACCCCGCAAAATCCGACAGAAGGGGTGGCCAGCCACTTCCATCGAACTATGTCGGGCGTGAACTAAATAAATACCATTCTTAGCATGAGACAAATATGAGACATAAATACATCAGTCCATAAGATAAAAAAATTAAATCAATCTCAAATGATAACAACCAACTGCGCGATAAAAGATCCATCGCATGCTAGAACTACAAATAAATCCAATTTCCAATAATTATACAACTGAATAAAGATCCAACTCTGAATAATTTAAATCAAACCAGTGGGTACCCGGATTTGCCATCATGGGCCCGGACGAGTAGCTTAATAAAAACGGCCCAAAGTTCGGACCCCTCACACCTCAACTAAATTCAATTATGACTTAGTCCTCTCTAGAAATATCATAGGGAGATATTCTAGGAGAGAAAGATGGACGTGGGGGAGTCCAACACCCCCACTCCCCGAAGATAAACATGTATATAACAAACCCTAAGCCTGGGGCAAAGGGCACGCACTGTATTCTCTGTAAAACGCTCCCCGGAGTATATAAAAATAATACTGACTGCACCACCGTGGACGTAGGCATTCTTGCTGAACCACGTACATACTGTGTTGTGTGATTGGCATCTTATCTTCTTTATTTCCTCTGGTGATTGCAGTTTTCTTATTTATTTGTGTTGAATATAATTGTCACCACAATTGGCACCGTTTGTGGGAAGCGTTTGTCTTCCTTGAGAAAGCCCTCACCAACAAAGAAGTTTGAATTGTCTGGTCACAGCAGTAATGCCCCTCAGGCAGGAGATATCCAAGAACAACCTACTCCTCACAGGATCAGATCTGAAGTTCAGCGTTCAGATAAGAGGGCTCTCCCAAAGAAGCCAGCCTCAGAGGAAAACCAAGGACCAGAAAAGTCCACACAAATCTCTAGATTCATTGATGCCTATAAGGCGAGGCTCCAAGAGCAAAGGGAATTCTCTCGTAAGAAAGAGGCTTAGAATGCTCGTCTCAAAAGGAAATTAGAATGGATGGAGAAAGAGCTCCATCGCAGCACTAGGCGACGTCCATACCGCACTCCTATCCCTCAGGCGAGCAAGTCTCACAGCCGAGGAAGGAGACCTAGGCGTGGATCCTAAAAGAGTGAGAAGCACGAGTCAAGCGACGACTCGCTCGAGCAGCAGCAACCGACTCGCCATTACAGGAGCCCAGCTCAGAGCAATGAGAACATACGAAATTTGATCTTGAAGGGAGATGGACAAACACCCAGCACATCGCGATGCAAGATCAACCAGGGAGCTTGCTAAACGAGCTCTCAAGACCCAGAAGAAATCCCCTTTCTCAACGAAGATAGAAGAAGAGGAAGCCCCCAAGAAATTTTCTATTTCGAGATTTAAGATTTATGATGGAAAAACTGACCTTGTTGATCACGTTAGGCAGTACAGGCAATCCATGACTCTCTGGAACCACCGGAATGCACTGATGTGCTGAATTTTCCCCACGAGTCTACATGATGTGGCACAAAAATGGTTTGAGAGGCTCCCTCATAGGTCTATCAGGAGTTTTGAGTCCCTAACCGAGCTCTTTATGACCCGCTTCATTACTAGTAGCTCCCATCCCAAAAGGATGGATGCTTTACTAATAATGAAAAAGATTCCTCAAGAGAGCCTTCGAGAGTACACAAAGAGGTATTGGGATTTGTTCAATGAGGTCAAGGAATGCTCGGAGCAGGTAGCAGTGGCCTCTTTTAAAATTGGGCTACCCAGCTCTTGCCTTCTCCACCAATCCCTGACGAAGAAAGAGGCCACGACCATCGACGACCTGATGGCTCGCATCGAGAAGTACGCCAAAGTGGAGGATGTGACCCGCCTCAGCACAGGGGAAAACGATCGAACTAAGATCGCTGCCAAAGGCAACGACAAAGCTGAGAACCAGAAGAAAGGAAGCAAGAACGGGGGAAAGAATGGCTCCAAGAACGGAGGCAGGAATGATGTTTCAAAAGCATTTTAGGCAGTCAACACTGTCTTCAAAGAACCAATTTACAATATTCTGGCGAAGATCAAAGACGAGCCATTTATTAAGCGGCTGGGAAAGATGGGAGAAGATACCTAAAAGAGAAATAACGCACTGAGATACGTTTTTCATAAAGTGGGATATAAGACTGAGCACTGCAAAGCTCTTAAGTCTCACCTCGAAACTGGCCCAGTCTGAGCACCTAAACGAGTTCGTGGAGAAGAAGGCAGAGAAAGTTGCTGCCAATGGAGAAACAAGACCTGACAACGTACTCGAAGATGATGCTGGCCATAAATTTGTGATAATTCATAGGGCATCTGATATGAAGCAGATTCAGGGGAATTCATCTCGGATGGAGGTAAGAAAGCTTACGATAGTAATGCAAGATTTTCAGATCGATCCAGTAAAGACACAATCAGGAAATCATCGGCGAGCAGATGACGTCGACTATAGAAAACATATCGTGTTCACAGATGAAGATCTAGTGGGAGTAAGAACCCCACATCATGACGCCTTGATCATTATGCTCAGGATAGATAACTATGACGTCGACAAGTTTCTCGTCGACCAAGGAAGCTCATCTGAGGTAATGTATCTCGACCTGTTTAGAAAATTAAAGTTGAGCGTCGCCGACCTGAAGGAAGCCACTATCCCTCTAGTTGGCTTCGCTAGAAAAGTGACTATTCCGTCGGGAAAGATTGTGCTATCAATAAGGGCATGAAGTATCTCCAAGATGATTGAGTTTCTCGTAGTCGACATTGACTCGCCATACCAAGCTATCCTCGGCAGAGGGTGGCTACATGCGATGAAGGCAGTCCTCTCGACCTTCCATCAGAAACTCAAATATGTGACCGAGTAAGGAGTAATAGAGATCCATGGCGATCAAGCGATGGAAAGATGGTGCTTGATAGCGGCCATCCGCCCAATACTAGAGATGAAGGCCTAAAAGCCCAAAGAAAAGGTCGAGGAACAAGAAGGTCTAATACCTTCAGAATAGCAATTAAAGTACGAAAGACCCGGAGTGGAAGAGACCAGGCTCCTGCCCTCTGAGAAGGTCATCAAAAACCTGGAGGAAGTTACAGTTGGTGGTAGCGAGAAGGACAGGATATTCTTGATTGGAGCTTCTCTCACAGATCAGGAAAAGAAGGAATTGACGATTCTATTGAGAAGCAACGTAGACGTTTTCGCGTGGGAACCATACGAGTTGCCTGGAATTGATCCGGGTGTGGTTTATCATCGGTTGCACGTTAACCCCACTTTCAAACCTATCACGCAGAAGGCACGGTGAACTGCGCCCGAGAAGGCAAAAGCTGTAGAAAAAGAAGTTGAAAAACTACTGAATACAGGATCTATACGGGAGGTTTAATTCCCTAAATGGTTATCCAACCCAGTAGTAGTTCTGAAGAGTAATGGGAAATGGAGAGTCTGCATTGACTTCACTAACCTTAACAGGGCATGCCCTAAGGACAATTTCCCTCTCCCAAAAATTGACCAATTGGTGGACGCCACAGCAGTTCACGAAAGAATGAGTTTTTGGATGCATATTTGGGGTATCATCAGATCCCTCTGTATGTACCAGACCAGGACAAGACAGCATTCATCACCATCATCGGATTATACTGTTACAAAGTCATGACCTTCGAGCTCAAAAATGCGGGGGCAACCTACTAGCGGCTGGTCACCAATATGTTCAAAGACCAAATGGGAGACACCATGGAAGTCTACATTTATGATATGCTCGTCAAGAGCAGGAACAACGCGAGAAAACATTCTTTCGGTCTCCAATCAGGAAAGTTTCTTGGGTACTTGGTCAGTAAAAGGGGTATCGAGGCTAATCCAGACCAGATCAATGCAATCAATAGGGTATAGCCCCCTTGCACAATAAGTGACGTACAGAAGCTCACTGGCATGCACACTGCCTTGAACCATTTCATCTCAAAGTCCTCTGAGAAGTGCAAACCATTCTTCCAGCTCTTGAAGGGAAATAAGACAGTAGAATGGAATCAAAATTGCTCGCAAGCATTGGACGAGCTCAAGGCTTACCTTAGCTCAACACCCATGCCCGTCATACCTCAAGAAAGAGATTTCTTATACTTATACCTCGCCATTTCCAGCCACGCCATCAGTTCTGCATTAGTGTGTGAGAAAGCAGCAATCCAACACCCCGTTTATTACGCGAGCAAGACCTTATTAGATGCTTAGCAACGGTACCTACCACTATATAAGCTCGCCTTTGCACTCATAGTAGCTTCGAGGAAGTTGAAGCACTACTTTGAAGCTCATAATATCGTCTTCCTTACATCACACCCCCTTAAAGCAGTCCTACGAAAAGCAGATTTATCGAGCAGACTGACTAAATGGTCGGTCGATCTCAGACGATTTGACATCTAATTTCAAGCAAGGAATGCAATCAAAGGGCAAGTACTTGTTGATTTCATAGACGAGTTCACAGGCGAGCAGCCTCTCGGCCAACTTCAACCCATGAAGCAAAGAGAGAATCATGCAAGAGAGGGAGTTTGGCGATTATTTATTAATGGAGCCTCCAACTCAAAGGGGGAAGTAGTAGGCATTGTGCTTGTTACTCTAGAAGATACCTTCCTCGAACAGGGAATCAGGCTTGGATTTAAAGCCTCCAATAATGAGGCAAAGTATGAGGCTTTGATAGTCGACCTTCAGAAGGCACAGAGGTTGGGAGCGAAGTAGTTACAGGTGTTCGGGGACTCACAATTGGTCTCCAATCAGATAAGTGGGGACTACAACGCCAAAGATGAAAGAATGGCAGCCTACCTCACCTTGACAAAGAAACTAATGTCCAGCTTTGAGAAAGTTAGTGTCCAGCAGTTTCCCAGAGGTCAGAACAGCCATGTCGATGCCTTGGCAGCCCTGAGTTTGGCAATCAATTTCGACTTAAAAGAACGATCGCCATCGACTTCCTTGCCCATTCGTGCATCAACTAGAGCGACGAGCTGCCAAGCATGGAGCATGTGCTCCAGATTGAGTTAGCACCGAGTTGGATAGACCCCTTAAGGGATTATTTGAAAGATGGCACACTTCCAAATGATAGGAAGACCGCTCACCAGATAAGAGTCAAAGCTACTGGCTTTCACTTATCTCCTGAGGGCAAGCTGTATAAGAGATCGTTCTCCGGCCCTTACCTTCAATGTGTTCACCCGAAGGATGTCGAGAAAATTCTACACGAGCTCCACGAAGGAATCTGTGGAAGCCATGTTGGAGGAATATCACTAGCTTTTCGAGCTATGAAGGAAGGCTACTGGTGGACATATATGCAAAACAATTTGGCAGTATATGCTCGCAAATGCAAAAAATATCAACTAAATGCTCCTATAGTTCACCAACCTGCCAGCGACCTAAGATCACTTACCAGCCCCTGGCCTTTCGCCCAATGGGGAATGGACATCGTAGGCCCACTTCCTACCGCCGCCGGCAATCGCAAGTATCTATTGGTCGCAACGGATTACTTCACCAAATGGATCGAGGCAGAGCCACTGGCAAACATCCTAGATGCATATATGATGAGATTCATATGGAAAAACATAATTACCCATTTTGGAATCCCCAGAACCATCATCACTGACAACTGAACACAGTTCGAGAGTGGCCATTTCCAGAACTTCTGCAATGAACACGGGATCAGGCACTATTTCAGCTCGATGGCGTACCCCCAGAGCAACGGTCAAGACGAGGCTTCTAACAAAATAGTGATCGATGGGCTGGAGAAATGACTAGAACGAGCCAAAGGTGCATGGGTGAGTGAGCTGCCGCATATTTTGTGGGCTTACCACACTACCCCACGGCGAGCAACTGGGGAAACCCCATTCTCACTAATGTACGGAATGGAAGAAATCATCCCCTTGGAAGCTAGTCTACCAACGATGAGAACCACCCTTATCGACCAATGCCAGAACGATGCAGAATAACTCGTTGAACTTGATCTAGCTGATGAACGTAGAGACCTAGCCCTAGTAGGGCTAGCGAGCTATCAACAACAGCTCACAAAATAATATAATAAGAAGGTCAATCCGAGGGCATTCCAGGTTGGGGACTACGTCCTAAGGAAAGTCCTTGGCAGCGCAGTAAAACCTTCATACGACAAGCTAGTGCCCAAATTGGAAGGACCATTCAAGATAACAAGAGACGATCTACAAGGAGCCTATCACTTAGAAACGCTAGAGGGTAGAGAGATACCCGGAGCATGGGACGCAACCAACCTAAAGAAATTCTATTTCTAACTTTTTCTTTTCTTTTTATTGGCTCTCTTATCAAATCTTTGGAATTGGCAACTCATTTTTTTATTTATTTACTTGTGAATTAATGAAAGATGTTTAGCAGTTGCATTCTATTAAGTATTGAGAACTTTATAACTTGCACAGCCTTTCCAAATAACAGGAACCTTACTCAAAGCATAAAAGTAGGGTATCACCCTCCTCGGGTATTTGTTATGAAACATAAACAACCTCCTAGCATTGCTCCGATAATATATGAAGCCCTATAGGGGATCCTTAGGCAATTAGACCAAAAACGAATTGGTCACCAGACTATGTTTGGATCAAAAAACCTGCTCGGATAGAACATACAACGCCAGGTGTGTCCTCTCCATTGCCACACTTAGGCCTAAGGAATTGTGACGACATGACCTAAAAGGTAAAATGAGGCAGAACGGTATCTCATAAGCATACTGGACTGGGAGGACACTAACTCAATATTGCAACCCTACCAATCTAGTCGTCCATCAAGTGCCCAAGATAATTAAGTGAGAGATAAATGATGAACACGTGTTTAGTCGACGAGATAGCCCAAAACATAGATATTATATTACTTCATCACATTTACAACAAGAATGTACAACCCATGTTTACTCGGCGAGATCGCCCAAAACATCAATATTACATTAATTCATTACATATATACAGAGAGTTACAGCTGTTAAACTCCTAATGAGGCTTAGGCCTCTGAACAAGATAGTCAGCCACTTGTGCTCTTCGACCATCGTCCGGATAAGGAGCCAGTTCCTGCTCGACCTCACTGGCGGTTGGCTCTAATAGCTGCCTAGGGATAGCATCGATAGGGATCCATTGGTCGTCCCTCCTGAAAGGGTTAGGCCGTAAAGTTGAAGGAGAGATCTTGTGAAGGTACTAGAGTACTGAGTTCCTTAGAACTTACAGCTCCTTGAGGGCACTCAACCATCCCCTAATGAATGCGAGCTCTTCAAACTCTTTCAGCCTCGTCGGAGCATCTGCCCAACCTTGGTTGTAACCATTGGCCCACACTCGTCGAGGTCCATTCTTAAACAGATGACTTAGTCGTGTGACATACCTTTGGAGCCCAGTAGCAATTACATATGCTCGACGGACATCTTCGCGAAGCTCGTCCATTTCCCTAGCTAGACTTCTTACGATTGGGCCAGCTCGCGAAACGTTCAATGAGGTTGAACCTTGCAAAACCGTAGGAGCATCTCTTGGTCCTGTGCAGGCTCGTGATGAAGAGGAACCCCCTAAAATGCGAGGTGCGGTGCTCAATGCATGCTCCCTGAGGCGCAACACTTCCCTCCTTAAAGACTCATTTTCCTATTGCAAAACTTCTCCAACTTGGTTAATCTTAGTGGCATCCAGGAGTCTTGCTCTCAGAGTGTTCACCTCCTCTTGAACAGAAGCTCTAACTTCTCCATTTCCTAAAGCCTATCTTTTAGTTTAGTAACGAGCTCCGACTGATCTATGAAACTCTTATTCCTCGATCGCAGCGATTTATAAATTCTTACAAAGGTATGGTGAACTTGAGGACTCACATCAAGACCAAGCATTCTTCCCAGTTGAGAAGTGGCTGGTATATACTCATCTACATCAATCGACTACAGGCCATAAAAGAGCAGCAAAGGATAAAATAAATCAGTACACTGAGGGAAAAAGTCTTTTCATTTTATTCATACATAAAGGATCAAAGTACATTAAGAATCAGAAAGGAATATTACAAACAAGTCAAAAATATAAAAGCAATCCTAAGAGCAGTCTAAATAGCAACCTCAGCTTGTTCGGAGGAAGCCGACTGCTTTCCCTTATCAGCAGCAGTAGGAGCTTCACCCTCAGAGGGAACAACTACCGTTCCCTGAGCAGGAAGAGCACCAGCAAGAACAGTCTGTGAGGCAGGGGAAATACCTTCAATAATTGGGGCAGGGGCTTCATCTACAACAGACTTTAGGCCTGGATCATGCTCGTCAAATAAGGGTGAGTCAGTATCCACCCTAGCAGCTAGAAGAGCCTTGTTCTAGCCCTTCTTAAAGTTTAGCCGGCTGATGTAGACGATCTGAACATCGGCATCTTCATACATAGCAGCCCAACCATCATTGTAAGAACTGTCCTTCAGAGCAGCTACCTCAGACTCCATATCCTTCAGCTTCTCCACCAGCACCTTATTCTCCTCCGCCACCACTAGCTTGCTCGAGCAGACTAAATTATAGGCCTGCCGTAGCTCATTCGGACCCTTGACCACTGCCTCCCTTTCCCGATTGGCTTTAATAAGGGGAAGATCAGAGGACATCCGAGCAGTATCAGCAGTCTTTAAGCTAGCCTCGAGCTTGATGCTCTTCTCCTTCAGAGAAGCATTCTGTTTCTCCAACTCAGCATTCTTATTCACCAGCTCATCGCGAGAGAGATAAAGCACGACGAAGTTAGTCACGAACTGTAAGAAAAAAGGAAGCATTAGAAAAAAATAGCAAATAGAGTTTTATAAGTGTTAAGGAAAAGAAACAGACTTACCAAAGCTAGCCTCTGGCTCACTTGCAAAGCTAGTTGGTCAGTCCCCATTGCCCTTTGGCGATCAGCAGGACTGCTCTCTCGAGCAACGCAGGAGCCAGTTGGGGAGAGATGGCAATCGATCCCCCTCTAGCGACGCAGACACAAACACTAAAGCTTTCTCAGCCTTTGTCCTCACTTCCCCTCTTCTCCTCTCTTCCTATCTCTCCTTCTCCTTCTCTGCCCTTTTCCTCTCCTCTATCTTCTTTTTATCTTCAGTCTTCTTCCTCTCCTCTTCTCTCTTTATCTCTCTCAACTGCTCTTCTTCTTTTTTCTTCATCTCCTACTCACGAGAAGCAGATTGAGAACCAGTGGTAATAGCCCTACTGTTGGATTTGTTTCTTCTTCGATCGCTGAGCGAGAAGAACATTATCCTCATCATCATCATCATCACGGATCAGGTTCCTCCTAGGGGGAACCATTTCTTTGCTAGAACTGCTAAATTTACTTGAAAACTCTTGAGCCTCAAAGATCGCATCCGAGATAGAAGATTCTTCACCACTAGAGCTCTCCTCGCTACAACCACCTTCAGCACCTCCTTTGATATCACTTTCAGAGATGCTCTCTTCCTCGTTCAGTTGAATAGGATCAGCAGCAGCTTCTTCAGAAATATCTAAGTCAGGAAGGTTGTCCAAAGGCCTCGTAATGAAACTGGACCCGATGTTCTTGTACTCCAACAGGAAAGCAGCGGACCAGGGATGTTCACCGTCGGCCAAAGACTCTTTAATATTCCAAGCTTTAATCAGCTCGACAGCTCGAACCTCGCTAAGGGCAGGTTCCAAGTTCTTTGTCCTCGCTGAAAAGAAAATAGGAAAGTATCAGAAAAATCATACATTAACAAGAAGATCAAAATATCAGAGCAAAGATTATCTATGTACTCTTCCCCATAAAAGGGAACAGTGAATCTATCAGACCTCGCCCCCTCAGTCTGGGGGGAGAACTGTCAATTCCTAGCAAGAAATCCCTCTTGCCAATAGTCCTTGTGGGAATCAGGTAAATTTACTACCAATACCATGTCAGGACTCCTAGCCTTGAGGTAAAGAAGACCAGAGCTCATTCAAGAAAAGGAATAACAAAAATAAATTTCAGCAAACCCTAATTTAGTGCCATAGAGTTGGTTTATCCTACGGACACCATTGACTATCATCAAGACGTTGGGCGAGCACTGTGCGGGGATGATGTTGAAATAACCAAAGAAATGCAGAAACAAATTATTCGGAGGAAAAGTAAGACCCCCTTGGGAAAGCAACAAGATATGAATCCAATGAGCACCCTCAATCTCTCTAACATTCTTAGGGACAGAGACACATTCAATCTCCACCCATTCAGGGATATTGTAAAACTTCCTAAACTCAGGCACCGATCTATTACCTATTTTCATCATTTGAAAACCCTAAATTACAAATTCGAAGAAAACTCAACAAAGAAAGCACAAAGAGAGAACAAAGGGGACTTACGAGATAAAAGTTTAGCTTAGACAATGCAAGATCACAAGGCCAGGCGATGAGGGAGATTGAAAGCAAGGAAAATGAAGACCTGGAGAAGAGGGCACAACGGCTAAAACTCGCAGAAGATGAGGAAATGCTAAGAAGTTTGAAACGACAATATAGAAATGGCACTCCAAATAACTCCTTAAACGTTCTTAATCATGATGCACAGAACACGAAGCAGGTTGTCACCAAAATCAAAGTAAAGAGCTCCAACATTGGAAAGAGTTACACAATTTACAAAAAAGCCATTATGACAAATCATTTAAATTTATTGAGCCCAAATTATGTCCCAACAACTGTAGGGGCAATTGTGGGTACCCGGATTTGCCATCATGGACCCGGACGAGTAGCTTAATAAAAACGACCCAAAGTCCGGACCCCTCACACCTCAACTAAATTCAATTTTGACTTAGTCCTCTCCAGAAATCTCGTAGGGAGATATACCAGGAGAGAAAGATGGACGTAGGGGAGTCCAACACCCCCACTCCCCGAAGATAAATATGTATATAACAAACCCTAAGCCCGGGGCAAAGGGCATGCACTGTATTCTCTGTAAAATGCTCCCCGAAGTATATAGAAATAATACTGACTGCACCACCGTGGATGTAGGCATTCTTGCTGAACCACGTACATACTGTGTTGTGTGATTGGAATCTTATCTTCTTTATTTACTGTGGTGATTGCGCTTTTCTTATATATTTGTGTTGAATATAATCGTCACGACAAAACCCATAAATAACTTTGAAACCGAGTGACCTAATAAATCTCTCAAATGAGTCTCATAATGAAATACAAATGAAAAGAAAGTCTAAACTTAAAGCAATAAAGAAAATCAGCTCCTGCTGCACCTCCAAACGATAACTCCGATAAACTTATGCAATTTCTCCAATTCTAATCTTGAAAAAGATTAGTCAACGCATGGGTCAGATCCAAAGGCCCGAGCAAGAATACACACTACTCCCCTCAAATAGGATCCTTGAATCCAGACAGTAGCATTATACGCAATAAATATCATAATAGAATATTTTAAATTAAGCGAGATAAATAACGTGATAAATATAAATCACTAACTACCCGAAGGAATTCCCATTTAAAAAGGCACACCAATATGATTTTAAATTCCCAAGTCCCATGATGTTAATTTAATTAAATTAACCAACTTTTCTTATATCCTCAATTTATTATGGCAGTCCACCCCCCTCGGGTGATTTTTCCACCAAAATACACATCACTTCGTCAAAACATCGGCTGGCCCGTTTAAACTGTCGACCCTCGCTGATTATGTCACCAATATATTTTAATACCCGTCTTATTATCTTAGGTATTAATTCTCAATTTTCTCAATTCACAATTTCAAATTACCCCACCCTTTTATCGATGTGAGATCCTCAAAATACCCCTTAGTCCCATACCTAAGGTTCCCCAAGTTATCAATATGTCCTACCCTATGTATAGGAGGATTTTCTAACATAAATCTCAACCTAAACTAGCATAGAGACGATAAAGTAATAAAAATCAGCCCACTCCCAACATGATGAAACCGTTATAATTTTACCCTCACTAGTCCCATTCCTAGAAGGCATTCTAAAATATAGGGAGAGAAATAATACCCAACAACCCGTCGTCACAATTATATTTAATAATACCAACAAGTCACACCAATATGAATAGTAAATCAATGTTCCAAACCACGCATTATAGTCCAATCCATTAAATCTCAATTTAATTATCATAAAGACAAAATACCCAATTAATCCCATTTATTTATTTTAAATTAAATATACCAAGTTTTCATCATATATACATCAAAAACCAAATTTCATTATCTCTACATGTATTACATGAGTTGTACGCCTCCAATTTTATTTATTTCAAAACTAGGGTTTTTTACATTTACCCTACACCAATAAAACCCAAAATCACTCATGAATCCTACGTACCCAAAGGGTTATGAATATTATTTAGATTAAAAGATTTTATAAAAGCATCCCCATAGTTAGTGTCCACTTTTTCTAATTAAGTTACTAATTATTTTTAAGAAAACATGTAATTAAGTGTTTAGGCGACACAAAATGCATAATACTAAAGGAAAAGAATAGAGTATTCATTCCTGTGAAGATCATGTTGAAAATCTGATTAGAAATCTGGATTCCTCTCTAAAAATTAACAAAGAAGTGTTCTTGAATCAATCTTGATTAAGAACTAATTAAGCCTCCCAAAACTTGTGAGGAAAACTTGATTATGAAGAAGGTTGATGATTATGAGTGAGAGGAAAAATATTTGGAAGCGTTCTATGGTGAAAAACTTGAGAAAAAGTGATTATGAGAAGTCCCCCTATGGATTAACAAGGTTATATAGTGATTAGCAGTCCTAATCCTAAATAAACTCTAATTAAAAACAACTTGCATCCCATGATTACTGAAGGGATCGATTGATCGATCCCTAGCGTTGATCGATCGATCACCCAGAAAACCTGATAGTTCCCCTTAAAAATTATAAGGGATAAATTTTTAAAAATCATTATAAAATCCGTTTTAACTCCGATTTCAATTCTGCTTGAAGTTTTATTCTTCTAAAATCATAACCAACATATTTAACCAATAAAAATTATAAATCCAAAAATTTAATTTTCTCGAAAATTCCAATTAATTAATTAAATTCAATAATAAAAACATAGGGTGTTACACCTACCAATTTATCTTTTGCCTATAGTAATTTTCTAACCTCGACCGTCGCTAACTTTTGTTCAAACTATGCCGCCAACCCTGTTAGCCTGAGTAGGCAATGTATTTGGCGGTATTTTGGCAAAATCAGTTTGGTCGTTTTCAAACCAATCTTCTCAAAGAACCCCGCTACCCCAATGTTGAAAGGTTTATTCCAACGGATCTAGGACTGAGGAGCTACACTACCTTTAGTTCCCCGCTTCGAGTTGTATATATCGGCTACGGGAAGAATGGAACTTCGTAAGTTATATCAATCAAAAGGTAACTCGACCTCCACTGGCAGAATGACCTATGTACCAAAAAATAAGAAAAATGGGGTATACCCTGTGGGTTTTCTCTTTATCATTCGACGGGACCAGAGAACCTCGGTTATCTTGTCATCCCATGTTCCCGAGAAATCTTCTACCATTTTGGCCAAGATATTTACTAAAGTCTTGTTGGTGGCTTCTGCCTCCCCATTGTACTTCGGGTATGTTACAGCTGACTTGTGGTGGATGATGGAGTATTTATCTCTTAGCAGACTTACTTCATTGTTCACAAAAGTGGTTCCATTGTCTGAGAGGAAGACCTTCAGTATACCAAAATGGCAAATGATGTACTCCTTCATGAATCGAGAAACTTCCCCCGTTTTGGCTCTTTTTAGTGGTATGGCTTATGCCCACTTGGTAAAACATTCAATGGAAGTAAGGATCCAAACCTTTCCTTGCAATGAGGGATTTATTGACCCTACTAAATCGAACGCCCATGTGTGGAATATGAAAGGCGTAGAGAGAGAATAAAGGTCCATCAAATGATCATGGATCATATTCTCGTGCATCTGATAAGCCTTGCATTTACGAATGAACTCTGTCGAGTCTTTTTCCATCATAGGCTAGTAATACCCCAAAGTCATAAGTTGATCATAAGCTTTGTCTCCTCCGATGTGTTCGGGCTATTGGCCTGCTTCAGCACTTCTTCGGCTTTTTCCCCTGATTCACCTCAAAGTCCTGTCATGATAGCCTCGTCGGTATAGCTTCCCTTCTTGGATATAATACTCGGTTGCTCGCCTCTTTAGCCTCGTAGCATCATGTTTGTTTTCCAGCACTACTCCATCAACCAGCATATCCATGTACGGTTGCCTCCAATCTTAACGTTGATCGATGTAGTTGCACTCTATTGCATGATAAAACAATCGACATTTCCCACACTCCCTTTGTACCGATGTGGCATCTTGCCTCATCAAAGGCCAGAAGCAACCTGCTCATTGGACCCTCTATATAAGTGGAATTCGATGGTGTTGCAGCTGTCTTCATAGACTTCAATAAATTTTCTCTTAGCCTCCTCAGGATCCACACATCTGGATAACCAACCTCCTTTATTTTTGTAATATAAGTTTCCCCTAGCAATGAAATACTACGTGAGGTCAACCAAACTCAGTGAGCCTTCACCTATCTCCAACTGCTTCCTTATTTCGCCCCTCCAATCATTGCTATTATCTGTGGGTAGTATTTCCAATATGGTCGAGGGAGTTATCCTCTTGGTGATTCGATCTACTGTTAACCCTCCATCAAAATCAATCTTTTGGGCAATAATGGCATAAGAATCAGTGTCATGGTTCATCGTTCGAGGGTGTCTTTTGATCTTTTCCACCTCGAATTTCCTGAGAAACCTTTGTATGATCGTTCGATAGGGTGCCAAGCTCATGTGCTTCAAATAAAACTCACATGTAACTTGTCTAACCACTAAGTTTGAGTCCACCTTTATCTTGAGCACCTGGATGCCCTTTCTAAGGTCTTCTAACAGCCCCAGCACCAGCACCTCGTATTCAGCTTCATTGTTCGAACACTTAAAATCTAACTTGAAGCATAATCAAATTTCTTCCCCATTCTTTCTCAAAATAACACCTGCTCCTCCTTTATTTGTAGTCGAAGAGCCATCAAATTCCATGCTCCATTCGTCCAGGTTGGCTGCTAGAAAATTAGCTGAAGATCATCACCCGGAATCTCCTCTACATGTGGATTGAACTTCCCAAAGGTAAAGATGTCTAAGAGGTCTACATAAGCTTGGCTATAGATAGCTCGAGGAACTATGAATTTAAGATCATACTCTAAGAGGATTAATAACCATCGGGTTGCCCTGCTTTTTAGTATAGTTCTAGCAAGCAAAAACTTTACAGGATCACATCTGGTTATAATGTGGACTATGAATGACGGTAAGTAATGCCTAAGTTTTTGTGCAATAAATACAAGGGCTAAACAGTGCCTCTCGATGCTATTATATCTAGACTCTGGTCCATCTATAATCCTTCTCAAGTAACAAATAGATTTATCTACACCATCCATCTCTTGGGGTAATAATTCTCCAATAGATCATTCAGTAAATATGAGATATAAATATAAAAGGATACCTGCCTTCGGAGGGATCATCGTCTGAGGATATGTGAGGAGTGTTTTCAGCTTGTCCATGGCATCCTAGTGCCTCTTCTCCCATGTGAACTTGGAGCCTTTTCTTAGCAACTCCATTGACTGGTGAGTCACCTCGCCCAGCCTTGGCACAAACCTCCTAAAGTAGGAGGCTTTCCCCAAGAAGCTTTTTAACTCCCTCGCTGATTTTGGCCTTGGCATATAAAGAATGTCTTGTTGCTTGTCCAAGTCCATCTGGATAACTTGATGATTCACCACAAACCTGAGGAACTTCCCATTTCTCACCCTGAACGCACATTTGAGAGGGTTCATTTTCAACTTATACTTTTTGCATCAAGTGAACACCTTTCGCAAATCATCCAAGTGAGAAGTCTCTTTTTTGGACTTGATTACCAGGTCATCGATGTAAAATTCCATGATCTTGTGGGACATGTAAGATAGCCATCATGGTCCTCTGATAGGTATCTCTTGCATTTTTCAAATCGAAAAGCATAAGTGTGTACATGAAGTTTCCCTAAGGTGTTTGAAAAGTAGTCTTCTCGATATTAGATGGGTTCATCTTGATCTGGTTGTACTCCACATAACCATCCATGAAGTTGTACATCTCATGCCCTACAGTTTCATCAATCATCCTTTGAATTTGTTCTTCGATATTTAAATCTAACTCTACTTTATACGTTTGGGTGGCCTGCTGCACTGGGATGGCCGACGGTAAAATGTTCAACTTGTGGTAGCTCACCTCTTTATCAACCCCAGGCATCTTGGTAAACTTCCATGCGAAGATTTCTTTGAATTCTTGGTAGCTTGATCAAATCCTCTTGAGGTGCCCCTTCTAGGTCCTTCGAGATAAAGGTAGGGCTGGGGTCATCATCCTCCTTATCCAAGTCTATCTTCTTTAACTCTTGAATTTGCGGCCTGGGTTTGTCTTTCATACACTCAGGCTCCTCCTCTCCCTCTTCTACAAACTCTTGGACACTCAAGATATCAATTACTACGCATTTTCCTTGGTTGTCTACCAAGAAACATTCATAAACTGGGTCAGCCTCATGGTCCATATCTTCAGCTACCCATTCACACCTTCATAACTTGTAAACAATTCTTATATTAGGCAAAACTATTCTTTTACACTGTCGGGAACTTTCCTCCCTATGAGGCCTCTTTCGATAATTTTCTTTTCTCTCTCACAAAATGCTTGTTGAGAATGCTCTGGGTCTAAACTTGGTGTTTAATTGGATCAATGTGTGGTGTCATTCGATCACGCAACTTCCTTAACAAACTGGGGGGCCTCACTACCTCCTGACCACGTTCTTCTTCGTAGGTCACCACTGGTCGAGCAGGTGCATGCACTCTCTCTCGCGTGTTTGGAATCCTTATTCTCCAATATACTTTGTTACCACTGTGTCCTCCTCTAACAGCTCGGTGTTAAAGGCAGCATTGACCAAGTGCGCTTATTCTTTTGCTAAAGGCTTCTTGGATGCTCGAATCACCACCTCTTTGCCCTTAATGTTTGTTGATATGCCAAAATACACCCTCAGCCAGGCCGAGGTTAGCCTCACCCAGAATGAGGGCCCAACTCTACTACCCCGTGGGTGTTACGGACGACGGGATGATAGTATGACTGGACGACAGGACGATATGACAACAGTGAGGAGGCCGACCCCACTATTTGACCAGAGCCCAAGCTCGTGGGGGCAGAAGCCTCGTCTGTGGGTGACCAAGTGATAAGTCGACCCTATGAGGGGACAACAGCATGAAGCCTACCTCCAGTAATCAAGAAAGTTCCAGTATCGACCTCAGCCTCAGCCTGCCACCATAATCCAAGGATGACATCATCATGGCACGTGATATAGGAGACACGTGGGGCAATGTGCATGGGATTCATATAGCATGTGGACTAGACCATTATAATAATATCAACCCCTCACATGAGGGAATATTATATCATTATTAATCGCAAGTGGTGCATCCAGGTGTCAACAGGTAATTGGCTAGATCATCATTCACATGCACAATGCATGCTTGGGGGTACACTACTCCCCCTAAGTCCTTATTATATATACTTGTCATCTTCAACCTTGAGGAGGATTGATCATATAGATACCCTAATGAAAACTCTCCTTGTACACAGTAAAGAGAGGGTGAGCTTATGAGCATTGTGTCCAAGGCCATTAGTGCATATACTTAGTGGATCACACACTCACAATGGACGTAGGCCTAATTGGCTGAACCACTATACATCACCGTCTTCATTCCTCTTATCCTCATCCCCTTCTATACACTTATAAACATACATAACTCTATTGTTGCCATTGTTATTATAATTTGAGCTCATCATCTCTTATCTGGTGGAGCTAAATCTTAGCATCATCAGTTTGGTGTCATCATTGGGAATCGAGAATCCATCTCTTCCTTTATATAGCTTGACCTCACCGGATACTCTGGTGGTGAAGTAGTTCTCCCCTTTCGTATGGACCTATTTCACAATTAAAAGAGATCCATTAGATTCTCAAGCTCATCAGTATTTTGATCATTCAGCTCTTCACAGCTCAAACATATGGCACTGGAGTTGCCACCTCCTCCTCCTCCACTAGTTAGTGGAGTAGGAACTAGTTCCAGCCAAGTACAACCCCAGTCTGTGATGGCTGAGGTGGCTGCCACCCTGAAATATTTGGCAGCAAGCCAACAGCTTATGAAAGAGCAATTTGCGGTTCTTAGCCAAAATATACTGAGACCCCCCGGAGTCTCACCGGAGATGATTACTCTGGTAGCTGTGCCAGGATAACATGACGTCAGAGGACCACCCCAAGCGCCATGCAAAGGCTTGCCACCTCAACAACGATGGAGGGATGTTATTGACCCCCGGTGTCTACGCCTGGGGAGGCACGAGAACCCTTTCCCGAATGATAGATATGATGACATGGAAGTGGAAGAGGCCGCCATAGAATGCTGGGAGCCATATGAGGTCTCCAATAATATTGTATGACCTATCCAGAAAAGCGGAGGGAAGTGTGGGAGGCAAAATCCCAAAGATCGCCCGAGAGGCTCAGCTTTTGATTGTCTGAGCAGGGGGGCGAACTTCGAGAGGCTAGGCCCAGTAAATGACTTGAGGGAAAGATTGTCTAGATCGAGGAGTATTATGAGGTTCAGAAGAGAGGCAGTAGATAGCCGACCCCTCGGGGGCTGACCCCACGGATGGGACGACGGTCAGAGGGAAGTGAACAGCCAACACAGACTTGCCGTAGCACAACCCTCAGTTCACCCTAAAGAGGCAGAAGGGGATAACATTGGCCAAGCCAACCCTATGAGGCCTTGGAAAGACTCGATCCAAAGGCTGGAGGATAAAATTAGTGAAGTCCTGAAAACTCGGGACCCTCTTCAAAAATGATACTCTATAGGTTCACCCTTTGTGGCGAACATAGTTAACTTCCTAACGCCATCCAAGTTTAAGCCACATGTGGTCACCCCAAGGTATGACGGGAGTACCAACCCTGTCCATCATATTGACATGTACTAATCAGCGGTAGACATATACTCCATCTCAGATGAGATGAGGTGTCGTGATTTTTCCAGCACTTTAACCGGGGCCGCACATGTCTGGTATACATCTCTTCCAAAGAACTTCATTGAAAGCTTTAAGCAGATGGAAGACCAGTTCATCCATAACTTTTGCTTCTAAGTGAGGCCATAAAAGAAGACCACACACCTGCTCTATATTAAGCAGGAGAAGAACGAGAGCTTAAGAGACTATATAGCCAGGTTTAACAAAAAGAAGTTAGAGGTCGAAGACTATGAGGAAAGTATAGCCATGACAGCCCTCATCGGTGGACTCCAAAAAGGAAAGCTATTATGGAAGCTTACTGAAGACCCCCTGAAGATGATGGCTGAATTGTTGGCAATAGCGGGAAAGGTGATGAATGTCGAAGGGGTAATGGTCACCAAATACGAAGATGAAAAGGAGGCACTAGTGGGGGTAAATACCAAAAAAAAGAATAAGGAGGGGAAGAAAATGCTAGAAGATGACAAATTCACTGATTACACCCCTCTGACGGTTAGCTGCGAACACATTCTGAATGAGATAAAGAGAGACCTTAAAATGGCCAGAGAAGTTGAGGGCACCTCCTCACAAGAGGAACAAAAACCAGTGGTGTGAGTTTCACCAAGACCATGGCCACTTGACCGATAAGTATTTTGCCTTGAAAGATGAAATTGAAAAAATGCTAAAAGAAGGGAAGTTAAGAAAATACGTGGACAAGGGTGCCTTTAAGAGGGGCCGAGGGGAACCTAGGAAGAAGATAAGAAATGCATGCAGAGAAGATCCCCCCAACAGAGAAGTCGACCCTTCAGAGGACGATGATGATCCTAACCTCCCACCAAGAGATGACCACGACCCTGTGAAAAGATTCAATATGATCTCATCCGGTGTTGGAATGATCTCAGGGGGCCTAGCAAGAGGAGAGTCAGGATTCGCAGATAGGAAGGCCCATGTATTTGAAGCCAAGGCAGTGACGAAAGCTGTGCATTCAACCTCTATCGAAGCAAAGCTAAAAAAGAGGAAGAAGGTTGGCATGGACACCCTGATCGTGGGTTTCTCCATGATGGACTTCAAGGGCCTCTTAGACCCACATGATGACCCTCTTATCATCACCACCAGGGTACACCAGTGCGAGGTGCCAAGGATCTTGGTGGATTGGGGTAGTTTTACAGATGTGATGTTTTTGTCATGTTTTAAAGATTTTGGACTCAGCCATGATAAACTGGTCCCATACCATCATCCCTTGATTGGGTCAAGTGGGTAAAGAGTTCATCCCTTAAGAGTGTATGAGGCTGATGTAAGAATGGGAGACGAGTGGCCAAGATGGCTTACCAAGAGGGTTAACTTTTTCATGATGGACGAACACGTCTTCTCAGCCTATAATATCATACTGGGACGAGTAGCTCTCAAGTAATTTGAGGTTGTGCCCTCCGTGATCCACCAGATGATAAAATTCCCGACCCCGTATGGGGTAGGGGAACTTTATGAAGACCAGACGAAGGCAAGGGAATGCTACTTCAACTCTGTCGAGGAAAGAGAGGCACACAAGAAGGCAACTACTACTTATAATATTGATACCCTGGACCCCAGGTATGAAATAAAGCTGAAGAAAGGGGAGACCACTGAAGAGGTAAAATCAATCATTCTCAATGAGGATGAGCTAAAAAACTGTCCAAGTTGGCAAATCTCTAAAGACAGATATAAAAGAAGACCTCATCAAGCTGCTAAGGATAAGGCCGAACATCTTTGCATGGATTCATGCAGACAGACGAGAATTGGCCCTGAGATCATGTCTCACAAGCTCAACATGGTGGAGGATGTGAAGCCCATAAAATAGAAGAGGAGAGTTTATTCTCGGGAAAAATATGAGGTCATAAGGGACAAGGTTAAGAAGATGGAAGAGGCTGAGTTTATCAGGGAAGTCATCTATCCCGAATGGCTGTCTAACGTGGTCATAGTCCCTAAAGCTAATGGAAAGTGGAGGATGTACGTAGACTTCACTGACCTTAATAAATATTGCCCCAAAAATGGTTTCCCTCTCCCCCGCATTGATCAGATGATGGATGCTACTGCAGACCATGAGCTAATGAGCTTCATGGATGCATATTTAGGCTACAACCAGATCTTCATGAACCCTGAGGATTCAGAAAAAATAGCTTTCATTACCAACAAGGGGACATACTATTACAGGGTCATGCCCTTTGGCCTAAAGAACGCGGGGGCAAAATATCAGCGCCTTGTGAATAAAATGTTCAAAGACCAAATTGGGAAGTCTATGGAGGTTTATGTGGATGACATGTTGACCAAGATTTTAAAGGTCAAGAATCATGTGGCCGACCTGGAACAGACCTTCGACATGATGGACACGTACCGAATGAAGCTCAACCCAGCCAAGTGTGTCTTTGGGGTAGGAGCAGGAAAGTTCTTGGGGTTCATCATCAATCAAAGAGGCATCGAGGCCAATCCTGAGAAGATAAAGGCTCTGTTAGAAATGAAGACCCCTAATATCATTAAAGATGTTCAGAGGCTCACGGGACGGGTGGCTGCTTTGAATAGGTTCAGCCATCAGTGTTGCTATCGTGAGAGAAGAAGACGGGGTGTAGAAGCCGGTGTATTTCAATAGTAAGGCACTCCAAGGGGGAGAGCAAAGGTACCCCGAGATGGAAAAGTTGGCCTATGCTTTGATTCACGCCTCAAGAAAGATGAAACCCTCATATGGTAAGTAGAGGTCACCAACATATGGGTGTGCATCCACACCCTACAGACTAGTAGTTGATACAATCGCTCGTATTCCATAATGTATAATTTAATTCGATAAGTGATATTCCCGATTGTCATACCAACTCTAATGTACCCCACAGATTTAGACGACTGATTGTCATACCCTGAGCTTGTTAATGAGTGCGATACTATCCTTGTCTCATACAGGTCGTTAGCATAAAAAGATCTGATGGGCATTATATTAATTGATGCCCCTCCATCGAATATAACACGAGAGAAAATAAAATCATTCACGGAGGTTATAACATAAACAAGCTTGTTGTGAGATACCTGACCAATTTGTCTACTTTTGAAGACGTAATATCAGAGAGATACCTCCTCACAAGCTTAGCCATAGGCCCCTTTCAATTCAAATTTGGCACCATGTAGCAATCTCCAGTATGGCTTGCAAAACTTCCAGTCATGAGTGTTCGGGGAGCCCAACCTGATCGAAGAACCAACTGAACTTCTACGAGTGTCCAACTGCTGCGCATTTAACCCAAGGGTCCATTTTTTCATCTTCGAGTTCGTAAACTTCATCAACGTCTCTCCAATAAGCCTCATCATAGGCTATCTATGCATTTACTGCTTTTAGAGAACAGGCTCCCATCTGTCTCCTCAAACTCTTGATGGGGTTGTCTTAATCTTCTTGTTCATCTTCTTCATCTATCTCATCCTCCAATTGCAGCTGGGTCATCTCGAAGGTGTATTCCTTTAGAGATTCCTTAAATTCTTTCTCGAGGAGCCATTGCTCCCTCAATAGTTGCTCAACTTATACATCAAAAGTACTAGTCATATGGGACCCGTGAGCTAGTAGATGATTTACATTCACATTGCCTTGGGGCAATTCGATATCTCATTTCTTCATATGATGGTTGATATACCGCCTAACTGAAAAACATACCTTGTCTAGTCGTTCACTCTATTATGAAGTGCATAATAAGTTAGCTTCACTCTATCTTCTCTAGAGATTGGTGTTGTACTGGTGTTGACTGGTCTGTAAACTTTATCTCGAACCATGAGATCATATATATTTATATCTTTCTCCACCATGCATAGAAGCTCGAGGGGATCCTCTTCGCCTTCAAATCTTCCCTTATTACATCTACCCCTTCTTCCTCGGCCACCACCACCTTTCCCTCTTCATCCATCACCTGCATAATTTACCCTCGAGGGTATTCCTACCCCCCCTCCCCTGACGTAGCTGATGGTCTTAGTAATAAACTTTCCAAGGCAGATGGGTGGTGTAGATTTTACCACTAGGGCAATATTCCTTGCTACTTTTATAAATGTTGCGAACGTACCTTCTTGCATTTCGTTGATCAAGTGGCAAATATATTCTAGAAGTAGCCCCTCTGCACAGACTTGCAAAATCTTATCTTCTCACGTTTCCTATCTCATATCTAGGGAATGCTCGTGGAACCTCTTAATGTAGGCAACAATATCATCTCCCGGCTTTTGCTTCTCGCGTGCCAGTTGCGTGAGTGTAAACTCATCTTTAGCCAAAAAGAATTTTTATACAAACAAAACATGCAATTCCTCCCAGGAGGCCACGCTACCCGGGGCTAAGTGGTTGTACCACATGTAGCCCTTTTCTGTTAGGGATTTTGAAAACTTCCTCAGTCTCAGCTTTTTTCATTACAATTGGCCCTAAGGCTCTCAATGAACCTTTTCACGTATTCCTTAGGGTTTTCACCCTTTCATGTGTACTTTTCAAAGATGGGTGGAATATACCATACTAGGTAGGGTTCATTATTATATTCCTCCAAGTATGGAGTGCAAAAGTCATCATAAATCGAGGAACTATCTCCTCTAGCCTTGGACACTGGTATGAACTTAAAGAGCTCCCTCTTCATTTCCTCCATGCTAGGTTGTGGTGAGTTGGTTGGCGGTGTTATCACCACGACAAGCGTCTTTGGCACAGTCGGTGTACTCTTCCCCACGCCAATAGCCGTTGTGTGTGCCATCGAAGCCACTCCCTGGCCTTGCATTGCTATACCTGTTATTACAGTTGGGATATCACAAGGTGGAGCTTAAAGGTAGGTGTAGCACCCCCCAGTGTGATGGAGGGAGTTGGTATTCCCGTCGGTGGTGTCATAAAATATTTTTCTCCTCCGGTGACTCCTAACATTGCCTGGGCCGCTAGGGTTTTGATGAAATCTGCGAACAAACCCATGAGCCCCATTATTTACACTGAGCCCTTTCCTGCTTGCACGTAGGTCGTCTCCTTCACACCAGTAGAAGTTGTGCTAGGTTCCACTTGTGTTACTCTTACTCCTTTACGGAATATGATGTGACCATCCTCCTCTTCACGTTATATGGCATCAAAATCTATGGTCCTTGATGTATTATCTTCTAGCATCTTATCAAAAGTGAATACTCCCCAGTAGAGTCGCCAAATGTAAGATGTGGATTCTTGGAATATAGTTAGTATCAAGCGAGGTGTAACCCCTTATCAAGATCGGGATTAATGCTCAAGATTGTGTTTAATAATGACAATAAATGAGGGTGAGAGAGAAATAATATTCATCACTCAAGCTAGTATTAAATGAGATCTTTACACCACACTGAAAATACAATAAATAAATCGAACCAGCAAGTGACTTGGTCAGAGGGAGAAAGAGCAAGCACCCTTGTCACAATAAAGGCGAGGTAGGAACTTCAAGATCAACTGGTGCTCAATAATAAGGACGTTAGTGGGTATAGAAAGAATGTTTGGACATTCAATGTTCTCATAAAGTCTTTAGTGTATGAAGTAAATCCAACAGCAATTCTAGATCAAGATTTTCATTCTCGTAAACTATTTGGTTGGTCTATTTATATGGAGGCAAGGTTACTCGAGTAACCTTATTGCCATTAAATGTGATTGACCATCATTAAATGCTAAAGTATCGTAGAATTAATGTAGAAGATATTTCATTAAATGCATGGGATATTGTGTTTTGGAAAATAATTGCTCAACTAGTTGGAAATATGGTGACATTAACGAGGACGTGGCGTGGCAGCTTAAAGGCTTACCTTAGAACGGCTATGAAATCAAATTTGGTTAACTAGGACTACTATCCTAAGGATAAAATCACTTGAGAGATATAATTTGGAGTCCCTAAATGACAGACGTTATGACGTTCTAAAGTAAGTGAACAGTGACCCCTACTAGATGTGTGGTCACATCAACTAAAGAAATAGTGTATGGTCTTAAAATATCTCGTTTGGAAGTTTCTCGAGCATTAAGTATGTTTTTTGTTGGCTAGGAATTATCTCTAGGCAAAAGATACAAGATTGGGGTTCCTCAAGGGGGTTCCTCCGAATAAGTTGAAGTTATGGTAGCTGGCCTGGAAGTAGCTCGAGCAACCATTTGTGCTGCGTGAAGTTTTGTCCAAGTGTGCCAAGAGGTTTGGCTATTTCTTTCCCAATGTTGCCTTAATCCCAATCCTCCAAACCATGTCCATGTGAGGTTCCCAAGAGAAGATCGTTCAATATATCATGTGAGCTCTCCCATGCCCTTTCTGGCATGGTCCCTCGAGGGTACCGAACAACCTCGCCCATATTACAAAGTAAGCTTGTTTAATAAATAAAGTATAAGATTAAATACATTTTTCTTTTTATCACAAAATATTGTCATTTAAATAACTTTGGTCTTTGAAAGGAGTCCTTCGATGAGTGTTTGTGGAGGGTCTTCGTGCGAAGTCCTTCAAGAGGTTTTCACCTTCCTTTTTAGTTGCTAAGTTCAGGATCAACTTAGCTAATCAACCTTTGGTAAGGACTCCCCCTATAGTAGTCTAATTAGACCGGATAAAGTATAATTTTATGTATTGCCCCTGAGTGCGCGGTGAGCCCATTATAGTAAATTGTGAGTCTGGATTGAGAGGAGGTTTTATTTGTGAGCCATTGGCACTTCGTGGTATCATGCCAGCAAACGGGTGGTTCCCGGATCATGTTATGGGATTTCGTGTTGTGTACCCGCATTGTTTTCAGAGGTTTGGGAGAAGTGGTACATGGAGGATATGGTTGAATTAATTAAAACATTAATTAATTATTAAATCTTGTTTTAAATCCGTCTGTGGGAACCGAGATATTCTAAATATTGTTTCTCTATAGTTCGAGTTCTTAAACACCTTATTTTATTCGTGGGGATCGTTTGGATCATCGTCTCACAAGTAGATTCAGGTTATTGAGCTCTATTAATAATTCACACCCCTAAATGGGTAATTTGTATATTCAGATATGTTCTTGTCTCTCTTTTATGACCTTGGATTTATCTTACATGCCCCTGTGATATCATTGCATCTAGACAGGGATGGGCTTTACCCCTAAAAAGATGAATGATAATTATGTTTGCACCTTTTTGTTGTTCTTTGCCTGTGATCTAGGGTTTTGTCATTAGAATTGTGCCATTATGCGCACATAGAGGTTATTCTCTCATGGATAGACCCTAGTAGGCATGCTATCCCCGTGTTTCGGGAGAAAAACTCAGTTTTTGGGTTTTGATTTTGGGATTGCTTTCGCCCTGCGTAGTAAGGGATGCGGCGGGTAGTTTAAATACCATCATGCCTCGGCCTGTGCTAGGGCAGTCATTAGAGAACCTTCAAAACATCAAGGAATGGACTTGGGAGGTCTCCAGCCCAACCACGCTTAAATACGCAAGGGAACATACCTTGGTGAATGTCATACAAAGGCCACAGCAGTGCACCTAGGTGCTATACTGGTCGCGACACCCTTCAACAATGCAGCAGTAAAACACTGCACCCTCATTTCCTACTTGGTATTTGTGTGATTACTCACTTTTACTATTTTTGTCCCAGATTATACATATACTTTGTAAAGACTAACAAAAGAAGAAAATAGAAGGAGAGTCAAGCCAGAGCACAAAAATTAAGGATGACCTTGTGCAGCTGTACAATCACCTCAATCACATCTACGACAGTCATGCCTCACTTTAGACCCAGATCAACTATTTAACTTAGAGGGTCTTAATGCTAGAGGCCGTAGTATCTCAAAATATAGGTGTGGCACCAAATAAAATAGCTCCACCAGCCTTTGCTGCCTTGGAAGTTGAAGAGGGTCTGGCCGCAGAGGCAGTCAACAAGTTCCAGACAGGGAGAGCTGAGAAGGCAGAGAAGAGGTCTGGGGCCTACACTCTGTTGACCTTCCCGATTGAAGAGATCTTTGAGTTCATCAAAGAGGACAAGCTATTGAGGTGGACAGAAAAGCTGAGAGCTCCACCTCACAAGAGGAACAAAGCTACTTGGTGCAAATTCCATCAAGACTATGGCCATGACACCGAGCAATGCTATGCTCTGAAAGATGAAATTGAAAGGCTAATTGGGCAAGGGATGCTGGGGAGGTTCCTCAAAGATGATTAGGGGATGTAGCCTTATCTCGCATGCCACATGCCCATTTTCCATACTTATCTCTTATATTCCATCTGTCCCTACTTTACAGAGATAACTTCTGCTTATGTTGTTTTAAACTGAAATTTGTATTATCCTTACAAACTCATATATATATGAATAGTTATAGAATCAAGTTCACTTTTATAGTGTCATATTCTAATTCTCATTTCCATGTAATGTTATCTTAAAAAGACCATTTTTGTCTTAAACAGATCCCGATCCGAAGCAATCTTGGGAATGATAATATTTAAATGGGAAATGACGCCCGATAAGACGCCTGATTGTCTGGAAGTTGATGATAATCAAAAGGGGCGATAGCAAATATTGGAAGAGTTATACAAGATTGAACTACAACGTCTCTTATAAGGGCTTTCAATGTCCGCTCTTAGCTTTCGGGATGCGTCATTAAGTCGAGAGACTTGTAATATCTAGCCAGAGATGTCTTTAAATATATCTATAGCTATGGGTGGCTTAATAACATAACCCAGCCTGAGGAGGCTTGAAATATCCTATATGTACGTTGTGGGTGGCTTAATAACATAACCCCGCCTGAGGAGGCTTGAAAATATCCTATATGTTAGCTGTAGGTGGCTTAATAATGTAACCCAGCCTGAGGAGGCTTGAAAATATCCTATATGTTAGCTGTGGGTGGCTTAATAACGTAAACCAGCTAGAGGAGGCTTGATATCATCAGTTAAAGATTACAATCATATGGACGCAGCCACTACAAAAGTAAATTAACAGAAGGGACGCAGCCCTATATCAATGATCAAAAAATAAACAAATTCAGGAAGCATCATCATCATGCTCATCAGCCTCCTCGCCATCCGTGGCCGTTTCAGTCTCTTCCTCTGCGGCCGTTGCCTCTGCTTCCGCTCTCAGCCTGGCTTTCTCCTCCTCCGTGGCCTTTAACTCAGCAATTCACTCTTGGTGTTAAGCATCACTGAGTCTCCAGGCAAGAACCTTCTCCTTGGTCTCGGGGAAGTTCTTTATAGTCCTATGCCTTAGCTCCTGGTAGCCGCAGAGATAGGCTCTATTATTCACAAGGAAGAAGTCCCTAGAGCCTTTGAATGACTCTACTGCATGGTCAATGGCCAGCTGAAGGGTATCACCATGTTCTGCTTCCATCTTCTTTATTATCGCAGCATGGTCTATGGCATCTTGGGTGGACTTGGCCTCCAGATCTTCGTACTTCTTTTATAGAAGTGCGAGCTTATGATTTTAAATTTTTGCGGCTCGTGCAGCTTCCGCGGTCTGAGCTTGGGAGGCCTTGAGGGATTCTGTGGCCTGTTTGAAGTTTTCCTCCGCCTCTTCCCTCTTATTGTTGGCCAAAGTCAGGTCCATTTGGACCGCCTTAAAAGCCGCAGCAGAAGACTGTTTCTCGGCCTCAAATGATATAGTCCGAACAGCCTTAAGATCTGCGACATGCACCATCTTCTCGGCCTCTTTTAATTTGTAAAGGGCCTCGTACTTCCTTTTTTTGGCTGTGATGACATCCGCGACCTGAAATTAAAAAAGTTAGTAGCAACATGTAGAATGTTGAAGTAAAACAAAGCAGCACTAAGAACTTACCCTCAGAAGACTATGGAGGCCGCAGTCCTCCAGGTCATTATGGTCTTCTCCCACCAGCCTGTCCAGATCCGCGACATCCAGGGCCCTTTTCATTCTTCGGGAGGCTTTCACAGTGGTGTCCCATAATGACTTAGGGTCGGGTTACCTCAATTGAGGCTGCGAACGACCATCGGGACAAACTTTGCCGCGGCACTGTGGGGGTGCCAAGTTTGCATTTACTGCAATAACAGGTGGCGGCGGCGGAGAACATATATTGAGGGGAGCATAAGTGACCATGGATTAAAAATTAGGACGGTCAGGGTATTACCTTCCGCGGCCATAAGTCGAGGAATGGACTTATTAGGAAAAAACCCTGCTTCGAATATGGTCGTTGATGTAATAAGTGTTCTGAACTTTTTATGTTTAGCAGGAACTGCCGCGGCCTCAGTGACTCTCTTCTATTGGCGCTTGTTCAAATGCAAACTGTCAAGAACTGCAAAAAAGAAAATTTAAAGGTTAGTGGAAGTTAATATGAAACTAGGAAGACGGGACGCGGCTATAATAAAAATACCTAGCTTGGAGGGAGAACCCCATTTTCGCGGCATTCAATATGACCTCTCCTTCTCATTCTCTTCGGTGTGGATCTCCCAGCCTTCGCCGGAGATGTAAAAATACTTCCCCTTCCAGTTCTTCGCACTGGTCGGCCTCCCAGTGTAAAGGGTCTCGTCCCTGTCGCGGACTGAGAAGTAGTAGTACCCTGTGAACTTCACTGAGTTCTCCTTTGGGCGATAGAAATGAAAAAACTCTGCGAGAGTGATGTCCCTTTTGAATAGATTCTCCCAAAGGACAACCGCAGTAAGAATGGCTCTCCAACCAATAGGATCTAACTGGGCTAGGGCCAATTTCATTATCTGAAAAAGGCGATGGATGGGAACGGGAACAGGCAACCGCAGCCCGTAAATAAAGGCATGAAGTGGGAAGAAAACTCCATCAGCCAGAGCCGTGTAAGGTCTCTAGTTCGCGGCAGGTGCCGAGCACACCAATTTTTTTGGAAATTCGAAGGCCTCAGCCACCTGCTCAACCCAGTCTTGGTTCATGGCACTGCGGATATCAAGTGCAGCTAAGGGTCTCTCAACCCTCCCAGATGTACCAGCTGGGTTATCTCTAACTTCCGCGCCATCATCCCCTGCACCCAATGGATGATTACTTGAATTGTCTTCTTCTTCCATCGGCGCGGACTGAAAATAATTCCCAGACGTAGAGTTCGCAGAGTCTGAGTCTAGTATCATGCAGTTGGGGCAATCCCTTAGTTTGCAAGGCCCTATTGATCTCAGAGGGGGTACGGAAGTGAGTTTGGGAGGAGAGGTTCTAAAGTGCTTTGCCCAAAAGCCTCTCAGAAATTCATCTGGGTCAAGGCTCATATGGCTGCAGCAGTACCTGAAAACTAGAGTCCGCAGTTAGGCACCGCAGCCAGTATGGTTTGGAAAAGACTTTAAGAAGCCGCGGGAAGATTATATATAAATAGTAAATGTTTGCTTGTTGGGAATTATTTCCCTAACGTAGTTATTAATGGGCCAACTCTATTACTTGAACCTAAGGGATCATCCTCTGGCCCTACTGTCTGCAGCCACCTCCTATATCAGTAAGGGAACATACACTGTCGCGGCGACGGGCTCAAATGGATTTAGGGATCTACGACCACGGCCACTTCTAAAATTGCTAAAGGCCAATTCAAGAAATTCTAGTAGCAATCACAGTTATTTATCATGGATAAAATACAAGGGTGGGGATTCAGAGCTTTAAAAGACCCCACCGTCGCGACATAGTAAATGGATATGCATCAAAGTGCCGTGGAGGGAAAATCTCAATGCTTAAGGGACCGAAGTCATCACCCACGGTATGCCGAAGATAAGGACCAAAATAGTTCAAGGGAATAGATTCTTAAAATTCTATCATGCTGCGGCCTATCTCTTAAACAATTATGTAGCTAACGTTTAATCAATTTAAGATCAAATTCATAGAATACGAAGAGTTTGGCTATGAACAACAAGAACAACTATATGATTTTCATGACGTTTGGAAGATCAGGGGTCAAGTACAGCAGATTTTTCAAGTTAAACCCTAGTTTTCTATCAAGCAATGAAGAAGTTCGTGTGTTTGTGTGTTCAAAGAGGAAGTACGAGCTATGAGTAGAGTGTTTATAAATATTGGTGGAAAAGTTACCTGGAAATGAAGAAATCAGTGATGCTCAGCCTCACACCACCTTGGAACCGCCACACATAGCCATGAAGGGTTGCCAGAAAATGAATGAAGAATGGACACGCAGAGATTCACTCTCGATTTGCTCTCAAAGTTTTGGAAACGTAATGAAGTCCATGGCCCGAAACAATTTATATAAGAGAGCGCGGAAGATGAAACGTTGCTTTGGTAGTACCGCGGCATCTAAGAAGACTGATCTAAGCCGCAGCCCCAATTGAATTCTCTTGGCACTATGACTTGGGGGCTTATTGATAATAAAAATATAGCACCCTGCTGCGGATGGTATGCTACATCACATGATTACATGCCGTGGCCCTACCTCATATAGGACGCGGCCGTACCTCATACAGGGCGCGGCCTCACATCAAGGAGTGAGGTCACGATCAACGTGCCGCGGACCCACACAGTCCAGGGCGTGGAACCTTATTCTTTTGCCAGAGGATGCAGCGCTTAGGTTATTTGCCTTACAAGCCTCATCCCTCTCCATCCTAACTCCAGACTTCATGCGTCACGTGCTCATAGCAGGTGAGCATATCTCTTATATATAGAGGTCCACACCTCGAAATGAAGGGGGGATTCCAGAGAGGCTCGGGGTAAGTTCCACAGTACTGATTCTCTCTACACCTCAATATATAACTCGGGAATTGCTTAACTACCACGCAGATACCTCTCCGGCACACCGAAATCATCAGTCATCATGTACTCTCCTTTTATTCTCATACTTATACGCCCCTTTAGGCATAATTATATTGTATAATACAACACATATAATGAGAGCAGTGCACCACAGTGGACGTGGGCCTATTTTAGAGGTTGAACCACTTTATATCTTGTGTTCATGTCTCCTGACTTGCTTTACTTGTTCATTACAAACTTTACTCTTGACTTGCTGGTACGAGAACGACAAGTGGATGATTTCTCTTATCATCAAGTACCATGCCTAAAGTAATAATAAGGTAAATGAGCTTTCTCAGATGGGGAGTGTAAGCCCAGGCATCCAAAAGGTTCATATAGGTGAGAGTGGGACAAACCACTTGAGCATGATGATCAAGCGAAAAATGCGAATGACCAACAAATAACTCAAAACTGCAACTTGTCACATCAAATTTTTTCTTTATAGGAACCCTCCACGAATAACCAAAAGTTGTATACAAAGTAGGGGTACCACAAACCTTGGTGGGGACATCACCAGAAGAATTGAATGACTTGGGCAAGATATAATTTGCCTCATATTCAAACCTTTCAACAGGGGAATCAGGGTGAAGGTCCATCGCATCATCAGGCATTTGTTCCTCTTCTATAGGATGAAATGTGTGTAACAACCCGACCCGTCTTTGGGGTCACCGTTGGGTCAGATGTACCTAATCAAGGAGTTAAAGGGGGAGGGGAAAGGTTTGGTTTACTTTATTCAAGAAAATTAATTACTTGCTTCACTAATTATGAATTAAATTCGTCATTTTTAGTTTGACAAAAGAAGTGATCACTTTAAGTATAAGTCAGTTTGGAAGGTTTATTCATAAAAATTTTGTTTGGTCCATAATGCTAAATAAATAAGAAATAACCCACATTTAACATGTATTATTACAGACCATGGCCATAGGCACAAATAAAATTTAAAGTACTGAATGTTTGAAATACCAAATTTCATTTGTTAAAATAAATTATAGAGTATCTAGCGACATGAGTTTCCCTTGGGGGTGCTTACTAGCATCCTTTTCAGCATTCGTACTTGATGTACTACAGGTGGGGGTGGGAGTTTTATCATAAAAAGTAGGGGTGAGCAAACGCTCAGCAGGGTGGGTAATACGAAAACATTTAACAATTTAGATATCATTCATGCAACTACAATGCAATGCACCCAAGCGACAAATTTCATATTCACACTTAATTATTTTCATGACCCTTTACCTAGTGTAGAGACTAATTAATCATATTTTATCCTTTAGTCTCATTTATCATATTTAATTAGGTTGTTTTACTTATACATCTACAAGTACAACCATTACCATTTTCGTTTTACTTTATCTTATCTCGAAATCGCCCAAATTACCGCATATTTTAAAGGGCTCCACATCGACGGTTATGCTATTTAACGCTCTGGCCAGTAATTTTGGGTCTTTCACCCTAGGGTTTGGGGCCATCCTTAATTTTTTCGATGTCATCTGAGTCCAATTTAATATGTGTTAACATTTTATCCAATATCCACATTATTCCACCCTTTTACCATTTTTCTCTTACTACGGCTTAAGTCTTTCGTTCATTTTATCGACATGTCATTTAATCACTCTATCCAGTTTGCACCACAAAACTCGACCGATAAGGTCTAAGAGGCAGTTTAACCACTAGGACCCTCATTTTTGCTAAAATCACCGTTTACACTTTTTATCATAATTTTTGAGAAAAACTTTTTCAATATCATTTGGCACTAACCTTTTTCTTTCAAACATCCTTTCCATGATTTTACATCAAAAATCATTTTATCATTTTATGTTTGCCACATAAAATATACCTTGTTTATTCAAGATAATTTTTATCCAAATATCCATAAGTTTGCACTATTATTATGTGTGATCTAAATATTATTTTCCTTTCATTCTAATAATATTTTAGACATGTAGGGCTATTTTTCCTCATTTATTCATTTCATTACTAAATCCATTTTAACATGTTTAGTTAACTCTACAACATCATCATTTCTCATGCTACATGTTCCTACATATTCAAAGAGGATTCCCTGCCTTGAAATACCTCAAATGCATTTAAATAAACAATAATCATGGGTCTATGTATATTCACACGCTTTGTACCAAATTTCAAGGTAAAATGCCATATTTTGTAAAAAGACCAATTTCAGGGTTTGTTTTGTTAAGAAAACTCCATTTTTTCAAGACCGGTTATTTTATCAATTAACTACATTCGAGGAATTTAAAATCCTTCTATCAATCATCCTACATAATTTTCATAGCTAGAAAACCTTAAAAACATGGAAGAGGAAACCCTATCTTCGATTAGAAAAGGAGAACACAAAAATGGGTGACTTGAAAGCTACTAAAACTCCGAAACTCCAAGGCTCAAAAGCTTCTTCGAAAGCTACCAAAACCTTCTCTATAAGATATGCTCGGCCACTTTATCCTTTGAAGAAAACTAGAAAATGGTATAATGGGTGTGGTTATGCAGTAACTTATGTTGTAGGAATGGTGGAAAGGTTTATCAATGGAGGAATAAGGGATGGAGAGAGGAGAAATGGATGTGTCACCTTAGAGAAAGAGAAAGATATAAAAAGTGAGAGAGAGAGACCATCCCCCCTTTCCCTCTTATAACCCAATAATCCCCCTCAAAAATCATTTAAAAACCCATTACAAGCCCATTAAATTGATCAAGCCACACAAAGCTGACACGTCATAAATGAAGGGATAAAAACATTATAGCGCATAAGGGCAAGCAATTTTGACCAACATCCACCCAGGTCGTTCAAATAAAAAGGGCTTATCGTTCGAATGAGAATGGTTTCTCATTAAACTTTCCTTCGAACGACCTTCTAACGAGAGATACCTGTTATGCAAACGGGTCTTGTTCAAACTTCGTTAGAAGCCTTCATTGAATGAGGTGGGTTTTTTCATTCGAACCACTAAAACTTGTTCAAATGAGATGATGATCTCACTCGAAGGACCCTGGGTTCGTTCAAACCACCCAGATCTCTAAAATCCTACAAATTGACCAATAAATTCCAAAAATTTACACTACGCCCCCCCCCAAGAAATTGGATGTATGGATAAAAGTCCATATATTTATATTCAAATCCCAATAATTTCTCATGGTTACAAATTACATGGAAAAGAAAAAAATATTAGGAGCTGATATTAAATTCTCCCCTCCTTAGGAGATTTCATCCCCGAAATAAGGATAGCCGACTAAGGGAAAAGTTCTGGATGCTTCTCTCGCATCTCTGATTTGCATTCCCAAGTCGCTCCTTCAACACCTTGAAACTCCCAAAGGACCTTTACTAACGGAATAACCTTTTTGCATAGGACTCTATCCTCATAGAATATAATGGATATGGGTTGCGTGGGGAAAGTGACATATTCCTCCAACTTAATGAGGTTCCAGTCGATGACATGATTGGGCTCGTGGAGATACTTCTTCATCATGGAGATGTGGAATACATTATGCACCTGGGCTAATCATGGAGTCAGAGCCAAATGGTACGACACACCCCCAACCCGTTCCAAGGTTTCAAAAGGGCCAATGTACCATGGGGTCAATTTCCCTTTTTGCGTGAATCGTAGACTACTCTAAATTTCAACATATCTCTATGATGTTATCGGCTCTGAGCCGTCATGATCCTCTGCCAAATTATCAGTGCAATTCTTAGTTATTTATTAAATCAACTCTGACTTGGTGAGATTTTTCTCACCCACCACAGCCCCACAGACTGGGAAGTGACACGACCTCCTATAAAGGGCCTTAAAGGGGGCCATCTCAATGCACACCTGATAGTGTTGTTGTAGGCGAACTCTTCTAGGTGTAGATTCGTCACCCAACTTCCTTGAAAGTAGAGTGCGTAGACTCTTAGCATGTCCTCCATAATTTGGACAGTTCTCTTTAACTATCCGCCTATCTCAGGATGGAATGCAGTACTCATGTTCAGCTCGATACCCAACTCCTATTGAAAATTCATCCAAAATCGAGACACAAAGTGCGGATATTTATCTTAGACAATCGAGAAAGGGATACCATGAAGCCTGACTATTTCTTTGATATAAAACCTTACCAGCTTAGCCACGCTATCTGTGACCTTGATCGATAAGAAATTTTGCAGACTTTGTGAGATGATCTGCTATAACCCATACCGCATCATGAGTATGCTCACACCGTCGTAACATTGTTATGAAATCCATCATAATGTGCTCACATTTCCATTTTGTCATGGTAGTGGTTGTAATAGCCCTGTTGGCTTCTTGTGTTTAGCTTTTACCTGCTGATAGGTGTAGCACTTCGCTACATGCGTCGACTTATCTCTTTTTATGTCGGACCACCAGAAATCCTTACAAAGGTCCTTATACATCTTTGTATCACCGGGATGTATGAGAAGCGTGAGTGATGGGCCTCTGCCATCACCTCATCTTGAAGCTCCTCGATAACGAGGAAAACCAGCCAACCCTTATATCATAACCAACCGTCCTTATCTACGATAAGAGTACCGAACACTTTTCCATTCAAAATACGGTCCTGATAATGAGCAAACTTGGGATCACATGACTGGGCATCGAGGACTTTTTATTGAATAAGTGTCCGAACCACCACGCCCCATAGGTATGCCCTGTCATAACCTCACTGAATGTGAAAGTCAAAATTTTGTAACTCCCTAAACATTTTCACCTGATGACATCTCATCGCTGCAAGGGTGAAACTAGACTTACTACTAAGAGCATCGGCCACCAAACTGGCCTTATCGGGGTGATACTTTAATGAGAAATCGTAATCCTTCATCAACTCCATCGATCGACTCTGGTTAGGATTAAGATCACGCTGCATGAAAATGTACTGAAGGCTCTAGTGGTCGAAAAACACCTCAAACCATTCTATGTAAAAATAATATCTCCAGATCTTAAGTGCAAACACTATAGCAGCCAGCTCTAAGTCATCGGTAGCTCCTAAAAAGATGACTCGTAATCATTTGAACATTCGAAATACACATCATTTTGGCTCAATATCATAAGTGGAAAAGCGACCCTCAAGAAATCTTGTACGAACCTTCATTAGTAATCGGCCAAACCCAAGAAGCTACGTACTTCAGTAACTATCTTTGGTCTGTACTACCCTAAGATGGCCTCTACTTTGGAAGAATCAATAAAAATTCCCTCATCGAAAACCACGTGGACAAGGAACCTAACTTCCTCCATATAGAACTTGAACTTACTAAACTTGGCGTAAAGTTAGTTCTCTCAGAGTACCTGTAACATCATGCAGAGATTTTCCTCATGATCTACGTTCAAGGATGAATAGATCAGTGTGTCATCTATAAAGACCACCATAATCGATCTAGGTAGGGATGATAGATACGGTTTATCACGTCTGTGAATGTTGTCGGGGCATTGGTTAGTCCAAAAGTCATTAAGAGAAACGTTAGTTCCCATACCATGTTCAGAATGTAGTCTTAAGAGTATCCTCCTCTCTAACACGCAACTGATGGTAACCGGATCGAAGATCAATCTTCGAAAACCTACCCACCCCACACAACTGGTCAAACAAATCATCAATAAGGGGCATGGGGTACTTGTTCTTTACCATCACTCTGTTTAACTATCTATAATCGATGCAGAGTCTCAGGGGGTTATCCTTGTTCATCGCAAAGAGGACAGGGGCTCCCCATGGGAACACACTGGGGCGAATGAAACTCTTGTTGGTTAGTTCCTCCAACTGAATCCTCGGCTCATGTAGTTCCTCCAGAGCCATCCTATGAGGTGGAATAGAGATAGGTAAGACACCCTGATGCACCTCTATAGAGAGCTCCACCTCTCGGTGTGGTGGCAATCCGAGTATATCATCCAAAAATACATCGAGAAACTCCTACACTACAATGTAGTCTAAAATCATACCATTTGTCTCATCCTGATCATTAAGATGCTTAACCAATCAAAATACTATTTATGTTCTCTAACTATAGAATACATGTCAGGGTAGTTATTTCCCTACTCACTACTAAAGCAATTACGAGATCTGTCCAGGAGCGATACCAGGATACTATGTCAATGGTAGCTTGAAAATATGATAGCCAATCCATATAGAAGATCACCTCGAACCCATCCATGTCCATAAGAATAAAAAAATAAAAAAAAATAAAGATCATACTCCAAGACAAAATATCCAACCATGATCATGCATCTATGATAGACCCTATCAAGAATGACACCGCCACCTACTGAAAACTCAATGAATGCAGGAGGATGAAACTGATCCACTTCTAATACCAAACTAAAATCGAAGGAACTCGATATCAAGTAATGTGATGCATTAGAATCAAATAATGCCTTTACCCATGTATTGTATAAAAGTATCATACCTTCCATCATCGAAGGGTCGCCGGGAGATGTAGCTTGCTGTGATATAGTGTAAGCTCGACCAAGGTTGAACCTTCTAGTCTGGAGACTGGGAACCTGAGCCTGCCCACGGATACCCTCACTTGGGCCCAAATATGAACTATCCACATTATGCCTCGCGGGCTGTGGATAACCTGAAAAGAACTATTAGTGTTGCTAAGTAGAACCCGTATAATTAGAACTCTGGCCCGATATAAAATATACATATTGTTGACTGTCTGAAGTCCATTAAGGTTAATCCCTCTTGAAATGATGCGGGGACCCATAAGAAAAATAAGTCCTCTCAGTGGCGACTATGGGGCTCTGGTCATTAGTGCAATGTGTTAATAAAGAGGTAACTCCTATGGCTGCCTTAAGCTTCGCGAAGAAGCCTTGAGCCCCACTTCGGGACTTCTTGTGCCCACCTGACTGGGAACCAGGGGGCTCCCTCTTCTTTTTTCGAATAGTATTACTATCTTCCTTATCAAACTCCAATCATATGGACTTGTTCACTAAAGTTCTGAAATCGAGCATATCCAAATCTGTTAAGATCCTTCGAATACCAAATTGAGTCCCTTGACAAATAACCTCACTTTTTCTACCTCATCTCTCTGCACAACATGAACATACTTGCACAAACTTTCAAAATTTACTAGATAATCATTTACCAAAGTCCTCCCTTGAATTAACAAGGCAAACTCATCCTTTTTGGCATCCTTGGGAGCCTACGGAAAGTAACTATAGAGGAAGGCCACCCTGAAGCTACTTAAGTCAATCGTCTCAATAGTGCTGACAGAATAGGTGCTCCACCAGTGTTGTGCATGAATCTTAATCTTTTGCTCTCTTGGCATACCTAAAGTCTCCATCATCCTAGTGACTTCGCGGAGCCACTCCTCGACTGCTTCGGGACCAGTTACCTCGTTAAAAGTAGGCGGATACAATCTCCTAAACTCTTTGAGAATATAAGCAGAGGTGGCGCGGTGAGCTAGTGCACCGCCTTCTCCATATGCCTAAGCTCATTGGTGTCAGATTTGCTAGCAGTGTCATGGCATGGAGGCATCTACACAAGAATGGAGAGTTTAATACACAATGATAAAAATTAAAAGGCGATAGAGAAAGCGATTTAAACATTAACTAAAAGATTAAATATGAAAAAAAGTAAGGGGGAAGCGTACTAATAAAGCGTAAACACTCTGTCGCACCCGAGGATCCTATTGCTCTGATACCATTTATAACGCCCCTACCCGAATTTGGGTTACCATTGGGTCAACCCGTATCGAGTCAAAGAGTTAAAGGGGGAGGGGGAAGGTCCTCAAGGAGTTAAAGGGGGAGGGGGAAGGTTTGATTTACTTTATTTAAGAAAATCCTTTACTTGCTTCATTAAATATGAATTAAATTCGTCATTTTTAATTTGACAAAAGAAGTGATCGCTTTAAGTAATTAGCAAAATTTGCAAGGTTTATTTATAAAAATTTTGTTTGGTCCACAATGCTAAATAAATAAGAAATAACCCACATGTTGATGTATCAAAATGGTCAATCATATTTTTATAATCACTGATAAAATGAAGATAAACAAGCTAAGAAAACATACAAGAGACAAAGATTTTAAAAGTGGTTCAGCTATGAAGAAATTCTACGTCCACTGTTGGTATTATTTTTGGTGTTTACAAGAGCTCAGTATGGTGTGCATGAGATTGATTGAATTTTCCTCTTGAGCTAATATAGATCATGTATTTATAGTGGTTAGAAGTTCAAGAGATGGAATGCCTTTATATATTCAGACATTTACATATGTATACAATAACTATAACTACTGGTTTTCAGGGGTATAATGACTGTTGGTAACTCCACACAAATGGATTTTGATATCTTTGATGGTTCATATTCTTTGGATTGGTCGGCATGTTGGCAGATCAAATGTCTCAGGAGACAACCACATAAGTAAGTATGGTGATTATTGCCATGTAGGAGAACGGGTGTCAATTTCTCATTGGTCCATGTTGATGAACTAAGTTTACATACAACAAAAGCCCCCAATAATCCATGCTTGATGATTTAGTGAAAGGATAGAGTATTTATTCTGAAAAGTTACTCAACGCCCAAAAATGGTGGAGGTCGATCACCGTCCTTCTAGTGTATTAGTACACTGATATTTTTGTAGATAGTTTAAAAAATTGTGAATCGCCAAACGGTACTCTGGTTTCTTCGCCCTTGATGTTTCTCTTATTGGGATGGATAAGCCGAGGGAACACGCCCCATGATATGACTCCTAATAGCATTGTTATTTCCTTGTACTGATTATTTCTGTTTCTGTACCGTCCTACTGAAGCCACTAGTGTTGGAATAATTAGTTGATCTATATTTAAGCTTGTGATTAGTTTTTAATCAACTTCTCTAATAGGTAATCTGTGTAGACTAGTTAGTCAGGTCAATAATGATTATATTTCCTTAGATTATATTAATGTTGTTCTTAGATAAAACTATAAATAGTTTTGTTGATTTAAGTTGTGGGATTAGTTATCAATGGAGACCAAATGTATTAGGAATGTATAAATATCCTTGTATTTTAACTCAGTCGGGTAAAACTTCTTATGTTTATACATAAAGTTTTACGGACTTATTGTTCTTGACTTGTCAAAGATGAAGTCATATATGAAGTTTAATGTTATGATCTTATCCGTGTGTTAGTTAAGTATGGTCGAATCTTGTCCTCCATAAGACTGCAACGGATTTCCTAGATTTGGTGAACTTTTTGTTCGTGATCTGTACAAAGAGGAGATCATACAGGAAGTTTGATTTTGGTTGTGCAGGTGAGGTGCTTTGCTGGGATGTCTTCAGCTCTAGACTAATTTTTGCTGTGATGAGCTTCTTCTGGATTTTCCTTTGTCCGACGGATAGTTCTTGCAAGCCAAACAACCCACTTGGAGAGGCCGACCACAGGCTGTGAAGAATTAATGCGTTGAGGCTTGCTTGACTAATGTTGCAGTGAATAAGTCAACATAACTACGGAGCCCCAAGTTTATGAATAGAAGACTTAATAATAATAATAATGCATGAACATCAGTTAGGACTCTGCTATAATATAATATTGACTATATAGAGTAATTAAAACGAGAAGATCAAATGATAAGCATGCTCGATTATCTGAACTTGAATCGCAAATATAATATTGATTAATGGATAAACATGCAGTCATTAGCCGAGGTTGAATCAAATAAGAACGATAATGCCCAACTGTCCATTGGGGATAAATTGTGATGATTAATATAATATATATAATTTTCATCTATTATCCATCAAAGCTAGTGATAAATCCAAAGAAATAATGAAAGGGACGACCATCTGTCAGGGCCTTTAAATAATGCCTAAGGGGACCGAGTAAATATTTCGAATGATCCTGCATTATTAGAGAAAAATAGATTTCCACACCATTCAATAGGATTGAATATAAAAGTCGATTAACAATAAACTATGCCGACCATTTGTTGTAATGAATGTAGATAAGGATTATCCCGACTAACCATTCGTTAGGGATAAAATACAATTAATGTGACAGATATCTTTGGCACTAAATATATGATAATAAATATTTTGCAGATCTTCTACCGAGATGAATCTTGAATATGCATAACTATCCTTCAACTTAAGAATCAAAGTCAGACAATTAATAATGAAGTTGGAGAAATATCAACTCCCGAGAGCATCCATCAGTTATAACAAATAATATTGTCCAACCATTTATCGGGTCTTAAAGTGTTGTAGCATTCTCGACCATCCGTCAGAGCGTTAATAAGATAAATGTTTCCAGGCTAATCCGTTGAGATAAAATTATATAGTACCAAGTAGATATAGTGAGTGAACCGTGCTCGTGTCGGAGCATTAATAAGATTTTCAAGAGCTTAAGATTGTGTTCGAGCATTTATCGAGACTAAATCTTGTACCCGTAGAAGTTAGTAAGTTGCCTGACCATTTTTGTGAACAAAATAATAATAATAATAAAGTCGAATAAAAAGTGTCATTTTAGATCATTGTTGGATCTAATTTGCGATAATAGAAATCACAAGCATATTTAATGGACAAATGAATATCATGGTGCATTAAATGAAGATCATGGTATAATGAGACCCCTCTTACTTTTTCAGAGAGGGAATTGAATAATGCAAAACGTGTCAGATCACCTATTGGGGCCAAGTTGTATTAAAAATCATTCCACATCAATGAATAGTGGCACATAATAAATGTCACAAGACGAATCCATATATATATGTGACACCCAGACTAATTAAATACCGGGTAGCTACTCCTTTATTAAATTAATTCAAAGTGTCAAGTTGGTTCAGTTAATAGCATCACTGTCGAAAACATTTAATGTTTACTAACCACCTAGTATTTAAAAAGTAAGTTGTCAAATTTTAAATTAAATCTGATTAACATGCGATAAATGAAATGTAAAAGAATAACATCACCATACACCATAAAGTCTCAATAAAGTAACCAACAAATAATAATAAGTCCGGAGGAAAACTCCTCACAACAATCCCACAAACTGAAATAAATAAAACAGTGTATCCTGAATTAATTACATGCCAAAAATCTGAATAACTGAATTACGAGATGTCTCTAATAGAAATGGGCCACATGCCCTACAAATGATGAAACTGAATATGGAGTCAAGACTAGAAAATTAGGCGTCTAATATCAAGGCCCTGTAACTTCCACAACAGCTACAGCTCGTCACCTGAATGGAAATCCTATGCATGGTGTCCTTGTGGCTGGGCACCTAAAAATAGTTTTTACAAAAGATAGATTTGAAAGCAAACGGGTCAGAGCCCGAATGTGGAGAATATTTTAAAAACAACAAGTGCTTTAATGACATTAAAACAATGAATACAAAATACATGTTAGTGACGTGCACTCACATGAGCTCCTCACCTCTCAACTAATGTGCACTCCTAACGCATCCATAGCCCGTACTAGTTATGCTACTAACTAACTAGTCTAATACAAATCCTGGCTTCACTTTATAGGTTTAAGGGTTTATTCATGCCATTAAAGTATACCAATGTATGTGCCTTAATTCCATATTAACAACCTTTTATTATGTGGAGTTCTCATTTTAATCTCTATTAAAATAGCACAAGTATACACATCGTTACTTTACTAAGTATTTCATTGAACATTATTTGTATATTATTCACATCATAAATATACATTATAGGCACCCCTAGTCTAGGCTACGGTGCACATACTCTGCTATCTCATCCCGGTACATCACGTACATAAGGATTACAAATTCCGAATCTCTCTGGAATTGTTAGAATAAGCACAACACACAAAAATGGAGGCGAACATAATTCAACATATCCATGGGTCACGCACATACCTACGCTCCATAGTCAGCTGACTTATTAACTCACAAATAAGTCATTCTAGTATTAGGTTCTTAAGGTACCAATCTAAATCCCCCCGTAGGCACACAAAGATTAGTTGGCCCAACACGAACGACGACCTCCGTGATAGCAAGTATGGTAGGTATGTCATACACATAAGTCATATACTAAGCATTCACACGTCTTAGATATCTTAATATTAATAAAGGTATATTCTACATCCCTCTACTTTTTTTTTTTTTTTTTTTTTTGTAAAGAGGGACTGAGCCCCCTAAATATTATTAATCAGAGGAGAAAAAGCCTCTCCCAGATGGCAAACTGAGCAAACTTAGATACCATCCCTCTACCATTATTCCAATTTTATGCATTTTAAGTCTTCCGACAATATATAATGTAGACTGTCGACACATCTCACATCCTAGTTTCTTATACTTAAAACCTATCTCAAAGAGGTTACTGAGTCTCCTATTATTTCCACATTTAATTTCATTATTCTTAAGGTCATTATTTCTGCCACAAACCTCATTTCATCCAATCATTCGAATTTACTCTTTTAACCCTAATATTATCTCACTCGTCGAGCTTTATTGGATTTTAGACAACAATCCCAAATTAAATTCTAATTAAGGTCCGATTTCACAACCATACCTACTGGTCTTCCTTAAGCCTAAGAATACTCACAAAGTCTCCATCAATAATTTTCTAGGGTTAACGTCCTTAAAATTTTAAATGGGAAGATTTTACTAATTCTAGGAAGGTCGATCGATCGACCTTATATGTTCGATCGATCGATCGAGCGCACCAGTTAGGATACGGACTGCTTCATTTTGCAGTCCAAGTTTTGCCCCAAAACTCCATTATAATTCATGAAACTCTAATCTAACGTTATAATATTATCATACAACCATCCTACAACATTGTTAACGTTCTAAAACCAATAAATCATCAACCAAGGGCTTTATTTGGATCAAAACTTCATCAAGAAACCTAGTTTTCTATTTCTTTCAAGAACAATAATAATTCTCTTCTTAAATCCGTTTTTAGATCATCAAGGGTTATATTTTGAATTCATAATTCGTCCAGAATATGTCTACATGCAATTCCTAACATGGTTTATAGTTTTAATCCTCAAATTCATGGGTTCATATCAATCTTCCAAGGAAAAATTCTATATTTACACTACACATGGGGAACATATTCATTGAATAATTTGTAACTAAATCACTTGCCTTATGTTCTTCAGATTTGTTGTTGAATTGATGAAGGTTGCTCTCTCCTTTTCTCCCAAGGTTGAAGGTTGAAGATGGAGGTTGTGTTTTTCTCTTTTGGGAACCTCTCCTAACTTCTCCTATAACTCCCGTAGCCTTCTAATTAGTTAAGTGCTGGTAATGGGTTAGTGGGTTCCCAAATACCCTATTTTTAATTCCCAAAATTCGTTGGTCAAAATTCCCCAAATTCCAAAATTACAAAAATACACTTTTAAGTTGCCGGTGTGACCCAAAAATGCCCCGGGACCCAAACTAAACCCCCGGCTAGTGTTTTCTGACTATTTTGACCCTTCTGGACTCGTTGGCGCACTCAAAATGACCATACGGTTGATAAAAATAAAATTCACTTTTTAATTTAAATAATTACCCTCCTGACGCGACGGTCACGCGCGTCCCAACAAAATTTCCCAAATTGCCGTATTTCAGTCTCGCGACAATTTTAATATTTTCGATATTCATATCACATCATATGTATACACATCATAATCAAATACCAACTCACATCTCGTTATTATTTTATCCGAATTAATTCTCAATTAATTCCCATTTAATTTAATTAATTCCATAAATAAATATCCATAAAAGTACGGGATATTACATACTTCCCCCCTAATAACAGAATTTCGTCCCGAAATTTGGATAAGTAAGGCACACCTGGAAAAATTAGGTATCCTCCAGTATTCAAAACAATTATAAAGAAAAGCCCAAATCACTAAAACCCTCGCTTCACAATAAGTTTGTCTAACATACTTGATACCTTATCAGAATAATCTTCGATAAATGCACCTCACATTGTGCTCTTATTAAACAACATTCGAATAAAAATAGCCTATACATCATTAGCCGCATTATTTTTATTGTGAGTCCGCACCTCACTACTAACTCCCGCGTTTATCAAAACTCCAAACTCCCATCCTGGGATGAATCAATAACACATTTGACTACGCTTGTCCATTCCGAGAAATATCCCGACGTTGTGACTTTTACACAAGGGAAAACCACTTCAGCCTGTTGGTGTCACACAAACCTTTGTAAGCACCTTGTCCACCATAAATAGATACGGGTGCTTTTCCCCCAACTCTACCATTAGGTAATATCTCCTCCTCGTGACTACAATATACCTCACTAGTTATACCCGATTTGGAATTGAAAATATCGCAATGAATCCAAAATTTCTTTCATACCATCCATCATTCGTTAGTCACCTTGCGCCTGCAGCTCGGGTTATAGGTGATACAACCCTCAGTTTGAATCGTTATTTTCCACTACTTATTGTCACCCTACCTGAATGTGGATTTAGGGGATTTCATCCCAGTTCTAAATAATACTACGTCGAACCACGTACCGGCGTGTTCACTATCTAATAGTGTAAATCATTCAAGTATATAACAATTTGTCTCCTTCTAAACAACATGTCCCACATAATCGAAGGAACTCATTACTTATCAATAAGTTGGCTACCTCTCAAGAAAATTCTCCAACTTGACCCTCCCATTCTTGGAATCGTCGTTTTGATACAAAATTATTGGGTTGATCATCTAACCCCAACTGTTCTACTACTTACTATACCTCTTTCAATGTCGATACTCACATAAAATTTTCCCCGTTAAATGATACTTAATGATCTTATTCTCCCGACGAATAACAAAAGTTTGGACCTTTACACTTTGCACCACTTTGTGCATATCTGGACTTTATACCTGATTGACATCCTCATTCTATTTACTCTTGAGTCACCCTCAACATTCGCGTGATCGGAACTCTACTCCAAATTTCTCATAATAATTTATTCGCCTTCACAAGAGATATCCCTTTTTTTTCCAAGTTTGAACGTGCTACACTTACTACACATGATATTCACTTACACCTTTTCTTATGACGTTTAATCTCATAAGTAATAATCTTACCCTTCTATGTTCCCTCTTCCTTTGATTTACACTTTAGCAAATCAAGATGTCTACGCCCCTTATAACCCAACCATACGGTTTTTAAGCATTATATACGCTTCATACAAATCCCAAACTCTTTATTGTCACTGTAAATACAACGGTGCTATACCACTTGGGCGTCCTCAATCGCTTCTGAATTAGAAATCCTAAATCCTCCTTATCCTCAATGCGTCCTTCAACACGCCGTGACAAAACCAACATTATTAGTACTTATATCGTAGTTTACTAACAACTGGCCCTAATGGCCGTACATCATAATTTACTCCTTGTATCATCTCGTTATAACTACGTACTCCCATAACGATAGAGGTATCCAAATCATGAACGAAGGGCCACACATTTCCTTACTACCAACCTTACGCTAAGTTTCATGCGTGGTGTGTCTCGCAAAGCAAAATCCAAACAAGGAACCCCCCGATACACTAATTCCTAGCATTGTCAGTCATCGGGATCCGTCAAGCCCCCAGTCCATAACATGTACCCCTATATTCCCGTCTCTTAACAAAGTTACATTATGTCGCAATGACACTTAAACAAGGAACTCCTTTCGAATGACACTTTCTCTTGACACTGATGGTAATCACATTCCATATACACCATGCAACTAAAATCGGGGTTCTCAAAATCTCGTCCCCAGAAACACAACTATGAGTATAAACTCCCAAATTTCTAATGGGTGATAAAATAATGCACTCTTCTCATTACGGCCTCTCTAGTGTTACTTATAACCACCAGCTAACTCTTTGCTGACTAGTAAACTAATTACATACGACTCATAACAATTGAATTTCTACGCATATTGGGATTAAATATCCAAGACCATTATACCTTTTTGAAATCACAACATATTCAGATATATATATATATATATATATATATATACCTATATACAAAAGTACAATTGCGAGTCCGGCCCTCTCACAGATGGGGCCTCGCCAGAACAAAACATGCTACCCCAAGGTGGCAATCCCAATAAACTTGCAATACCAGCACACTATCGGTATAATCATATATATAAAACCATAATTAAGATCATATCATACTCGTATAACACAGCACTAAAACGAGTAATTTCGATAAATCATAAACCGCTATTAATATACCCATTCATCCTCTGCGGATGACAATAAAAGTAACCCCCACACTATCAGGGAAAATGTTCTTATATATAATAAACTTACTGATATACTCACTAAACTCGACTCTCAAGTGAAAATACAATTGTAACAAATGTAGTAACTCATTCATGCCACAAATAACATGCATCCTCATCTGAGGATGTAACTCATACTTCTATCCTAATAATCGTCCCGGCTGCTCAAATGCTTCCTGGACTTACCACACATGTATGTCCCAAACCATATATTTCAATAACTGTTGCCCTCGCCAGGCACAATACCTTGATCCCTACTCTTGTATCGGGAAAATTTTTATAACGCACGGGTTTCACTCCCCACAGAAATACCTCTACACATACTCCACTTATCTTTTGTCTCACAAATCATGTTAAGGTGGTCCATCTCTCAGACGTTGGTAGTTTCGACTCAGACGATTATCTCCGTTGTTCCCTTAGTTTTGACGGCCCTCAGAAACACGCTACTAATTTCTATACCTCTCACTGAAATCACCTTTGCCCTGTAGTAATTCAGCTATCCGAATCATTTTAACTGGTTCTCCGTTGGGCCTTCCTATCGTGGTGCTTCACCAACACTGTTTTCCCCAGTCTTACTTTATATAAAGCCTTCGATTCTTGTATCTCCCCACCCGGGGATGTTTACCTCCAAATTAACACTATGCGACAATACCATTTGCTTTAACCGTCCAAACAGAACTCTGCCAGAAGGACTAGCAATTCTTCTATGTAAATTCTCCCTTTAATATCCCCTTCTCCGTTTCACCTAGTTCACCCGGTGTAGGGTTCACTAAATAATTTTATTTCTTCTCACAAAGTGACCTCTGTCCGGACCTCTCGTGTGAGTTCAGAACGACATTCGGTTTTCATCCTAAACATGATCAAGGAACTTATGGTCAAACCATTCGTGTACGCCTTCTCTCGACGTCACATTCCACTTATATGTGTGGTGATTGTTTCTCCCCATTGAAACTCTGCTCTCACGAGACAAGAAAAAAAAATTCCTCAAATTTTCACTCTCGATTGGCCATATTCCGACACAAGTCCAAGCCTTCGAGTTTATTATGTTTGTTTGGCTAGCACACGCCATCTCCGCCTTTCAAGTATTTCCACCGCTGGTTTTCTCGATGTCCCACCCAACTCTCTCTCTCTCAATCCAACCTTTTTGGGTGAGTCTCAATTGACCCTACCTTCAACTATTGTTGTGCTTGGAAGTCACAAGTCGTGCCTTGGTTGTCTGGACCGTCCAGGACTTCCGTACCCTGATATGGGTGACCTCGACTACGGTCTCAACTGATCCTTGCCTCCTGCTGTTCGTCCAACTGTCTTCACCTGACGTACTACTTCGTTTGGTACACGAACACACCTGATTGCAAATAAGATTCACTATCATATATATCGAAGCAGGAGAACGAAATCTCACCAAAGATATCAACAATCCTAAGCATAGGGCTCTACATCAAAGAGAATTACACTGGAAGCATAATAAGCCGTACAGAACCTAAAGGACACTAGAACCTGGCTCTGATACCACCTGTGACAACCCGACTAATTAAATACCGGGTAGCTACTCCTTTATTAAATTAATTCAAAATGTCAAGTTGGTTCAATTAATAGCATCACTGTCGAAAACATTTAATGATTACTAACCACCTAGTATTTAAAAAGTAAGTTGTCAAATTTTAAATTAAATCTGATTAACATGCAATAAATGAAATGTAAAAGAATAACATCACCATACACTATAAAGTCTCAATAAAGTAACCAACAAATAATAATAAGTCCGGAGGAAAACTCCTCACAACAATCCCACAAACTGAAATAAATAAAACAGTGTATCCTGAATTAATTACATGCCAAAAATCTGAATAACTGAATTACGAGATGTCTCTAATAGAAATGGGCCACATGCCCTACAAATGATGAAACTGAATATGGAGTCAAGACTAGAAAATGAGGCGTCTAATATCAAGGCCATGTAACTTCCACAACAGCTACAGCTCGTCACCTGAATGGAAATCCTATGCATGGTGTCCTTGTGGCTGGGCACCTAAAAATGGTTTTTACAAAAGATAGATTTGAAAGCAAACGGGTCAGAGCCCGAATGTGGAGAATATTTTAAAAACAACAAGTGCTTTAATGACATTAAAACAATGAATACAAAATACATGTTAGTGACGTGCACTCACATGAGCTCCTCACCTCTCAACTAATGTGCACTCCTAACGCATCCATAGCCCGTACTAGTTATGCTACTAACTAACTAGTCTAATACAAATCCTGACTTCACTTTATAGGTTTAAGGGTTTATTCATGCCATTAAAGTATACCATGTATGTGCCTTAATTCCCTATTAACAACCTTTTATTATGTGGAGTTCTCATTTTAATCTCTATTAAAATAGCACAAGTATACACATCGTTACTTTACTAAGTATTTCATTGAACATTATTTGTATATTATTCACATCATAAATATACATTATAGGCACCCCTAGTCTAGGCTACGGTGCACATACTTTGCTATCTCATCCCGGTACATCATGTACATAAGGATTACAAATTCCGAATCTCTCAGGAAATGTTAGAATAAGCACAACACACAAAAATGGAGGCGAACATAATTCAACATATCCATGGGTCACGCACATACCTACGCTCCATAGTCAACTGACTTATTAACTCATAAATAAGTCATTCCAGTATTATGCTCTTAAGGTACCAATCTAAATCCCCCCGTAGGCACGCAAAGATTAGTTGGCCCAACACGAACGACGACCTCCGTGATAGCAAGTATGGTAGGTATGTCATACACATAAGTCATATACTAAGCATTCACACATCTTAGATATCTTAATATTAATAAAGGTATATTCTACATCCCTATACCATTATTCCAATTTTATGCATTTTAAGTCTTCCGATAATATATAATGTAGACTGTCGACACATCTCACATCCTAGTTTCTTATACTTAAAACCTATCTCAAAGAGGTTACTAAGTCTCCTATTATTTCCACATTTAATTTCATTATTCTTAAGGTCATTATTTCTGCCACAAACATCATTTCATCCAATCATTCGAATTTACTCTTTTAACCCTCATATTATCTCACTCGTCGAGCTTTATTTGATTTTAGGCAACTATCCCAAATTAAATTCTAATTAAGGTCCGATTTCACAACCATACCTACTGGTCTTCCTTAAGCCTAAGAATACTCACAAAGTCTCCATCAATAATTTTCTAGGGTTAACGTCCTTAAAATTTTAAATGGGAAGATTTTACTCATTGTGGGAAGGTCGATCGATCGACCTTATATGTTCGATCGATCGATGGTGATCGATCGATCGATCTATGAATGTCGATCGATCGAGCGCACCAGTTAGGCTACGGACTGCTTCATTTTGCAGTCCAAGTTTTGCCCCAAAACTCCATTATAATGCATGAAACTCTAATCTAACGTTATAATATCATGATACAACCATCCTACAACATTGTTAACGTTCTAAAACCAATAAATCATCAACCAAGGGCTTTATTTGGATCAAAACTTCATCAAGAACCCTAGTTTTCTATTTCTTTCAAGAACAATAATAATTCTCTTCTTAAATCCGTTTTTAGATCATCAAGGGTTATATTTTGAATTCATAATTCGTCCAGAATATGTCTACATGCAATTCCTAACATGGTTTATAGTTTTAATCCTCAAATTCATGGGTTCATATCAATCTTCCAAGGCAAAATTCTATATTTACACTACACATGGGGAATATATTCATTGAATAATTTGTAACTAAATCACTTGCCTTATGTTCTTCAGATTTGTTGTTGAATTGATGAAGGTTGCTCTCGCCTTTTCTCCCAAGGTTGAAGGTTGAAGATGGAGGTTGTGTTTTTCTCTTTTGGGAACCTCTCCTAACTTCTCCTATAACTCCCGTAGCCCTCTAATTAGTTAAGTGCTGGTAATGGGTTAGTGGGTTCCCAAATACCCTATTTTTAATTCCCAAAATTCGTTGGTCAAAATTCCCCAAATTCCAAAATTACCAAAATACCCTTTTAAGTTGCCGGTGTGGCCCAAAAATGCCCCGGGACCCAAACTAAACCCCCGGCTAGTGTTTTCTGACTATTTAGACCCTTCCGGACTCGTTGGCGCACTCAAAATGACCATACGGTTGATAAAAATAAAATTCACTTTTTAATTTAAATAATTACCCTCCTGACGCAACGGTCACGCGCGTCCCAACAAAATTTCCCATATTGCCGTATTTCAGTCTCGCGACAATTTTAATATTTTCAATATTCATATCACATCATATGTATACACATCACAATCAAATACCAACTCACATCTCGTTAGTATTTTATCCGGATTAATTCTCAATTAATTCTCATTTAATTTAATTAATCTCATAAATAAATATTCATAAAAGTACGGGGTATTACAATATATATATATATATATATATATATATATATATATATAGAGAGAGAGAGAGAGAGAGAGAGAGTCACACTCTCCAACATACCTCATTAAACATACCTATGAACATGCCTATTTTTTTAAAATTGCAAAAAAAAATAATTTTGAGTTGATATTTTATTATGGGTTTATGATATTTCAATGTGCCCCTGTAAAAATATTCATCTCAAAATAATGTCTTTTGTTATTTTTAAAAAATAGGTAAAAAATCTGACAGTTATATAGTGTAAAAACTATCAGTTTTTTTACCCGTTTTTTAAAAATAACAAAAAATATTATTTGTAATTGATTTTTTTTGCAAGCGCACATTGAAATATCATGAACCCATATAAAAACATACCATCTCAAAATTTATTTTATTACTATTTTAAAAAATGGGTATGTTGTTAGGTATGTTGCTAGGAGATATTGGAGAGTCTGACTATATATATATATATATATATAAGTGGTCGGCGGTGGTGAATTCAAAACAAAGTAAATTATATTATGGTTTCATCTACTCATAAGCCGAATCAAATTAGTTGGCGTCAATGGTGCAGATCAGTTGCTGCCAGATGAAGAGGCGATCTGCAATGGCTAGTCGGCGAAAGAATTAGAAAATGAAATCAATTATTGGATTATCTTTTGTTTGAAGACCCAGTTGGGAACCGGGGTTGCTCTATGACAAAGTTCATCGTCAGCTGGGAAGTAGCACTATATGACAGGTTGGATGAGAAATGATAGGAATTTCATGTACTGAATTCCTTTCTTCAAAATAATAACAATAAGAAGAAATGTGAGGAGAGAGTATTCTTTTTTAACGTTAATCTCTTCCAATATTTCAGTCGAGGAGAGAAAAATTAGGTGAATGATTGTACCGTTCCTGCAAACTTATAATCAGAGTCAATATATTCAAGGAGTCTTCATCCATAATCAACATTTTTATGCAGACTCATATGAATAATAGAAACGAGCACATGGTTTGGGAAGGTAAAATCGCTTAAAAGGCTTTGATATCAATTTGAGAAAGGTGTGTGATGACGATTGTTAATGGATTTGAAAATTTCCAATTAAAAGCTTATTTAATTAGAAGTCCATTTTTTATCCAAATTAATCAAATCCTAACACATGCATCTAGGTGTATAAATCAAGCCATCACAAATAAACATAAATTGGTAACACACAAATTTCAGGAAAAAATCCCCCGCAAGGGAAAAACTTGTATTCCAATAAATGTAACAATACTTACAGAAATCTGCAATGAATATTTCTCAGAACACTCACATAATCCTCAACCTAGAATAAGCAATGGATTAACTATAGCAAATCCACAAGAACCGCAGATCTATCTTCAGCAAACACCCTCAAGCATTCCCAAGAGACCGCAGTCGTCAGCGAGCATCTCCCTCAAGAGTTACCACGTCAGCCATAGAGATTTCTTCTATACAAGAGAAACTTCACCAAAATTGTGATTTGGGTACCAAAAAAATTTACTAAAGTAATTGGGATGGCTTTTGAATTGAAAAATAAAGTTAAAATCCCCTAAATGAGAAGACAAAAATTCTGCAGTTTGCAGTTTTCGTATATTGAAACACTCAGGTCTTCTGAAGAAAAATGGACTCATTTAACAGGTATTTATAAAAAAATTGAGTCGTTGACTTCTCTAGAACGACAATGGTAGGTCGCTCGAATGACGTCAAATGTCGTTCAATCCAAGGATCGTGTGACCTATCAAACGAGGTAAGAATACCAAAACACTAGCATGTCGTTTGATGAAATAGATTAAGTGACCTTCAAATGAGCTATCGTGCGAGATGCTTTGTCGTTTGAACGACATTATTTTCTTTTAAAACTCTGCCTCAGGACTTAGAAAAAGTATCTTGACGAAAAATGAAGCCTCCGATTCTTAAAAATATTTTAGAAAAATTATCCCAACACTTTAAATGAACCATTAAGAGACTTAAACACAACCTCACCAAAATCTATCTCGCATAGGCTTGTTTGTTGAAGAATGTTGATATTCGGATCCTTCTTGATGCATGAATGAGCTTTAAACATTCTCTGACGATTGAGTGGTATACGACATACTCTAATGTAAACGGACTATGTAAAATATATCCTTAGAAATCTCCCCATTTGTCTATGTCGGTACAAGCTAAAAAAATCTGAATTATCAAATCAAATGACCTATATAAATCTAATATCCTCCCATGAACCCAAAACTGAAAAGGTACTAAAAATGTGAGTCTTAAACTCTCTTCAAAAATCTTCAATTTCAAATCTTAAAATCTCCAGCTTTTCTTTGTCATCATCGGGGTGTGCAAAATAATGATAATCAAATTTTGTACCTACATACATGAGACAAGAAACAAATACCTTCGCAACATATCGATTTTGAAATGAGATAAGCATAAATCAAAACAAATCTCAAATCTCCCCCCATAATTTCTCAAATCTCCCCCATTAAATCATAATTCGTTCTCCACCTTTTTATTTGTCCGGAATAAACAAAGAAAATAATAAATAAAATTAAGCATGGAGTGACACGACAAGAAAAGTAAATCAACTACGATCATTCAAGGATAAACTCAAAAGCTTTCACCAACAATTTTTTATTTTTCAATTTTTTCAGCAAAATCAAATTTACAAAAATAATCACACACCATTCATTTACACTAAGATAATCAAATCGTGGAATGGAATGAATGGGTGTGAACATATTCAATAGGTAAATCAACTCAAGCATACATAACAAATGTTCACGATGAATATGTATACTCCTCCTAACGAATGAATTTCACAATCATACTTAGGCATATAACTTGTTGAATTTAAATGACACCGACTTAATCAAATCAACAAATGAAAGTCTAAAATGATTTCAACACCAATAACATCTAAAACTATGTAATGCTTTTTCAAGACTTTGTCAGGATGTGCAAACCCATTGATTAAATTCCAAACAAACACCCTCATAAATAATAAATCATATATTTTTCTAATGAGGTGATCTAAAACCTAATGGCCCTTTTTGGCATATTTATCATTTTATTGCCTTAAATTTTTTCGGGTGACTTTCAGCCTCTTTGGACCTTGGATACTTTTTACAATGCCGCACTTAAGAATATTATGATTACCTTTTGTATCCCTTTCCCATTTTTCACATATATATATATATTGAAACAAATTTCTCACGAGCAACGATTCTTACATGCACTACTTTCATTGTCAAGTTTTATCGCATATTATTCATTTGAAATATATGATTGAGATGGAAACACTTTGACCAATATGTGATAGACAAGTAAAATAATCAAACAAATTTATGCAAGTGTGCATTAAAGGAAATTATGAGTCAAATATGTAAAAAGTAATCTCAAATCTCATCTTAATGATTCCAAATATTATAAAGCACATGGATGAAATCATGTATCGTCTCAAAACACTATCGAATAGTTATATGGATATGGAATGATTTTGTGACTTGGTCATCCTAAATGTCCATCCATAAATGGTGTAAAACAAAATACATAAATCTTTTTGTCTTTTTTACATTTTTCTAATAAAAATAGAAAATCTTTTTGTTTTTTCAAAAAAATATATCAAAAATGGAAAATATAAATACAAAAGTGGTAGACACTAACAATAGGCATAAAATATTATCATGAAAATCATCCTATGCTAGCAAACAAGTCTAAACCTCAACCATTAGAAGCGGAGGAGTTTTCCAAAGGTGGTAACATCCTATGAAAAACATCAATCAAATCATGTGAAGTTTTAACTAAAAACTTAACTTGATCTCGAATATGTGCAAACTCTCTCATGTAATCATTCGGAGCATCATGTGTGGGTGCGTGTTTGGAAACATGTGGTAAAAATCTATGTGACACACTACCCAACTTAAAGTAAAATTTCATAAGGTGTCCTCTCTTATTACAATGGGAACAAATATACATGGGCCTAGGAACACCGATACAAAAACTTCTAGGACACTCTATCCTATCAGGTAACGGATGCCTAGTTAGGTTGGGTTAAGAGCCATAAAGATCTATAACAAAATTGGGAACCGGCTCGGGTGCAACATAGGAAGTAGACGCACCGTGATGACCTATTCCTAATCTCTCGACATTACTCAAAGAGGACCGGGGAGAATTTTTCCTACCATCTTAGATGTATCCTCTATAGTGACCTTTACCTCCCGGGCTCGTTCGAGGTCTCTCCTTAGTTGGACCACACGGGCTTCAAGTTCACTCTTTTTTCGACCTACGATGATCAATTGCTCACTCAAAATAACCTTCACCTTCTCGAGTTGACTCGTTGACGCCTCAAATCCCCTCAAAACCTCTATCCCTCTCTCCAAATCTAACACCCCAAGACCTAACTTCTTATTCAACTTATTCGTCTTTAAGGTCTCGGCATATAAATCTCTAAATGCAGTTTAGAGATCAATTTCACCCTCACTTTCACACTCTCCATCATTCTCACTAAAACCACTCAAAGTATCATCGAGGGTCTCACGTACACAAGTATCCTCACCATCGTGGGACAAACTGGGTGTACTGACGTGACTTGCAATAAAGGCGACACACATATCATGCAATGACTCATCCTCAAACATATTCACCTCTTCCTCACTATCACTAAGAGTGACTGGCATGGCAACTTTCTTTCCCTTCCTCTTTATCCTAGTGGGACACTCAAACGCCCTATGCCCCTTGCCCTCACACTCAAAACATGTCTCATCTTCCTCCTTCTCTTTCCCTTTCTCACTGCTTTCTTTGGCCTTTTCTTTCTATTTATTTTTCTCAAAAAACTTTTTGTTGGAAGAAATTTTCTTTGGAAATTTTGAGAAACTTTTTAAATTTTTTAGCAAGCATGGCCTCATCATTAAAATCAAATTCTCCCTCAGACCCACACTCACAAACTTTCACTTTATTTTTCTTATCTCTCTTGGACATTTTCTCACTCTTCCTAGACAGGGCTCTAAGTGTTATCTCTCTATCCTTAGACTTGATAGTGTTAGGAAACATGTCAATTTCATATGTCTGGAGGTCACCTACCAATTCTTCTAACTTAAGATTGCTCAAATTTCCTAAGAAATTCAACACAATCACTTTCGGGATAAAACGTTTATGCAACGATCTCAAAATCTTTTTAACCACTCGTGCATCAGGAATGTGCTCACCAAGATTGAAACTAGTGTTGACAATATCAAACAAATATGCCTAGAACTCATCAAAATACTCAAATTTAAACATGACAATAGTTTCAAATTGAGTAATTAAAATTTGCGATTTTGACTTTTTTACGTAGTCGTGCCTTCATACGTAAGTTGTAAAAGATTCCATGCTTATTTTGACGTAGTGAATGTTACGATACGTCAGAACTCGTCAGGGGTGATGGATCAAGAAATTACACTTTGTCCACGAGAATTAAAAGTTCACCATTTAAATTCTTCCTCGGTCCAGTTAATCACAGGTTTAAGATTAGTGACATTATTAGTGGTGATAGTGGGAGGAGTCCACCCTTTTTCACAAATAACCCAAACACGCTCATCGATTTCCTTTAAATGATACTTCATACGGGTTTTCCAATAGGCATAATTAGCTTCGTCAAAAACTGGCAACCGATTATATGAGTTTTTATTGGAAAACATTGCGATTTTTCAAAAATCATTTTTTTCTAAAAATCAGTATCACAAAATTTTTGTGGAAAAAGGATCACTCGATAATTTGGAGAAAACCGCTCTGATACCAATTTGATAAGGTAAAATCTCTCAAAAATCTCTGATACCAATTTGAGAAAGCTGCGTGATACCGATTGTTAATGGATTCACAAATTTCTAATTGAAATATTATTTAATTAGAAGTCAATTTTTTATCCAAATTAATTCAACCCTAACCCGTGCATCTAGGTGTATAAATCATGCCATCATAAATAAACATAAATCGCTGACATACATATTTCAGAAAAAAAATCCCCCGCAAGGGCAAAAACCTTTATTTCAATAAATGTAACAAGACTATAAGAACCACAACTCTATCTTCAGCAAGAAACACCCTCAAGCATTCTCGAATGGCCGCAGTCGTCAGCTAGTACCTCCCTCAAAAGCTACCAAGTCAGCCGTAGAGATTTTGTCTCTATAAGAGAAACTTCACCAAAATTGTGCTTTGGGTTCCAAAGCAATTCACTAAAGTAATTGGGATGATTTGTTTATTGAAAAACAAAGTTAAAAACTCTAAATGAGAAGACAAAAATTCTTCAGTTTGCAGTTTTCGTAGATTGAAACAATCAGGTCTTCTAAAGCAAAATGGACTCATTTAACAGGTATTTATAAAAATTTGGGTCAGTGGCTTCGGTCGAACGACAATGGTAGGTCGCTCAAATAACATCAAATGTCGTTCGATCCAGGAATTGCACGACCCATTAAATGAGGTAAGAATACCAAAACAGTAGCTTGTTGTTTGATGAAATGGATCAAGCGACCTTCAAACGATCTATCGCGCGAGATGCTCTGTCGTTTGAACAACTTTGTCATGTCGTTTGAATGACATTGACATGTCATTTAAACGACGTCACTGAAAAATTATTTTCTTTTAAAACTCTGCCTAGGGACTTAGAAAACATATTTTGACAAAAAATGACACCTCTACTTAAAAACATTTAAGAAAAAATTATTTCAACACTTTAAATGAACTATTAAGAGACTTAAACACAACCTTATTTAAATCTATCTCGCAGATGCTTGTTTGTTGAAGAATGTTGATATTCGAATCCGTCATGATGCATGAATGACCTTGAACGTTCTTCGATGATTGTAGCGGTATATGACATACTCTAATGTAAACAGACTATGTAAAATATGTCCTTACACAGTTCATGAATATAAATGTATAGTAATTATGTGGCAATGAAACTGTGTATATAAAAATAATATGTGATCGTTTATGCAGAGAACATATTTCAAAACTTAGCTCCCGATCAGAATGCATGTGAACCATTGCGTCGCAACATAAACCTTTGTCTCGTGAATAAGAAGGGAAGATTTTTTGTATCGCTTCCCACATACGGAGCCAATCTATTGGTCTCTAAAAATGGTCGATTGCATTTTTATAATCACAAATAAAATGAAGATAAACAAGCTAAGCAAACACACAAGAGGAAAAGATTTTTAAAGTGGTTTGGCTATAAAGAAATCATACGTCCACTGATGGTATTATTTTTGGCGTTTACAAGAGCTCAGTATGGTGTGCTTGAGATTGATTGAATTATCCCCTTGAGCTAAGATTACATCATGTATTTATATTGGTTACAAGTCCAAGAGATGGAATGCCATTATATATTCAGGAATTTACATCTATATACAATAAATATGACTGTTGATATTCAGGGGTATAATGACTGATGGTGACTCCACATAAATGGCTTTTGATATTCTTGATGGTTCATATTCTTTGGGTTAGTCGGACGGTTGGCCGATCAACTGTCTTGGGAGCCGATCACGTAAGTAAGTATGGTGAAGATTTCCACGTAGGAGAACAAGTGTACATTTCTCATTGGTCCACGTAAATGAACAAATTTTACATACAACACCACATTTAACATATATTATTAGAGACCATGGCCATAGGCCCAAATAAAATTTTAAAGCACCGAATGTTTGAAATGCAAAATTTCAATGTTTAAAATAAATTACAAAGCATCTAGCAACATGAGTTGCCCTCCGAGGCCTTACTAGCATCTTTTTCGCCGTCCCTACCTGATGTACCTGGGGTGGGGGTGGGAGTTTTATCATAAAAAGAAAGGGTGAGCGAATGCTCGATAAGGTGAGTAATACTAAGCTATATGTTTTCTACAAAAAACTATACATATATCGTGTATTTTAATTTATTTCGAAAACGTTTGACAATTTAGTTAGTATTCATGCAACAACTATGAAATGCACCCGAGCAATGAACTCATACTCATACTCACACTTAATTATTTTCATCACCCTTTACTAGGCCTAGAGACTAGTTAATCATATTTTATCCTTTAGTCTCATTTATCATATTTCATTAGGTTGTCTTACTTATACATCTTCAAGTACAACCAATACCATTTTCATTTTACTTTATCTTATCTCAGAATCGTCCAAATTATCGCATACTTCAACGGGCTCCACACCACCAGCTATTCTATCATATGCTCTGACTAGTGATTTTGGGTCTTTTACCCAGGGCTCCGGGCCCTCCTTAATTTTTTCGGTGTCATCCGAGTCCAATTTAATGTGTGTTAATATTTTATCCAATGTCCACATTATTCCATCCTTTTACCATTTTTCTCTTACTATGGCTTAAGTCATTCGTTCATTTTATCAGCGTGCCATTTATTAACTTTATATGTTTGTCACCCAAAAACCCGACCGATAAGGTCTAAGAAGTAGTACAACCACCGGGACCCTCATTTTTGCTAAAATCACCATTTACACTTTTATCATAATTTTTGTGAAAAATAGTTTTTAATATCAATGTGGCACTAGGATTCAACCTTTTTTTCTTTTAAACATCCTTTCCATGCGTTTACATTAAAAATCATTTCATCATTTTATGTTTTCCATATGAAATATAGCTTGTTCATTCAAGATCATTTTTATCCAAACATCAATAACTTTGCCCTAGTATTATGTGTGATCCAAATATTATTTTTCCTTCATTCTAATAATATTTTACACATGTAGGGCCATTTTTCCTCGTTTATTCATTTCATTACTAAACCCATTTTATCATGTTTAGTTAAGTCTAAAATATTATCATTTTTTATACTTCATGTTCCTACATGTTCAAAGAGGGTTTCAAGCCTAGAAATACCTCAAATGCATTTAAATCGACAATAATCATGGGTTTATATATTTTCACATGCTTTGTTCCAAATTTCAAGGTATAATGCCATATTGGGTTTAAAAAAACATTTTAGGGTTTGTCTTGTTAAAAAAAATCCATTTTTGCAAGACTAATTATTTTATCAATTAATTATATTCTAGGCATTTAAAATACTTATACCAATCATCTTATATAATTTTCATAGCTAGAAAACCTTGAAAACATGGAAGAGGAAATCGTACCGTGGATTAGAAGACGAGAACACAAAAATGGGTGACTTAAAAGCTCTTAAAACTTCTAAGCTCAAAGACTCCAAAGCTTATTCAAAAGCTCCAAAAACATTCTCTACAAGCTATGATCCACATCTTTCTCTTTTGAAGCAAGCTTGAAAATGGTATAATGGATGTGGTTATGGAGTAACTTATGGTGTAGGAATGGTGGATGGGTTTATAAATGGAGGAACAATGGTTGGAGAGAAAATAAATAGGTGTGGCACCTTAAAGAGAGAGAGAGAGAGACCGCCCCCTCCCTCTTATAACCCAATAATCCCCCTCAAAAATAATTTAAAAACCTATTAAAAGCCCATCAGATTGATCAAGCCACACGAAGCTCACACGTCATGAAATCAAGGGTCAAAAACATGCACAACGCACAAAGGCAAGTAATTTTTACCAAATTGCACCCAGGTAGTTTGAACAAAAAGGGCTTCTCGTTCAAACGAGACTAGTTTCTCAATCGAACGACCTTCTAATGAGAGACGCCTATTACGCAGACAAGTCTCGTTCGAACCTCGTTAGAAGCCTTCATTGAATGAGGTGGTTTTTCTCGTTCCAACCACCGAAACTAGTTCAAATGGGATGAAAATCTCGTTCAAATGACTATGGGTTCATTCTAACAACCCTGGTCTCTAAAATTCTACAAATTGACTAATAACTTCTAACAATTTACACTTTGACCACCAAAGCAATTGGATGTAAGGATAAAATTCTACATATTAATAATTCAAATTCAAATAATTTGTCATGGATATAAATTGCACAGAAAATAATAAAAGATTAGGAGTGGGTATTACAATATGTGATCACCATGTTAAATGATGCATAAATCGGAGCCAACGTAATCGAAAGGGTCCAAATACTCAAAATGATTCCATTTGGGCTTATCTATGGAGGTTGTGAAAATGACATCATCATAATGCCCTAGAGCATATATATCATTAATAGAAGGTCTGAAAGACAGTTTGTGGGGGCATTTAGAGCTAACACTGTTGCTACTTTGAGGATTCTTGGGTGAAATGAGAAGAAAGAATGAAGAAGAACGAAGAAAACAAGGAGCTCATAACGAAACGACGGTTTATTTAGAGGCAGTGATGACTAATATCCATTTAACATGTATTTATACAAAGTCTAATGATGATCAACATGGGATTATGGGTTTGAGAATCTCAACAGTCCACTAATTAATCTTCTTCGAAAATAAATTAGTGTGGGGGATATGTTTACACCATATTAATTTGGACTAATAAGGTGTTTCCACGTAATATTTACATTGGAAAAAAATAGTCGATATATTATGTAAAAAGATAAAATAGCGGGCAACATGCATTATGACATCTAGAAGAAGTTGGGACATGTTTTTAAAAGTGGGAACTTACTCCAATCCAAACTGTGTCGTTAGTGCTCCAAAGCGAGAAAGCTCAAATGGGTAAGTAGCCACCTATCAGCTTCCATTGACGTTACGTTGCATGGGAAAGAAACACTATAAATAAGCAATGAACCCAACAAGAAAGAGATGGCTCCCTCACTAAAAACGCATTTACATTACTTTATCCTGTTTTTTCTTTTCTTTTTCTTTCTTTATTTATAATATTTCTTTCAATTCCACAAGTTGATTGTAAGGTAGTTGTAATCTTTTCTTTCAAAGTTTATTTAAAGTTTCTTTCTTTTACATTTGTTGTTATTTACTTTCTCGCAAATCTTTACTTTAATCGCAATTTACTTTCTTGCAAATCTTTACTTTACTCATATTTTCTTTCCTTTTATTTACAAAGCTTTATTTCTCTTTAATTCAAGTACTATACTATTTTTGTCCTATTTATTACCACAAATTATCACTCACTTTAAAGTCTTCCCTAAAAGAAGCATAAGTCCTCTTAATTAAGATATCAAACGCATCACAATCACCTGATCATTATCACTGAGTTAAAATCTTTGGTTGACAATGCCATAAATCTTGCCTAAAATGCTCGCAATCCTAATTAACTTTAATTATCAAGCCGGTGAATATATCCCGAACACTTTCAAAGTAATCTTATACATACAATATATATTTACTAATAAATTTTTTCAAATCATATAGTGGTGATAAATATTGTTTTGTAGATATCGACGAGTAAGTTTCAAAAATATCAATCTTACAAAAAACAGGTTTGTATATCAAAAGTTATAGCATTTTGAAGTTTGAAAAGGAAGTTTGTAAGATTTCCTCCTAATAGTTATAAGTGAATGGTTTTAAAAGGGTATATATGTAAAATAAAAATAAGTATTTTGTCTCTAGCCCGTTTCAATAACTTTTTTTGAGCTATGATCCCGTGTTTTCTATGCTTGGTAAAAAGTTACATAACTTTTGAGTTCCATATCATAAATGTTTCAATTCGTGGGTTGTTTTTTGCCCGACTTTTACAGAGTCAATGCCACACATTTTCAAAGAAGACCAACAAAAAAAAAAATCATGGGATCACTAGCTTATTTATTTGAAAAGGGAGGATTAAATACCTATAAGCCCAAATTAAATCTCCAAAAATGAGCAATATGATCTATTTATTGTTGGAATAACCAAGCGACTTTTGTATGATAAAACCTCTTCAAAAGGGTTCTATATGTAGAGGTCCCTATTGTTTATTTAAAGTTTCTTTCCTATACATTTGTTGTTATTTACTTTCTCGCAAATCTTTACTTTACTCATATTTTCTTTCCTTTTACAAAGCTTTATTTCTCTTTAATTCAGGCAATTTACTGTTTTTGTCCTAGTTAATTACCACAACGTATCACTAACTTCAAAGTCTTTCCTAAGAGAAGCATAAGTCCTCTTAATTAAGATATCGAATGCAGCATGATCTTTGGTTGACAATGCCATAAATCTTGCCTAGAATGCTCGCAATCCTAATTAACTTTAATTATCAAACCGGTGAATACATCCCAAACACTTTCAAAGTAATCTTATACATACAGTAAATATTTACTAATAATTTTTTTTTCAAATCATATAGTGGTGATGGATATTGTTTTGTAGATATCGATGAGTAAGCTTCAAAAATATCAATCTTATAAAAAACGGGGTTGTTTATCAAAAGTTATAACATTTTGAAGTTTGAAAAGAAAGTTTTTAAGAGTTCCTCCTAATAGTTATAGGTGAATGGTTTTAAAAAGGTATATATGTAAAATAAAAATAAGTATTTTGTCTCTAGTCCGTTTCAACAACCTTTTTTGGGCTCCAATCCCATGTTTCTATGCTTGGTTAAAACTCAAATAACTTATGAGTTCCATCCTATAACTGTTTCAATTCGTGGGTTGTTTTTTGCATAAGTTTTTTGCCCTACTTTTATTGAGACAATGCCACACATTTTCAAAGAAGACCAACAGCAAAAAAAAAAACTCATGTGATCACTAGCTTATTTATTTGAAAAGGGGAGACTAAATACCTATAAGCCCAAATAAAATTTCCAAAAATTAGCAATATGATCTATTTATTATTGGAAATGCCGATGAGACTTTTGTATGATAAAACCTCTTCAAAAGGGTTCTATATGTAAAAGTCCCTATTGTTTCATCGCTTAAGGACACCATTAGTATATACTCGATTTTTCAGTAATGTATCAAATAAATTTTATAAATTATACACAACTTTTTTTTCCAAAAGTTTTGTAATTAGTTCCTCATATTTTTTAAATGTAATAATTGAGAGGAGAGACAAATTACATTATTTGTGAGGATTAAAATGAAATCGTACCTTTTTTACAAGGGTCCTTCATTTCGATTTAGATTTTATATGGTTTGTGATAGGCAAAAGAACAGAAGAATATGAACAAGCTACACCTCAACAGTTCTTCGATTTAGAGCCATATATCTCCATCTCTCCTTTTCTACAAAGTCTGCATCCAGGAACCTAGAAACAAAAGCCCATACTCTGTAAGTGTCTTCAAAGTTGGTCAAAAGTCCTATTGAAGCCGTTACCACTACCACACCAATAGCCAATCTCTCTATTTTCTTGCTCACCCCCATAGCTTCTTCTTCTTTACTACTTGTTGACTCCACTAACCTCTCTCTCTCCTCATCTTGTTTGTCCGGGAACCAAATATGATCTAAATATCCAAACCCGAGAGATATATTGTTCCGACCCGCTAGCCTCTGTACAACTACAGGGTCAACTTTTTGTCCTTTCCAATCAAACACATTGAATGCCACTGATGGGCCTCGGCCCAACTTCATTTTTGGCCCATATATTTTAACTAACGGAAGCCCATTTTCTGCATGTGGGTGTTGAAGGCTAGTCAACGCGTTTACCAACCAGTTGACCAGGCAACTTGTCCTGCTACTGATCAGTATGAGCCCCAATGAATCCGCATGATCCAATCCCCTAAATTCAATCTCAGAAAATGAGCCTTGTTCGACAATCTCTTGTGATTGAGAAGCTGAAGCCTCTCCCTCTAATGGATCAATAGCTGGAACAAGACTAATAATCCCTACACTTGAGGAATTATGTAAAACTGAAGCACTTGATTTTTTCACAAACAGGCACCCAATCCCAGATGGGTTTTCGCCCAAAATCTTGTAAAATGAACAAATAAGAAAATCAGGCTGGATGAGAGAGAGTCCTAGAGTTTCCATGTCCTTAGCCCCTAATGAAGCAGCATCAAGCAATACATGCCAACCATTTTCCTTAGCCATGCTCATCCATATATAAGAATATCTGGCTCCAGTTATTTTAGACTCAAGTGGGAACACAAACAATCCCTTTTTCTTCCTTTTATTTTTCACCATCTTCATAAGTTTTCTGGACCGGATTTTCATGTTAGGCCACGAGAACTCTGCAGAGTTAACTTGGGCCGAATTTTTCTTTGAGGAATCGATCATAGTTTCGACTGCTTCGTTTTTGTAGTCATACACAGTAAGGAGGTTTTTATTGTGATTGAAAGGATAAGAGTCTGCTAAGATTTTGAAAGCAGACGAATGGTTGGCTGTGAACACAATGGCGTAATCCTCCTCCGAGATATTCATATAACCCATGATTCTTTTTCGGATAACTGATTCGAATTCTGATTCTTGGCCGCCAGAAAGTACGTGCGAATGTAAATTTACTGACTTGTATGATGTATTAAAGAACGGTAGGGAATTAGAATTATGGGTTTGTAATTGGGAGTATGAAAAGAGGCCATGACCAGTGTAATCAAGACACGCATGATCTGACTGGGAGAGATGAGAGTAATGAGTAGCTCTGATTTGGTCAGCTTGATTGGTTTGTGAGTATTGTGGGTATTCTTTGGTGAAGCTGGAAAATGATTGGTCCAAGGAAGGGATAGACTCGTGGTTTGTGAATCGGGTGTTTTGATGGAGAGAAAATGTTGTGGCAGTGGCAAAGTGGTGGCGGTGAGTTGGATTTTGGGGGGCAGGTGAGTGGCCGAGAAAGGAGGTTGAGCAGAGGCAGCAGGCTTTTGAGGGTTCTTTCATGCGAGGTGAATGCATTTTTTTCTCTCACGCACAACTTTTATTATTGTTGAGTTCATTCAATTCGTGGACGAAATTCCCTGCGTATTTATTTGTTGGTGGCTGGCCGATATGTAGGATTCGGAGTTTACTTGTAAGTTTCAAGATCGACAGTCATATCGGGGTTTCTATAATCTGTCCAAGTAAAACAACTGATATTTTTCTCCCATTATTCACAACGTTTACCTTACACATGATTATATATAAGTCAACATTTCTTTATTCATTTTAATCTCATCATGTTTACCATCTACATATATAGCGCATATTTTTAATTTTTTTAAATTTTTTTTTCACAATTTTTTTTTAAATCAACCATCCCTAGCTTTCTTGAAAAAGTTACATAAGTGATTAAACTTTTTTTTTTAATTTTTAAATAATCATAACTTTTAATTGACAAATCCGTTTTTCGTAAAATTATTATTTTTGAAATCTCCTCATCGATCTATCAAATAAGACCCATGAACCTATAAAATTTCAAAGACAAAAAATTACACATACAATAAACTTTACTGTATGCACAGACAATGAAATAGTCTTATATCTATAACATTTTCACAAACAATAACATTTTTTGTACAGACAATAAAATTTACTGGTTAAAAAAATGGGTCAAATAATTTATAATCTCATATATATATATATATATATATATATATATATATATACAGATACTAAACTTTATTGTATCCACTATAAAATGAAATGGTTTTATATTTATGACATTTTCACAAACAGGAACATTTTTTGTGTTAATATTATACAGACAGTAAAATTTACTAATCTATAAACTTATATATATATATAAGACACATATTTTTAGTTCAACCCATTTAGTTGCTCAAACACCCATTATTTAATATTCTCTTATTTTTAAAGGTCCGCGCCAGCGGCACCCAATGTCACCCCTACTCATCCTAAACCGGAAATTCGGTGGATCCAAATTCCATTTATCCAATATTCTTTTATTTTTAAAGGTCCGCACCAGCGGCAACCCATGCCAGCTATACCCACCACAAACCAAGAAATGAAATCAATATATATATATATATATATATATATATATATATATATATATATATATATCAAGAAAAACACATATTTTTAGTTTAATCCATTTACTCTCTCAAATACCTATTTATCCAATATTCTCTTATTTTCAAAGGTCCGCCCAGCGGCACCCAATGTCAGCCCTACTCACCCCAAATCGGAGATCCAGTGGATCCAAACTCCATTTATTCAATATTCTCTTATTTTTAAATGTTCGGGTCAGCGGCAACCCAAACCAGCTCTACCCACCCAAAATCGAAAAATGAAATAGTTTTATATCTATGACATTTTCACACATTCTTGTGAAACTTGTCACATTTTATTATAAAGACAGTAAACTTTACTGTATGCACCAGAAAATAAAATAATCATATATCTGTGACATTTTCACAAATAGTAGTATTTACTGGGTTGAAATAGTTTTATATACATGTCATTTTCACAAACAGTAACTTTTATTGTGTTGATTTTACACGAACAATAAAATTTACTATACTGGTCAATTAATATGTGTGTGTGTGTGTGTGTGTGTGTGTGTATATATATATATATATATATATATATATATATATATATATTGTAAAAAGACACTTATTTTTTATTTAACCCATTTAGTTGAAACACTCATTTATCCAATATTCTCTTATGTTTGAAGGTCCGCGCCAGCGGCACCCAATGTCATCCCTACTCACCACAAATCGGAGCTCCGGTGGATCCAAACCCCATTTATCCAATATTCTCTTATTTTTAAAGGTCCGCACCAACGACACCAATGCCACCCCTACAGATACCAAACTGGAGCTCTGATTAAGGTCGTTGGAGCGCCGATAATGGGGGTTGGTAGTCGTGGGGATTGGGTGCCGTTAACGCGGACCTTTAAAAATAAGAGAATATCGAAAAAAAAAGTGAGTTGGATCCACCATAGCTCTAGGTTGGGGTGAGTAGGGGTGGCATGGGGAGCCGCTAGCGCGGCCCTTCAAAAATAAAAGAATATTGAATAATTAAGTGTTTGAGCGACTAAATGGGTTAAACTAGAAATATGTGTCTTTTTTACAATATATATATACACATTAATATATATATATATATACACACACACACACACACACACACACACATTAATTAACCAACACAATAAATTTTACTGTCTGTATAATATTAACACAATAAATGTTACTGTTTTTGAAAATGGCATAGATATAAAACTATTTTAACACAGTAACTGTTATTGTTTGTGAAAATGTCACATATATAAGACTATTTCATTTTCTGGTGCATACAGTAAAGTTTATTGTGTTCACAAGAAAATGTGACATTTTCACAAGAATTTGGAAAAATGTCACGGATATAAAACTATTTCATTTTTAGGTTTGTGGTGGGTAGAGCTCGCATGAGTTGCCGCTGGCGCGCACCTAAAAAATAAGAAAATATTGGATAAATGAGGCTTGGATCCACCGAATCTCTGGTTTTGGGTGAGTAGGGGTGGAATTGGGTGACACTGGCGCGACCCTTTAAAAATAAGAGAATATTGGATAAATGGGTTAAACTACAAACAAGTGTCTTTTATTCAATATATAAATGTGTGTGTGTGTGTGTGTGTGTGTGTGTGTGTTTATAGATTATTTGTTCCATTTAATAACTAATAAATTTTACTGTCTATGTAATATTAACACAAAAAATATCACTATATGTGTAATTTTTTTCTTTAAAATTTTATAGGCTTCATGGGTCTTGTTTGATAGATATCGACGAGCATATTTCAAAAATAGTAATTTTGCAAAAAGCGAATTTGTCAATGAAAAGTTATGATCATTTGAAAATTAAAAAAACAATTCAACCACTTATGTAACTTCCCTAACGAAGTTATAGATGAATGGTTTTAAAAGGGTATACTTGTGAAGAAAAAAAATTCAAAAAATTAGCAGTAGGACCTATTTGTAGGGGGAAACATTGTGGGACTAGAATGAGTAAAGAAATGTCAAATAGGACTTATATGCGAAGCCCCCTTTGCCTATTTTTCTCTTCTCATACTATTTTTGTTGACTATTCACGCGAAAAAACAAATATGAGTTAATTACACTTGTCTTACTCAAAATTTATTATCACCTTTATCACTAGAACTTTTAATTTCTTTACAATAGTTTTTACCGTTAATTTTTCGAATAAAAAGTTTTAGTCATGCGCGCGGCACAATACTAAAAGTGAGCTATTCTTTGTTATAATATAATTTTTTTAAATCAAACGTTTAGGGCCTGTTTGGTTTGCAACTATAATTCTGTTTTCTGTGTTTAAATACAATTCTCATAAAAATCTTCGTTTGACAACCTGTTTTTAAACACAGAATTATAATATTCCTGTGTTATAATCAAGTTTTTCAGAAAACAGATTTTTGGTGTTTTATAACATCTGTTTTTTTTATTTTTCAATTCAGAATTATTCATTCTTAATAATTTAAAGCAATTATACCTTAATATATAATATACATACATAATACATTAATGTGTGTAATTGTTATAAATAAAAAATATATATGTACATATACACAAAATTATGTATGGAATAATATAAAGTTAACTAATATTATCAATAGATACATGATACTTATATATAGTTTTATACATATATTATTAATGTATGGAATAATATAAAATATACATATAGTACATATGTATTAAAAAATATTATCAATTCATGTATGTATATAATTTTATAGTGAATTATATATGCGACATCATTATAAAAAAAAATATATATATATATATATAGAGAGAGAGAGAGAGAGAGAGAGAGAGTTAAACTCCCTAACATACCTCATTAAATATACCTAAAAATACATGATATTAAATGTACGTGTATATAATTTATGATGTATGTATGTATGTATGTATGTATGTATGTATATATTCATGTATCATGTATGTATGAAAGTTTTATATATATATATATATATATATATATAATTAAACTCCACAACATACCTCATTAAATATACCTAAAAATACATGTTATTAAATGTACATGTATATAATTTATGATGTATGTATGTATGTATACATTCATGTATCATGTATGTATGAAAGTTTTATGTATGTTTATATATATATATATATATATATATCACACACACACGCATATGTATGATATAAATATACATATTTGTCAATTTTGTCAAATTTTCAAAAAACTGTATTTAAAAACTACTTTACCAAACGCACACCAATAATTATAAACACAAAAAACTGAATTTTAAAACTGTATTTAAAAACAGTGTTTAAATCGAATTTTCTGAATAGAGAACCAAACGGGCCCTTAAAATTACACCATGAACATTAAAAATTAATAAAATACTAAATTATCAAAAAAACCTGAAAAAACATTCAAAACTCTTTTAAAAACATTTAGAAATTATGAAAATATATTTAAAAATTAGCAAAATTAAAAACCACTTACTCCAAAAACTAGAGAAAAAAATACAAATATTTAAGAAATTTGCAAATTATGAATATATATTTAACAATTCTGAAAAATTAGAGAATAACATTTAAAAAATACAGAAAATACTTATATATATATATATAGGAGAATAAAAAAGTAATAATAAATATTTAAAACATTTAAAAACCAGAAAAATACTAAAATATATAAAAATAATAAAAATAAATTATAAAATTTGAAAACGACAAAAAAGAATTAGAAAAATATATAAAAAACATTTTTAAAATTTTGGGATAGTAAAAAAAAATTCGAGAATAAAATTAGTGAATATTTAAATTAATGAATGGAAAATCTATTTTTTGAAGACAAACATATATATTGAAAGGCAAAAATTAGATAGTAAAAAATATATTTTTTTAATGACAAATTTATATGGAAAAAAACTGAGTATATATATATATACACACACACACACTTTTAAAAATATGGAAATGAAAAAAAAATGGGGTATTAATAAAACAAATCAGGAATAAAACCCAAAACAAAACATCCATCGGCCAAACCTCCAACCAACCACAACTAAAACAAAAAAAAAAAAAAAAAAAAAAAATCTTTTGCCATAACCAACCCAAAAACCAAAATAAATAACAAAATCTCTGGCCAAAACCAAAACTTCTAGCGAAAATCAAAACCTCCACCGACTAAACTTTTGACGATAATAAAAAGAAAAAAAACTTCGTCCAACCCTCTAGCATACCCAATTCAACCCCCCCCCCCCCCCCCCCCACCACACACAACCCGATTCAACTCACCCCCAGCCCCAACCCCGATCCCTCCCTCGATTCAATCCCAAATCTACTTTTTATGTATGTGTGTGTTCAAGTATGGTATGGGTGTGTATTCATCTATTGTGTGTGTGTGTGTGTGTGTGTGTGTGTGTGTGAGAGAGAGAGAGAGAGAGAGAAAGCGAGGCAGATCAAGAGAATGAAAAGAGAGAAAGGTTCGGATGAAAGGGATAAAAGAGAGAAGGTGGTGAGAAAGAGAGAGAAAGTGTTATCGTCTAAAGCTAGTATATGAATTTGTGGGGCTTAGCTGGAATATACTGATCATAAACAATAACAAATAAAGAAATAATCATTACCGGCATGTCAATTTGGAAAAATAAAGGGGGATGAGAAACGAAGAAGGAAACCAAATATTAACGTGGTTCAGCGCAAAGAGGAATAATTACAAGCTTTCAAAGTTCCCTCTAGGATTTTTGCCTATAGTTGTCCGGTAGAATATTTTCGAATCCCTTATTCATTGGGATTAAGTACCATTCATAGGTAGTTATGGGAGAGATATTAATGGAACAGGTGGAGTGCCTTTGTAGGTCAGGAAATTACACCTTTTATATTCTAAGAGATAATTAATGATGAGTTTGTTACAACACGATAAAGATGGAATATTGTATAAATTTCGTACATGTGCGGGTGGGATAAACATGACTGCTGGTATTCCATCACGTGATATAAATTGGTGCAAGGTTGGCATTAATGCGGCCAATTAACATTTTTAACCAACATTGTATTAACAATAATGAGACAGTCGGTTATATGGCATGGTCGAACACATATATACCTGAGGCGATCATATTTCCCATAACTGACTAAGTTATGTGTCAAGCCGACCTCCCTTTCCACTTTAAATGCGAACAGGTGTCACCTCAAGAGAGGTTCACAAAGCATACCATATTTATGGTATAATAAAAGCCCCCAAGACTTCATTCATGATTAGAACTTGTAGTAGGTCCTCTGGATTATTGGATCTTCGAAGGAGTAGGTCGGTGCAATGAATGAATGGAGTATTTAAAAGTAGAGCACACCGAGTAGATACAGTTGTAATATTTGGGTTTTTAACTGTGTATTGACATGTGTCAAATGATTTGGATCGGCATCTGAGGCGAACATCACTCGTATTTTGGAAAGCGTGCGTTTTTGTTTAGTGTACCTGTCGTGCCATTTATTTTTCTAAAATGACATTACATGTCATGATTAAATGAACTTATCGCCAAAAGAAAAATATTCAAAGGACCAAATCTCCATTATTCGAACTCCCTCAACATTCAAATCTTCTGAGTGTTTTTAGGGAAAGAAAAATATCACCCCATCTCGAAAACTACTTCGTCTCTGGCAAGTTTTCTCCAATTCTGGTGAAGTTACCATTTTCTCTTGTTTGTATCCATCCCTCTTTAGGATTTGAAGGTACGTAACTTCTTGACCTCTTAAGTCTTTTATGATTTTCTCCCATGTTATGTAAGTTCTTTTTTCTATTTTTGAATCGCTCGGTACTTGGTGCTGATATTTGGAAGGTTAATCGTTTTTGGCCTAGGATTATGCCATTTTTAGGCATTTTCTGAGTTCTGGTCTTTGTACAAAAACCCTTACTTCATCATTCCTATAGGCCCCAAACCATATCATATACTAGTTTTGGAAAGTCTTAATGAGTTACGAACCCCACATGCGCAGATGGCTAAAGTATTAATCTGAGTTGGAGGTTGATTGTCCAGGTATTCTATCCAGGATGTTTTCAAATCCCCTACAAGTTATCCACCCTGAAGACGATCCTGGACACCCAAATTATACCCCCGGAACAACTTCTTCTGGTGATTCTGCTATATTACCGGCTGGAGTAACATTCGAGGGACCAAAATTTGAGGGACCAAAAGCATAAAACCTAGTGGGTGTTTAGAATTTAGTAAAGACCATGTCAATATTTACCAATAGATTTGGACTCTTCTTTCGAAAGAGTCGCGTTCGATATAGCAGCACATGTAAGGCACATCCCTTCCCCTTCCCCTTCCCCTATTGAAGAACCAGTTGGTGAAGAACCAGTTGATGACGAGAGTGCTTCAGGGGACTCTTCGAACACTTATGACCCTTCAGCTACTGTCAAGGGGTATTATTGTGATATCGAGGAGGATGAATTGGATGTCCTGAGGTAGAAATAAAGTATTCCCATTAGTATCCCCACTAGGCTTCCCATTAGTGTGGATAAAGTTTATGACACTTCTTATTCGAATGAAATCTTCCTCCCTCTATGGGTCCTTCAAGTCACAATCTGCCTTCCTTTACACCTTTTTATTAGGTCCATTATGGTCCCTTCAAGTCAGAATCTGCCTTCCTTTACACCTTCTTATTAGGTCCATTCTAAATGGGTATGGTGTTACCCTCACCTAGCTCCCCCCAATGCTTATAGGACCATCATGGGAGCTATGATGTTCTCGAAGGCCTAGACTGGGTTTAACCTCACTAGGGACATATTTAGGTATGTCCGTGGCCTGAAAGACAATGTTAAGGTTCCTGAGTACTATTACTTGTATCCCAAGAACTCACACCTGAAATGGTTAAGGTCGTCCAAAACAATAATCATAATTGGAAGGATTAGTTTGATTTTACAAGAGGTAATTAGGAATTCAGGATTCATGAGAAGGATAGGTCCTGTAAGGTTCTTCGCGAGTGGAACGGGCCGAAAAAAATAGGCAAACTTTGAATACCTTTTCTTTCATCCTACCTATCTTTAAGTTGTATTGTTCTGATGTTCTTATTACCTGTATCAGTAAGGAAGGCTCTAAAGTTTCCAGTTACGATACAGGACTTGGTAAAGGCTTACTGCATACCCAAGCCTCCCAAATTTGAATACTTATTTTTTGTGTACAAATTTATAAGTGTCGGGTATCACACTCCTCCACGTGGGGTTCCTCTAGTAGAAGTAACACTCTTTTTAGAGGACGGAGTGTTGTTCGAGACAAACCCACAGACATAGGTCGATCACGGTGTTGAGTCTTAGGCTGAGATTTTTTTGTTAGTCCTTACTATGTTTTTTTGGTACTTCATTAAATTCTTGTTCGTGAAGTACCTTCTCCCACCTCTTTAGATCAACCTTCTAAATCTTCGTACGAAATGGCCCTTAGATAATTAGACCAAACTCAAATGGACCAAGATCTTCATAGAAAGATAGAGGCCGAGCAAAAAAGAAAGGTCGGTGCTGAGGCTAGGGCAAAGGAAAAGGTGGATGCCTAAAAAAGGTTGATGTTGAAGATAGAAAATAGGAAGAGGTTGCTTCTCGACAGATTACTGAGGCTGAGGCTGCCACTAAGGCCAAAGAAAAAGGGAAAGCTCTCGTGTATTCTATCCCGCTATAGTAGGGGACAAGAGACCACCTGAAGACCCGAAACCTCAAGGTGATCCCATGGTTCCAAGAGTTGGGGTTGTTGCTGAGAGAGTTCAGATTAAGGGTCGATCTTCTCGTGGTCTATTCTAAGCACATAGGTTGGCCTCGCACTATGGGAGGTCAAAAATTTAAATTTTACCCTGATCACTTGGTGACACTATATGATTTGAAAAGGATCTTGATTCCATCTATCACCACATGAACAATGCCATTGATCTCTACGGCTAATATGATCATAATTAAGATTTTAAGTTTCTAAGGGCCTATGATTCAAAAGTTCTGTGAAGACTTTCCTAGCATCGTCTTGCAGTGGTAAGTTTACCATACTTATTTTTATCTTGAAATTTCCACATTTAACTTCTTTCTCTGACTCCTTATTTGTTGATAGAGCTCTATGGCCACAACCATTTTGACAGAGAAGACTGTGACCAATCACGTGGTATATGAGGAGTAGAAAAATAGCATAAAGGCACTAAATTAGGAGAATAACGAGTTTAAGGAGAACTTAAAGGAGTCTAAAGATGACCTACAGAAGACCAATAATGAGCTCCAATAGAAAAGTGAGGAGGTGGTCTCCAAAACATGTTCTTTTAGCCAAGTCGAATAGGAGGTCTGTAAGTTGAAAGAATGGGTCAAGACTGATGATGTGAAGCTAAAGATCTTGGAGGAAGCTCTATATAAGTCTAACGACGATTTAAAAACTTCTAATAAGGCTCTGGAAGATGCTAATTAGAAGCTTGTAGAGGTCGAAGAATCTCTGGAAAAGGCTGAGAAAGCAGCAGTGGAGAATGTGGATGGTCTCGCCTTCCTTCTTAACGCTATGATGAATTAAAGAAGAGGGTTATGCGACACTACGTTGACATAGATAGCGAGGTAAAGAATTGGGAGGGCGATGATTCAAATAATACAACCCTCACTACTGAATAATTTGAGGAGGATTATGATTCTAAAGCTGATCAGAATAATGAAGTAGGTCAGGTCCTCGCTGATGAGAATCCTCTTCTCCCTATTATGGATGCCTCTGCCCCTGATGTAGATGGTCCTAATAATGTTCCCTTCCCTTGATCCTCAATGTTTTTGTTGAATATTTTTTACTTAATTTTTAATAAACATCTTTATCTGGCACCTTGTAATAAATATTTTTATTTTTGCTTGCTTCACTTTGAAATCAAACATATCTTTTGCCTTCATACATGCATCTGCTTTATGTTCAAGTGAATCTGACATTTTTTACCTAGTTAGTTTTAGTTTTAACTTACTAACTATTAGTTGCTTGAGATAGGTATTCTAGTAACTTACTCTTATAATCACATGGTCGGCTACCGCATTCTTAATCTGCCTTACTAGCTGCGAGTTTTGGACAAATTTGGGTTGTCCTTTTATTAATGCTCAGACAAACTTATTGGTCATTCGGACGGATCTTGTCATCATGACCAAGTGTTAACATCAATTACCTGAGATGACTAAATGTAATAGGATCTATTCCTGCTTTAGTTATAGTCGGATCATATCATCCATATGACTGCGAGGGATTTTTTAGATTTGGCAAAACTTCTCATTCCAGATCTGTCCTAAGATGAGATCCTACATGAAGTTAAACTTCTTGTTCGTGATTTGTCCATAAATGAAGACATACATGAAGTTTTTAGTAAAATACATCCAGATGCGTTGTTGATATGTACATATCTGATACCCACAAAACATAGAAAAAATGGAACTAACAACATTCTTGGGGGGAAATCAGAACTTTTTATTCATCATCGAATGGAATTACAAATAAGGAAAAGAATTTTCATTTCACTATTGAAATTACTTCCTCAGGTGCTCAGCGTTCCCCGAGTTTTTGAATTGTTCTCCTTCTAATGTCTCAATTATGTTAGTTTCTAGTCCTGTTTGACAGTAAATATTCTATATGGACCATGCCAGTTGGGTTCTAGCTTGTGTTTTCTTCTAGATAACCTTATTTGGTACATAATCCCCCTATTTTAAAGTGCTCGGTAGCATTTTGTTACTAGTACACAGCCATTCTAAGCACTGTGTACTCTCTGACTTCCTCTACCAGATCCAAATCTAATCATCTCACGAGGTCTCTCTGTGGTGAGTTGAAATTAAGGAAGCGATGACTAGGTAGACTAGTTTCTATTGGGACTATCGCTTATGTTCCAAAAGCCAACATATAAGGGGTCTCTCTTGTCATTGTTCATGACATTGTTCTGTACTCCCAGAGGACGCTCTGTAGCTCGTCAATTGTAGAGTGCTCGTTACTCGCAAAGGGTGATTTCAAGTAAAAAAATTGCAAAATCAATTTTAATTATGCTGAAACGAATTTTTAAACCGATTTTATCTTGTTTATCCTAAACATCCAACTATGTGATAAAACAGATAAATTAAACCACACAAATACGACACGGTCAATTTCAGGAAAAAAAACCTTTTGGGTAAAACCTTTTATTTCACTATAAATTGTAAATCGCAACTTACACGGATTACAATGAAATCTACAATTGATCAACATGCATAAAATTCACAAGAACCGTAGCTTTAAATCAACAAGGAGAACCCTCGAGTCATTCCAATGATCGCAGTTGTCGTCATCAGCCCAGTACCTCCGTCAAGTGGCACCTAGTCAGCTATGGAGTGCCTCTCCACAAGGTATATGCAAATAGATACAAAACTATCTAGGGTTCTAAACTAATTCACAAGAATAATATTCAAGGATGCTTTGTTGTGAATTAAAATGGTGTTTTGACATTTAAAATTTGAAGAACTTTTGCCTAGAATTTGGAACTGCATTTTCGTCAAAAGTCTTGAGAAAAAGTGATCCACGAAACAGGTATTTATACTGATAAAAAATTCCTTAAGGCGATGGTTCGTTCGAACGAGATCAGATGTCGCTTGAACTACAAACACATGTTGTTTGAATGACATCGCGCGACAGAGGGTGTCGCTTGAACGACCAGCAGTGTCGCTCAAACGACGCAAACGAATTTTCTTCCTCCGCCACATTACTTAGACAAAAAACTTTAAAACCAAAAAAGTCATAATTGTTCAAACAATTTTGATTTTAAGAGAACTTTTTATAAATATTCATTTTTGCTTAGGAAATATCATGTTTGTATTTTTATAAAAGCAAACATCCCAAATATAGTTCCATGAATTAATTTAAACTCTAAATTCAATTTATACCTTCTGGGATGTCGGAAAGTCTTCAACCTTTGGAGATCTTTGTGTTCAGTTCGTCTTGACATTGCATGACGATGTGTAATGGTATACGCCAAACTAGCTTAAAGATATGCTATGAACATTGTTGAAAAACATGTTCTTGCAAATCTCGCCATTTGGCTATGTCGGTACAAAACAAACAAAATGTCTGAAACACCAAATTAAAATAAAAACACTCCTATTACAAAGTTACTTATACCCTTCCCAACCCTAGAAAGATGAAACAGTATAGTTTCTTCGTCTTCAAAAACTTTATCCTCCCTTTTCCACACATGCTTCATCCCTGTGTTTGAGCATTCCGCAATTAGGTATCTACACACATGAGACAACAAACATATATATTCGTGACGCATCGAGTTTGATATGAGTTAAATATAAATCAAAATATCAAATGAGATAAGTATCTATGAGACAGATATAAATCATATATCAAATCAAATCAAGTCTCCCCTATAATACTAACTCTAAAACTCCCCCATAAATCAAACTCTTAAAAAAAACATTTTACTCCATTTTAATTTTCTCTCCCCCTTTTTTTTTTTATCGAAATAGACAAAATAACAAAGAAGTAAAACAATAAGCATTATGAGCAAGGCATCACAATAACAAAACTCATCAACTATTTTTAAATTTTTTAATTTTTCATACAAAAATGAAAAAATAATTTTACAAAAATCACACACCATGAATTTACACTAAGACAATCAAATCATGGAAACGGAATGAATGGGTGTGAACATATTTGATAGGCCAATCAAAGCAATCAAACATAACATATGTGCACGATGAATATGTGTACTCCTAACGAATGAATCTCAAAATCATCCTTAGGTGTTTAAAAATGTTGAGTTTAAATGACATCGGCTCAATCCATGAACACATCAAAGTTAAGAATGATTCTCACACCAATAACGTCTACAACTACGAATGCTTTTTCATGACGCTGCCAGGACGTGCAAACCCGTTTTTCATTTTTTTCCATCCAAACTCCCTCATAAATAATAACCATTATATATTTTTTGAGGTGATCCCTTTTTGGCATTTTTATCTTTCTATTGCCTTAAAATTTGTCGGGCTCTTTTAAAAGGTGGCTTTCACGACGAGTTAATTTTGTACTCTCGCTACCCTTTTTCGTGATTCACTCATCATATTTTGTTGTAATTAAATTTCTCACGGTAAACGTTTTTTTTATTCACTACTTCCATTGTCAAGTTTTATCGCATATGGTTCATTTTAAAGATAGAATTGAGATGGCAACACTCCGACCAATATGTGATAAACAAGTGCAATAATCAAACAAATTCATACAAGTGTTCATTAAAGGAACTTATGAGTCAAACATGTAGGTAGTAACACTAAATCACATCTCAATGACTCTAAACATTGTAAAGCACAAAATGAAATAATGATGCATATCAAAACACTATCAAACAGTCACATGGATATGAAATGAAATTGTGACTCGGTCATCCTAAATGTCCATTCACAATACAGTATAAAATAAAATACAAAACTCTTTTTGACTTTTTCAAAAATTTTATCAAAATAAAATCTTTTTGTATTTTTCAAAGTTTTATCAAAAATAAAAATATAATACAAAAAGTACACAAGTCATAACACTAGAAATTATATATCATGAAGCACAACTAGCATATAAAAAACATGCGAACACAATCATCTATATGATATAGCAAGAGAAGAATCATGTGCAAGCAACCGAGAATCAACTAGTCTAACATCTAGTGCCTCAAAAAGTGATTTCCTAACCCAAATAAGTGTGAAACGACGCATAGGGGTTTTGGGAACCAACAAAACACTAGACTTTGACATCCTAAAACCTTTTCAAAGATCAAAACAAAATCTCCTAAGGTGACCTTTCCTACCACAGTGTGAACATGTGTAAACGAGAGGAATGTTACCTAAAGTGTGATCTTTTTTAATATCCATAGAATTTGTCGACCCTCTAAAACAAATAGTGGTCTTTTCTTTAGCAACGGGAGCATTAGGAACATGTGTGCCATTACCATTACTACTAACAGTACTCAAGTCTGGCGAATAATTTTTTAACATCAAAATTTTAGATTCTAGCAAAGAATTTGACTCTTCCAAAATTAGGTATTCCTTCTCTAAATTTTCAATTACTCCTAGAAGGTTATCACACACGTTCTTAAAATATGCACACTTATCCCTAAGAGTCTCCTCACGTGCCACAAACTCATCGTGTAAAATATTTTTATCCACTTTGGCACAAACATAAACCCTAGAATTTTTAAAGTCCTGCAATTCTTTTTCTAAAAATAGGACTATATCATCACTCTCCTTTTTGGATAATATTAAAGCATTAAAGTCGTGGTCCAAAGCAACAAACTTCTCTCTATAAAAATCTCTTTGATTTTGAACCATTTGCAAAAGATCCATAGCCGACTTAAAACGAGAGTTTTCTTTTTTCAAAAATTTAATTCCTTTCGCAAACGTCAAATTCAAACTATTTATATCATCAAAACAGGGAGAAACCATCGAGAGTAAAAACAAGCACAGGAGCGATGAAAAAAAACACAATCCCCCCAAAAGGGATAAATATGATCTAACGCAATAAATTAGTGTAACCCGCTCTAATACCAATTTGTAGGGTGCCCGTTACTCGCAGAGGATGATTTCAAATAAAAAATTGTGACACCAATTTTAATTATACTGAAACTACTTTTCAAACTGCTTTTATCTTGTTTATCCTGAACATGCAACTATGTGATAAAACAGATAAATTAAATCACGCAAATATGACACGATTAATTTCAAGAAAAAAAAATTTCGGGTAAAACCTTTTATTTCACTATAAACTGTAAATCGCAACTTACACGGATTACAATGAAATCTACAATGGATCAACACGCAAAAAATCCACAAGAACCACAACTCTAAATCAGCAAGGAGAACCCTTGAGTCATCCCAATGACTGCGGTCACCGTCGTCAGCCCAGTAACTCCTTGAAGTGGCACCTAGTCAGTCATGGAGTGCCTCTCCACAAGGTGTATGCAAATAGATACAAAATTATCTAGGGTTATAAACTAATTCCCGAGAACAATATTCAAGGGTGCTTTGTTGTGAATTAAAAGTGTGTTTTGACACTCAAAACTTGAAGAACTTTTGCCCAAAATTTGGCACTGTTTTTTATCAAAAGTCGTGAGAAAAAGTGATCCACAAAATAGGAATTTATACTGATAAAAAAACTCCTTAAGGCGACAACTCATTCCAATGAGATCAGATGTCGTTCGAACGATAGACACGGGTCATTTGAACGACATCGCGTGATAGAGGATGTCGCTTGAACGACCAGCAGTGTCGCTTGAACGACGCAAGCGAATTTTCTTCCTCCGCCACAGTACTTAGCCAAAAAACTTTAAAATCAAAAAAATCATAACTGTTCAAACAATTTTGATTTTAAAAGAAATTTTTATAAACACATTTTATAAATATTAATTTTTTCTTGGAAAATATCCCGTTCATATTTTTATAAAAGCAACCATCCCAAATATTGTTCCATGAATTAATTTAAACTCTAAATTTATTTTATACCTTTTGGTATGTCGAGAATTCTTCAAACATTAGAAATCTTTATGTTCAGTTTGTCTTGACATTGCATGACGATATGTAACGGTATACATTAAACTAGCCTAAAGTTATGCTATGAACATTGTTAAAAAACATGTTCTTACATCAATCCAGTTCCCCTTTGCTTTGTCCAGCCTTTTCTTCATCCCATAAAGTAGAGTCTTATTGGTTTCTTTTATATGTCCATTGCACTGCAGATGACCTGGTGCGGAATGTAGTTTCATGATTTTAAAATGAGTGCAATGATCTTGAAACTCTTAGTTATCAAATTGCGTACCATGGTCAGCGATAAAGGCATATGGCATCCAGTAACAATAAATAATATTCTTCTAAATGAAGTGAAACACCTTGTCGTAGGGTATCTCTACTAGGGGGTCAGCCTATGCCCATTTAGGGAAGTGATCCATGGCTACAACTGGATACTTGAACCTGTCTCTAGTTTTTGGTAGTGAGTCGACTAGATCTATTCCCCATATTGCAAATGACCAGGGGGAGGTGATGAGTATGAGGGATGCCCCTGAAATTTCTGTGTGTGGAGGTGTATTTCTAGATATTGTCATATTTCCTAGAATAGTCCGCGCAGTTTGCCTTTATTGTAGGCCAGTAATAGCCTTGTGTAGCCACTCGTTTCACTAATGATCTTCCAATTGAATGTGCTCCGCAAGAGCCTTCATGCACTTTTTTAATCAAGTCATTAACTTTATCTAGATGGACACATCTAAGAAATAAAATGATAAACCCTCTTCTGAACAGGATTCCTCCTTCTAGTATATATATCTCTGCTCTATACCGTAGTCTTTTCGCTTCCATAGGGTCTATTGGGACAACACAAGTTTCCAAGTATGCTCGTATTGGATCCATCCATGATGGTCCAAGTTCAATATCCATCACATTGAAAATATCCTTATTAGTGCTCCGATGCATGAGAATTTCCACTGGAACCTTTCTTCTTAGTTCTATCCTTATTGCGGATGCCAATCGGGCAAGTGCATCTCCTGGGTATTTTCTAATCATTGGAATTCGGGCCATCCTGACAGCGGGGAATTTTGTTAACCACCACTTGGTTTAGGAAAATATTTTTCCATGGTCACTTCACTCACCCCATAAATTCCTAATACTTAGTTTACTAAGAGTTGGGATTCGTTGTGTTCCAATATCTGTTTAGAGCCAAGTGATAATGCCAGCCCAAACCCAAGTATGAGCGCTTCGTATTCTACCTCATTGTTGGAGGCCTCAAATTGGAATCTAAGGGCATATTCCACATCAATCTCATCTGGCGTTATAATTATTAAACCCGCCCCACTGCCGGAAGTACAAGATAAGTCATCCACAAACATTTTCCAGATAGGGACGTCCTCTTTGAAATCTCATTCGATCAAGTTTCCATGTTTGATTAACTTCTCCATTTGATCTAAGTTGCGAGGAATACCTTCTTATTTGGTTGATGACTCTGGTACGTCAGCGTTCTGGTCGTCCGTATTAATGGTCGAGTTATCTCTCGTAGGAGTCTGATTTTTTGGTTAAAATGGGGAGCTCTCTTTCTAAGAAGTATAATCGGTCGGACTTAGGGTTGAGCTCTCATCCACTGAAGTTTACTTTGCGACTTTTGTTACTAGTATTTGTTTTGTAGAAGTCTGCTCAGTAGGCTTTCTTCATAAGTGAATTCAACGATAAAATCGGCCACAGCCTGGCCCTTGATTGTCGTTCTAAGTTCAAATTGGATGTCATACTCTCCTAATAACATGACCAAATCCATCACTCTCCCTAATTTCTCAGGTTTATAAATGGCTTGGTGTGGAGGCAAGTCTGTATAGATGACAACGATATGGGCCTGGAAGTACGGCTTCATCCTTCTAAAAGCTCCAATCAGGGTTAGTGATAATTTCGCCATCCTAGGATACCGGATTTTTACTCCATGATATGCCTTGCATGTGTAATACACATGACTTTGCACTCCATCTTGTTGAACTAGAGCTGAACTGACCATATATTCGGATACGACCAAGTACAAATAAAGCTACTCACCCAAAATTTGTCTTGAAAGTAATGTTGCAGACCCCAAATACCGTTTTAACTCCAGGAATGCAGCTTCGCACTCATCATTCCATTCAAAAGAAATTTCATCACCTTGAAAAGTGGAAGACATTTGTTAGAGACTCTGTAAATAAAGTTGTTCAATAACGCCACCCGTCCAGTTACACTTTGAACATCTTTATTATTCGTTGGGAACTGCATGTTGATCATCACTTGAATTTTTTCGGGGTTGGCCTTAATTCCTATTTGATTAAATATGAATCCCCAGAACATCCCCTCTTTAACTCCTAATACACACTTCATTGGGTTGAGCTTCATCTGGTACTTTTACAACTGGTCAAAAGTTTGTTGCAAACTTTGTAAGGACATATTTTTAATAAGTCCATCACAATTAATTATATCGTATACCGCTACAAGTCGTCGAAGAATTGAAGAAATTTTCATCTACAAAAGACGAATCTGAATTACAAGTGGTCTTCAACATTGAAGCCCAACAATATGACATTTGGTAAGATAATGTTTAAAGTTTCATTTACATTTCATATTAAAGTGTTGGGATATTTTTATCAAATATTTTTCTAAAGATTTTGTTCTCGGACACCTTTCCGTAGAAAAATCATAGCTAATTCATAAAAAAAATCAAAAAAATACGAAACTGGCGGCCACGCGTTCATATCGAAATTATCTAGAGGCACGCGTGGAATCTCATTCGAACGACCTGCTTATGTCATTCAAACGACATAGTTATCCCTTTCGAACGAGATAGCTATGTCGTTCGAGCGAGATGACTTTTAGCCTGACATGCTGCTTTCCTACTTATCTCCTTGAACGCCACAATTTCCTTATAAAAGGACTGTCAGTGCTTTGGTTTTTGTAGAGAAGAGTTTTCCAAACACTTTAGAGTTTTAGTTTTGTTTATCTGCCCAGAATCTATTTGATAACATCTTTTGACAGATTGTTTTCTTCTCTCATTTAAGGGTTTAAATAATTTCTGTTTTATTTACAATTCACAACAAATCCCAATTACTTTTATGTGAGTTGTTTTGTCGAACCCAATAATAAATTTTTCTTTGGTTTATACTTTGTCGGGAGAGATCTACAACCGACAGCTGCATGCTATTATGGAGGGAGTCCTTATAAAGTTCTTGTGGAGAAGTCATCTCTCTTCTTCATTGCTGCCCTCCTGGAAAGGGAAAGTTCCAGCCAAGACATCGGAACCGACACCTGCGAGTATTTCGTATGTCACCCTATTTCATTGTAATCCTTGTAAGCCGTTTTCTTACAAAATTATAGTGAAATAAAAGGTTTTGCCCCTTTGCGGGATTTTTCCTGAATATTTGTGTCACATGCTTTATTTATTTGTGGGTTGACATACGCACTTTAGCTGCATGTTTAGGGGCTGATTTATTTTGGTTTAAAACTAGAATCTAATTAAATAAGTGTGCCAAATTAGAAAGTTGCGAATTAATTTAATTAATTATCACACAGTCGCCTTTTTTTTAAATTGGTATCAGAGCAGGTTGCTCGAATTTATCGCGTATTCCTATTTTTCGCAAAATTGTGTGATATTGATTTTTTTTCAGTTTTGTGAAAAATCGCAACTTTTCAATAGAACGCACATTTAATGAGGAGCCTATTTTCGAAAAAGTTGACGACCATGCTGAAAAATTAAAAAGTTTGAATTTGAAACTTTGCAAAAGAATTAAAGTTTTGGAAAAAGAAATTTCTCTCTTTAAAAGTAAGATTGAATATTTGCAAGCGTTTCAAACTCAAGTGATATTTGTCGTGAGCACTTTGGTAATTTGTGTATTGATTTTGATTCTTTGAAAATTGCCAAAAAGAAGAGTGATGAGAGAGTCCTTATTTTAGAGAAGGAATTAGAGGACTTAAAAAAATTCTAGGGTTCCCATTTGTGCCGTCGAGGATAAAAGATTAATCGATGCTTTTATGGCACGTGAAAAGACTCTCAGGGATAAGTTTGTTTTAATTGAGGATGAGCGCGATAAACTGTTAAGTTTAATTAAAAATTTGAAAAAGAAATCCCTATCTTTGGAAGAGTCTAATTCTTTGCTTGAGTCAAAAAATTTGAAGTTAAAAAATGATTTGACAGACTCAAGTAGGTTTGATAGTGATGGAAATGGCTCATTATGTTCTCATTCTTCTAATGCTAACGCCAAAACCATTATTTATTTTAGAGGGTCCACTAATTCCAAGGATGTTAAAAAAGATCACACTTTAGGTGTTGTTCCATCCGTTTATACATGTTCATATTGTGGTAGGAAAGGTCACCTTAGGAGATTTTATTTTGATCTTAGAAGAGATCCTAGGAATTCGAAGTCTAGTGTTTTTTTGGTTCCCAAAAATCCGTGTCGACGTGTTACATCCACTTGGGTTAGGAAATCACTTTTGGATACGCAAGATTTTAGAATAGTTGATTCTTATTTGCTTGCACATGATTCTTCTCTTGCCATATCATATATGATTGTGTTTGCATGTTTGCCATACAGTAGTTGTGGTTTCATGATATATATTTTCTAGTGTAATGACATGTACTTTTTTTTATATATTTTTTTGTTTTGAAAATTTTGAAAAATACAAAAAGATTTAACTTTGGATAAAATTTATGAAAAAAAATTTCAAAAAGATTTTTGTATTTTGTTTGCACCGTTTATGGATGGACACTTAGGATGACCGAGTCACAACATCATTCCATTTTTTTCATGTGACTATTTGATAGTGTTTTGAGACAATATATCATATCATCTTTGTGCTTTATAATGTTTGGAGTCATTAAGATGTAATTAAGTGTTACTTCCTACATGTTTGACTCATGATTTCCTTTATTGCACACATGCACGGATTTGTTTGATTATTGTGCTTGTCTTATCACATGTTGGTTGGGTGTTTTCACTTCAATCCTGTCCTTTAAAATTAACCAAGCGCGATAAATTTTGATAAGAAAATTGTGCATATAAGAACCATTTTGTGAGTTTGTGTGGCTTGTTTGAAAATGGGGAAGGGCTGCGAAAGGTTCATTTTGCCTTTGCAAATACTAAGCCACCGTTAAATTGGATCTAAATAATGGAGGAATTTTATTATCCGAGGTCCAAAGAGGTTTAAAAGAGCTCGAAAAATTTAAAGGCAATAAAAAGAAATTCATGCCAAATTATGGGCCATTTAGGTTTTTGCACCAATTCTCCAAAGTTTGAGAATTTAGATTACCTCTAAAAAGAAAATATATATGAGGGAGCTTGGTTGGAGATTTTATAACGAGTTTGCACGTCCTTGAAAATCTTGAAAAGCGCTAAATAGTTTTGGACGTTATTGGTGTGGAAATCATTTAGACTTTGATTTGTTGACTTGCATAAGACGATGTCATTTAAATTCAACAAATTTTTACACCTAAGGATAATTTTGATGTTCATTCATTAGGGGTACACATATGCATCGTGCACATACGATTGATTGAGTTTATTTACCTATCGAATGTGTTCACATCCTTGCATTCCATTTCCATGACTTGGTTGTTTGAGTTTAAATCCATGGTGTGATTTTTAGTATCTTATTTTTGTATGAAAAAAATAGAAAAATCCATAAATAGTTTGTGAAATTTTTAAGGACATACCACTGCATGCGCGTAGTTTGATCGACATTTGCTATGCATTTTATCGTGGCACTCCATATTTTGATTTTTTTTTCTTCTTATCTGTGTTTTGGGGATATCATAAAAAGGGAGAGAAAGAATTATCATGTTATCATGTTATGGGGGAGTTTTTGCATTAAGGGGGAGATTTGATTATTAATGCTTTATTCTTATATCATTTCAAACTCGATGCATCACGAAGGTTTGTGCTTTATCTCATGTGTGTAGGTACGAAGATTGAACATCATTATGTTGCACGCCCTGATGAGAAAATCTTTGAGAGTTTTGATGTTGAAGAAAATTTTGAGAACTTGAAAATTTTACCTTTTCAGTTTTGGGATTCATGGGAGGGTAGATTTGTATAGGCATTTTGGTGATAGATAATTTGGATATTTTTATGTATGTACCGACATAGACATAGGGGGATATTTGTAAGGACATATTTTTAATAAGTCTGTCACAATTAATTATGTCGTATACCGCTACAAGTCGTCGAAGAATTGAAGAAGTTTTCATCTGCAAAAGACGAATCTGAATTACAAGTGGTCTTCAACATTCAAGCCCAACAATATGACATTTGGTAAGATAATGTTTAAAGTTTCATTTACATTTCATATTAAAGTGTTGGGATATTTTTATCAAATATTTTTCTAAAGATTTTGTTCTCGGACACCTTTCCGTAGAAAAATCATAACTAATTCATAAAAAATCAGAAAAATACGAAACTGGTGTTCACGCGTTCGTATCGAAATTATCTAGAGGCTCACATGGAATCTCGTTCAAACGAATTGATTATGTCATTCAAACGACATAGTTATCTCGTTCGAACGAGATAGCTATGTCGTTCGTGCGAGATGACTTTTAGCCTGACACGCTGCTTTCATGCTTATCTCTTTGAACGCCACAATTTCCTTATAAAAGGACTGTCAGTGCTTTGGTTTTCGTAGAGAAGAGTTTTCCAAGCACTTCAGAGTTTTAGTTTTGTTTATCTGCCGAGACTCTATTTGATAACATCTTTTGGCAGATTGTTTTCTTCTCTCATGTAAGGGTTTAAATAATTTCTATTTTGTTTACAATTCACAACAAATACCAATTACTTTTATGTGAGTTGTTTTGTGGAACCCAAGAACATATTTTGCTTTGGTTTATACTTTGTCGGGAGAGCTCTACAAGCGACAGTTGCATGCTATTGTGGAGGGAGTCCTTATAAAGTTCACATCTTGTGGAGAACTCGTCTCTCTTCTTCACTGTTGCCCTCCTGGAAAGGGAAAATTCCTGCCGAGACATCGAAACCTACACCTGCGGGTATTTCGTATGTCACGCTATTTCATTGTAATTCGTGTAAGCCGTTTTCTTACAAAATTATAGTGAAATAAAAGGTTTTTCCCCTTTGGGGGATTTTTCCTGAATATTTGTGTCACATGCTTTATTTATTTATGGGTTGGCGTACGCACTTTAGATGCATGTTTAGGGGCTGATTTATTTTGGTTTAAAACTAGACTCTAATTAAATAAGTGTGCCAGATTAGAAAGTTTATCACACAGTCGCATTTTTTTTAAACTTTTAATGTGTTTAATTGACTTTTTTTCTCTTTGTAAGCATGTCATTAACATATACCTCCTTATTCTTATTGATCCGTTCTTTAAATACTTTATTCACCAATCATTGGTGCGTTGCTCGAGCAATTTTTTAGCCCAAAAGGCATTATATTGTAGCAGTAGGTACCTCAATTAGTGATGATTGAGGTATTTTCTCGATATTTTGGTTTCATCTTGACCTAGTTGTATCCTAAGTAAGCATCCATGAAACTGAGAAACTCATGCCTTGAAGTAGCATAGACCAACTGATCAATCCAGGGCAATGGGTAGTGATCTTTCAGACACACTTTGTTCAGGTCGGTGAAATCGGTGCACATTCGCCACTAATTATTCTTCTTCCTGACCATCACCATGTTGGAAAACCATTCCAGATACTTGACATCCTCTATGAATTTTTCTTTTAACTGGCTTAACATTATTGACTATGCTCAACTCATGAAAAATGAAATTTGGAACGATTCCTGGCATGTCATCATGACTCGAGTCAAACACACTTTTTCGCTGCCTCGAAAAGTTAATCAAATCTCCTTTAAGGTCGGGATCTAGTGATAAGCCGATCTGAACTATTCTCTCCAAGTGCATGTCATTCTAGATAATTGATTTAATTTCTTTAACAACCTTCCCTTTGACCAACTTCTCCTCATCTCGTTGATATATTGTTTCGATCTAGTAGGTCATTATCATTTTCTTCTTCTCCTCTTAATCAGATGAGGTGTATTAACATTCTTTAGCCTTAACTTGGTTCCCTTTATCTACCCTGACCCCAAAATGAGTGGGGAATTTCACATATTTACGCTTTGTAGAGGGGACATTTTCTAACTTGTTCAAACCTACTCTACTAAAAATGATGTTATATGTCGAATGAATGTTTCTACTTAGGACGAATAATCTTAATTTTTCTGTTTGACACATTAGCCAGGTGCCGATCACCACTTCCAGTTCGACTGTGCTCAGAGGGTATTATCTCCGGAGAAACTAGTAAGTGGCCTGTGATAGGCCTCTAGCTTGATGTCTCTTAGCCTTAGTCCCTTGAAGAAGTTATAAAATAAGACATCGGCTGAGCTAACATTATCGATCAGTATCCTTGCCACTTTTCTCTCATGCACCATCATTGTGATGACCAAAGGGTCATCGTGAGGATACACTACATTGAAGAAATCATCCATGGAAAAATCAATAACTACGCGATCTTTGTTTACTTTCCTAGGGAGAGTATCCACATAATCTGTTAAGTTAATCTATCTTATATGAGCACAAGCCTTTGCCTTATTGAGATAGGCCTTTCTCTCTACAAGCTCGTGTCCACCGCCAATAAAATTATACCCAAAAGTTATCTTTTTAACCTCATGCACAGGTTACCTGGGTCTTTTTAGAAGGTTCAGATCATCCTCTGAATCGTCATCTCTTCCTATTTTCCTGTCGTCTACCTTTCTACAAGGATATTCTGATTGTCTCCTGGATTTTTTCTCGTCATTATGATCAGTTAAGCCTCCTCTGTCCATGAACTTTGATAGCTTTCTCTTCCTGGTCAACTTCTTGATCTCATTCCTTATGGCTATACAGTTATCCGTGTTGTGGCCATAATCCTTGTGGAACTCGCAATACTTACTTTTATCGCTTTGATTTATTGAAGCTTTTAATTTTTTGGGCCATCTCAAGTCTTTGTCCCTACTGATTTCCTCGAGTATGTGATGAACACCCACAATCAAGGGAGTGTACTCATCGTATTTCTTTGTCTTATCAGCTTTCGTATCCTTTTGTTCCTTCTTCTCCACTCTTATTGACACAGGCTTCGAGTGGCCTGATTCCTTAATCACCCTCCTTAGCATTAAAAATTTTTCCTACCTTAGCCAAAAGTTCCATTATAGTTTTATGTGGCTCTTTAGTTAGTGCCCAGTGTAGATTTCCATGTAGCAATCCACTTATCAACATAGTGATATCAGTCGTTTCATCATAATCTATTACCTCAAGTTTCTCATGTTGAAATGAGTGAAATTCTCACAGATAGTTTCATCGGTGTTCTAACCAACGTTGAGTATGTGAGACACCCTCTTGTCTGGATTAGCTCTAAATTAGAAGTTTCTTACGAAGAGATCAATCGGCTATTGTACCAAATATGTGTCAACCCAGTGATTGTACTGGTAAGTGCTCAACAATGCATCTCATCTGGGATTGAGTCAATTTCAACAGTAGCTTGGTATTGCTCTAGATGCATTACTGGGTCAGTTTTATCATTATACCTTGGGGTTATAACTGGCAGCTTGAATTTGCGGGCGTCAAATAGCCAACAATTGAAGGTATGAAAAGGAATCCCTTCACAAAACCTTTGTGCAATGGATTCTTTGATTTGGCCATTTTCCCCAAAAGATCCTCCAGTCATTGGATTGATCCCTTTCAGGGTTGGTCCTCCTACTTAGCTTTAAGTGTAATGGTCTTTCATAGTCGACCTCAGAATTCTAATGATCTCTCTTCCGTATAAGTCTTCTTGGATATGGTTGACCATCGCATGCTCATCCTAGACTAGACTGAGCATTCTCTTTTTTTATTGACAAAACTCATTGACCCTTATTTGCGTTCTCCAAGCTCTCTAGGCTCTTTTTATTGTTGCCACTTATTTTATATGGGTTGAGATGATTAAATACATATCATATGGTCAGCCCTTCTAACACACTTGGCCTTTCCTCAAATAGAAACTGTTTATCGTCGTAATTTTTTTTTTGAGAGACAAGCTTGCTCCCTGGAAATAGGACCTGTCATCTTGTGATCCAGAGTACCTGGATCTACTCTTGTCATCTTATGAACACAAATTTAGCCTCATTGGGTTCTCTATAGCCCATTCTCAGTGAGGTTGTCGTCTGTCTCTATAGAGGGCAGGAGGTAACATCCCCCCTCTTGTGAGAAAGTTCTCTTCTAGCGTGGGTGATAGGATCGACTCCATATCTTCTCTTCTCGACTGAGAGCATCTACGTCAGTTACTTCACACTCTCATGCATTATCTCCTGGCCCTTATCCAGGATCATCAGAATTCCATGTATGTTGGCCATTCCAACAGGCATTGAGGGCGGGTTTGCATCTGCCGCACAACTACTCTCTCGGTTTTCTGCCATTTCCTAGAAATTGTGGAGAAAAATAAAGTGTTTAAACAATAAATGGGGGAAATCAGGCTAGGGTGATTTATAGAAATTAGACTTGTGGATAGAAAATGGTAGGAAGTAATAAATGATGTGTCGACTTCCCATAGGCAGAGCCAATCTATTATCATCTAAAACTAGTATATGAATTTGTGATGCTTAGTTGGAATATACTGATAATAAAAAATAACAGATAAAGAAATAATCACCACCAACATACTAATTTGGGAGAATAGAGAGGGATAGGAGACAAAAAAGGAAAGTAGAGATTAATGTTGTTCAGCCCAAAGCGATGCCTACATCCACAGTCTCAATGTTGATTGTATGTATTTCAATGGGCAATAGACAACAAAGGAATAATTATAAGATTTCAAAGTTCTCTCTAGGGTTTTTTCATATGGCCGTCAGGTAGAATATTTTTGGATCGAATATTTTGTGGGATTAAGTAACATTTATAGGTAGTTATGGGAGAGAGAGTAGCGAGACAGGTGGAGTGATTTTATAGGTCAAGCAATTACATCCTTTATATTCTAAGAGATGGCTAATGATTAGTTTGTTACAACACGATAAAGTTGGAATATTACATAACTTCCTCACGTGAGCCGATGGGATAAACATGACTACTAGTACTCCATTACGGGGTGTAAACTAGTGTAAGGCTGGCATTGATGGGGATAATTAATGTTTTCAACCAACACCTTGTTAATAGTAATGAGAATGTTAGTTATATGGCATGGCTAAACAAATATATACCTGAGCCGACCACATTGCCTATAGCTGACCAAGTCATATGTCAAATTGACCTCACTTTCAACTTTAAAAGAGGATGCACGTCACTTCATGAAAGGTTCACATGGCGTCCCATATTTATGACATAACATAAAGTTTATGGGTTTTAAAAAAAAAAGTAAAATACCCAAAATGCCCATTGAAAATATTCAAAATGGTTCCAACGAGTCATTTTCTATTCAAAAGTTAACAGTGTTGAGAACGCCCCTATAGTGTGTGCTTGGGAAAAGATGGTCAGAACAAACAAAAGTCCAATTTTTATGATTTTTAAAGATTGAAACTTTTAAACTAAATTAACCCAATTAAACTTAGCACCGATTTCAAACCTTATGTTATGAAAAATGAATTTAAAAAATTTTATCTCTTTATCCTAAAACAAGCATCTAAGTGATAAGGGGATAAGATAAAGAAATCAACCACAAGACGCCGATGTACGAGAAAAACCAAAAAGGGGAAATTCTCGGATGGCCCAGCCAACAGATCACTATGATACGGTTTTACAAATCACATATAGTAGACTTACTTAATGACTCAATCCTCACAAGATTTGACTGTCATCTATCTTACACTGCTCATCCACAGTGCAGGAGTCCACCCATGCAAGCTTCCACAACGCACCAATCCATGCAGATATCGATATCTACCGATCATGGTCAGTGACTATTGATTCAATAAACAACATGCACAAAGTCCGCCACATGAAACAATTCTCTCAATATGTGGAGAAACAAACTTCGGTGCTCAAACTTAAGATCTCAAAGCATAAGAAATACAAATATCGGATCTTTAAAGTAAAAGGTGAAACTAGGGTTTTGGAACTTTAGTAAATAGAGACGAAAATGTTTTTCGCTAAAAGTTCTTAAAAAATGTGAGTTCAACATGCCTTAAATAGAAAAACACAAATTTTAAGGCGGTGAACTCATTCAAACGAAACACAACATCATTCGAATGACATAAGCGTTTCATTCTAATGAAAACACATATCGTTCAAATGAAATAGATTTCTCGTTCAAACGTTCTTCTAATGAGATTCTAACAAGATGTGCAATCCTTGGCAAAAGATTCTCGTTCGATGGTTGTTAGATGGCCTTCCAAAGAGAGTCTAATTTTGTTCTAACAAAATCAAAAGTCGTTCGAACAAAAACTAGATTTCGTTCTAAACGAGCTAAAAAGTATATTTTTATTTAAAAAATATTTAAAAACAGTTCCAAACGATTTAAGTTAAAAAACAAACACCCTTAAACATATCCAACGACTAATATTCAATATGCATTCATACCTGCGTGATCCTCGGTAAACATAAAGACAAACTTGGTACTAAACACGACACGATGTATTTAATCTTTAAAGATTGGCCACTACGTCTTCATCAAATACGTCATAGGCTTATGGAATCAACAAAACAAATCCTAACCTATGACTCAAATATTTTGTTTGGAGTTACGCCAATTATATATAGATTAACTCGATTTGAAATTTCTTCTTACAAATATTCCCCTTTGGATTTTACAAAACAAAACCAAAATAAATATCCTATGGGTTGTTAAGCTCTCAAAAAATACTCATTCCCCAACCTAGAAAAGGAAAAAGAATACAGACGCTTGTCAGACACACAAACTGAGTACCTTTGCTTTGCTTGAAATGCAAATCTGTAATTCTGCACACTTTAACACACCTTCAAATACAAAGAGAGTATAACACGTATAAATTCACAAATGAATAAACATATAACAATATCTAAAACAATCTAGGTAAGACGTCTCCCCTTGAGATAAAGATTTCCAAATCATGCAAGGAGATATATCGTTCCTCCACTTTTTTGTTCAGGTGCTGACAAAGCAAGATAGCATAAAACAATTACTCCCCTTAGAAATAAAATCTCCCCCTGAATATGTGATCCTAATATAGCAATTTTAAATATACGAAGAAGGGAATAAAGCATACGATGGTGTAAAGTGCAACAAACACACAACATGGCAAGTCAAACACAAATAGTCCAAACTATGGTAAACCAATATCAATATCAATGGAAAAAGGTACCAATATGAATAAGCAATGATGTATGATACCAATTTTAAAATTACCAATTTGAGAAAAGGAATTTCAATGTTCATAATAAGAGATGTCAATATGATCATAGAGCATGCCAAAAAATAATCCTAAGATAAAGCATATAGCAAACATGTACTAAATGTAAACTACAAAGACTCAAAACGCAATATATATATATATATATATATATATTATAAAACTTGATGCAAAATACATAAGCTTTACACTCTATCATAGTATCGATATGTCTAAACATGTGGGATAAAATGAATGGGCGTGAACTTGATACAAATGAATTATGACCCAAACACTCAAATACTTTCAATAAGTTCTAATTGACCGTAAAACTTTATTAAAGTAAGATTTAGCCTCAAGTGACAAAATAAAGTGAACTTTATGAATAAACAAGCACAATGCACACAAAACTAGAATATTGATGATTCTGCAAATCAATAGCATCATGATAAAATAAGCATAACTAGGATTCATTGTGTAAATCCATTGACCATCAACTAAACACCCTCAAAAGATAAACATATATATCATATTTTCTTTTCTCAATTATTTTGAAGCTATTGCTTTTAATAGATCAAACAAATTAAACATGTTGGTTTTTAGCAATTTTTCTATTTTTATTGCCTTTAATCTTTTCATTAGGCTCTTGTCAACGGTGGCTTTCCAGTAAAAGAGATTTTCTCCTTTTGTAGCCTTTTATCATCCAGTCTCATATTTTTTTCAATACTAAAGAATTAAGCTCAAAGGAAAGGGCTCTTACATGTAAAAATCCCTTATAGTCACTAAATATGTCGATGACAAGATTGATGGGAGAACATCTCACAAAGCTCAAATACACATGTGAAGTTAACATTAAAAAATCTAGTGCATGTTTGTACGGAGGCATATACAATGTTAAATCTATAAATAAAGTCAAGTTTGAAACATCTCCATGCAAGTATGATAAATACTAATCTAAGTATCAACAGTCATAACCAAATGTCCTAGTCACATGTAAATTATGGAATGAATTGGAATCAAGCACACCGATATGCCGCACCAAATGTGTAAAACTAAAATACGCAAAACCAAAAATCTTTTTGAGTTTTTCTAAATTTTTTCAAAATAAAATTCAAATGCTTGAAAAGAAACTCTCACTCAAAAGACAAACAAAATCTTTTGGTATTTTTTTAATATGACTCAATAAAATAAAAATACAAATACAAAAGATACACATGTTATAAATCTAGCACGCATATATCATGAAGTACAAACTATAGTATGACAAACAAGCTAACACAATCAACCATTAGATATATCATGGTAAATATCATGTGCAAGTAAAGGAGAATCAACAAGTCTAATATATAAAGCTTCCAAATTCGATTTCCTAACCCATGTAGGTGTAACGTGACGCTCTCGGAATATGGGAACCTTGGTGACTCTATTCTTAGACTTCTTAGTACCATTTTTAAGATCATAGGAAAATCTCCTAGGGTGACCTTTGCTACCGCAACGAGTGCAAGTGAAAACACGGAGAGGGGTGTTACTGTTATACCCCGTATTTTTACGCATATTTATTTTTATGAAATTATGGAAATTGTGATTAATTAATTTAAGAGAGGAAATTTTATTTTTAATTAATCCGACTTTATGGTAATAATTACTAGCGTGACAAGAGTTAGTAGATATCGAAAATAATTATGTTGAAATCATGTTAAGTAATACCTATGTGGAACATTACATAGTGAGTAACGTAATAGATGATTTCGAATATAATAATATGATCGGGGATGAGATACACAGCAATTAAGATATACTTATTCGGGACGCGTATGGGTCGCGTCACTTTTATATAATTAGGGGTTAAAAAGGTAAAATATTTTGATATAACTCAAACGACTATTTTGAGTGCGCCAGTGTGTCCGGAAGGGTTTATATAGTCAGAAAAACTACTCGGGTGTTATATTTGGAGTCCGGGGCATTTTAGCCCAAAATGACACCCCGGAGGGGTATTTTGGTCTTTTGGGATTTTTGGATAATTAAATGGATGAAAATTAGGTTTAATTAAAAACATTGAGGGTTAGTGGTCTGTCAGTTTCAACTTACATGAGAAAGAGAGAGAAAGAGAGGGAGAACCAAAGAGGAAGGAGAAACATAGGAGAGGAAGGGGCAAACTCAAGAGATTCCAAATAAAAGTTAAGCCAAAGTGTAGATCGTGATGAGAGGATAAACCACATACCAATTTCAGTCCAAGAATCAGAAGTTCATTCCGAGGCAAGTGTTTATCTTGCTAGTTTATTTGGCATATATTGTTCTTGTTAAACTCTGTTAATGATTTAGACATCATATGATGGAAATTTGGGTTTCATTAGGTTTAATCGTAGAAGAAAATTAGATTTTGGTGATGGGTTGCATGTAGAGGATTTACCCCATTTGTAGACAATTAAATCTGAAGATTTTATGTACAAATCACGAATTGAATTTAAGGATTTGAAATAACTAAAGTGTTGGGTTCATTATATAAGGGTTCTTAGAGATTTTAGAAATTATTGTTTTCCCTTTTGAAAACATAAAGATTTGAATACTAATTTGTGTTAGAAATTTTCCCATAATGATTAGGGTTAGTTTAGAAACATTTAAACTAATATTGAACGAAATTTGGATTGAGTTTGAGGTTTGAAATGTTGAGAAAAATCAAAATTTGGAAGAACTGGGTTTGCTCGGAATTCTCGTTCGAAAACCTACCCAGGTCGTTCGAACGAACTCGATCGAACGAACCTTATAACGATATTTTCAACGACCCTTCTAATAAGTTGCTGAGTTTATTTGAAGTGGGAACTTCGTTCGAACGAACTCGTTCGAACGACCTCGTTTGAACGAGAATCCTAGAACTTCTAACGAGATTATAGAATGAGTTTTTAGGGTTCATTCGAGTTAAAAACCATCCTAGGGTTATCCAAGCGAGTGTATTAACCTACGTGAGTAACAGGTGGCTTAAATTCCGAAGTTTTAGGGAATTAAGGGTGTAATGGTCCTCAGGGTATTGAATTTGTGTGAAAACCTAGGAGAGAATGTAAGTCCTAGAGAGGCTATATATATATATATATATACGGATATCGTAGAGAGTAATGGCGTTAATATTGCTTATAGATTATAGTATTTGGGTTATGTGAATACCTATCAATGTATATAAGTTGTTTGCATGATTATTACTTGGAATATCATGTGTATTACATACCTAGATACTGGCTATCGAACGGGGGTTAACGCGTGTGGACGACCATATCTCATGTGCCTTTAGGGATTTTGAGTTGTACCATTAGAGCATGGAAGCTAGGTACGAACTATCTGTGAGAATGATGCTGATGACGGTCGTATGGGTGCGTAGGTATGTGCGTAGCCCATCGGCTTGGGACTATGTTCGCCTCTAATATGTGTATATATTTTATTGGTTCCTGAGAGATTGAACCTATTGTCCTTCATGCGTGAGCGTTAGCAATGGGACTAGATAGCCAAGTATGCCTAGTAACAGGGGTTTCTTAACCATGGGTACAGTATTGTTATATACATTAGTATGTATTCATAGAGAGATTTATATATGTATACTGAGATCCTATTATGTGCTTCATATTGGATGCATTATTAAAGTATATACTTAGTGAATTACCAGTTGAGAATTAAGAATGCTATGAGAATGAATTAAAGTATCTTTAAACCAATCCCCAAATAATAGCGATATATTGTCTTCGGGATATTTAAACATTATATGTGGTATAGAAGTTGTACTATGTACAGTCAGGTAGAGTATCGTGACTAGTATGGGTAGTTAGGCTCGCTAGGTGTGCACATTAGAGGAGAGGTGAGCATCTCAAGTGAATACGCTAATTCATCAATTTAAGCACTTGCTATATTTAAACTATTTTCTACTCGGCCTCTGACCCATTTTTCTGCAAATCTCTTTTCTTATTTAATTATTTTTAGGTGCTCAGCCACGGGGAGACCAGACTTAGGAGATTCCATTCATTTGCCGAGTTGTGGCTTCTGTGGAAGCTACAGGATATTGTTAGTAAACATTTATGAGTTTATTTCTCCTTATTTATCAATTATTTACTGCAATTGGACATGTTGTCCCTCCTATTTCACGTTCAGAGATTTAGAGTTGTTTTATTTTATTATTAGACTTTGATGTCACGTTATTGGATTATTGTATGAGATTTTGACTGGAAGTGTTTACTCCAGGTCTTTATTTTAATTCAGTTAGCTCTTTCCTTATGTTATTATGATGTATGGTGATGATTAGATATTTTCCCTTTATTGTTGATGGTTAACAACAAGATAAAATTTTGACACCAACCTTTTTAAATATTAGGTGGTTAGTTTTATTAAATTAAATTTTAAGTTTTCGACAGTGATGCATTATCTTAACCAACTTGATATTCTGAAATTAATTAATTAAGGACTGATCACCCGGTAATTAATTAGGAGGGGTGTCACAGTTACCTACGGGTTTATTATTCTTAATGTTCCTAGTCGACTCTGTCAAACGTATGGCCTTGTCTTTGGTAGCAGAAGAATTGTAATCATCGAAGATAATTCCACACTTGTCATCTTTTATATGGATGGTGCCTAACATTTTATCCAACTTTTTCGACCTAAACTCCAAATCAAATTTGACACGACTCGAATCTATAAATCTCCCCTCTAGCTCAACTATCCTCGACTCGAGTAAATGACTAGACTCCTCAAACTCTAGAATCTCTTTCTTCGTAGCCTTCATCAAAACACGAAGACTATCTCTCTTACCCTCAATGTATTCTAGCTTCTCTTACAGAGTCCTCTCATATGCCCTAAGATGATTAATCAAAATTCTATCATAATTTTCTACGACACGCTCTTTCAACTTAGATTTCAACTTCAGGTTAGACTTCTTCACCTTTAATTTTTTTGCATACAACTCACAAATGGAAACTTTGAGTTCACTCTCCTCTTCCTCTTCTCCATCCTAAATTTCATCTCCACTCACTCGACCATCACGCACTCGAGATCCACAAATTATGGCCTCAGAAGTGTCATTTAAAGAAATATCTCCATGGGAAGATTTCTCATCAAAGCTCACATGACTTTCCATGACCGCGATAAAGTTTCTCTTAACGGGGGAATTAGATTCCGATTTTGGATTATAATCACTAAGGGTGGCATTAAATGATATCGGTATCTTTTCCTCATTTCTTAGTTTAGTGGGGCACTCAGCTACCCTATGGCCATAACCCTCACAACCATAACATCTTTCTGACGCATCCCTCTTAATGTTATCATTCTTATTCATAGGGAGGTGATTGGACTTGTTGTGCATGCTTTTCTCAAACCTTTAGCATCTTTCGATTTATTTTGGAATTAGAGAAATTCCTTGAACTTGTTTGCCAACATGGCGAAATCCTCAGACTTGATATCAGACTCATCATTCGAAACAGTTTTTTCCTCCTTTCAGACTTTCAAAGAAATGCCTTTTTCTTTCTTCGTCACATTCTTGGTGGTAAACATATCAAGCTCATAAGTTGGTAGGTCACCTATAAGTTCTTCAAGTTGCATAGAATCTAAAGTACACAAAGAATTTAAAACAGTCACTTTTGGGTTAAATCTTTTAGGAAACAACCTTAAGATTTCCTTGAGTACTCGGTTGTCGGGTATATTCTCTACCAAGTTAAAAGACAAGTTAACTATGTGTAATACCCCGTATTTTATAGCTTTTAAAATTATGGGATTTATTAAATTTAATTGAGATAAATTAATTTAATTTTAATCCGGAATGTTACTTTAAATATTTACTAGCGTGACGAGAGTTAGTAATTATTGGAAATTTATTATTTGTTGCATATTACTGGATGAGTATAGTAATGTATGAGATTTATTTTTATAATATTGCCATGTGTGAATAAAATGGCAATTTTGGAAATTTAAGACGGGACGCGCTTGTGTCGTGTCGGGACTAAGTGTGAATTAATAAAAGTGAATATTTTATAAGTTGTTCGGATGGTCGTGTTGAGTGCGCCAACGCATCCGGAAGGGTCGAGATAGTCAGAAAAGTGTACCCGGGGGTTTAGTTTGGGTCTCGGGGCATTTTTAGGCCTAATTGGTACCCCAGGAGGGCAATTTAGTCATTTCACCTTTTTGGGTAATTAAACCCACGAAATTCAGCAATCTATATCAGCCATTTAGGTTAGTCAGCTAGGGTTAGAAAACAAAAACACAAGTGATGGCCATAGGAGAGGGAAGGAGAAACCTCCAAGGCAATCCAAGGCCCCAAAAGTCACCGGTTTGCACCGCCGCCACCACCACCGCGTTGATCGCGAGACGAGGAACGCAGCCATACCAAAATCAGCCGTGAATCAGAATACCAAAAATCCTAGGAAAGTGTTTAACTTGCTATTTTCGTTGGTGCAATCTTCATATTAGTTTAGGAATGATTTGTGATGAAAACTATGGAAGAAAACCCAATTTATGATAGGAGAATCCATGTAGTATTGATTTATATGTTGATTCTGGAAACCCTTGCCATGTAGCGGAAATAAACCACAAAATCTTGATGATCATAAGAAAGAAATTCTGGAGAAAGATTTGTTAGAAAACTGTTTAAGAAAATTCTAGAGTTCTTGATAATTGGATATAATTTTAGGTTGAAAATCCATGTTTAAATGATGAATTTGTACATGCCTTACGTTAGAATCATCTGGTATATTGTTATAATGTTAGTAGTAGATTTCTGGGACGATTGGAACTTGAAAATATGGATTTGGTGTAATTTTGGTGATGAAACCCGTAACTGCATTTCTGCAGATTTTCGTAGACCGGCTTGATCGATCGATCGAGCCTAGAGCTTCGATCGATCGAAGGTTCGATCGATCGAGCCCCAGACCTCGATCGATCGACCCCTCCTGGCAGACTCCTATTTCCCTTGTTTAATTCGTTAAACTAAATTTATCGTGAAATAATTCTTAGGGATTTTTAATAAAATATTCTGGGAGTTAGGAAAGACCAGTAAGGCACATGAATAAGTGTTGGGGACTTTATTATAAGACGAGAAGTTTTCTTTTAGGATAATTATATAATGAATGATGAAACTACGTATTTCAAGTGAGAGATTTTGGCGAATAGCTACGATAGTAAATAGAGGTATACGTACTGAATTTTTTACTTGGACGGATAGAGTCCACGAATGTCACGTAATAAGTGAGAAAACCCTTCGAGTTAAGGTTAGAGATGAAACCTTATATGTAATACTAATAATGTGAAATTTAGGATAAATGTTGTAATTATGGGTGACGGGAAGAACCTATATTAATATGATAAAGTGGTATATTTATGTGATTGTGTGTACATATATTATATACTTGTGAAAATCATGCCCACGCTACTTGCTATCCCTGAGGTTACCGCGCTGGGACAAGTCTTATCTCGATGGGACCTTTATGGGGGATATTGACTTTTACCCTAGAAGATAGATATCCTTGGTACAGGATATCGACGTGATAGTTCAGACGGTCCTAAGAGACGCCGGCATGTGCCATCCTCTTAGAGACTTGGAATCTATGCTTCGCCTCAATATTGTTTGTGTATTTATGTTAATACAATTCGAGAGTGATTCCGATTGTATTCCCTTTAATATGAGTGATATGGGGTTCTGGATAGTAGAGTATGCCCGCACCATAGTTTATTTGGGGTGCTGTTGTTATATATATATATATATTATACGAGTAGTTAATATATATATGGAATTCTGAAATTTGGAACTACCTACTGTGAATTGATATGTAGGATATGGTTGATGACTCAAATTGTAAATACTTGTTTTGAGAAAGTATAATATGACACTGGAAAACTTTATTGACTAATAAAGTTAAAATGAGAACTTTAGTTATTACTTGAAATATTCTTTTCAAACAATTGTATTGTTAAATTTTGAATCCTACGAAATACCTAAGATAAGTTAAATCATTGGGGAAAGATAGCGTGTTATATGATGAGTTAAACCATTAGGAGGGTTAGTGCGATAGGAGTGCACATTAGGAGAGAGGTGAGAATTTCTCAAGAGAGTGTCGCACTAATATGTTGTTGCATTGGCCTGTATCAATTTAAATACTTGCTAAACATATTTTAAATCAAACACGCTTTCGGGCTCTGACCCGTTTTTTTTCTCTCTCTCTCTCTCTCTTGTATATATATGTATGTATTACAGGTGCCCATCCACAGGGGCATCTTTCTTAGGATCTCTTGGAAGGAACGCGCTGCAGCTTAGGTGGGAGTTGCAGGTCTCTTGATTAGACGACTTCGTTCATTCGGATCCACTCTTAGTACTTTCTTTTAGTTGGGCATGTGTAGCCCTTTCCATTATTCCATTGTTATTATGACATTTGTATTTCATTTATTTCCAGTATTGTTACTATGGATTTATTCAGTTTAGTTATGTGATTTTAGATTTCGTATGCTGACATTCGATTGACGAATGTATTCTATTAATTGGTTTATGTTGCAGAATTTAATGTGGTGTGATTCTTACTATTTGAATGTTGTTAATAAAATAAATGTTTTTCTTTAAATAAAATTTGGTTAGTTTGTATAAAAATGATTTTGACACTTAGCTTAATTACTTAGGGTGTTAAATTGGAAAAATATATTTTTATCGACAGTGATGCTGAGAATGAACCAACTGTTTACCTTGATTTAATCTAATAAAGGAGTGATCGCCCGGTATTTAATTAGGCGGGGTGTCACAGGTGGTATCAGAGCCTCAGGTTCTAGTGTCCTTAGGATCTGTACGGGTTATTATGCTTTCAGCATTACTTTGTTTGTTATAGAGCCCTATGTTTAGGATTGTCGATTCCTTTAACGAGATTTCGTTCTCTCGCTATAATGTGTATGCATTAACGAATTCTAATTTCGTTCGGATGTGTGCGTGTGCCGAGCGATGATGGATGTCAGAAGAGGACCATTAAGCGTACATCAAGAGGCAGGGCTCAGTTGAGATTAGGAAATATATTCGAGGATGACGACCGTAGCCGAGGTCACCTCCATTATGGCACGAGAAGCCAAGACTTGAAAGGCGACTAAGGTGCAGCAATGATTTTCAAATGCTGTTATAGTCAAATGAGGTGCGGGGGATAAACTTACCCAACGTTTTACAAAAAAAAATGTGTAGAGACTATCAACGGGAAATTTTAGAAACGCGAAAATTGTATGTGTCTTTACCAAAGGCGGTAAAGTATCCAAAGGATTAAATGTAGAACGGAGTGTGGCAAACCGAAAGTGAAAATTTAGAGAAAATTTTCTTGGCTTTCGGGACGAAATTATAATGGTTGGAGTCAACCACCAATTTTAGAAGTGGAATGCTATGCCTATAGGAGAACCTGCGGTACAGTGTTGACCGTATGTTCCTTCCTTAACTGTTCAGGATTAGAAGCAAATGTGGTTCTGAACTCATTGAGAGAGGGCATGTCAGGGGTCCATTCGTGAATTTGAATCTTAACCGTTAGCCAATTTTGTATCAGAATATGTAGATACAAGTGGGGGAAACGACTCCAAGTGGAAGACCAACTCGTAATAATAGTTGATCACACTCAAAGAGGTAATTCTGATGGACGAACGATTCAGAGGTTGACATTGTCATATCTTGTCAAAATAGATGATAACGCTTCTTTGTGGAGGAAGTTAAAGGAATCGAAGAATTTAGTCGAGAATGAGACTGAATGCAACGATGGTGGTATAGCACCACAAAAGGATGTGGATACACATCAGGAAAACCATTTAAATGCTTCAGATAGTAAAATTCTTACCAAGTGATGGTAAATCATTAAGTACTATTATAAATAGTAACAGGATCTTTATGGCCTAAAAAGCTAAGAGAACAACCGGAATGGCTAACCGGAATCGAGTCTACTAAATTCCGAGAGAAGGACAATCCTAACCTGGTTAGTAGGGCAGGTGATAGGTGAATTATGTGTTGAGGTATTTTGTGCGGAGTGAGATCGCTCACGATAATATGTTCCAAAGTAAGTATAAGGGAAAGAATACGGTGACTAGTAAAAGGCAACGAGTAAAGTAATATTGTTTGGTTTGTGTAGACGTGTTACGTTCGGAAACCATTTGCACAGTCAAGACGATTGTCGAGGTAGAAGTGTAAGTTGTATCCTCAGAGGATGAGGCGTGTTTATGTGACACGAGCGAGTCACCATATTTTGTTCATTTCTCGATTAGCATGTGAGACGAGTTTAATGCATATAATTACAAATGTTACCATTGTGTGAATATTTTTCCCTAGTGTAGCGAGATTTTCTTTAGTGCTCTCCGCGGAGGATGGGTGAGTATATTAACAGTGTTTTTACTTTATTGAGATTACTTGTTGTAGTGATGCGATACACGAGTATGATATTATCCTTGTTAAAATGTTATAAAAATGGGTAGTGTGATAGTGGGCATTTATTGTGAGGCTATTGAAATAGTTGCATTGGTGCAACATGTTTCATGTTTGTTTTGGCGAGGCTTACCTGTAAGAAAGTTGGACTCGCACTTATATTATCTATCCTAGAGACTTCGGAGGAGATAGTGGGCTCGATATATTCGATGCCAAAGTATGTATAGACTTTGTTAGTATAATTCCGTATGTATCGGGATTTACCATTGAGCGAAAAGATTTGACTCAGTATTATGTTTAGCACTCCGGACTTAGTGATAAGAAAAGTACATTGTTATATTTATCCTTTAGAGATGTGGGAGTTAAAATTTATACTCTATTATTAGGGAAAGGAATTTCGAGAATTCCAAGTGTATGTATTCGAGGTTTATAAAATCCAATTACCATCAACCAATACGGGACGATAGTGAAATTGGTGAAACGTTCTTCGTTAATCATAATTACGGAAGAAATTATAACTTTTTTGTCAAGGGACGGAATAAAGGGGTATATACTATGAACGGAGGACCTAACGGATTTCGATAACCAACAATGCTAGGTAGTAGTGTATCGGGGGGGTTCCGTGTTTGGATTTCGCTTTGAGAGACATCCCACGCATGAAACTTAGCGTAAGGTTGGAAATAGGGAGATGTTTGGTCACTATTCCATGAATTCCGTACCCTGGTCGAAATGGATCAAGTAATTATGTATGAAGTTGGGAGTTGAATTTTGTTTTAAGGTCATTGTAACCGGACTTTTGTGGTAGGAAAACATTAAAAGTTATCCCCACGAGTTGAGGGGTGGAACTATGATAAGGAGAATTTAAGAATTCTGATTTCTAGGGTGATTGAGAGTACCCGAATGTCATAACCGCGTACAGAACACAAGGTGAATAAAATGTTGGAATGATTTCTAGCATGGATTATTTGGAAAGAACTTTATACTATACAAAAGAGATGACCTATAATTATTTTGATGAATAGAGCGTTAGTGATTTACTTTGGTTGTTGTACCTATTTGGAAAAATTGTTGTACTTATCTGAGGAAGGTTGAGAATTATTATTCCTCCTTTATTGTCACGGAATTTGAATGGCCTATTCCTTCTATTCCGTTGAACTTAGTTAGTCCTACAGATGAGTAACATGCCGATCGCTCTCCCAGGGCGGTCGGAGTGTTGCAAAAATGTGGGCATCTTGGTTAACTACAGTTAAAATAGTCCGAGTCGAAGGGACGTGGTAATAGACGTGTGAAATATATGTTTGTGGGACTAGTATAACGAAGAGGAAGTGATAGAGTGGATTAAACGTCACATGAGGGGCGATAATCCATACATAAGTGTGCAATTATTATAGCACGCCTTAACTTAACTGGAAGGCTGTGGGAAGCCATTCAAGAATTAGTATTCCTTGAATAGAGTAGAATTTAATTGTTATGAGGCACACCCGGAGTGGAGTTATTATTAGTCAAATGTGAGAGCAACTTGCGCATACAAAGAGTAATGATGTTAGTATAGTATAAGAGTTTCAGAAGTGCGCTTCGTGGAGAAAAGAGCACGAGTGGAACTTTCGACATACTACAAGGAAGGAAGAGGAGTATTATGTGTCCCTTAATGTGAGACATTTCAAGGGAAGAATCGATGTTTAGCGAGACGTAGTGAGTAGTCTTTGCATGCACTGCCCATAGGTAAGGTTTGGTTGAAAGAGGAGAATCAACCAAAGAATTTTGTGTGTATAAAAAATTCCTGAAATTGGAAAAGGTTGGTAAAGTTGGTAAAGTTATTGGATGGGTTGCTATCCTCAAAACAAGATCAAAGGTTTATCCCGAACATGTGAATTAAGTCGCCGAGAAGGAAGTGATTGATATTCCTTTGGGCTGGCTTACAATATTAACTAGTATACCCCAGACTTCCTTTGAAATGAAGGATCGCACCAGTGCATGGTCCGGCCCAGTATAAATTTCTAAATCAGGATGAGATTTGGTGAATTCCACCTTTGATATGGGATTGCAGGAACCATCGGAGAAAAGATTTCGTTTCGAGCAGGATGTATCACCCTTAGCCAGGGAATGGGCGCACGGTGATTAAATATTTGTGGAGCCACGTAAAGGAAATTTTGAAATCGTGATACGATGATTTCAAGAATGCTCTGTAGAAGCACTCGTACCTGTTTGTTGAGTACAAGGTACTTATTAAGGTTTTGTTATGGAAGAACCTCGATTATTCTCCTTCAGTATGATTAGAGGAGAGTAGGTAAATGTGGTTTCTCATCATCGTTTGAGGTATCGGTCAAGAGAACTTTCGATAAATGTGGTATAATTCCATGACTGTGTTAGGCGAGCAAGAGTGATCAATGTTCGTAATATTTTCTCAGAATGGGAGTTTTGTATATGAATGAATCCGAGTATTTGTCTACAGTAGGGTGCGGCCTCCTAATGTTAATGAGATAATGAAATGTATAACGTATAAGCGTAACTTATGCGAATGTTGTCGGTTGGTAGCACAAGGTGAAGTGTCTCCAATGAAAATGCAAAACAATGTTGCTGTGAAGAAAGGGCTATAGTAATTGAGCGTCGTAATGTGTAGTTAGTTTGAGTACGGAAAAGGATAACCAGAATTGTGCTATCGGATAGGCCTTATTTTCCGAATTTCGGGACGAAATTCAGTTATTAGGGGGGAAGTATGTAATACCCCGTATTTTTATAGCTTTTAAAATTATGGGATTTATTAAATTTAATTGAGATAAATTAATTTAATTTTAATCCGGAATGTTACTTTAAATATTTACTAGCGTGACGAGAGTCAGTAATTATTGAAAATGTATTATTTGTTGCATATTACTGGATGAGTATAGTAATGTATGAGATTTATTTTTATAATATTGTCATGTGTGAATAAAATGGCAATTTTGGAAATTTAAGACGGGACGCGCCTGTGTCGTGTCGGGACTAAGTGTGAATTAATAAAAGTGAATATTTTATAAGTTATTCGGATGGTCGTTTTGAGTGCGTCAACGCGTCCGAAAGGGTCGAGATAGTCAGAAAAGTGTACCCGGGGGTTTAGTTTGGGTCTCGGGGCATTTTTAGGCCTAATTGGTACCCCGGGAGGGCAATTTAGTCATTTCACCTTTTTGGGTAATTAAACCCACGAAATTCAGCAACCTATATCAGCCATTTAGGTTAGTCATCTAGGGTTAGAAAATAAAAACACAAGTGATAGCCATAGGAGAGGGAAGGAGAAAGCTCCAAGGCAATCCAAGGCCCCAAAAGTCACCGGTTTGCACCGTCGCCACCACCACCGCGTAGATCGCGAGACGAGGAACGCAGCCATACCAAAATCAGCCGTGAATCAGAATACCAAAAATCCCAGGCAAGTGTTTAACTTGCTATTTTCGTTGGTGCAATCTTCATATTAGTTTAGGAATGATTTGTGGTGAAAACTATGGAAGAAAACCCAATTTATGATAGGAGAATCCATGTAGTATTGATTTATATGTTGATTCTGGAAACCCTTGCCATGTAGTGGAAATAAACCACAAAATCTTGATGATCATAAGAAAGAAATTCTGGAGAAAGATTTGTTAGAAAACTGTTTAAGAAAATTCTAGGGTTCTTGATAATTGGATATAATTTTAGGTAGAAAATCCATGTTTAAATGATGAATATGTACATGCCTTACGTTAGAATCATCTGGTATATTGTTATAATGTTAGTAGTAGATTTCTGGGGCGATTGGAACTTGAAAATATGGATTTGGTGTAATTTTGGTGATGAAACCCGTAACTGCATTTCTGCAGGTTTTCGTAGACCTGCTTGATCGATCGATCGAGCCTAGAGCTTCGATCGATCGAAGGTTCGATCGATCGAGCCCCAGACCTCGATCGATCGACCCCTCCTGGCAGACTCCTATTTCCCTTGTTTAATTAGTTAAACTAAATTTATCGTGAAATAATTATTGGGGATTTTTAATAAAATATTCTGGGAGTTAGGAAAGACCAGTAGGGCATATGAATAAGTGTTGGGGACTTTATTATAAGACGAGAAGTTTGCTTTTGGGATAATTATATAATGAACGATGAAACTACGTATTTCAAGTGAGAGATTTCGGCGAATAGCTACGATAGTAATTAGAGGTATATGTACTGAATTTTTTACTTGGACGGATAGAGTCCACGAATGTCACGTAATAAGTGAGAAAACCATTCGAGTTAAGGTTAGAGATGAAACCTTATACGTAATACTAATAATGTGAAATTTAGGATAAATGTTGTAATTATGGGTGACGGGAAGAACCTATATTAATATGATAAAGTGGTATATTTATGTGATTGTGTGTACATATATTATATACTTGTGAAAATCATGCCCACGCTACTTGCTATCCCTGAGGTTACCGCGCTGGGACAAGTCTTATCTCGATGGGACCTTTATGGGGGATATTGACTTTTACCCTAGAAGATAGATATCCTTGGTACAGGATATCGACGTGATAGTTCAGACGGTCCTAAGAGACGCCGGCATGTGCCATCCTCTTAGAGACTTGGAATCTATGCTTCGCCTCAATATTGTTTGTGTATTTATGTTAATACAATTCGAGAGTGATTCCGATTGTATTCCCCTTAATATGAGTGATATGGGGTTCTGGATAGTAGAGTATGCCCGCACCATAGTTTATTTGGGGTGCTGTTGTTATATATATATATATTATACGAGTAGTTAATATATATATGGAATTCTGAAATTTGGAACTACCTACTGTGAATTGATATGTAGGATATGGTTGATGACTCAAATTGTAAATACTTGTTTTGAGAAAGTATAATATGACACTGGAAAACTTTATTGACTAATAAAGTTAAAATGAGAACTTTAGTTATTACTTGAAATATTCTTTTCAAACAATTGTATTGTTAAATTTTGAATCCTACGAAATACCTAAGATAAGTTAAATCATTGGGGAAAGATAGCGTGTTATATGATGAGTTAAACCATTAGGAGGGTTAGTGCGATAGGAGTGCACATTAGGAGAGAGGTGAGAACTTTCTAAGAGAGTGTCGCACTAATATGTTGTTGCATTGGCCTGTATCAATTTAAATACTTGCTAAACATATTTTAAATCAAACACGCTTTCGGGCTCTGACCCGTTTTTTTTCTCTCTCTCTCTCTCTTGTATATATATGTATGTATTACAGGTGCCCATCCACAGGGGCATCTTTCTTAGGATCTCTTGGAAGGAACGCGCTGCAGCTTAGGTGGGAGTTGCAGGTCTCTTGATTAGACGACTTCGTTCATTCGGATCCACTCTTAGTACTTTCTTTTAGTTGGGCATGTGTAGCCCTTTCCATTATTCCATTGTTATTATGACATTTGTATTTCATTTATTTCCAGTATTGTTACTATGGATTTATTCAGTTTAGTTATGTGATTTTAGATTTCGTATGCTGACATTCGATTGACGAATGTATTCTATTAATTGGTTTATGTTGCAGAATTTAATGTGGTGTGATTCTTACTATTTGAATGTTGTTAATAAAATAAATGTTTTTCTTTAAATAAAATTTGGTTAGTATGTATAAAAATGATTTTGACACTTAGCTTAATTACTTAGGGTGTTAAATTGGAAAAATATATTTTTATCGACAGTGATGCTGAGAATGAACCAACTGTTTACCTTGATTTAATTTAATAAAGGAGTGATCGCCCGATATTTAATTAGGCGGGGTGTCACACTATGTCGGACAATCTAACATAGAACTCCTCAAATTACTCACTCTCCAACATCCTAATGGTTTCAAACTGAGTTGTAAGGCTTTAGAGTTTGAAATCCTTAACATCACTAGTTCCATCATGGGTGATTTATAGTATGTCCCGAGCCTCTTTGGATGTCTCAGAAGACATAATACGACGGAACTCCTCGAGGGTGATAGAACAAAACAGAGCATTTAAACCTCAAGAATTCAAATTTGCTAACCTATGCTCGGCCTATCTCCATGATTCTACGGGTTTTAAATGAATTGCTTCACCATATCTAGTGACAAGTGGAGACCAACCTTTAACGACAGATAACCAAAGACGCTCATCTATAGCCTTAAGTTCTAACAACATACGCATTTTCCAATATGTATAGTTCGACCCATCAAACATAGGGTTTTTAATACCATCAAATCCCCTGAAATTCATGCCTAAAGACACGGTATCAAAACACAATGACTGAATGTTCTAACTCTGATACCAATTTGAGAACTCCCCTACAGTGTCTGCTTCAGCAAAGATGGTCCGAACAAACAAAAGTTTAATTTTTATAATTTAAATTTTTTTAAAGATTGAAACTTTTAAACTCAATTAACCCAATGAAACTTATTACCAATTTTAAACCTTATGTTGTGGAAAACAAATCTACCCAATTTTAAATATTTATCCTAAAACATACATCTAAGTTATAGTAGATAAAATAAAGAAATCAACCACAAGATGCCGATGTACGAGCAAAGCCACAAAGGGAAAAACCTCGGACGACCCAGCCAACAGATCGCTATGATACGATTTTACAAAGCATAGACAGTAGACTTACTCAGCGACTCGATCCCCAACATCATGGACGCTCTTCTATCTCCCCCCCCCCCCCCCCCTCCTCCACAATGCTGTGCAAAAGTCCACCCGCACAAGCTTCCATAACGTACGAGTCCACGTACATCTCAGTTTCCACTGATGAGGCTCAACACTCGTCTATTCAGTAAAAAACATGCACGGAGTCCACCACATGAAATAAGTTCCCTCAGGATGTATACAAGCACACTTTGGTGCCCAAACATAAGACCTCGAAGCATAAGAAGTATGAATCTTGGATATTTTAATGTAAAGGGTGAAACTAGGGTTTTGGAACTTTATTACACAGATAGGAAAACGTTTTTACCAAAAGTTTTTTGAAAAATCTGAGTCCATCACACACTACAAAAAAATATCTTTTGAGATGGTGGCCTAACAGTCCTAAAAGATCATTTATCCGTCTCAAATACTTTTTGTGACGCTATTTGTGACGGCTGGGGGGGTCTTTTTGATAGGGGGTTATAAATACTTTTTGTGACGCCATAGCCGTCTCAAAAGAGTTTTTTGAAACAGGAACAAATCCGTCTCAAAAGGTCCTCATTTTATATGAACCTTTGAAGACGGCACAAGAGCTATCACAAAAGATTATTTTTGAAATGGAAATCAATCTGTCTCAAAAGATTACTATTTTAAAAAACCTTTTTGAGACGGCAACATAGCCGTCTTTAATATATTTTTGGGACAGTGTTATCCATCCCAAAACAGGTGAAGGGATCTTAAAATTTTTGCACCAATATTTTGTGGAGAATAAAATCTACCGCTAAAGTTTAATATAGAATTTAATTATATTTGAAACAACACAAACAACGAATAATCATAAAATGTAATACATAAGATGATTTTCAACCAACGGAACGAATCATTTTCATTCAACAATAAATAGAGTTCTTACAACCATCTCCAAATATTCATGAAAACAAGAATTATAACACTAAGTTCAAATATTTGACTTGACAACAAAAATAAATTAATTTATTAATACTCCAAACACGAAATGCTTTTATCAAACTAATTTCGCAACACTGAAGCGTACGACCTCCAAAACCACTAATTAACATTTGCATGTTCTACAAAAATTGTCACTTGCACAAAAAAAATATAGTTTCGATTATGTCAGAAATAATACCCCTCGTCAACAATACAATATGCAAAATGAATCAATATAGTATATTTTCATCATTAACAATATAAATATCCAACTATTATTATTTTTTTTTAAATTCGGCAAAGTCTCCTTTGTTTATTCATGAAAATCACAGGTAGTCAACCTGTTTTAAACATCAAAATTGATTCTAAGAATGATATACACCAATAGCCGAAAATTTTAACCACCACCATAATAAATTCTCACCACCATAACAAATTTTCCTCACCGCCATTGAAAATTTAACTTTAAACGAGAGAAATTTCCATTATATATATATATATATAAGTAATTATATGTATGAATTATATTGTATTACCTAGTCGGACTGAATCGTCGAGGTAGTGGAAGCATGCTGAAGGGTAAAACTTTGGAACAAACTTTGCATTTCACTTTGCATATCATTCTTCATCGTAATAAAGGTTGTTGGTTGCGATTCTCTAACTCTTCAAGCTCCTGTAGATGTCGAGTCTCTCGATCTTCGGCTTCTTTCTTTAACTGGTTAATTTCTTCCAATAATAACTGAGATGAACATGATTTTGTTTACGTTGACCTAATACCTTCTCCCTTTAGTAAAGCATACCCATGCCCTCCATATCCTACTACATCAGTAAAAATATTGTTCCGCACTTCTGGGTCATTTTGTTGCTCTTCTGGTAGCTCATTTAGTCGTCTTTCAAGCATTTTCTACCAATTGAATTAATATTATTATTAATGAACATAAAATAATTTTCAAAAACACAATTTATAACAAATATTAAATAAATCTTTCAATCATCTCTTACGAATTAATATTTATACATACCGCTCTATCAAATGATCCATATTCAACACTGAAAGGTTTATTATTTGGAGCTTGAGTGGCTTTCCACGTGCTAATATTGTCGACGGGCTCCCCATGTTCTATCCTCTGAAGAAAATAATGTATGTATATTAATACTCTTATATTAAAATCATAAATATTAATAATTATAAAAATTCCAACCTCCTTGGTTATTTTAGCATGTGGCTTTCGTCCTGTCCTTGAGTAAGCACATTCAACTTCACGGTTCTTAGTGTTTTGATCGGTAATATCCTAAATACTTGAGTAAATAAAAATAAAAATTATGATACAAGTGAAGAAGAATGTATATATAAAATTCTTAATAAAATGTGATATTTATACCTTAATCTTCTTTAGACCCCAGTATTTCACCAATTCAGTCCACTGATCTTTTTCGACTCGTTCAAGCGTATAACTCAACCGCTCTTCATCTGTTTGAAACTTTTTATAGTGATTCGCCTTCACTCGATGCTTCCATTACTTCCACGCAAGTCCCATCCTTGCAAAGTAGATTTGTTTAAAACCTTCTGGTGCATTTGTGTTATTTAAAGAACAAAAAGAATAAATTAGTTAAAACTTGACAAGCTAATGTATTACAGAACAAATAAATAAATCAAACTAATAAGTTACCTTCACTTCCTTCCAAATATTATCAAGTGCTTCCTCGTCCGCCTCGCTCCAATCCAACATTGTCAATGGAAATAAATTTCCACACCTTGCATAATAACCTAAATGTGACATCAATTTACTTTCAAGTTTACAAGCTGGCTGACAAAGTTCATTCCATTACATTGTCTTCTTTTTGTTATCATTCCATTCGAGCCAAGGCCTTGCCTCCTTTCTAACCCTTTTTTTTACTAGTAAGGGTAGCCATTGTACCTGGAAAAAAAATTGATAAATAATGTTTATACATCTTGTTCAATATGAATATAAACATAATAGTAATACAAATGGAGATATACAAGCGGTGCATTGTATAACACAGCATACCTGTGAGATCCTCGCCATCTAAATCCATCTCATTAGATGGAGGATTGACATTTCCAACTGAATTATTAATTTGCTCAATATTTGGGGGAAGTTAATCTGTAGGTGTTTGAAATAAAGCAACTTAAGCTCTTGAGTTGCGGTGTGTATTTTGTGACTATGATGTTGATTCAATATTTGGAGAAAGCTGTTGCCTCTCTCTAGTTCCATTGTCCCGTATGTTATGTTGAACGAAACTAATTTGGGGTGTCCTCTCTAAATCATTTCCCACTGGAGCTGCGAGTGGTTGCTTCTCGAGTGGGCTTTCCTCGGCTATGAGGTCGGACATAGTCAAACGACGTCGACGCCACTTCAACATCATAGATCTGTATATTTACATTTATCTTATCAAGAAGTTACATTTCAGTTATATATCACACTAGATGAAAACCCGCGCGATGCGCGAGGTAGAGCTTAGCGAATGCAAAATAAAAGAAGCAATTATGTTTAGCAATAAGTAATTGAAAAAAATTTAACCACACCCGTTACATTAATCATGGATCATACAAATTTTGTTGATTGCAAAATATTAAAATATATGTGTATCATCTCAACCTCCCACCTAAAATATATATATTATTTGTTGATTACCTATATTAAAATTTTGTTGATTGCAAAATATTAAAAGATTGAGTTCAAATCCAGTTTCGAGTTACACAGGAGTCCGAGATCTGCATGAAATATTGGTAAGTTTAGTTATATTCACGTGTACTTTTGAAATTGTTTAGTTTGAGGATTATTTTTTCATTCGATTTTCTCTGTGTTCCATAACAATTTTTTTTATCTCTGATATTTTTTCACCATGACCCCCTTTCCCGGTGTCAGTTTAGATTCTTTCATTTCAAATTTCAAGTTCAAGATAACCATAATATTTTTTTTGAAATCCCACACTAGCTCCTTAAAATGGAAAACTTCATAGGTCAGCTTCACAAGAGGTGGACCCACTACTGCAGCTGCGGCTGCTGCAGCCTCAAAGTTTGGTTCAAAGTATTCGTTTGGCTACTGCAGCTGCGGCGCTTTGGGGTGGGGCATTCTCCATCAAGTATTCGTTTGTTTTAAAGTTTTTTGCAATCTCAAATTCTGAATTGGTAAATTCAGAAGTTGAGTTCATGTTTCAGGAAATAAACTGAATATTTGTTTTGTAAATGCAGAGATTGAGTTCAAGTTCTCTGTCAATGGATGTCCTCAAATACTGGACTAATGTGACGATAAATCTTGGAACATTATTCCAAGGATCGAAATCAATTTATGGTATTATAATATTTGGAGCAATATCAATATAATAATTACATTTGAAAATTTTTCATGCTATTCCAATGTTTGCAGCAATATCAGACCATTCTCACATTTGATTTATTTATTTGTGTTTCAATAATTGTGTTCTTTTGTATTGGTAATAAATTCTAACATTATTAATCTTTATATCAAGTATTGTGTGTGATCTACGGGTAACAGTAGAAGTATAAGATGCAATGGTTTTTTCTTTTCAATTGTACGTGATGGCTGGCAGTAATATATTATAGGTCTATGTAAGAGGATTTCTAAATTTTTTGGACACAATTCACATCTAAATCAGTGATAACACTGAAATGTATAATCCACTTGATGAAAAATTAGTGATAACACTGAAATGTGATGGCTGCTACACACTATGTCAATGTTCATTCAATCGTTGATTCTGACACACTGCCACTTTAGTTTTAAATGAGGCTTCGAGGATCCATATATGTGTACTATAAACAAGCATATAGCAACCTTCTCCCCACTAATGACCAGTAATCCACCGAGATTTATCTGGATTTGTTTAAAATTAGGGATTTTCTTTAATTTTAGTTAATGCATTTTTTTCCAATTTGGGTAGTTTCGAGTTAAACCGGGATTTTTTTTTTTAATTTTGTCGGATCTAAATTGATAGTCAAAATGCATTTTTTTTTGTACATCTAAGTAATGCATTTTTTTTGCAGATCTATACCAGGTTCTCTCTTTCTCCCCGACGTCACGTTTGTGTGCAAGTTAGTGTTCAAGTAATGATTATCTGTCGATATTAGGCAGGCCTTGGAATTTAATTAAAACATATTCTTATGTTGGATGTTTTTTCACCCGGTACTGCAATTCTGACATGAAGAATAAAGAAACTCTTAAATTGTTGTTATATGGAGGTTGTAGTTGTTTTGTTTAAGCTGTGGAACTGATTGAAGGAAGTCGACGAAGATTGACGGGAGCACTTCAAATCGGTGGAGGGGATGAGAATAGTAGACACAAAAGATTTGTATTAGCATTGATGAAGAGAATAGTAGACACAAACAAGTCAGTGGAGGAAGAAGATAACTGACAAGCTGATATTGATGAAGAGAACCAATTTATGCAGCACCTGGATGCGAAAGGTGATACAATCTGACTGTGTCTATTCAAGCTCAGCAGCTTGTTGGATCGATGTTTGACTGTGTCTATTCGATAGCCACATCTGATCGGGATTGTCCATCCCTACATAATCACCACCTGATACTCCCGACAAGAATAATGAATAAGTCTTGAATACAGTTGTAGAAATCCCTACGCTACATTAATCTTTGATGTGTTTATACGATGGATAGATGACTCCATGTCCCGAACCATCTCCAAAACTAATAACAAGGCTCCTAAAAGCCTAAAACCAGGCCCCGCTCTGGATTAGACCAAGGTAATGTACCCAAAGACAACACAGCCTACCCCCAACCCAACATCATTAACTAACTTTTTTCTCCACCTAGAGGAGGATGAACAGTAAAGTCTACGCATCACCACTAAGGCTGTAATCACCGGTTCATTCTAGGCATCACAACTAGGGCTGTGAATAGATTGTGCCCTTAATGCTAATATATAATGGGTCTATAAACAATGTGCCCCCCCTTCGCATAGCCATCGGTCTAGAATACACTGCCTCAGAGTTTACAAAATCTTCTATATCCACTAGGTTATATGATAATCCTTAAAACTTAAGATGGAAATCCTTTATGAGGAGGAATTGTACGTAGATTACAATAAAATCCATAAGGTCATCTAGAATGAGCTCTATATATCATGGGTTACCAAGGAAGAAATAAATCCCCCGAGCTAAAACCCAAATGGGGATTATAGACTCTATTTCCTGATGAAACTTCCAAAGTATCCATGATTGGATCCTCAGAATAGAGTCCCATAGAATGCTTTCATGACTGCTACATCGCCTCTGCCTTTCGCGGTAGCACGATTGTGAAAGGGAGATTAGTTACCATCCCTGAACTCAATATCTACCTTCATATACCTAATTATATATCCCAACCATCTGATGCACTGCCGTCATCCGAACCTTAGGATGTAACCTGCCTATTCCCATGGGACTACTAGTGGAATGAAAAAAACCACCAGCACTTATTGCAAGCCCTCTCTAAGGCCCTCCCCTACACTGACCTTATGGAAGACCCAATTAAGAACCTAGTCATCACCCTTATGGAAAATACATCCCAGCTAAGAAACAATGCCTGCCCCAGCCTACAGTCCTCACCAAGGTTTTTAAGATCCTAAAGACCATCCCAAAGTCCCCCCAGCAGAACATGTCCCAACTCATTAGCAATATCATGGGAATTATGGTATTTAATAACTAGACCCATGTTAGATGTATCCTTACACCCTTCATTTGAAGGCCCATTGAGTTTTTTCCGTCAGAATAGAGTCCCCCCCTCCCCCCCCCATCCACTCTCCTAATATACCCCTCTATAAAATGGAATTTTTATTATGGTAGTATTTTTTTCAGTGGTAGAGAAGGCTTTAAATACTGAATTCACCGGCAGTCCTATGATAGTATTTTTTTTTAGAAACTTAAGGCCACTAGCATTATCTCAATGGAACAAGACAACATTTGGAGACTTCTTCCAGTCAATCAGAGAAGCTGAAGACCTTGTCCTCCAAAATTAGGTGACTTAAGAGTCAAACTATACTCCTGAAGCAAATATTGAATACAACTTCGCTATGGAAGACCTCAAATTTAAGTTGTCGCTAAAAGAGGATTATTAGTGGCAGAAGGCTAGAGTAAAATTCCTTAAATAAGGAGATGAAATTGTTAAGTACTTTTATGTAATGGTGAAACAAAAGAGGAACAATCTCCACATAACCAGAGTCAAAGATGAGAATGGAAGTTGAATTTTTTAGAAGTCTTCGATTTCTAAAGCCTTTACTGATCACTTCAAAGGCATACTTACCACCCCCTCCTTTATCCCCAATAACTGGACATTGCTTATACATATCCATAAGATCCTTACAGATCAAGATAATGTCGTGCTTTCTACTATCCCATCTCTGGAAGAAATTAAGCAGGCGGTAATGCAAAAGGACTCATCTAGCTTAATTGGACCTAATAGCTTAAATGCCTCCTTCGATAAACAATGTTGGTCCATTATTCACAAAGACCTATATTTAGCCATTTCAAGTTTGTTTATGGGATGTCCGATTCCCAAATGTTACTCCTAAACATTATTTACCCTCATTCCAAAAATTGAAAATCCTAGCCACTGCACTGACTACAGACCTATAAGTCTATGCAATACCTCCAACAAAATCATCTCAAAAATCCTATCCAATAGATTGGGGACTTTCCTGGAAAAAATCACCTCACCAAATCAAGTTGGTTTAATTAAAGGGAGGGTAATAATTTAGCATTTCCTTTTACCTTAGGAGATGATGTGAAACTTAGTAAAAAAAAGATGGGAGAGAATATTGTTTGCAAGCTATACATGTCTAAGGCTTATAATAGAATGTCATGGCCACTCATCACCCAAGTTCTAAGACACTTTGGATTCAGTGAATCTTTCATAAAAAATGACTTGGTAAAACTACATAAACAACCCATGAGACGAAGGTATCCCATGGCATCATTATGATAAAAACAAGTATTTTCCATGGAAAACAAATCAACGATAATCAAATAACATAAAAATATTAATAAAGGGTAATCAAATGATGGGGTAACCATAGCATCATTATGATAGTGAGACTTCCATTCATATGCCTAAAACAGGGGGGGCAAGCTCATGAGGAGGGTGAGTTTACCATTGGGGGCAAAATATTTTTGAAAGCTTCGTAATTTCTGGGCCACGAAATAACATAAAAAATAAGTAGAGAAGATGCAAGCCACATATTGGCAATATAAAGCACACATTAAGAAGTACACAAAAAAATAAATGCTCCAAGTTCAAAAACCCATAACTAGTTTTGGATAAAAGATGATAATGGTGATTAGTTTTGAATAAAATACCCATAACTATCAATACAAAACCAAACTACAAATGCTCCAGTTCAAAAACAAAAATAATAGTTTAGGACTATATCTCCCTCAAGCATTGTCCCTCTAAATTCTTCGTCTTCACCTGTATTTACATCTTCATGATCATTAGATTGAACCACACTAGTGTAAACTACTACTCCATCTCCATCCCTCACCCACTGTAAGTTTTTATCTTCATTCAAATTTTGCATGACAAACGGCTCATCTCCAGTAAGCAATAATTCCTCTTCAGCTTCTTGAACGTCGTGTACCTATCAAATTGGTCTCTTGGTGTCATGGGAACAACAACATGCCAATCTGTGTCGATAGGGTCCTGCACATAAAATACTTGTTTTGCTTGGGATGATAGTATGAAAGGTTCGTTACTCTCTCGATCATCCTTATATTTCAAATGCTTGAAATTCACTAGCGTATAGTTAAACTCGTCAACTTTTGTACCCATACGATTTTCAACCCAATCACACTTGAATAACACAAACTTCATGCCATTACGATACTGAACTTTAATAATGTCCGTTAGTTCCCCATAGTATGTAATATCACCCACAATGGGGTTTTTATCCTTCCGGCTAGAATAACTCATTTGTCCGGCTTTTATAACAACTATTCTATTTTGAGTTTTCTTTCCCTTATCAAGTCTCTTTGTTCGAAATCTAAATCCGCTAACAATATAAGTGTTGAATCTGACCGCATCCTTAAGAGGACCTAAAGACAAGCATTTGATTTTGTCGGATACTTGCACACCGTCACATGCCAATTTATTAACCTATAGTATATTAAAGTAAATGTCAATATAAAAGCATATATTTATTCATAATTCAACTATTAGTTATGATATTTTCTCTTACATAATCCTTAAACCATTTGTGGAACTCATCGTTGTGAAGACGACTAACACGATGCTTTTGTGAATCTCGAGGATACTTTGATAAAAGTTCTGCGAGATGCTTTCTACAAGTAAACAAATAGCCATATGTCAATTCCACAAAAAATATAAAAATGATTTTCCAAAACACCAAATACTTATAACAAAACTTACTCAATGAATGGCGTCACTGCCTCGGTGTTAGTAAGAACGTGTCGATGAGCTTGCATATACATTACAGAATTAAGTTCAAATTGAACTTTTTCCCAATTGCACGACCATTTATATGCCTCAATCATCATTTCTATCCGGTCGGTTAGATTTAGTTTCCACATCCACATACTGGGCACAAAAAGTCATGCATTCCTTAAGAATAATAGAGTTGGAAATCGAGGCCTCGGGATGAGCCCGATTACCAACGTAGCCTTTTAAAGTGTGGAGGTACCTTTCAATCGGATACATCCAATGGTAAAGGACACAACCAGCAATTAAGAGTTCGTTCGACAAATGTATAAGCAAGTGTTCCATCACATCAAAGAAACTCGGAGGGAATATCTTCTCAAGGCTACAAAGTGTAAGGGCCATTCGATCTTCAAACTTTTCCAAATTAGCTGCGATAACTACTTTTGAGCACAATATCACAAAGCAATTGCTTAATTTAATCAAGGCTTTGACAATATGATTGGGCAATACCCTTCGCGCTGCTATTGGAAGTAATTGTTGCATTAAAATATGATTCATGGCTCTTTAATCTCGAAATATTTCTTTCTTGCATGTTCACGCACCGTGAAATGATCGAAGAGTAGCCATCAGGAACTTTAACATTCTGCAACACTTTAAAAAAAATCTCCTTCTCTTTGTTACTCATCATATACTCTACTGGGGGAAGGTACTATAGAATTGACTCTCGTGGTTGAGGATGAAGCTCTGGTCTAATACCCAAATTTTTGAGATCTTTTCGAGCCTGTAAATTGTCTTTTGTCTTCCCTTTAGTGCCCAACAATATAAATAGGACATTATCACAGACATTTTTCTCAATATGCATAACATCAAGATTAAGGCGAATAAGATTATCCTTCCAGTATGGCAATTCAAAAAATATGCTCTTCTTTTTCCAACTAAATCTACATTTTGGAACTGCCTGTTTACTTTTTTCTAACGCCTCTCTTTCCCTCCTTTAAAAGACATCTTCCATCTTATATTCACATTCAACGTCAAGATCATTCAACTGTTGCAATACTAATAAGCCCGAAAGTTTAAGTGGGGTTGGACGTAATTCTACCCTCCCATTAAATGGTGTCTTCTGCCTACGAAGCCTATGGCGCGAGTCTAAGAATCGACGATGACCCCAATAATAGAACTTCTTACCATTATCTAATCGCATTGAGTGGTGGTCTTCGTTACAGCAAGGACAAGAAAATGTACATTTTATGCTCCATCCCGATAACATCGCATAAGAGGGGAAATCATTAATGGTCCATAACAACGATGCATGCAACTGAAAGAACTCCTTACTTGACGCATCGTAAGTGCGTACACTATCAACCCATAGCTCAATCAACTCATCAATCAATGGCTGTAAAAATACATCGATATTATCTCCGAGTCCTTCAGGTCCATCTATAAGAATAGATAGAATCAAGTTAGGTTGCTTCATGAACAACCACGGAGGTAAGTTATAAATAATGAGGATAACTGGTCGTGTACTGTGCTTAATGATCATATTACCAAATGGGTTAAATCCATCAGCAGTTAACCCAAGTCTAACATTGTGAATCTCCCTCGCAAAAGAAGGGTTTTTCTCATTAAAAGTTTTCCAAGCAGGAGAGTCAGCGGGATGTCTCATTACACCATCATCGATCCTTTTTTCAGCATGCCATTTCATTAAAGGAGCTGAATAGGATGACCAAAATAATTTCTGCAATCTCGGTTTCAAAGGGAAGTATCTCATTTTCTTCACGGCTACCTTCGGACCATGGACACCATCAATACTTGAGTCCTCATCTTTATATCGAGAAGATCCGCATATGCCACACTTTTCAAGACCCTCGGTTTCATTACGAAACAACATACAGTTATTTGGGCATGCATCCCATGTCTCGTGCTTGAATCCCAAGTCTTTTTTTAGCTTGTTGGCTTGGTATTAAAACTTGGGAATTCAAGCATGCGGAAACATCCTCCCCAAAAAATTTATTAAAGCCGTGAGAGAACAATTTGTCCAACCATGAAGTTGCTTCATTTGCAAGAGTTCAACAACAAATGACAATTCGGTAATCCAAGGCGGACAATTTTCATAGAAGTCGCATTGAGAATTTTTCATAAGAGTATAGTACTCTTGAACATCTCTATAGGATTCAAAGACATCTTCGGTGTTATATTTCTCCTCACGCATATTGTCATGCGCGTGGGAAATACATATTCCCTCTTGAACCATTGTAACCATGTTATCTCGAGCACTCAGTTCAACAGGTACAGGTATATCATCAACTAACATAACATCCCGCGGAGTATTTATATTGCTTCTTACACCACCAAAAGTTTCTCCGTGAAAAATCCAAACCTTATATGTCTTGTCGAAACCATGCATCTCAAGGTGATCTCTCACAGTTTGTCGGGCGTGGTACACTTGATTTGCACATCTCTTACAGGGGCAATAGATTTTCGTTGTCTTAATGTTTTTATTAGCATATGCATAGTTAAGAAACCCTTCAATCCCATTAATGTATTCCTTTGAACACCGATTGCGAAAATCAATCCAACTCTTATCCATGGTTCCCATCTATGAATCTAAAAAAAATGTCAGTAAATTTATATTTCATAATATAAAGATAAAGAGATTAATAATGTTTTCGCAAGATGATGAAAAGCTAAAAAGATTAATTATGGCAAACATGAATTCCTAAAAAGATTAGCACATAAAGGGAGAACAAACTATAAAATAAGAACATAATTCATCATATCAATTTAAGTATTATTATGGCGAACTAAACCGAGCTATTCAAATTTGAAATATTGAAGTATTAATGCACGCATGATAATGGAAATTATCAAACAAAAATTCACACAATCAACTAATTAACATCTACATCACTAAACATTTACACATTAAAAAACTCACAAGGCACATACCCATTTTCATCCTCGTTTGAATCCGTATGCTCATTTTCTTCTTCACGTGGCACAAACTCGTCATCATCACCAATGATTTTTTTTTACTCTTTGAACCACTTATTTTATTTTTATCTTTGTTTTGAATTGCCTAATACAATTCATGTATTCCCAATTCCTTCAATTTTGCTCTATTCTCTTCTATTCTCTTCCTCTTTTCTTTCTCGTACTCCTTAATTGTCACAAACTTTTTCTGAGAAAAGATATGTAATTACAGAAGGAATGAGACTCATACTACTTCTTTAACATGTTAATTTCATTTCTATACTTGCTATCAAAGTAGTTGTAGAACTTTAATGACTCATTTGGTTCGAGGTTTGGAAAAGGAATTTAGGATTCCTGGAATTTAGAATTCCCCTCATCTAGAATTACAATGTTTGGTTGGAAATTTGGGAGGAACTTAGAATTACTGGAATTTATAATTCCCACAAAATTGGAATTCTCATTTCCCCTCTAAAATGGGGGAATCCTATATTCCCGAGCATTCTAGTTTACTTTTGTGGTGAGACAAAAATACCACCTCACATAAACTCTCACACATACATTATCTCTCTCTTACACACACACACACACTCTCTCTCTTTCACACACACACACACACATACTCTCTCTCTCTCTCTCTCTCTCTCTCTCTCTCTCACAACACACACACATAATCTCTTTCTCTATCACACATACACGCTCTCTCTCTCTCTCACACACACATATACACACGCTTTCTCTCTCTCTCTCTCTCTCACACACACACACACTCTCTCTTTCTCTCACACTATCTCTCTCTCTCTCTCTCACACACACATATACTCTCTCACACACACATATACACATACACACACACACACACTCACCACACACTCGGGCGCACACACTCAAATCAAGTAGAAGGGTATTTTAATTATATGATATTTATTCCTAATATGGGAAAATAATTTAGATGCCGAAAAAAAAAATTCCGTTCGAACCAAACAATGGAAAGGAATTCAAGATTCCAGGAACTTAGAATTCCTGGAATCAAGAATTCCCATCCCTTTTCTAAACCTCGAACCAAACGATCCCTAAATCATTTTTATCCTTGCATTTAGCTTTGTAGTAATAAGACCCAATATCATTTAACTTCATTCTTAGAAATATAAAAAAAAGATCTACCAATCATAACTTTACATCAAAAACCTAATCAATCGCTTTACAAACCTCAAATACATAAAAAAAAAAACATTAATGGTTTGGGAGAAGAATAATTTTAGGATCTTTGAATAATTGGTTCATGCATTTAAGAATTTCTTTAAAAATTAAATAAAAAATTATTATAGAATCATTGAGCCAACATGAACCATAATGCTATATAACATCAAACAAAATAAATAGCCTATTATAGATCTTCTTATTAAGTCACATTGAAAGCTACAAAAAAAATTAAAATCAACAAATAAGCATCCACTCTTTATTTACATTTTATATAAGTATTATACATATGGTTATTTATTTACAGTTTTATGTATATGGCATCATTAATTATGTCTAAAGAATAATTTTTTATCACCCATTGTTACCATTGTGCAACAGACTATTTACAGTAGCATATTTTGAAGAAGAAAAATAATAAATAAATTAATAACAATAATTTCTATGCTGTTTTCCTCAAAAAAAAAGTAAAGATGAAAACTTACCATGAAAAGAAAATAACGGGAGAGATAACGCAGCTGGGCGAGGGAGAGAATGCAGCTATGGTGGGGGAACGCATCTGTGGGGGGGGGGGGGGGGAGCACCACTGTGGGCTGGAGAAGGAGCGGGCGGTTTGGGTTTGTCCGATTTGGTTGGAGACGATTTGGGTTTTTTGTTTTTGTTTTTTGTTTTTTGTTTTTTTTGAGGTGGGAAGTTAGGTTAAAGTGTTAGAGCGAGAGATGAAAATAATTAATGGTGGTGTTGATGCAAAAAACTGACCGAATCCTATTTTTATGATCACAGATAAATAGATTAAAGCAATCCAATCAAGCACATAAGAGACAAAGATTTTTAAAGTGGTTCGGCTATAAAAAAGAAGCCTACGTCCACTGTTATTTTATTCCCAGGGGTTTACAATAGCACCATAGGGTGTAGAGAAAGAAGGGACGTGTATCTTGTGTATGGTGTTTCTTAGTTATCTCGGATCTCCCCCTTTTGGCTAAGGGGATACATGTATTTATAGTGATGGGAGATAAAGAGATTCATTGTATGTAGACATTTATGTCTACATTCAACGAATCTAATTGTTGAATTGCTTGGTATGCTATGTGTTGTCATCTATTAATACAGTATAAATGTACATTAAGGCTCATTAAATGCGTTGCCATCTTCATTAATGCACATTAAATGCATAGTTATCCTTTGATCTTCTTGGTTGGTATGCCGACTGACTCTCCTCGAGTGCCGACTAACTCTCCTCGAGTGCCGACCAACTCTCCTCGGGTGCCGACTAATACTCCTCGGGTGCCAACTAATTTTCCTCGGGTACTGACCAACTCTCCTCGGGTGCCTACTAATACTCCTCGGGTGCCGACTAACACTCCTCGGGTGCCGACCAACTCTCCTCGGATGCCGACCATTGCCACGTAGGATGACATGTGTCCTTTTCTGATTGGTCCTTGTAGATGGAGAATTTTTGCGTTAAAAATATGGAAGCTAATAAATACATGTAAAATACTAAAAATAGTTTTAAAAAGTTAGATAAGACAAGAAAATATGTTTAAAATCTCAAAACATAAGAAAAAAATAAAGTCAAAAATTGTCAGACTGAACTGTCAAACCAAAAGATATTTATAACGATTCACCAGAAAATTTTAAAACAACTAATCTACAAATAAAAAACCCCAAATATGAAATTTTCAAATCAACAATATAAAAAAAAAGAAATATCAAATTTTTAAACTAAGAATCTAAAAAAACTAGAAATGTGAATCTCCATAAAAAACAAATCTAAAATTTGAAAGCAACAATTTCCAACAAATCTCCCCTAAAAAGACCCAAATCTGGAATAAAACTCCGAACAAAACTCTGAACCAACAACTCTCCTGCAAAAAACTCAAATATAACACAAAACTCAGAACTAAAAAAATCTTTTATATAGGTTGATTTCGTGTATATATCGTGTGTTATATGTTTGTGTGTGTGCATGTGTGTATTTGTGTGTGGGTGTGCATGTTCGTGCGTCTGTTGTGTGTGTGTGTGTGTGTGTGTGTGTGTGTGTTGGGGAGAGATCCAAAGATCAAGAGAGAGAAAGACCTGCTAAAATAGTATACTAGCACAATAAGTAAAAACTATACTGTTTTTCGTAATCAAGATAGAACTGCTCAAATAGTATGCTACAATCCTACTGATGGTGTGTCCATCCCCATTTAAGAATCTGAACCAGACTTGTATTTACAAGGATCGATGATCTGATCTTCCGTGTGTAAGTCGAACTCTACACACCAAATCATCTACTGTGTAGAATAAAAGACACATATGCATAAATATATAAAATAATATGATGCAAACATTACTTGTGAAGATTCTCACGAAATAGACATACCAAAATTCACTAGTGAACCATGACTTTTAGTATACAACCCCCCCCCCCCCCCAAACCCCCAGCTGTTTCGTACCCCCTGGTCGTCGAGTCTGTTCTTTTTTTTTCTCATATTTGCATATTTATTATTTCTAGGGTATTTTTTCATTTCCATTTTTTTAATTTTTTAAGTGCTTTTTTCATTTTCTTTTATTTTTTTCTTAATTAATAAATTTCTAATTTTTTAAATTAATTTCTAGGTGTTTGTTAAATTAATTCAGGGGTTAATATATATTTTCTATTTTTTTTATTTACTTTCTGTATTTTTTTCATTATTTTTGGATTTTTATTCACTTTCTGGATTTTTTAAATTATTTTTTAGTTTTTTGTTCATTTTTTGGGTATTTTTTTCATTAGTTTTTGGGTTTTGTTCACTTTCGAGATTTTTTTTATTATTTTCAGGATTTTATTCACTTTTTGGAATTTTTTTCATTATTTTTGGGTTTTTATTCACTTTCTGTTTTTTTTTCATTATTTTTGGGGTTTTATTCACTCTCTGGATTTATTTTCATTTTTAGGGTTTTTATTCACTTTCTGTATTTTTTTATTATTATTTTTGGGGTTTTATTCACTTCTGTATTTTTTTATTATTATTTTTGGGTTTTTATTCACTTTCTGGATTCTTTTCATTTTTTAGGGGGGAAGGGGGTATTCACTTTCTGTATTTTTTCTTTATTTTTAGTTTTTTATTCACTTTCTGGATTTTTTTTTTGGGGGGGGGGGGGGGGGAGGGGGCGTTATTCACTTTTTGAATTTTTTTTCATTATTTTGGGGGGTTTTATTCACTTTCTGGATTTTTCTCATTATTTTTGGGTTTTTATTTAGATTTCGAATTTGTTTCATTATTTTTGGGGTTTTATTCACTTTCTGTATTTTTTTATTATTATTTTTGAGTTTTTATTCACTTTTTGGATTTTTTTTTCATTTTTTTTGGGGGGGGGGGGGGGGGAAGAGGGTGTTATTCACTTTCTGAATTTGTTTTCATTTTTTGGGGTTTTTATTTACTTTTTGTATTTTTTTCATTATTTTTTGAATTTGATTCACTTTCTGGATTTTTTTTCTTTTTTTTGGAGAGGGGGGGGGGGGTGTTATTCACTTTCTGGATTTTTTTCATTATTTTTGGATTTTTATTCATTTTCTAGATTTTTTTTTCATTATTTTGGGGGTTTTATTCACTTTTTGGATTTTTTATCAATTTTTGGGGGGTTTTATTCACTTTCTGGGTTTTTTATCAGGTTTTTTGGTGTGGCAATTCTTTTCCCTGGAAAATGAATAACAAGGTGGGAGGAGGTTTTTTAATTCCAACTTTTTGTGGAAAAAATGGTTACGTGGCTTGTTTTAAGGAAATCAATTTCATGGAAAATTTTGTTTATCAAACATGTAAATAATGGAAAATGACTCCATATATTGTATTTTCCATGAAAACTTAGTGTTATCAAACACACCCTAATAGTTTTTATATTCCAAGTTTTTTGTTTTTTTTTCTATCCATTTGGACCTGTTTTCTCCGAGACTTAGGTGAGGCGAGGTTTAGTGTCCGAGACTTGGGTGAGGTCAGGTTTAGGGTATCTAGGGGTGTTTAAGGCATTTTATTACCTAGGGGGGAGAATGAGTCATACCCCGATTGCAGATTAGGTTGTCCACAGAGGCAATCGACTAAGAGTTTATGTGCGCGGACACTCTTCATCAAAATTAAAAGTTCTAAAGTGGGTTTGACCATCTTTTGGGATATGTGGGGGTTTAAGAGATAGTGGGGGGAAACCATAGGGTTTGCAATTGGGATTTTGTAAATATGAGGTCTTTAATCATACAACAAAAGGTTCTTTATGCCGGTCTAGGTATTTGACCGTACTGAAGTTGGATAGGATTGGGTTCACCGAACGATAGAAGGATCCATTCTTCAAAATGTTTTCAATGAAGGCTCAAGCTTTCATTTCGAGTTCTATATTGGTGTTCAGTGACTATTGCTCCTTAACGAATACTGTTACTCTGTTTGAATATTTATTGTGCCGTTATTTTTGTGGTTTTATCCATTATGGATAAAGAAAGTGGCTCACATTTTGGGATGCTCGATTTTCCATCATTGTTGTCGTTATCGGGCAGCCTCCCGGTGGGGATGAGGCATCTTCTTCGGTGTCGATCGTATTGATAGTGGTGCATGATAATACTTCACTCTTATTGGGTTTCGTCACTCGATATTTCTTGGCATCTCAGGCTATTCATTTCACGCTCCCGGTGCTACCGTATGCCTTTATAGTGGTTGTTCATAGGGAGGACCAAGTGATACATATTCATCAATGTGGGTCGTGTTTTGGCAATATTCCCTTTATTCATACATATTCTTTTTAAGTTTTGACTGAGTTTTATGTTTTTTATAAACTTTCAGAAGGTACTAGTTAATGCCTCCCAACTATAGGAGATGCTGATGTGTTGGTCATCGGCCCATTTAGCTTTACACCAATTAACTGCGGAGATTGTAAGGGATGCTGACATATATTATCTTCGGCTATCAACATGCTTGGTCTTAGGTTCAGGTGCTTAGTCTTACCCGGGCAGAGTGTTTGTATTGAGTGTGAGGGACAGGACGCTAAGTTTAGGAGTTATGGATGAGATCCATACAGGTGGTCATTCCAGAAAGAGGCCTCGTACCGGATAATATGGTGATGATGATGTTTTTAGTGGGTCTTTTAGGTGAGATTTGATGTAACCTCCTAAAAGACATTTTTGTAGTTTTCTGATTGACACTATATATATATATATATATATATATATATATGTGTGTGTGTGTGTGTGTGTGTGTGTGTGTGTGTGTGGTATGTTCCTTTATGAGGAACACAATGAATCCTTGATGCATTTGTGCTTTGTATGGGGATTCTCATTTCATTCATCGATGTATAAAAAAAGGATATTCCCCCTTTAAGGGTCTATTTTAGTGTACGTTGTGATTATTTTTCCCTTATTTTATGCATGAATAATGTAGATTCTGACAGAATTGGGTCGAAGCCCTCTTACTTTAAAATTGGTTGTAATAATAATAATAATAATAATAATAATAATAATAATAATAATAATAATAATAATAATAATAATAATAATAATAATAATAATAATAATAATAATAATAATAATAATAATAATAATAATAATAATAATAATAATAATATGGGGAAAGGATGCGGAAACAAAGGTACCTCGTCTTTTTTATATTTTTCTTTTGGAGAGAGAGAACTTTGAGTGGCCGGGTGGTGAGCTGCTTCATTTGAAAGAATGCGGGAGTGGGAGGGGAAAACCCATTTTTCTTCTATATGTGATATGGTAGGAGCCTTCTGCTATAGATTTGAAGTCGGAGTGTTGTCCTTTTGTCCAAAACGGGGTGCCACTTTGCGGAGAACCCTTAATGAGTCTTTTTGTTGATGATCTTTGTCTCGGGATGCGGAGTTTTTAAGAGAGATATGATTGGGGTTTATTTCTCTGGGAAGGGGGTGTAGGGGTAGTTTATTCTACCTTTTGTAGTTTTATTTTGTTTTTTATAGTATTAGACTTCGTGTTTTGTTTAAATAAGGATGACTCTGTGGAGCCTTAAAATGCCTTAGAGAATTGTTTTATTACTTGACACTTATGCTTTTTGATCATGTTGATTCTTTGGAAGTAAGGGAACAATTGCCATAGACAGGATTTTCCCATAACATGGGTTTTATATGTTTATTTAGACCACGCCCAAAGTGATATTTCAGGTTGCCTACGCATCTCCGATTCAAAAGTAACGGTGCACCCATAATTTTGAATGTGTGCAATAACAATATAAAAGAGAGTCGAGTCTACGTATTTCTCTCTAAAAATGGATAAAAGTTGGGGGCCTAAAGTGTTTTAGCTGACTTCATGCAAAAGGTTGGTGGATCAAGTGGGCTTTTTAATGTAGGGTTACGAATGTGTTTGGGCTTTCATAGTATTCCTTTCCTTAATGACCAATGATTCGACCCCTTTCCTTTTTACCCTATGCAGGTTTAAGAAAATAATTTCTTTAATCGGTCAAGATTGAAGGGTTAGGAAAACGTGAATCCGTTGAGATTAGCTAAGGTAGATGCCCCACCTGGGTTAATATTGATGACTATATAGGGTCCTCCTTAATTAGCCTCCGAGACTCCGGGCAGGTTTGAGATTCTCTTTCAGGATTAGTTCGACATCTTGGATGTTTCGCTTCTTGAGTCATTTATTGAATGCTCGTGCAATACACTATTGATAAACCTGGATGTGTTAACTGACTTTTAGCCCCCTCTCATCAAGGAGGGCTAGTTCTTCGTAGCACGCTTGGACCCTGTTATTTTCGATTACTTGACTTCTGAGCATAACTCTTAGCGAGCGCACCTAGAGTTCAATGCGTAGGACTACCTCCATGCCATAAACTAGTGAGTAGGGATGGGCCCAATAGAGTTTTGCTTTTTAGTACGGTAGCCCCAAAGGGCGTATGAGAGTTTGTCTAACCCATCGTTGTAGGTTTCAATCATCTTGATGATAATGTAATAGACATATTTGTTAGTGTGTTTGATTGCTCCACTAGTTTGAGGTCTATGGGGGATTACTTATTCCTAGTGATCTTGTACTCGTGTAATAATTTGAAGACCTCTTTTTCAAAGTGATATCCATTTTATAATACCAACTCGTGAGGTACACCAAAGCGGCATATGATGTTTTACCGTATGAATATTGCCTCTTTCTTTGCAATTGGAATTGTATAAGATTCGACCTCGACCTATTTGGCGAAGTAGTCAATGGAAAGTAAGATGAAATCATGCCTCATGGAGGACTTGGGAGTGACCTTCCCTATGATGTTGATCCCCCGGTGTCAGTTTGTAAGAAAACGGCTTACACATATTACAATGAAATAGGGTGACATAAGAAATACCCGCAGGTGTCAGTTTCAATGTCTCGATTGGAACTTTCTCGTTTCAGGAGGGCAGCAATGAAGAAGAGAAACGGCTTCTCGACAAGATATGAACTTTATAAGGACTCCCTCCACAATAGCACGCAACTGTCGGTTGTAGAGTTTTCGCCACAAAGAATAAACCAAAGAAAAATATATTCGTGGATTTCACAAAACAATTCACATAAAAGTAATTGGGATTTTGTGAATTAAAAACAAAACATTTGAACCCTTAAAATTGTTGGAGAAAAACTTTCTGCCAAAATGTATTGAATTAAATCTGGGCAGATACACAAAAGTTTCAAAAGAATAAGACTCTTAAAAGTTGAAACTATTCTCCACATTTTTCAAGGCTGCCAGGACCCCTTTTATACATAATTTGAGTCGGTCAAAGGATAAGCATTACAGCAGCGTGTCATCCAAAAAGCAGGGTCGTTCGAACGAGAACCCCATCTCACTTAAATGAGATTGCGTGTCATTTGAACGATTATGCGCGACATCCCAATGTCGTTCGAACGAGATGCTGATTTCGCGCGAACGAGATTGGCGTCGAAACCGAGGTGCGTTAACTGTCAATGAAATTTTCTCAATACTATTCTTTTTCTAAAACAATTAACACCTTTTTAAAAACAAACATTTATAAAAAAAATTATAACAAAGCTTTTTAAAATTCCTTTTAAGAATATTATAAAAACATTTTTATATAAAAGTTTTTTTAAAACACCTTTTAAAAACATCCCAACACTCTTAATATGAAATGTGTATGAAACTTTAAAACAATATCTTACCAAAGTTCATATTGTTGGGCTTGAATGTTGAAGGCAACTGGTAATTCGGATCCGTCTTTTATAGATGCAATCTCTACAATTCTTCGACGACTTGTAGCAATATACGACATAATTAATTGTTACGGACTTTTTAAAAATATGTCCTTACAAATCTCCCCCTATGTCTATGTCGGTACATACATAAAAACATTCGAATTATCAAAAACCAAAATGCCTATACAAATCTACCCTCTCATGAATCCCAAAACTGAAAAGGTAAAATTTGTAAGTTCTCAATTTTTTCTTCAACATCAAAACTCTAAAAGCTTTTCTCACCAGGGTGTGCAATATCATGATCTTCAATCTTCGTACCAACACAAATGAGATAAAGCAAAAACCTTAGTGACGCATCGAGTTTGAAATGATATAGGAATAAAGCATTAATAATCAAATCTCCCCTAAAATGCAAAAACTTTCCCCATAACATGATAATTCTTTCTCCCCCTTTTTATGATGTCCCCAAATAGACAGACGAGAAGAAAAAATCAAAATATGGAGTGTCACGACAAAATGCATAGCAAACAAATATCAAGCTACGCGCATGCAAAGGTATGTCCCAAAAACATCCACAAACTATTTTTGATTTTTCAAATTTTTCATACAAAAATAGGATACAAAAAAATCAAACCATGGATTTGAACTCAGACAACCAAGTCATGGAAATGGAATGTATGGGTGTGAACACATTCGATAGGTAAATAAACTCATTCAATCATATGTACATAATTCATACGTGTATCCCTAACGAATGAACATCAAAAGTATCGTTAGGTGTAAAATTTGTTGAATTTAAATGACATCGTCTTATACAAATCAAAAAATCAAAATCAAATGATTTCCACACCAATAATGTCCAAAACTATTTAGCGCATTTTCAAGACTTTTAAGGACGTGCAAACCCGTTTTAATTCTCCATCCAAACTCCCTCATATATATTTTCTTCTAGAGGTCAATAAACTAAATTCTCAAACTTTGGAGAATTGGTGCAAAAATCTAAATGGCCCATAATTGGCATGAATTTCTCTTTATTGCCTTTAAATTTTTTCGAGCTCTTTTAAACCTCTTTGGACCCCGGATAATAAAATTCCTCTATTTTTTAGGTCCAATTTAACGGTGGCTTAGTATTCGCAAAGGCAAAATGAACCTTTCGCAGCCCTTCCCCATTTTCAAATAGAGCACACAAACTCACAAAACGATTCTTATATGCACAATTTCCTTATCAAAATTTATCGTGCTTGGTTCATTTTAAAGGATAGGGTTGAAGTGAAAACACCCAACCAACGTGTGATAAGACAAGCACAATAATCCAACAAATTCGCTCATATGTGCATTAAAGGAAATCATGAGTCAAACATGTAGGAAGTAACACTAAATTACATCTCAATGATTCCAAACATTGTAAAGCACATGGATGAATTGACCTATTATCTCAAAAAACTATCAAATAGTCACATGAAGAATGGAATGATGTTGTGACTTGGTCATCCTAAGTGTCCATCCATAAATGGTTCAAGCAAAATACAAAAATATTTTTAGATTTTTCAAAAATTTTGACAAAATAAAATCTTTTTGTATTTTTTAAAGATAAAAATCTATACAAAAAGTACATGTCACAACGCTAGCAAAAGTATATCAAAAAAGCATAACTAGCGTGTGACAAGCATGCAAACACAATCATCTATATGATATGGCAAGAGAAGAATCATGTGCAAGTAAATGAGAATCAACTATTCTAAAATCTAGTGTATCCAAAAGTGATTTTCTAACCTAAACGGATGTAACATGTCGACACGAGGTTTTGGGAGCCAACAAAATACTAGACTTCGAATTCCTAGGACCTCTTCCAAGATCAAAACAAAATCTCTTAAGGTGACATTTCCTACCACAATATGAACATGTGTAAACGGGTGGAACGATACCTAAAGTGTGATCTTTTCTAACATCATTGGAATTAGTTGACCCTCTAAAATAAATAATGGTTTTGGCTTTAGCATTATAAGCATGAGAACACGATGAGCCATTACCATCACTATCAAACCTACTTGAGTCTGTCAAATCATTTTTTAACTTTAAAATTTTTTACTCGAACAAAGAATTAGACTCTTCCAAAGACAGGGATTTCTTTTTCAAATTTTCAGTTAAACTTAACAGTTTATCACGCTCCCCCTAAATTAAAACAAACTTATCCCTAAGAGTCTTTTCACGTGCCGTAAAATCATCGATTAATTTTTTATCCTCGACGGCACTAATGGGAACCCTAGAATTTTTGAAATCCTATAAATCCTTCTCTAAAACAAGGACTCTCTCATCACTATTCATTTTGGCAATTTTCAAAGAATCAAAATCAATACACAAATTATAAAAATGCTCACGACAAATATCACTTTGAGTTTGAAACGCTTGCAAATATTCAATCTTACTTTTAAAGAGAGAATTTTCTTCTTCCAAAACTTTAATTCTTTTGCAAAGTTTTAAATTCAAACTATTTAATTTTTCAGCACGGTCGTGAACTTTTTCAAAAATAGGCTCCTCATTAAATGGGCGTTCCATTGAAAAATTGATATTTTTCACAAAATTTATTTTTCAAAAAATTAATATCACACAAATTTTGCGAAAAATAGGAATACGCAATAAATTAGCGCAACCTACTCAGATACCAATTTGACGACGTGACAAGTCAAATTGTATCAGGGAAAAAACTTTAAAATCAGTATTACTCGATAAATTAGAGTAACCCGCTCTGATACCAATTTAAAGAATCACTACAGCGGAAATATTGCGACTTCTCAAATAAAATCCAATTTGAATTAATCCCAAATTTTAGTTAAACCCTAAAACATGCATCTAGATGATTTATCCAATAAAATAAAATAAAACATGCAGGATAAAACAAACACATTCAGGAAAAATTCTCCAAAGGGGAAAAAGCTTTTATTTCACTATAATATGTAAGAAAACGGCTTACACGGATTACAATGAAATAGGGTGACATACGAAATACCCGCAGGTGTCAGTTTCGATATTTCAGCTGGAACTTTCTCTTTTCAGGAGGGCAGCAATGAAGAAGAGAAATGGTTTCTCCACAAGATGTGAACTTCATAAGGATTCCCTCCACAATAGCATGCAGTTGTCGGTTGTAGAGTTTTTCCCGCAAAGAATAAACCAAAGCAAAATATGTTCTTGGATTTCACAAAACAATTCACATAAAAGTAATTGGGATCTTGTGAATTAAAAACAAAACAATTGAACCCTTAAAATTGTTGGAGAAAAACTTTCTGCCAAAAGGTGTTGAATTAAATCTCGACAGATACACAAAAGTTTCAAAAAGAATAAGACTCTTAAAAGTTGAAACTGTTCTCCACATTTTTCAAGGATGCCAGGACCCCTTTTATACATAATTTGAGTCGGTCAAAGGATAAGCATTACAGCAGCGTGTCAGCCAAAAAGCAGGGTCGTTCGAACGAGAACCCCATCTCACTTGAACGATATTGCGTGTCGTTGGAACTACTACGCGCGACATCCCAATGTCGTTCGAACGAGATGCTGATCTCGCACGAATGAGATTGGCGTCAAAACCGAGGTGCGTTAACTGCCAATGAAATTTTCTCAATACTATTCTTTTTTTAAAAAAATTAACACCTTTTTAAAAACAAACATTTATAAAAACAATTTTTATAACAAAGCTTTTTAAAATTCCTTTTAAGAATATTATAAAAATATTTTTATATAAAAGTTTTCTTAAAACACCTTTTAAAAATACCCCAACACTCTTAATATGAAATGTACATGAAACTTTAAAACAATATCTTACCAAAGTTCATATTGTTGGGCTTAAATGTTGAAGGCAACTAGTAATTCGGATCCGTCTTTTGTAGATGCAATCTTCACAATTCTTCGACAACTTGTTGCGGTATACGACATAATTAATTGTGACGGACTTATTAAAAATATGTCCTTACATCAGTGCAATCCTTTTGCATGGTGGTCTAGTAGTATGACTTCCGGATTATTTTTCTGGAGAGGCACACTCATGTGCGGTCCACATTCACCGCTATCAATTTTTCCCATAATTTCAAGAGTTTTATCCCCTGTGACACACCGTAAACTTATACCATTATGTTTAGAGTTGGTCCCCACAGATGATATATTGGGTTGCTAATGGTCATAAGGTAAGTCAGTCGTTGGAGGAGGCATCTGATGGGTCGTGATTTTTGTTAAGCAAGTTTCATATTTCGTAGAACCAAACTGCAGGTCCTATGGTCATTTTTTTATGGTATCAACCTTAAAGCAATATGAAGGGATATTTCGGCTAGTTAGGATGAATGTAATCTCTGTGGTGCCCTCTGGCATGTCGATCATGGAGGCTAGGGTCGAAAGTGTGTCTGCGAAGTTGTTTTAGCTCTCGAGAGGAAGTCGAATTTGAGATGCTCAAATCATGAACTACCTCCTCTAAGTAGGTGTGGTATGGTTGAAGTTTGTCATCCCGAATCTTTAATTTACCCAGTATTTGGCTGATGACTAGGATGAAATCCCTATAGGCATTCAGGTCGGTGATTATTATTTTCAAGGCAATTTTGAGACCCATGATGAAGGCCTAGTACTCGGCCATGTTGTTGGTGCATTCATATGCGATCTTAATAGTGGTGAGGAGTGACCTTGAGTCCGGGGATATAAGTATCATTCCTATGTTGAATATCCTTTTGATGGATGCCCCATCAAATTTGAGTTTCCAAGTTTCTCTATCGTTTAGGGCATATAAATTGTCATCGGTAATTCTGCCTCATTTTGGTCTTCCTCGTGTGATAGGGGTTGTCATGCGATGAGGTGGGAGATTGATCTCCCTTTAGTGGTTTTCTATGTGACATATGTTATTTCAAATTCAGATAGCATTAGCATCCACTTAGCCATCCGATTAGAGTGAGAGTTCTAAAAAGGTATTTTGTAGGATCCATCCTGGAGATGATCCGTATACTGAAGGACATCATTTAGTGGCATAGTGTACGAGTGATCCGTAGAGGGATACACAATCCTTCTCCAAGGCAGTGTAGGTAACTAAAAGCGCAATTTTGAAAGTTTGTCTCATGTATGTAGGCAACTAAAAGCGGAATTCGAGACAAACGAATGAAGATAAAGTTTGGAAAGAAGAAGAAGAAGTCTTTTAAAACAAAGAGACTTATGACATTTCGTTCTAGGGTTGGAAAGGGCATTAGTATTTTTTTCATAGGAGATTTTTCATTTTAATTTGGTGTTCGGTCATGTTTGTTTGTTTTGTACCGAAATAGCCAAAGGGGGACATTTGTAAGAACAATTTTTCTAGGATTGTTCATAGCATTACTTTAGGCTACTTTGGCTTATCTCATTACAAATTATCACTCACCGTCAAGACGAACCGAACTCAAGCATCTCCAAGTTTGAAGAATTTTCGGTATCCCAATCAAGTATAAAATGATTTAAAGTTTGAATTAATTTACTGAATTCTATTTTGGGTTGTTTGCTATTTATAAAAAATGAACAGGGCTTTTTATTTCAAAAAGGAAAAATGTTTTTTGTTTTTAAAACTGATTGGAACTTAATTTTTTCGAAAATATGTTTTCTGAGATACCTATAGGAGGAGTTTTAAAATCTTTATTTTTATGTTTGACTCGTTCGAACGACATCCTCATGTCGTTCTAACGACATATCAATGTCGTTAGATTCGTGCTTTCAAATGACCATCAAACGAGGCCTACTGGTTTGTGTTTTATTTAGTTCGTTAGAAGCGAGATAGCGTCTCGTTCGAACGACATCCCTATGTCGTTTGAACGACCTTCTCAACTCGTTCGAACGACCTACCAACTTAAAGTTTTTATAAATATCTGTTTCGGGATTCAGGTATTTAAAACTTTTAATAGAACATTTTTTGCATATCTTTTGCAAAAGTTCTTCACTTTTTATGTTGAAAAACACTTGTTTTAATTCACAACAAAACATCCTTGAATATTGTTCTTGTGAATTAGTTTAGAACCCTAGAAAGTTTGTGTCTTTGCATACACCTTGGTGGAGAGGATCTCCATTGCTGACTTGTAATACCTGCGGGAATTCACTGCTAAAGACGAAGGCTGAGGCTGGCGGATGATGAGGATCATAGCTGTTCATTAGAGATTTTCAAAGATTAGCGTCTTATGCTTATGGCGATTATCAAGTAGTCTGTAAGTCTACTTTCTTGTAAATTTCTAAGTGAATAAAGGTTTTTTCCATTGGGGTTTTTCCTTGAAACTTGGCCTTACCGTATTTGGTTATTTGATTTATCTGTTTTATCACCATAGTTGAATGATTAGGATAAAAAGATAAAATCTGTTTAAAATTGGCTTTCGTGTATAAAATTGGTATTGCAATTTTTGTTTAGAATCACCCTTGTGATTATTTGCAAATTGGTATCGGAGCTTTTAGCTAGGGGTTTATACGCTTCTCCAGTAAAAATAGAAACTCAGGTCAATAAACCTAAATTTAAGAGCTACTAATGTTCATTATTTATTGATCTTTATCTTGTATACACATTGAGAGGAATGTGAGCCTTACGAGAGTTATAACTTGTATTGATTTAATCTAAGAAAGGAATACATCATCATGATATGGCTAATTTTGTGAACCATGCTTGTGCTTTGTTGTTGTGTGGCTTTCCTTTCCCTTTCTCATTATTTTGAATTTAGATTTAATCTCTCTTGTTATCTCTTGGATTGTTCTTCATCTTAGATCTTAGGTGCGTATGAATCACTCCATTGAATGAATATCTGCACAACAACAAAATAAAAACTAATGAACTGGTAGTTATTTGAGAATAATTTAAGTAATAACATAAGGTGGTCACACAATTCTCTTTTTAGAGGGTCAAATTTAGATTCATTTTTAGTAATGCAATTGCATTTTATTTTTATTTATATACTGTGACATGTATAATAAATACAATTAATATAAGAACATGTGCAATCCAAAAAAATCATTTTAAAGCTAAAGTATGTAATTTTACTAGATTTTTTCTTAGAAGCCAAGTTTTGCAAGGTTTGTCAGCACTTTAGTCCCTCGAAGTTTGCTCCCTTTAGCACTTCAAACCCCGAAGTATACAAACTGACCATAAAATCCCAAAGTTTGTTAGTTAAGTCATTTTAATCCAAAATTTAATTAACCGTTAAGTTTTTTTGGAGGGAACCAATTTTTCGTTTAATTTATTAGTTAAATTCTTTAAAAAAAACATAACTTTTTATATATAGAATTAAAAAAAAAACATAAAAAATTTATCATCGGACTTGTGTCATCGTGTAGATGTTTTTAAATATAAATTAGTTAAATTTGATAGATGATTGACATAGTTTGTATTTTTGGTCTTTGTGTTAGATAAAGATCACAAAAGACTTATATTATTTGTCGAATTTTGATTCATTTCTATATACTAACATGTATAATAAATATATAGATATATTTGAAAGCAAAACAAAATTTTAATAAATTTATCTAAAGATTCATAAACTGCCATATTAATTTTAGCGTGTTTTGGTTACGCTACTTCCTTGCAAATTTTAAGACTTGAATCATTTATGAAAAATATTTATTATTATCTTAATAGTTCAAAAACTTTTAAATCTTTATTTTCTATATTTTATAATATATGTAAATATTCAACAGAAATACATATAATTACTATTAAAATGATTATTTTGGTTAAATATTTATATCTATTACAAAATATAGTAAATAAATAATTACAAATATTTCTTCAACTATTTAGATAGTAGTAAACACCTTTCATATAGAGTCGGAGGCTTGAATTTTGCAAGAATACGGCGTAACCAATACACACTAGAATTAATATTTTAATGTACGAATCCTTATTTAAAATTATAAATAAAATTATATTTATCTTTCAAAAATATCTATTTATTTATTATGACATGTTAGTATATAATTATTATTGATACCAAATTTAATCTGCTGACGTGGACCAATCATATGAAGACACATGGCAATTACAAACTCTTCCGAGGAACTCCCACGCTCCGAGGAACAAAACTACAGCGAGGAAGACTAGCTCCCCGAGGAACACTGCTTACCCGAGGAACTCATAGTTCCCCGAGGAACATTGCTTACTCGAGGAACTCATACACTCCAAGGAACAAACCTCTCCGAGGAACTCTTGAATACCAAGAAGCTTAGGCGGTCCGAGCAACTCAGGCGGTCCAAGCTGCATCTCGAACAAAGCATTAATAGCTGGATAACCAACAGTTCAACTGATTCATTAAATGCTATCATTTGGACGCGCACGCAATGAAAGAGTTGGCGCTTGCGTTCAATTAAGAAATAATATAATAAATACCATTTTTAACCCAAATTAACCCTAAGCATGCAACTAGGTGTGATTGAAACAATATGAAATCATGCAAGAATTATTTAACACACAAAGTTAAGGAAAAATCCCCAACAGGGGCAAAACCATTTGTATATCACTATAATTTTTAAAAGACGATTTACAATCGGATTACAATGAAATACAGGTTGACTAAGAATTACCCTCGGGTATCGGATTCTGTAGTTGCGGCTGGAAGAAACCCTTTCCAGTAGGGCTGCAATGAAGAGGAAGAAGCGGTCCACTTCACAAAGGGTTGAACAACATCAATGGTGTTATAGGGTTACCAAAAGTGACTCACAAATGTATGGAATTTGTGTGAATCAATGGTATGAATCAATGGACTCAAATACCATGAAGACTTAAGAGTTATGGAACTCAGAAAATCGTGTGTAAGTCTCTATTAAAAACAACCTCTGATCGTGGATTAAATAAGGAACTCTTTGCCCTAGAAAATCTGGCCACGATCTGGCAGAGTTTATCCTCGTCGGATCGGTCCGGTCCTTTAGGCGGATCGGTCCGGTGAACTCGGATCGGTTCTTTTTCTGAAGACGGATCCATCCGGTTGGCATCGGATCGGTTCGGCATTTTGGTGTCATCGGTTCGTTATGGATCCGGGGTGTACTGGTCTCAACACAACAGGCGGATCGGTCCGGTCCCTTTTGGCGGATCGGTCCGGATGAACCGGATCGATTCTTTTATCTGGGCCGGATCGGTCCGGTCAGGTCTGATTCCTAAATTCATTCTTCTTTTGATCTTTGGATTTCGGATTTCATTGATGACGATGTGATCTTTTCAACCATCAATGTTGTAACGGCGTATGACATAACATATACATAAAGATGGACAAATTGTCCTTACAAATCTCCCCCTATGTCTATGCCGGAACAAACATAAAAAATTCGAATTATCAAGTATGAACAATGCCTATACAAATCTATCCTTCCATGAACCCAAAACTGAAAGAGGTACATATGAATAAGGCTGCACCGTTTGTTCTTCAATTCTTCAGGAATCTTCACGCTTCTCTCATCAGGGTGTGCAACATGGGATTTATCAAGAGATGTACCTACACACATGAGACAAAGCAAATACCAAGTGACGTATCGAGTTTGAAATGAGATAAACATAAGCACAATTTAAGATGATATTCTCAGAATTACAAAACTCCCCCATAGTCAGATAATTCATTCTCCCCCTTTTTATGATGTCCCCAAATAGACAAATGAGAGAGATAAATCAAGCAATCAAGTACCGGGGTGACACAAGGCATAAAATCACACCATGAATGAACATAAAACAACCAAGTCGGTGATAGCGTAAAAGAATGGGTGTGATCAAAATTCGATAGGAAAATCAAAACATACAAACATGACATATGTGCACGATGAATATTGGATATTCCTAACGAATGAACTCAAATGCTTCCTTTGGTGTAAAAGATTGGAAATATAAGACATTGACTATATCAAATCTACAAATCGAAGCTCATAGTGATTTCTACACCAATAACGTCCAAAATGTTTTTCATGCTTTTTCAGGACTTTCAAGGAAGTGCAAACCCGTTTTTCAATCTCCAACCAAACTCCCTCAAATATTATTTTGAATAGAGGCATTCTAAATTCTCAAACTTTGGAGAATTGATGGTGAAACCTAAGTGGCCCATATTTGGCATGTATTGCTTTTTATTGCCTTATCAATTTTTTTCGGGCTCTTTTAACCTCTTAGGACCTCGGATATTACAATACCTCCATTTTTTAGGTCCTTTTTAACGGTGGCTTTTGCGCAAAGGATAAGAATCAACTTTCGCAGCCCCTCCCCGTTAAGAAAATATACACACAGTCTCACCAAAACGGTTTTTACATGCAATCCAATCTTGTCAAGTTATATCGAATTTTATACATTGTATAGACAAGATTGAGATGGAAACACTCAAGCCAACATGAGATTGACAAGCGCAACAATCAAATATAGCCGTGCATGTGTGCAATAAAGGATATAGGAGTCAAGCAGGTAGGAAATATCACTAATTACATCTCAAGGACTCCAATCAATGTTAAGCACATGGATGAAATGATGTAGCCTCTCAAATCTCTATCAAGCAGTCACATGGATAAATGGAATGAAGTTGTGACTTGGCTATCTTAAATGCTCATCCATAAAAGGCAAATCTCTTTTTGAATTTTTCAAAATTTTATCAAAATAAAATCTTTTTGTGTTTTTCTAAAAAAAATTCTAAAAAGAAAATCTTTTTGTATTTTTCAAAGAATAATGAAAAGCAAAAATAAGTAAAACACACTAATAGTACAATCTAGCAATAGGCATCAGAGGATATGAAAATGACAATGCAACCTATGCTAGACATGGACCAACCCCTCAGTCAACTGTACAAATCCCCAAAGACTTCCTAAGACTCTCAAATCTAAGGGCATCTAAAGGTTTCGTGAAAATATCGGCTAACTGACGGTCCGTGGGAACAAAACTCAGGGTTACGACCTTCTCCTCAACTAACTGACGTATAAAGTGCTCGCGTAACCTGATGTGCTTTGTGCACGAATGTTGGACAGGATTGCGGGATATGTGTATCGCGCTCGTGTTATCACAGGAAATGAACATGGTGTCCTGTGAAATCCCATAATCCTCTAACATTTGCTTCATCCACATGAGTTGCGTGAAACAACTCCCTGCGGCGATGTACTCAGCCTCCGTAGTGGACAAAGAGATGGAGTTTTGCTTCTTGCTCAACCAAGAGATAAGAGCAGAACCAAAGTAGAAACACCCACCCGAAGTGCTCTTACATCCATCTACGTCCCCGGCCCAATCGGCATCCGAATAGGCGGACAAGCGGTCATCGGTATCAAAGGAATACCAAATACCGTATGAGAGAGTCCCACTCACGTATTTGATAATACGTTTTAGAGCGAGTAAGTGTGACTCTTTAGGAGACGCCTGATAACGCGCACAGACTCCAACACTAAAGGCCATGTCGGGACGACTAGCAGTCAAGTAGAGAAGACTGCCTATCATACTCCGATACAAGGTTTGCTCTACGTCCTTGCCTGAAGTGTCCTTACTAAGCTTGGTAGTAGTACTCATAGGTGTACGTGCATGCTTAGCGGAGTCTAAACCAAATTTCTTCACTAGGTCTCTAGCATACTTGGATTGGGAGATGAACATCCCATCCTCTAGCTGACGAACCTGGAGACCAAGGAAGAAAGTAAGCTCACCTACCATGCTCATCTCAAACTCACTTTTCATCTCCTCCTCAAAGTGGTGAGCATGCTGGGAGCATGTGGATCCAAAGACTATGTCGTCCACATAGACTTGGGCAACCAAGATAGCACCGTCATCTCTCCTGACGAACAACGTCATATCAACTCCCCCTTTCTTGAAGCCACAGGCTAAGAGATAGGAAGTAAGCCTCTCGTACCAAGCGCGGGGTGCTTGCTTCAAACCATACAAGGCTTTCCTCAGATAGTAGACGTGATCAGGGTGCTTAGGGTCTTCAAACCCTTTTGGTTGTTCCACATAAACTTCTTCCTATAGAATGCCATTCAGAAAGGCACTCTTGACATCCATCTGATATACCTTCAAGTGCAGATGACATGCGATGGCGAGCAGAAGACGGACGGACTCAAGCCTCGCAACAGGAGCAAATGTCTCCCCAAAGTTTACACCCTCTATCTGTGTGTAGCCTTGAGCGACCAACCTAGCCTCATTTCTGATTATGGTACCATTTTCATCCATTTTATTCTTGAAAATCCACCGGGTACCAATAACATTAGTATTACTAGGTCGGGGGATAAGTTCCCAGACATTGTTCTTCTTAAACTGAAGCAACTCATCCTGCATAGCAGATATCCAGTGTTCATCTTTGAGTGCTTCTTTGTGGTTCTTGGGCTCGACTTTGGACGTGTAGCAATGATGACTAACAACGTTCTCTAGTTGAGCACGAGTCTTGACCCCTAGAGTGGGATCGCCAACAATGGCTGACGGATCATGACTCTTGCGAACCCAAGAAGGTGTGTCCCCTAACACAGGAATAGGGTCCACAGAGTGTGGGAGAGGAACAGGAAAATCACTGTCAGAACAATCCTCATCCTCACACTGAAGGTTGGGATCAATAACTGTCGGAGGTTCGTCATCTTGCACAGTGACGTTTATTGATTCCATAACCTTAGAGCTCTTCAGGTTAAAAACCCGATACGCTCTACTGTTCGATGAATATCCTAGCAATATTCCCTCGTCGCTCCGAGAGTCAAACTTTCCTAATTGCTCTCTATCCCGTAGAATGTAGCATTTACTCCTAAAAACTCGAAAATATGCCAAGTTGGGTTTCTTGCCAGTCCACAATTCATAAGGCGTCTTAAGTGTGTGTGGACGAAGATAAACCCTATTCACCGTGTGGCATGCAGTAGACACTGCCTCTGCCCAAAATCTCCTAGAAACTTTACGACCTAGAAGCATAGATCTAGCCATCTCTTGGATCGTTCTATTCTTCCTCTCAACAATCCCATTTTGCTGAGGAGTTCTCACAGCAGAAAACTCATGTTTGATCCCAAGGCTATCACAGTACAAATCCACCTTTGCTTCCTTAAATTCAGTGCCGTTGTCACTACGTATTCTGTTAATAGTGACTCCGTGTTGATTTTGCAGGACACGGCACTTGGTCGTTAAAAATTCTACAGCATCAGATTTCTCTCTTAGAAAACCTACAATAGAGTATCTAGAGAAATCGTCTACCATCACGAGAATGTATCTCTTACCACCTAGACTCTCCGTGCGAGTAGGACCCATAAGATCCATGTGAATCAACTCAAGAGCACGGGAGGTGGTAATGGAATTCAACTTCCTATGAGGGCTACGGATTTGTTTTCCCAACTGACAGGGTCCACAAATCATGGAAGTTGGCTTTCCAAGTGATGGTAAGCCACGTACTAGGTCCTTTTTGACTAAACGAGATAAGTCTCTAACGTTCACATGACCTAGACGTTGGTGCCACAGATCCATAGGAGTGATCGTGGCGCTGTTGCAAACAAGTGAGGATGTAGGCTCAGTCCCATAGCAGTTATCCTCTGTCCTCACCCCTTGCACTAAAAGTTTACCGGCTTGATTATAGACCTTACAAGCTTTCCGGTCAAACTTCACAGCAAAGTCATCGTCGCACAGCTGGCTGATGCTAATAAGGTTTGCTTTCAAACCTTTGACGTACAGCACGTTCTCTAGCTTTGGAAATCCTGGTAACTCCACTGTACCTCGTCCAACTATGCTAGATTTGCTACCATCTCCAAAGGTGACTCTCCCATCATTATAATCCTCAAGATGGGTAAAATATGAGACATCACCTGTCATGTGTCTGGAGCATCCACTATCAAAATACCACTGTGAGGTATTATGTGCTTTGAGAGCGACATGGACAACAAGGGCTTTTTTCTCTTCCTTAGGAACCCAAGTGTAGGTACCTTTTTGTATTCCCTTGTTATTGTTGGTTTTAGCCGGAATGCGGGGCGCATTCATTGATGGTAAGGTCATCCGTCGGAATTCCTCCATCAAACTCTGTGATGTGGCGGCTAGAAACTCAACACGCTCTCTCAGACTGGCAAACTCATCAGTCTGATGTGGTGGAGCAAACTTACGTCGTGTCCGACCCAACTTATAGCAATCATCCCTAAGGTGTCCATTTCTTTTGCAATGGGAGCAAAAGAGCACAGTATTAGGAGGACCTTGGTTTGCTTTTCTTGGTCGAACTCTCCTTCTTAGTTTTTTATGACGGCCATAAGGAGTCGTAATAAACTCAGGAATTGGTCCGGGTGCAATTTGGGACGTGGAGGCACCATCAAAACCTATTCCTTGCCTGTCACCAAAACCTAAAGCGGGACCGAGGAGCATCTTTCCCATCTTCCCAGATCTGTCCTCGATTTGTACCTTGACTTTCCTAGCTCTCTCAAAGTCATGAGTAAGCTGAGCAACAAGGGCTTCAAGTTTCTTTCGAGTTTCCAGGGAGGAATGGAGCTCACTCGTAAGACTAGCCACTTGTTTAGTCAAGTCTGCTTTCTCTTTCTCAAAACTGCTCTCTCTCTCTCTCTAAGCAAATTCTCTTTACTAACCCAGGCAAACTCTCTCTCTCTCATGGCGGTGCAGGTGGAGGACTCTCTCTCTCTCGTCTCTTCTAACTCTTCTTCTAACGCGGTGATCCTAAGAACTAACGCCTTGTTATGTTTTTTAGTTTTAAAAGACTCATTATATAACTCGGCGTAGGCGCGTTGAAGGTTACTCTCGTCCTCACTACCTTCCTCCTCTCCCTCACTCTCTTCGCTCTCGCTGTCGAGGTGTCCCTGTGAAGTAGCATCCTCATCGTTGTGAGATGCACTAGGAGTATTCACATGACTAGCTATGAACGCGGTGAAGTTACGCTCATGCGGTGACTCATCTCCCGAGTCCACCGACTCGACCTCACTGTCGTCACTAAGGGTAGCATTTAGGACAGCTTTACCCTTTTCCCTATTTAGACGAGTGGCACACTCAAACGCTCTGTGTCCCTTACCGTCGCACTCAAAACACCTCTCACTGTCTTTAGGGGGTTCTTTGCAATCTTTCTTTTCAACCTTATTTTTCTGAAAATTCTTTTTATCTTTGAAATTCCCATTTTTCTTAAATTTCAGAATTTTCTTGAAGTTTTTAGCAAATAATGCCAAATCATCTATGTCAAACTCACAATCAGAATCAGAAGTTTCTATCTTTCTAGATGACTCGACTCTCTTTCTTGCCGACCCCTCACTTTTTCTCTCTTGGGCTTTAAGGGCAATTCCCTTATCTTTTGGCTTGGCAGATTTAGGAAACATGTCTATTTCATAAGTTTGTAAATCTCCTACCAGTTCTTCCAATTTTAGTTTATTTAAATTACCCAAGGAATTTAGCACAGTGACTTTAGGTATAAAACGCTTAGGAAGGGAACGAAGAATCTTTTTAACAACTCTAGCATTTGGAATGTGTTCACCAAGATTATAGCTAGTATTAACAATGTCAGAAAGCCTAGCATAAAATTCATCAAAACATTCATTTTCATGCATGGTGATGGTTTCAAATTGAGTTGTTAAATTTTGCAATTTTGACTCTTTAACAGCATTCGTTCCTTCATGGGTAAGTTGCAAAATATCCCATGCCTCCTTTGACGTGGTGCACGTCATTATGCGTTTGAACTCATCAGGTGTGACAGACCCAGAAATAGCACTTAGACCCTTAGAATTAAAAGAAGACCATTTAAATTCTTCATCAGTCCAAGAAATGTCAGGTTTCAAGTTGGTCACATTATCAACAGTCACGGTGGGAGGAGTCCACCCTCGTTCAACCAAAATCCAGACACGTTCATCAATGGCTTTTAAAGCCGACCTCATACGGGCTTTCCAATAAGCATAATTTGACCCGTCAAAAATACGCATTTTATAATATGACTTCTCCATATGAACACGCTCTTTTCAAAAATCAATTTATTTCAAAAATTGATATCTTTAGAAAAATTTTGCGGAAGTAAGGAATACGCGATAGAATGGCGTAACCTGCTCTGATACCAATTTGAAAGAGTTGGCGCTTGCGTTCAATTAAGAAATAATATAATAAATACCATTTTTAATCCAAATTAACCCTAAGCATGCAACTAGGTGTGATTGAAACAATATGAAATCATGCAAGAATTATTCAACACACAAAGTTAAGGAAAAATCCCCCACAGGGGCAAAACCATTTGTATATCACTATAATTTGTAAAAGACGGTTTACAATCGGATTACAATGAAATACAGGTTGACTAAGAATTACCCTCGGGTATCGAATTCTGTATTCGCGGCTGGAAGAAACCCGTTCCAGTAGGGCTGCAATGAAGAGGAAGAAGCGGTCCACTTCACAAAGGGTTGAACAACATCAATGGTGTTCTAGGGTTACCAAAAATGACTCACAAATGTATGGAATTTGTGTGAATCAATGGTATGAATCAATGGAATCAAATACCATGAAGACTTAAGAGTTATGGAACTCAGAAAATCGTGTGTAAGTCTCTATTAAAAACAACCTCTGATCGTGGATTAAATAAGGAACTCTTTGCCCTAGAAAATCTGGCCACGATCTGGCAGAGTTTACCCTCGTCGGATCGGTCCGGTCCTTTAGGCGGATCGGTCCGGTGAACTCGGATCGGTTCTTTTTCTGAAGACGGATCCATCCGGTTGGCATCGGATCGGTTCGGCATTTTGGTGTCATCGGTTCGTTATGGATCCGGGGTGTACTGGTCTCAACACAGCAGGCGGATCGATCCGGTCCCTTTTGGCGGATCGGTCCGGATGAATCGGATCGGTTCTTTTATCTGGGCTGGATCGATCCGGTCAGGTCTGATTCCCAAATTCATTCTTCTTTTGATCTTCGGATTTCAGATTTCATTGATGACGATGTGATCTTTTCCACCATCAATGTTGTAACGGCGTATGACATAACATATACATAAAGATGGACAAATTGTCCTTACAGGCAAAGAGGGCATTAAATGTATTACCCTTTCATATGCATATCATTTAATGTATTACCCTTTCACATTACAGCCTCAAGGCTATAAATACATTGTACAATCCTCATTGTAAAGGGACCCCCAGACCGAAATATCTTGAGATAACACAAATCGAGAATTCTCAAACACTCAGCAATAAAACAACAGTGGACGTAGGCCATTCTTATAAGGCTGAACCACTTTAAAATTATTTGTCTAATTTATTTATCTGTGATTGAATTATTAGAGTGATCTAATTTTTTACATCAACAGATTGGCACCGTCTGTGGGAATCGACTGGTAAAATCGTTTTCTCATAAAAAATAATCCATTACCAATGGCTGATATTCCTGAATCCAGCAATCGAAACACTGGAACCCCTCCAAATCCATCTGCTCCACCAATTGTTCCAGATCTGACTGGAATAATGGCAAATCTGGCTCAGGGCCAGACCGTCATGCAAGAAACAATGCGACAACTCATTCAAACCCTCCATGGCGGTGCATCAGCCCATTTCGGACCACGAAGCATTCAAAGAAATACCCGTGCGCCTTCTTCGCGTACTAGGCGTACTAATTCATATCGCAATGATGAATCTGAAGATTTTTCTTATCAACCTGGACGAACTTCGTCAGTACGAGCCACGGATATTGAATAACGTGTCACCCTCTCCCCAGAAAGGGCCAGCGCATTGGAAAGATTAAGTAGGACTTCTCCTTTCGATCGATTAGGCCCTAGGAGGAACAAAAGTCCTCTTAACGCTGCGTCGAGGAGCTTTCGACGACCATCAGATTTAAGGGAATGATCTGCCCAGTCACGACCAGCTGCTCGTCAAGATGGATCCTATGACTGACCATCTGCTCTTCGAGATAAATCCCAGGAAGCCACTTCAACGCGATCAGTTGCTCGAACCAATAGGCCCGAGGAAGGAAATGATGCTTGGAAAGGATCTATTCAGAGGCTGGAGGATAGATTAGGGGAAATGGCTAAGGCCAAGAACCCTCTACAACAAACCTTTGTTCGAGGAACACCGTTTGTCCAGGATATTGTTGATTTTCCAACACCATCAAAGTTCAAAGCACCTATTGTGACTCCCAAGTATGATGGGAAGACTGACCCCGTCCTTCATATAGAACAATATCAAGCTGCTGCCGACATCTATACTGTCCCAGACGAGATGAGATGCAGGGCATTCTCGGGAACTCTTACCGGATCTGCTCAGATATGGTATAATAATCTTCCTCGGGGTAAGATTTCAACTTTCCTTCAACTGGCCGAGTTATTCATTGGGAATTTCTTCTTTGGCACAAAGCCAGATAAGCGAGTAGCATATTTATTAAGTGTTAGACAAAAAGTTGGTGAGAGTATCAGAGATTATATAACTCGTTTTAATAACGAGAAACTCGAAGTCATTGATTATAAGGAGAAAACAGTGATTACCGCTTTGATGAGTGGACTGCTGCCAAACAAGTTGTACTATACTTTGGCCAAAGATCCACCTCGAACCATGTCGGACCTGATGGGAAAAGCGTCCAAGATTATGAACGCCGAGGAGGCTATGTCTGCGAAGAAGAATATGGACGCCAAAGAAACCAAGGTGGAAGGTGATAAAGCTAAGAAGAAAGAACATAAGAACAATGGTGGTGACAAATAATCCAAAAATAGGTCGTCATGGGAGGTCTTGAGGAAATTTGATAATTACACACCTTTGAAGGTAAATATCAACCACGTCCTGGAAGAAATTAAGAACACCGAAGAGTTAAACTGGCCAATGAAAATGAAGGCAGACCCTGACATGAGGAATGGGGAAAAATATTGCGAGTTCCACAAGGATCATGGCCATATGACTAAAAATTGCATAGCTCTTCAGAATGAGATTGAAACACTCATCCGACGAGGAAAGCTAGCGAAGTATATTGATCGGGGAGGCGAAAGAAGAAACAACGACCGAACTAGAGAGAGATCTAGATCTCCTCGTCGAGCAGAGGAGAACAAGAAGAGAAACCATGAAGTTGATCCTGAGGATGACCCCAATCTTCCCAAGAAACCAAGGCATCCAGAACGAGAGGTATTTTCAATACGCTTTGGATCATTTGAATGTAACGTTATTACAGGGGGAGATGCAAGAGGAGGAGACCTTACTACAGAAAGAAAAGCTTACCTCGGTGAGGCTCAAGCTTGCTCGTACCTTCAGCGAATAAATTTAGCTGAGGAAGATCGCCCGAGAAAGGTGAACAAGGAGAAGTTGGTCATTGGGTTCTCAAAGAACGACCTTGCAGGTGTTCTATATCCTCACGACGACCCACTAGTGATCAAAATGCGAATGAAGGAGGTAATGATTTCAAGAGTGTTGGTCGACAATGGTAGCTCGGCAGACATCATGTTCTACTCGTGTTTCGATAGTTTAAATCTAAAGTTATCTCAACTGGAGCCTTACCACAGACCCCTCATCGGTTTTGCTGGCGAGAAAGTATTTCCACTTGGGACGATCAAGTTGGATATATTTATTGGTACATGGCCTGCTTATCGAACAGAAAGAATACATTTCTTCATGATGGATAAGAATGTCCAGTCATCGTACAATATCATCATGGGAAGAGTAGGATTGAAGAAATTCGAGGTTGTGCCATATACAGTGCATCAAGGCTTAAAATTTCCAACAAACTTTGGAGTAGGAGTTGTGAAAGGTGATCAGAAAGTAGCTCGAGAATGCTATTATTCATCCGCCGAGCAAGAAGAACTGGAAGAATCAAAGAAAAAGACCACTACCTATCAAGTGGATGAAGGTGCAGAAATTGAAACATTGGATCCTCGAGATGAGTCGCAACTCGTGAAGGGTCAAGTGGTGGAAGTTACTGAAAACATCATTCTGGACGACGAGCACCCTGAGCGAACTACTCAAATAGGTTCATCGTTGGAAGCCTCATTAAAACAGGAATTGATAACTTTCCTTAGAAGCAGAAGACAAACTTTTGCGTGGAGTCATGAAGATATGCCTGGGATAGACCAAAACTTCTTATGTCACGAGCTCAATGTGAATAAGGAGATCAAGCCTGTGAAGCAGAGAAGAAGAGTATTTAGTCCCGAGAAGAATCAAACCATACAGGAGGAAGTCGAGAAGCTCCAGAAAGCTTGTTTCATTGAAGATGTTAAATATCCAGATTGGTTAGCCAATGTGGTGATGGTAAAGAAGAAGAATAACAAGTGGAGGATGTGTGTAGACTTCACCGACCTCAACAAAGCATGCCCAAAGGATCACTTTACATTGCCCCGAATTGATCAACTGGTGGATGCTACCTCGGGACACGAGTTGCTGAGCTTCATGGATGCTTATTCTGGTTACAATCAGATCAAAATGAAACCTGAAGATAGGGAGAGTACTTCTTTTATTACCCCTAGGGGAACTTATTGTTATAATGTTATGCCTTTTGGTTTGAAAAATGCAGGTGCGACATATCAAAGGCTAATGAACAAGGTCTTTGCTGAACAAATCAGTGACAACATGTAAGTCTATGTTGACGACATGCTAACAAAAAGCAAAAAAGCTGCCGATCATCTAGTTGACTTAAGTCAAACTTTTGATCAACTAGATAAATATCAAATGAAGCTGAACCCCGACGAAGTGCGTATTTAGAGTACGAGCAGGCATGTTCCTCGGGTACATTATCAATCAACGAGGCATTGAAGCAAATCCCGAAAAGATCAAAGCTCTATTAGGGCTGCGATCTCCAATGACGAAGAAGGAAGTACAGAGTCTCACAGGACGAGTAGCGGAACTCAACAGATTTGTGTCACGAGCAACTGATAGATGTCTCCCATTATTCAAGACACTCAGAAAGACTTTTGAGTGGAATGATGAATGCGAGAAGGATTTTCAAGACTTGAAGAGATACTTGGGAGCACCCCCATTATTGTCCAGGCCAGTGATGGGGGAAAAATTTTACTTGTACCTTGCAGTGTCCGAGAATGCAGTTAGCTCGGCGTTGATCAGAGTGGAGAATGGAGTACAAAGGCCAATTTACTACAAAAGTAAGGCCTTCCGAGGAGCAGAGATCAGATATCCGAGACTGGAAAAATTGGCACTGACACTGATTGAGGCGAGTAGAAGAATGAGGCCATATTTCCAGGCTCATACTATAGTAGTATATACTGATATGCCACTGAGGAAAGCCCTGTATAAGCCAGAAAAATTAGGAAGATTGATGTATTGGGCAATAAAACTCGATGAATATGATATAATTTATGAACCCAGATCATCACTAAAAGGGCAGGCTGTAGCAGATTTCATAGCGGAGCTCACCTATCCTGATACCCCCGAGGAGCAAAAGTTGCTCGCTGATCAACCTGTGGATGTTACAGGATCCACAAACACAAGCTCAGACCAATTCCGATTGGTAAAAGGGCGTGCGGATGTTACAGGATGTGATGCAGAGATAGTTGTGAGAACTCCAGACGAGGAACAAGAGTTGCTCGCTGATCATCCTATGGATGTTACAAGGTCGACAAACACTAGCTCAGACCAACTCCGGTTGGTAAAAGGGCAAGAAAAAATTATCGACGAGGAGCGAGAAAAATCCGGGGAGGATGAAAAGAAGCAGCAAATATTTCACCGAGGAACTCTGACTGATTCGAAATTTGAAGACGAGTTACCTATATGGAGGCTATATGTAGATGGCTCATCTTGCAATGCAGGATGTGGCGCGGGGATAGTTTTGAGCACTCCGGACGAGGTCGACATGGAATACGCCTTGCGTTTCCAATTCAAAGCTTCCAATAATGAGGCTGAATATAAGGCCATGATTACAGGGCTTAATTTGGCAAAAGTTATGGAGGCGCAGCAAGTTATGATCTTCAGTGACTCTTAATTGATTGTAAACCAAATGATGGGAGTATATGCAGTTAGAGGAGAATTAATGATCAGATATATGCAAAGGCAAAGGAGCTGGTGTCAGAATTTTCCGCTATTTAGCTGGTCAGAATACCAAGAATGGAGAATGCGAGAGCAGATGCCCTAGCTCGACTAGCATCAACAACTCGCCCCGAGCTACGACGAACAATCCCAATTGAAGTGTTAGCTGGTCGGAGTATAGATGAAGATCAGACGATGAACTTTATCACCCTTGATTTAGGTACATCTTGGATGGATCCCATCAGGGTGTATATCGAGGAAGGAGAATGGCCAATTGACAAGATTGCAACCAAGAAATTAAAGTTTAAAGTTGCTCGGTATGTATTGACTAATGGTGTTTTATATAAACGAGGAATTATGGCAGGTTTGCAGAGATGCGTACATCCCTCTGAGGTAAAAGAATTAATCGAAGAAATCCATGAAGGGTGTTATGGAGCACATGTAGCAGGTCGGATACTTTTGCAAAGGGTGATGATGCAGGGATACTACTGGCCGATGATGAGGGCTGATTGTATTACCTATGCCAAGAAGTGTGACAAATGCCAGCGCTTTTCCTCCATCCGAAGAACTCCACGAGCATTGTTGACACCCATAACTTCCCCTTGGCCATTTGCCATATGGGGAATTGATTTGGTTGGACCACTGCCAACGACCCGAGGAAGGTTCAAGTACCTCGTCGTTGCAGTGGATTATTTTACTAAGTGGGTAGAAGCTGAGCCACTCATTGATATGACGTACGAGAAGGTGTACCAATTTGTTTTGAAGAACATCATTTGTCGATATGGTCTCCCTCATGCTTTCATCACAGACCATGGGACACAATTTGATAACGAGGAATTTGTCGCCTATTGTCATCAGTCAAACATTTTGAAGGTTCATTCAGCACCAGGTCATCCTCAAAGAAATGGACAAACTGAAGTGACAAACAGAACGCTGCTGAATGGTTTGAAGAAATTATTGGATGATGCAAAAGCAAACTGGATCAACGAGCTACAATCAGTACTCCGGGCTTACCGAACTACTCCCCGAGTAGCAACTGGAGAATCACCATACATGCTGGCGTTTGGAAGTGAAGCTGTCATACCTGCCGAGTTGGGCCTCCCAACACATAGGGTACTGAATTTCAATTCTCCTGTCAGCGACTTAATGAGAAGACTGGATTTAGACATGCTCGAGGAAGTCAGAGAAGAAGCATCCATTAGAAATGCTGCTTACCAGCAGCGAACAACTTTGTTCTACAAAAAGAGGGTGAAGAAGTGCGACTTGAAAGAAGGAGACTATGTGCTGAAGAAAGTAATTCAAAAGCATAACAAACTGGAAGCAAACTGGCATGGACCATACCGAGTTATAGAAGTTGTTCGACCAGGAACTTATCGAATAGCCACTTTAGAAGGCGAAGAGTTTAAGAATGCATGGAACGCAGAACATCTGCGCAAGTATTATCAGTGATGTATATGTAACGCAGTTCCATCAGTATGAATAAAATAAAAATATTCTGCAAGTCTTTCTGTTTATTGAAAATTTTTCGGGGAATACTAGTGTTACGCACTACTCGGCACAGCTCGGCAGACTACTCAAGAAAATATTCCAAACTGTACCAACTTAGTTGGTCGACGAGGAGAAAATATTCCAAACTGTACCAAGGTAGTTGGTCGACGAGGAGAAAATATTCCAAACTGTACCAACGTAGTTGGTCGACGAGGAGAAAATATTTCAAACTGTACCAACGTAGTTGGTCGACGAGGAGAAAATATTCCAAACTGTACCAAGTATGGTTAGTCGGGGATAAAAACCCACTAACTACAGTTGGTCGACGAGGACAATTTAACAACCTTGGTTGGTCAGACACATTTTATGAAAAAGACAAAAATTTACCAAGTATGGTTAGTCAGGGATAAACTCTCACTAACTATAATTGGTCGACGAGCACAATTTAACAACCTTGGTTGGTTGGAAAAAATTTAAACATTTTTATACTCATTACTTTATTATTAAGTGATCGAGCAACATTACTGATACTTGTAACTTTTTTACTAAGTTGGTCGATGTACAACACTATTATTATCTTTTTAACAGATATGCATAAATGTAAAGACAATAGCAATTAAGATTTGCAAACAGAAATGAAAGTTTTTCATTAAATTCGAAATAAATTACATTGATAATAAAATGAAAGTTACATTGATATGTATGCTAACTATTACATCAAAAATTTCTATTCTACTGGTCTTTTCCCTTCAGCTTTTGATGCAGGTTCCTCGCCAGCAGGCAGATCATTTAAAGACTGAGGAGAATTGATGAAGTTCAAATCCTTCAGCATCCTGACGTTCATAACAGAAGGTCGATCTAAAAGATGCTCGGGACGAGATACCTCAATTTGAGAATGTAAATTGTAGTCACCGAGGTATTTTGAAATTAAGATCTGAGGAATGGTCCGAGCAGGGATCCACTCCATCTCCAAATTATATGGTGGCACAGGCAAGTCGAGCAACCCGGGATCGTGGTAGTCCCACAGATAGTGTCCTTGTTCGAGCTTCAGTACACCTAAGGCATTCAGCCAGCCTTGTTTGTAGCCCTCATTATTGGCATTCTGGATACGATCGTCCAAGTGGAATAATGCTTCGTTGTATCCAGCCATCCAGAATTCCCTGGGCTGTTTGTGGAATTGATATGTTAGCCTCTCTAGCTGCTCGTGGAGACTCTTGATGAAAATCTCCTTATTCTCCAAGACGGACTTCTGCGTAGAGAGATGTTTTTCCAAGTCCCTAATCTTCTTTTACATGTCAGACAAAGCTTGGTTCTTCGCCATTAGTTGGAAGGCTTGGTTCTCTATGGCAGATGCTGTCCTCTGTTCCTTGAAAAGAACCCGAGCTGCTCTTGCTCGTCCCCGAGGAGCTCTTCCTCATCCCCGAGGAGACGTGGAAGGGCCCGACCTCCTTACGTATCCAATTTTTCCCTCAACTTGGCATTCTCCACTTCTAGGAATGAAAATCCCTCGTCAGTCACTGGGATTAGGGCTGTTGAAGAAGAGGCTGCAGACTTCAACTGTGATAGCTCTTTCTGCAAGTTGTTGTTTTTCTTTTCCAGCAACTCGGCAATCTGTCTGCATTCCTCGACCTCGCCCCTCAGGGTTCTCTCCCTTACATCATAACCAGCAAAAAGCTTCTCGTATCCCTTGTTAGCAACGATCAGCTTATACTTCTTCTCGTAACTCTCATGCAACAAGGCAGTTGATTCCTTGTATTGATTATGAAGGTCTTCGAGGGTGCACTGGAGATCCTCGATCATTTCATAGTAAGCCACATTATTGGCTACCGCTCGATCAAGCAGACACTTCAGGTACTGATATGCTTCCACTGCCTGTTCTGAAGCATCCTGGCCAAGGATGTCGGCAACTTGTGCAGCACTCAAGTCTGTGTGACCAGCCTTAAAGTACTCATTGCACTGTTGCAGCAACTTTGTAGCATGGGTAGATAGCAGATCCATCCTGGCCAGAAACTAGCAGAGAAAGAAAAGCAACCATCAATAAGAAGAATAAGCAGAGTATGAATAGAAGATAAACAACAATATGCAAGAAAATTTAAGTTTTATTAGATCATAAAATTCAGAATTACAAGTGTTGGATTACATTTGACAAAAAAAGAAAATATAAAAGTAAGCCCGAACAACACTACACCTTTTCCTTATCTCCCAAAACCTTCTCGGGAGGTTGGGAAGAGGAAGCAGGTTGCTCGGAGGGAACTGTGGGCTGTTCGAAGAGCACCAGCTGTTGCTCGGATGAAGAAACGACTTGCTCGACAGCAGACTCGATGGCTGGGGGATGATCTCCCATCAGCATTGAAGACTTCTCAGAGGTAGCTTCGTCCTCTTCTAATTCTTCTGGAGTAGGAGGAGGACCAGGGATATGCCTCTGGAAGAGCTCGGAGGACTCGTTGACCTTCATTTCCTGAAGGGCAGCGACCCATCCATCCCTAAAGTACTTTAGACTGCCATAGTCTACTTGAGATACCATGGCAGCACACCCCTTGTTCCACCCCTTGTCCCAGCCAGAGCTGAAGGACTTTTTCACAGCAGCTTTCCTTTTCAGCTTCTCCGAGGAAAGCGTCTCGGACAGAAGGTTCTCAGCATTCTTCAGTTTGATCTCAACCTCCTCCTTCTGCCAACCTACTCCGTGGAGCTGGTCCAACCTCTCCTCAGCAACTTTGAGTTTATTTTCCAGCTCTTCAGCGGCTTTGAGCTTTTCCTCAAGCTCTTTATTTGCCTTCTCCAAGGCATTCTTTTTCTTCTCCAACTCCTTGGAGGCATCAGCAACTCGAGATTTTTCTTGCTCGGAGGAGGAAAGTTTTTTCTCCCAGATAGCCTTATCAGTGGCATACTTCTGGAGGGAGTCTTCCAAAGATTTGATAGCCTCTTCCATAGCTCCCTCCACACTGGACGAGGAGCATGAGGCTTTAATGGCTTCATCCTTTTTTAGGATTATGTTAAAGCAGCTCGTCAACTGTAAACAGAAAAAGAAAGAAAGTTAGAAACAGAAATGACAAAGGAATATATGAAAAGCTCAAAGTAAAGAAACTTATTGAAGCAAGATGACGAGCAGACAAAGAAGTAACCATGTCCCGAGTAAGATTATCTTCATTACCCTGGACCTCGGGAATGGTCCGGGACTTCACCGAGCTCATGGCAGAGCTCGGAGGGACAAAAGTGGGAACTACAGTCCCAGCAGCTGGGGGCTGAGTAGTGGTGCCAGCCAAATTGACCGAGGAGCTTTTCTTCAGCCTCCTCGGGGGAACAATTACAGATTCAACCAAGGATGAATCCTTGGTCGGTGATATCCACTGCGGGCTTATCAGCAACCTTCTCGGAGACTTTATCAGGAGCAGCTGGAGGAGCTGCATCAGTCTTCTTTGTCCCCTCCTTTGGGACATCAATCTTAATCCTTTTTACCTCCACAGAACCAGAGGCGGTTTTCTCAAACAGAGCAGGAGTTATTCTCTTCTTCATCCTTTCACTCAAAGAAATATGAGATTCAGGCGAAGAACTTGCAGAGGCTGGTACTGGCTCTGCTTCACTGATCATTGGACGAGCAGTGAAGGAGGTTGTGTAGCTCTTATACTGGAGCAGATACGAAGCCGACCTGATGTGCTCGTCGTCAACCCTTTGATGCAGACCCCAGATAAGTCCCAAATGCCTTATATTGACATTTGTTTCTTTTGGACACTTTCTCTTGCTATCAACTGCAAATAAATAAACATTGTTATCAGTGACACATTTTATCAAACACAAAACAAACATGATTTCAAAATAAATAAAATAAAATAAAAATAACCTATCCCATTGCCATAAGGAGGGCATCTGGGACCCTGGTAAACCTCATCTTCGGTTAATGGAGGATGTTGCCAATTTTTTACGACAATCCCGTGTTCAAAATAATCCCTATTGGCATCAGGGAGGTTGACTACTAAGGCTCTATTTATAAACCTAGTTTTTAAATAATAAATATTATCATTAACTGCCCATCTATAGCAGCACATGATTTCTGAAATTCCTATACGAGTTCCATGCACTTGATTTAATTTATGCACCCCATTAACTATTCTCCATGTATTGGGGGCTATTCGTGCAGGAACAACATCAAAGTACTGACAGAATTCCAGACACAGAGGATTTGGTGGAAAAGAAAATCCACACTCAGCAAAAAAGAGACTGGGGAACCAATGTCCCTCAGCCAAATTGAAATAATTAGAAGGCTCAGAAATCTCTTCCAAGACGACCCAAGAGGGAATGAAAAAATCAGAATGAAATTTCTCAAGAGACTCAACAGGATAAACCATGGTGAATAAAGAAATAAAGATGAAGGAAGAAGATCTTACAGGAAAAGAACAGATCCGCTGACTACGAACGATGGAAGAGATGAATACACAAGAGAGTAGAAGACAATGAAAAACTCGAAGATGAAAATTTGAAAAGGTAGAAGACAATGGCAGTGTCTGTGAAGTTTAAATACCTTACCTTGGGAACTGGCGAAGTAATGATTACAAAAAAGGATGATTACGTTACCGGCGGCTAAAAGGGCATTAAATATAGGCGCGGGAATCAAAGCGGGCAACATCGGCTAAAAAGACGAAAAGTAACGCGGGAATCGAAGCACGCAGAAAAGTCCAAAAAAGCATGATTCTACGAATTTGGAAAGAGAAATAAATACAAGGGAAATGCTCCTGAAAATCAGGAAGACTATTTAAAGCTACCATATTCCGAGAAAGAATGTTCCATACTCCTCAAATTTCGAACTATGAAACATTGGGAGCTTCTGTTGATACCAAATTTAATCTGCTGACGTGGACCAATCATATGAAGACACATGGCAATTACAAACTCTTCTGAGGAACTCCCACGCTCCGAGGAACAAAACTACAGCGAGGAAGACTAGCTCCCCGAGGAACACTGCTTACCCAAGTAACTCATAGTTCCCCGAGGAACACTGCTTACTCGAGGAACTCACATGCTCCGAGGAACAAACCTCTCCGAGGAACTCTTGAATACCAAGAAGCTTAGGCGGTTCGAGCAACTCAGGCGGTCCGAGCTGCATCTCGAACAAAGCATTAATAGCTGGATAACCAACAGTTCAACTGATTCATTAAATGCTTATCATTTGGACGCGCACGCAAAGAGGGCATTAAATGTATTACCCTTTCATATGCATATCATTTAATGTATTACCCTTTCACATTACAACCTCAAGGCTATAAATACATTGTACAATCCTCATTGTAAAGGGACCCCCAGACCGGAATTTCTTGAGATAACACAAATCGAGAATTCTCAAACACTCAGCAATAAAACAACAGTGGACGTAGGCCATTCTTATAAGACTGAACCACTTTAAAATTCTTTGTCTAATTTATTTATCTGTGATTGAATTATTAGAGTGATATAATTTTTTACATCAACAATTATGAATCAATATTTGGTAAATAATGTAGTGTTTAATGACCTTGAATTAACACAAAGACCAAAAATACAAAGTGTTGATGTAAAAAATTAGATCGCTCTAATTATTCAATCACAGATAAATAAAATGAGATAAAGATTTTTAAAGTGGTTCAGCCTTATGTGAATGGCCTACGTCCACTGTTATGTTATTGCTGAGTGTTTAGGAACTCTCGATTTGTGGTTCAACCGAGAAATTCCGGTCCCTTTGAATGAGGGCGATACAAGGTATTTATAGCCCTTAGGTTGTACATGAAAGGGATGATACATTAAATGATATACATATGAAAGGGTAATACATTTAATGCAGCGTGTGCATCAAGATGATGAACATTCAATGAATAGTTGAACTGTTGATTATCTGGCAATTAATGTTATGGCCGAGATGCAGCTCGGACCGCCTTAGTTGCTCGTTGCTCAAGAGTTCCTCGGAGCGCTGGAGTACTTCGGAGTGTTAAAGTTCCTCGGTGTATCCTCGTTGCTCGGAGAGAACACAAGTTGGTCGGGGAAATGAACTTCGTCGTTGCTATTGTGCCACGTGGATTGACACGTGTCTTCGTATTATTCGTCCATATCAGCATATTGATATCCATATCAGCATATTAATTTTGGTATCAACAGAAGCCCCTAATGTTTCATATTTCGAACTTTGAGGAGTATGGAACATTCTTTTTCAGTATATGGCAATATTAACTGACCCTTCTTTCTCGGTATATGGCAATATTAAATGACCCTCCTGGATTTTAGGAACTTTTTCTTCATATTTGAATTTCCTTCCAAATTCGCAGAATCCGCCATTTTGCATTTTTATAGGCGCTTCGGTCTTCGTGCCCTTTTTGTCCTTTTAGCCGCCGGAAGTTCGATAGTTTCTTTTTGTAATCATTTCTTTCACCATTTCCCAAGGCACAGTATTTAAACTTCCCAAGCAATCATATCGTCTTCTACCTTTTCCAATTTTCTTGCTTTCGAATTCTCCATAGTCTTTCTTTCTCTTGTGCGTTCATCTTTGTTTTCGTTCGTTGTCAACAGATCTCCTTTCTTCCTGTAAGATCTTTTTCCTTCTTCTTTTATTCACCATGGTTTATATTATTGAATCTATTGAAAAATTCCGTTCTGATTATTCCATTCCGTCTTGGGTTACTCTGGAGAATCTTCCTGAGCCCTTTGATTATTTTCGTTTGGCTGAGGGACATTGGTTCCCCAGCCTCTTTATTGCTGAGTGTGGATTTTCTTTTCCACCCAACTCTTTATGCTTAGAATTCTGCCAACATTTCGATGTTGTTCCTGCAAAAGTATCCCCCAATACATGGAGAATAGTTAATGGGGTGCATAAATTAAATCAAACTCATGGAACTCGCATAGGAATTCCTGAGATTATGTATTGCTATAGATGTGCTGTTTTAGATAACGTTTATTATTTAAAAACCAGATTTTTGAATAGAGCTTTACTAGTCAATCTCCCTGATGCCAACAGGGATTATTTTGAACATGGGTTAGTTTTCAAAAATAAGCAACATGCTCCTTTAGTCGGAGACGGAGTGTTTGAAGGTCCCAAATGCCCCCCATATGGCAATGGGATAGGTTATTTTCATTTTATTTTATTCTCGAAATTATGACTTCATCATGTTTGAATAAATGCATGATTGACATTTCAAATTGTTTTTGTTTGCAGTTAATAGCAAGAGAAAAACTCCCAAAGAATCATAAGTTAACATAAGGCAATTGAAACATATCTGGAGCTTGCATCAGAAGATTGCAGACGAGCATATCAGGTCTGCCTCATACTTGTTGCAGTACAGGAGTTATACGTCGTATTTTACTGCTCGCCCTGTGATCAGCTCCAGTGATCCAGTGCAAATTCCTGAAGACTCTGATCCAGAATCTCATATTCCTTTGAGCCAGAAAATGGGCAGGAAAAGAGCTCCTCCTGCTCTATTTGATGACACTACTTCTGCTGCTGAGGCCAAGAGAAGCAAAATTGATGTCCCAGAGGGGACTAAGAAGGTGGATGTTGCGCCTTCCAAAGCTACCGAGAAGCCCCTAGTAGCTCCGAGCAAGAAAGTTACTCCTGTGGAGATGACTGCTATCTCTCCGACCAAGAGCTCTTCCTTGGTTGAAACTGCTGAAGTCCCTTTGAGGAGATTGAGGAAATCGTCCTCAGTCAATTTGGCTGAAACTGTCAATCTGGCTGAAACCATCTCCTCTCTACCAGCTGGTGGTGTTGGTGTTCCAACCATCATTCCTCCGAGCTCTGCCATGAGCTCGGTAAAAACTTGGATCATACCCGAGGTCCAAGGAACTGATGAAAAGATTTCTAGGGATATGCTGACATCCCTAGCTACCCGTCACCTGGCTTCAGTAAATTTCTCACACTCTGAATTTCCTCTCTTTCTTTGAATACTTGTATTTTTGTACTGACATGTCACTTTTTCCCTTGTTTAGCTGGTGAATTATTTTAACAACATCGTGAAGAAAGATGAAGCAATTAAAGCTTCCAGCTCCTCGTCGGGGGTAGAGGATGCTCTGCTGGGTTTGACCCAATCCTTGAAGGATTCTCGTCAGCAGTATAATGAGGACAAAGCTGACTGGGAGAAAAAGTTGTCTATAGTTGAAGCTGAGAAGGTGAAGCTGGCTGAGATCTCCAAGAGTTTGGAGAATAAGGTGAAAATTTTAGAGGTCGAGCATCAAAAATATGACGACAAGCTCAAGAACTTTGGAGAGCTTGAAGATAAGCTGAAAAAGGCAGAGGAAGAGTTGTCCGTCCTGCGAGATGTCAAGCGCCAAAAAGAAGAATTGGATGCGAAGTTAAAGACTGCCGAGGATCTTCTATCCGAGAAGCTCTCCTCGGAGAAACTGAAAAGAAAGCTCGCAGTTAAAAAATCCTTCAGCGCTGGCTGGGATAAAGGATGGGACAAAGGGATTGCTGCGATGACATTCCAAGTACAATACGGGAAGTTGAAATACTTCCGAGATGGCTGGGTAGCTGCCCTGCAGGAATTGAAGATCAAAGACGACTCTGAGCTATTTCAGCTACACCTCCCTGGTCCTCCCCCACCAATTATAGAAGAAGAAGAAGATGAGGCTATCTCTGATGAATCTTCCATGGCCATGGGTGATCAAGTCCCTGCCTCTCTACCTTCTGCCAACGAGGACATTTCTTCCATGCTTCCTCCTCCTGAGAAAATTTCAACTCCTGCTGATCAAGCTGCTGTTACCACCGAGCAACCAAGCTCCTCGTCCCAGCCTCCCGAGAAAGTCTTGGGAGACAAGGAAAAGGTGTGAAGTTTTTCGGTATCATTTTTATCTTTCATTATCATTTGTAATCAAACAATGTAATCTTTTTATGATCTAATAAAATACATCTTTGTTCTTCTCTGTTGTTGATGATTTGTTTTTGTTGACTGTTGTCTCCTCTTCATTAGTTTATGGACAGGATGGAATTGCTATCTGCCAATGATACAAAACTGATGCAGCAATGTCACGAATACTATAAGGCTGGTCACACAGAGCTAAGTGTATCAGAAATTGCTGACATCCTTGGCCATGATGCTTCAGAATAGGCAATTGAGGCTTATCGGTACTTGAAAGCTTTACTTGACCGAGCTGTGGCCAATAATGTGGCCTACTATGAATTGATCGAGGAGCTTCATTGTAACTTAGAAGATCTTTAGAATCAACACAATGAATCAACTGCCTTGTTGCACAAGGACTATGATAATAGGTATCAGCAGCTCTCTTCTGAGACAGGCCACAAAAATATCATTGTTGGATATGATGTTAGGGAGAGAACCCTAAAGGGTGAACTTGAGGCGTGTAGACAGATTGTCGAACTACTGGAACAAAAAAACAATAATTTCCAGAAGGAGCTAGCACAGTATAAGTCTGCAGCTTCCTCTTCAACAGCTGAGATCCCAGTGACTGATGAGGGATATTCCTTCCTGGAGGTTGAAAATGCCAAATTAAGGCAAGAGTTGGATACTTCAAAAAGATCTGGTATCTCTACTGCTGCTCGGGGGCGAGGAAGAGCTTCTCGTGGGCGAGGAAGAGCTATTCAAAATGTTGTCGAGGAGCAAAGTTCTCCACCTGCTCGGAGTCGATCAAGAGTTCTCAGCCGTAATGTTGAAGAGGCTCGCACTCAGTCTACTTTGGAAACTCAAGCGTTCCAATTGAATGCAAAAGATCGTGCTCTGTCTGAGATGTCCAAGAAAATCCTATCTTTGGAAGATCAACTTACTGCGACGAAGTCTGCTTTACATACCAAGGACCTTTTCGCCAAAAACCTTCTTGAACAATTGGATAGATTAACCTTCCAATTCCATAAGCAGCCCAGGGAATTTTGGAATGCAGGCTATAATGAGGCTCTTTATCACTTGGATGCTCGTATTGAAAATGCCAATAATGAAGGTTATAAACAAGGATGGTTGAACGCACTGGGTGTGTTAAAGCTAGAGCAGGGCCATTATTTATGGGATTATCATGCTCCTGGGCTACTAAACTTGCCTGTACCACCTTATAAACTGGACATGAAATGGATCCCAGCTCGTGCTATTCCTCGGAGCTTAATTTCAAAATATCTTGGTGACTATAGTCTTCATTCTCAGATTGAATTATCTCGTCCCGAGCATCTCTTGGATACTCCTTCAGTAATGAATGTCAGGATGTTGAAGGATTTGAATTTTATCAATTCTCCTCAGACATTAAATGATCCTCCTGCTGGCGAGGAACCTGTGTCGAAGGCTGAAGGGAAAAAACCAATAGAATAGGATTTTCAATGTAATAGTTAGCATATATATATGTAACTTGTAATTTATTTTGATTTTTAATGAAAGACTTTCATTTTCTGTTTGTAAATCTGTATTGCTATTCTTCTGTGCTAAACACTACGTATGTATCTGTTAAAAAGATAACAATTTTGTGTTGTTCATCAACCAACTTAGTAATAAACAGTTACAAGTATCAAAAATGTTGTTCGATCACTTAATAATAAAGTAATGAGTATAAAAATGTTTAAAATTTTTTCAACCAACCAAGGTTGTTAAATTGTACTCGTCAACCAAATATAATTAGCGAGAGTTTTCATAAAAATGTGTCCGAACAACCAGGTTGATGGACCCTCCTCGTCGATAAATTCTCCTCGTTGACCAACTACAGTTAGTGGGTTTTTATCCCCGACCAACTATACTTGGCTCAGTTTGGAATATTTTGTATTTTCTGGAAAGGTTTTACCTTCCGACCAACTTGTTGGCATATTTTGTTTCTTAACCAGCCAAAATTGGCATTTTTAAGAATGTTGTTCTTGCCCTTTTACCATCCAAAGTTGGTTGTGGGTTTGAACTATCAGGTTCTTTCGAACTATCTTGTCCACAAGCTCTTTTACCAACCGAAGTTGATCACGCAAGTGTACGCCTCCTAACCAAAGGAGTATAATTTGTTCTCGCTATTTTACCAACCGAAGTTGATCACGCTCGAACTATCAGGTTCTTTCGAACTATCTTATCCACAAGCTCTTTTACCAACCGAAGTTGATCACGCAAGTGTACGCCTCCTAACCAAAGGAGTATAATTTGTTCTCGCTATTTTACCAACCGAAGTTGATCACGCTCGAACTATCAGGTTCTTTCGAACTATCTTGTCCACAAGCTCTTTTACCAACCGAAGTTGATCACGCAAGTGTATGCCTCCTAACCAAGGGAGTATAATTTGTTCTCGCTATTTTACCAACCGAAGTTGATCACGCTCGAACTATCAGTGTAGTGTATCACACTAGTATTCCCCAAAAAACTTGTAATAAAAGGAAGAGGATGGTGAAACATCATCGTTTTATTCATAATGAAGGAATTGCTTTACATTTTACATTACTGATAATACTTGCGTAGGTGTTCAGCATTCCATGCATTCTTAAATTCCTCTCTTTCTAGAGTTGCTATTCTGTAAGTTCCTGGTCGAACAACTTCTGTAACTCGGTAAGGTCCATGCCAGTTGGCTTCAAGCTTATTGTGCTTCTGAATGACCTTCTTTAGCACATAATCCCCTTCTTTTAAGTCGCATTTCTTCACCCTCTTGTTATAGAACAGAGTTGTGCGTTGTTGGTAAGCAGCATTCCTAATGGCTGCCTCTTCTCTAACCTCCTCGAGCATGTCCAAATCTAATCTTCTCATCAAGTCACTGACTGGGGAATTGAAATTCAGCACTCTGTGTGTTGGGAGACCCAACTCAGCAGGTATTACAGCCTCACTTCCAAATGCCAGTATGTATGGTGATTCTCCAGTTGCTGCTCGGGGAGTTGTTCGGTAAGCCCACAATACTAACTGTAGCTCATTAATCCAATTAGCTATAGCCTCACTTAGTCTCTTCTTCAAACCATTTAGTAGTGTTCTGTTTGTCACCTCAGTTTGCCCATTGCTTAGAGGATGACCTGGTGCTGAATGGGTCTTCAGGATGTTTGATTATTGACAATAGGCAGCAAACTCCTCGTTGTCGAATTGTGTTCCATGGTCTGTGATGAAGGCATGAGGAAGACCATATCTACAGATGATATTCTTCCAAACAAACTGGTATACCTTCTCGTACGTCATATCGATAAGGGGTTCAGCTTCTACCCACTTAGTAAAATAATCTACTGCGACGACGAGGTACTTGAATCTTCCTTGGGTGGTCGGCAATGGTCCAACCAAATCAATTACCCACATGGCAAATGGCCAAGGGGAAGTTATGGGTGTCAACAATGCTTGTGGAGTTCGTCGGATGGAGGAAAAACGTTGGCACTTGTCACATTTCTTAGCATAGGCTATACAATCAGCCCTCATCGTCGGCCAGTAGTATCCTTGCGTCGTCATTCTTTGCAAAAGTGTCCGACCTGCCACATGTGCTCCACAAGACCCTTCATGGATCTCTTCAATCAATTCTTTCACCTCGGAGGGGTGTACACATCTCTGCAAACCTACCATAATTCCTCGTCTATACAAAACACCATTAGTTAGTACATACCGAGCAGCTTTAAACTTCAATTTCTTTGCCGCGAGCTTGTCCTTTGGCAATTCTCCCTCTTCAATATATGCCCTGATGGGATCCATCCAAGATGGTCCTAAATCAAGGGTAATAACATTCATCGTCAGGTTTTCATCTATGTTCCGACTTTCCAGTACTTCAATTGGTATCGTTCTTCGCAGCTCGGTACGAGTAGCTGATGCTAGTCGGGCCAGTGCGTCTGCTTGTGCATTTTCTATTCTGGGTATTCTGATCAACTGAATGGCATTAAATTCTGCCAACAATTCCATCACCTTTGCATGATACTTGACCATTAGTTCTCCTTTAACCGCATATGTTCCCATCACCTGATTCACAATTAATTGAGAATCACTGAATACCATCACTTGTTGTGCTTCCATAATCTTTGCTAAATTAAGACCTGCTATCATGGCCTCATACTCAGCCTCATTATTGGAGGTTTTGAATTGAAATCGCAAGGCATATTCTATATCAATCTCGTCTGGGGTTTTCAAAATAATCCCCGCTCAACAACCTGCTGTGCAAGATGACCCATCTACATACAATCTCCATGTAGGTAACTCGTGTTCAAATTTCTTATCCAATAGAGTTCCTCGGTGGAATATATGTTGTTCTCTTCCATCCTCCCCTGTTAATTTTTGCTCCTCGTCGACCATCTCTTCTCGCCCTTTTACCAACCGGAGTTGGTCTGGGTTTGAATTTGAAGATCTTTCTACATCCACAAGCCCGTTTACCAACCTGAGTTGGTCTGGACTTATGTCTGTTGATCCTGTAACATCCACAGGTTGATCAGTGAGCACTTTTTGTTCCTCGTGGGTATCAGGATATGTAAACTCTGCTATAAAATCTGCTACAGCTTGCCCTTTCAATGATGATCAGGGTTCATACACAATATCATATTCACTGAGCTCTATTGCCCAGTACATCAGTCTCCCTGACTTTTCTGGCTTATGAATGGCTTGTCTCAATGGCATGTCGGTATAAACGACGATGGTATGGGCTTGAAAATATGGCCTCATTCTTCTACTTGCTTCAATTAATGCCAATGCCAATTTTTCTAACTTTGGGTACCTAATCTCTGCACCTCGGAAAGCCTTACTTGTGTAATAAATTGGCTTCTAGACTCTATTCTTCAATCTGATCAATGCTGAGCTAACTGCATGCCCTGATACTGCCTGGTATAAGTACAACTTCTCTCCCGTTATTGGCCGTGACAACAGTGGAGGTGTTCCCAGATATTTTTTTAAGTCTTGCAAGGCTTTTTCACATTCATCATTCCACTCGAAAGTTTTTCGAAGTGTTTTGAAGAATGGTAAGCATATATCTGTTGCTCGAGATACAAATCTGTTGAGCGCTGCAACTCGTCCTGTAAGACTCTGCACTTCTTTCTTTGTTGTTGAAGATCGCAACCCTAAAAGAGCTTTGATCTTTTCTGGATTTGCTTCAATGCCTCGCTGGTTGACAATGTACCCGAGAAACATTCCTTCTCGTACTCCAAATGTGCACTTCGTCGGGTTGAGCTTCATCTGGTATTTATCCAGTTGATCAAAAGTCTGACTTAAATCAACTAGATGATCAGCAGCTTTCTTGCTTTTTGTAAGCATATCATCGACATAGACTTCCATATTGCAACTGATTTGTTCGGCAAAAACCTTGTTCATCAGCCGCTGGTATGTCTCTCCTGCATTTTTCAAACCAAAAGGCATAACATTATAACAATAAGTACCCCTAGGGGTAATAAAAGAAGTACTCTCCCTGTCTTCAGGTTTCATCTTAATCTGGTTGTAGCCTGAATAAGCGTCCAAGAAGCTGAGCAGCTCGTGCCCAGAGGTAGCATCCACTAACTGATCAATTCTGGGTAATGGAAAGTGGTCCTTTGGGCAGGCCTTGTTGAGATTAGTGAAATCAACACACATTCTCCATTTATTGTTTTTCTTCTTTACCATCACCACATTTGCCAACCAGTCCGGGTATTTCACATCTTCAATGAATTGAGCTTTCTGGAGCTTGTCGACCTCCTCTTGAATAGCTTGATTCTTCTCGGGGCTAAATACCCTTCTTCTCTGCTTTACAGGCTTGATCTCCTTATTCACATTGAGCTCGTGACATAAGAAGTTTGGATCTATTCCTGGCATGTCCTCATGACTCCATGCGAAAGTTTTCTTCCTATTTCTCAAGAAAGCTATCAACTCCTATTTTATTGAAACATCCAACGATGAACCTAACTGGGTTACTCGTTCAGGGTGCTCGTCGTCCAGAATAACATTTTCTGTAGATTCTACCACCTGTCCTTTTACAAGTTGGGATTCATCTCTGGGATCGAGAGTTTCAATCTCTGTATCTTCTTCCACCTGGTAGGTAGTAGTCTTTTTCCTTGATTCCTCAAGCTCCTCTTGCTCGGCAGATGAATAATAGCATTCCCGAACTACTTTTTGGTCACCTTTCACAACTCCTACTCCAAAGTTTATTGGGAATTTTAAGCATTGATGCACTGTAGATGGAACTGCTTCGAATTTCTTCAAACCAACTCTTCCCATGATGATGTTGTAGGCTAACTGCACATTCTTATCCATCACAAAGAAGCGTATTCTTTCTGTTCGACAAGCAGGCCAAGTTCCAATGAATATATCCAACTTGATCGTCCCAAGTGGAAAAACTTTCTCGCCAGCAAAACCCAGGAGGGGTCTGTGATAAGGTTCCAATTGAGATAATTTCAGATTCAAGCTATCAAAGCATGAATAGTACATGATGTCTGCCGAGCTTCCATTATCTACCAACACCCTTGAAATCACTACTTCCTTCATCCTCATTTTGATCACCAGAGGATCGTCGTGAGGATAAAGAACACCTGCCAGGTCGTTTTTTGAAAAGCCAATGACCAGCTTCTCTTTGTTTACCTTCCTCGGACGATCGTCCTCGGCTAGATTTATTCGCTGAATATATGAATAAGCTTGAGCCTCTCCGAGGTAAGCTTTTATTTCTGCAGTATGGTCTCCTCCTCCTGCATCTCCTCTTGTAATAACATTACAATCAAATGATCCAAAACGTATGGAAAATACCTCTCGTTCTGGCTGCCTTGGTTTCTTGGGAAGATCGGGGTCATCCTCTGGATCATCTTCATGGTTTCTCTTCTTTTTCTCCTCTGCTCGACGAGATCTAGACCTCTCTCTAGCTCGATTATTATTTTTTCTTTCACCTCCCCGATCAACATATTTTGCTAGCTTTCCTCTTCGGATGAGTGTTTCAATCTCGTTCTGAAGAGCTATGCAATTTTTGGTCATGTGACCATGATCTTTATGAAACTCGCAATATTTATCCTTACTCCTCGAATCAGGGTCTGACCTCAGTTTCTTTGGCCATTTTACCTCCTCGTTGTTCTTGATTTCTTCCAAGACATGATGAATACCCATTTTCAAAGGAGTATAATTGTCGTATTTCTTCAGGACTTCCCATGATGACTTATTATTTCTGGAGCGTTTATCACCGCCATTGCCCTTATGCTCTTTATTCTTAGACTTGTCGACTTCCACCTTGGTGTCTTTATCTATATTCTTCTTTGCAGCCATAGCTTCCTCGGCATTCATGATTTTGGCCGCTTTTGCCATCAATTCTGACATAGTTTTAGGTGGATCTTTTGCCAAAGTATAATACAACTTATTAGGCAACAACCCACTCATCAAAGCGGTGATTGCTGTCTTCTCTTCGTAATCTATGACCTCCAGCTTCTCGTTATTGAAACGAGTTATGTAATCTCTAGTACTCTCACCAGATTTTTGTCTAACACTTAACAAATGTGCTACTCGTTTTACTGGCTTTGCTCCAAAACAGAAATTGTCGATGAATAACTCAGCCAACTGAAAGAAAGTTGAAATCTTACCCCGAGGAAGATTGTTGTACCAAATCTGGGGAGCTCCAGTAAGAGTTCCTGAGAATGCTCTACATCTCATCTCGTCGGGGACAGCATAGATATCGGCGGCAGCTTGATATTGCTCTATGTGTAGAACAGGATCTGTCTTTCCATCATATTTGGGGGTCACCACAGGTGCTTTAAACTTTGACGGGGTAGGGGCCTGGACAAAAGGTGTCCCTTGAACAAAAGTTCGTTGTAAGGGATTCTTCGCCTTAGCCATTTCTCCCAATCTATCCTCCAAGCGCTGAATGGAACCCTTCCACGCATCGTTTCCTTCCTCGGTCTTATTAGTTTGAGCAATTGATTGTTCTGATGTGGCCTCTTGAGATTTATCTTGACGAGCAACTGGTCGTGATTGTGTTGATCCTTCTCTTAGATATGATGGTTGTCGAAAAATCCTCGACATGGTCTTAGGTGGACTCCTATTCCTCCTAGGGCCTAATCGACTGAAAGGAGACACCCTACTCAGTCTTTCCAAATCACTGGGTCTCTCTGGAGAGAGAGTGATACGTTGCTCAGTATCTGTAACGCGTATTGATGAAGTTCGCCCAGGTTGATAAGAGAAATCATCAGATTCCTCATTACGATACGCATCTGTACGCCTGGATCGTGAAGAAAGTAAATAGGTTTGCCTTTGACCACTTCGCTGTCCTGAATGTGCAGGTGCACCGCCATGAAGGGTTTGTATGAGTTGCCGCATCGTCTCTTGCATGGCGGTTTGTCCTTGAGCCAGATTCGTCATAATTCCAGCCAGATCTGGAGGCGCAGAGGGATTTGGAGGATTTCCAGCATTTTCAGCATTTCGATTGCTGGATTCTAGATTATCTGCCATTGATGATGAATGATTTTTGGTGAAAAACGATAACAACAGTCGTTTCCCACAGACGGCGCCAATCTGTTGATGTAAAAAATTAGATTGCTTCTAATTATTTAATCACAGATAAATATAAATGAGACAAAGAATTTTAAAGTGGTTCAGCCTTATAAGAATGGCCTACGTCCACTGTTTCTTATACTGGAGCAGATACGAAGCCGACCTGATGTGCTCGTCGGCAACCCTTTGATGCAGACCCCAGATAAGTCCCAAATGCCTTATATTGACATTTGTTTCTTTTGGACACTTTCTCTTGCTATCAACTGCAAATAAACAAACATTGTTATCAGTGACACATTTTATCAAACACAAAACAAACATGATTTCAAAATAAATAAAATAAAATAAAAATAACCTATCCCATTGCCATAAGGAGGGCATCTGGGACCCTGGTAAACCTCATCTTCGGTTAATGGAGGATGTTGCCAATTTTTTACGACAATCCTGTGTTCAAAATAATCCCTATTGGCATCAGGGAGGTTGACTACTAAGGCTCTATTTATAAACCTAATTTTTAAATAATAAATATTATCATTAACTGCCCATCTATAGCAGTACATGATTTCTGAAATTCCTATACGAGTTCCATGCACTTGATTTAATTTATGCACCCCATTAACTATTCTCCATGTGTTGGGGGCTATGCGTGCAGGAACAACATCAAAGTACTGACAGAATTCCAGACACAGAGGATTTGGTGGAAAAGAAAATCCACACTCAGCAAAAAAGAGACTGGGGAACCAATGTCCCTCAGCTAAATTGAAATAATTAGAAGGCTCAGAAATCTCTTCCAAGACGACCCAAGAGGGAATGAAAAAATCAGAACGAAATTTCTCAAGAGACTCAACAGGATAAACCATGGTGAATAAAGAAATAAAGATGAAGGAAGAAGATCTTACAGGAAAAGAACAGATCTGCTGACTACGAACGATGGAAGAGATGAATACACAAGAGAGTAGAAGACAATGAAAAACTCGAAGATGAAAATTTGAAAAGGTAGAAGACGATGGCAGTGTCTGTGAAGTTTAAATACCTTACCTTGGGAACTGGCGAAGTTATGATTACAAAAAAGGATGATTACGTTACCGGAGGCTAAAAGGGCATTAAATATAGGCGCGGGAATCAAAGCGGGTAACATCGGCTAAAAAGACGAAAAGTAACACGGGAATCGAAGCACGCAGAAAAGTCCAAAAAAGCATGATTCTACGAATTTGGAAAGAGAAATAAATACAAGGGAAATGCTCCTGAAAATTAGGAAGACTATTTAAAGCTACCATATTCCGAGAAAGAATGTTCCATACTCCTCAAATTTCGAACTATGAAACATTGGGGGCTTCTGTTGATACCAAATTTAATCTGCTGACGTGGACCAATCATATGAAGACACATGGCAATTACAAACTCTTCCGAGGAACTCCCATGCTCCGAGGAACAAAATTACAGCGAGGAAGACTAGCTCCCCGAGGAACACTGCTTACCCGAGGAACTCATAGTTCCCCGAGGAACACTGCTTACTCGAGGAACTCACATGCTCCGAGGAACTCTTGAATACCAAGAAGCTTAGGCGGTCCGAGCTGCATCTCGAACAAAGCATTAATAGCTGGATAACCAACAGTTCAACTGATTCATTAAATGCTTATCATTTGGACGCGCACGCAAAGAGGGCATTAAATGTATTACCCTTTCATATGCATATCATTTAATGTATTACCCTTTCACATTACAACCTCAAGGCTATAAATACATTGTACAATCCTCATTGTAAAGGGACCCCCAGACCGGAATTTCTTGAGATAACACAAATCGAGAATTCTCAAACACTCAGCAATAAAACAACAGTGGACGTAGGCCATTCTTATAAGACTGAACCACTTTAAAATTCTTTGTCTAATTTATTTATCTGTGATTGAATTATTAGAGTGATATAATTTTTTACATCAACAATTATGAATCAATATTTGGTAAATAATGTAGTGTTTAATGACCTTGAATTAACACAAAGACCAAAAATACAAAGTATGTTTACAATGTGTCAAATTTAGTAAATTTATATATAAAAATCATCTAGGTGACGACATGAGTCCGATGATATTTTTTTCATAATTGCCTGAATTTTGTATAAAAATATACTATATTTTAAAAAAGAATTTAACTAATAAATTAAACGAAAAATCTATTTATCACCAAAAAATTTAACGGTTTGTTATGTTTTGGATTAAAGTGATTGAACTAGCAAATTTTGGAGTTTTATATTTCAGTTTGTACGATTCGGGGCCTGAAGTGTATAAACTTTGAGAGACTTATGTGCTATTCATCCTAAAAAAAATATGGATCAAATACCAAAAAGTTTCTCAAACATTTTTTAATACACATTTAGTCCAACTCTTTTATTTTATACCAAAAAGTCTTTTTGGCATGATTAAGGACTTTTTGTGCAAAATAAAAAGACTTGGACATAACGCATATTAAAAAAAGTTTGAGGAAATATTTAGTATATGTTCTAAAAATATATGAAAATATATTATTAATTCGGTTGTAAATAATTAAGAAGTTAACGTGATTAGGCGGCATGCATGATGGTCATGTAAGAACATGATGTCAAACTTAGAATGCGAATTGACTATGTTAAATTTCAAGAAAGCATAAAAACCCAAACAAATGAACCATTAGTATTAAGTTAATTAAATGAATTCTTGTAATCTATGTATCCAAAACATCATATGTCTTGTTGTGAACTGGCTGACTTATTCTGAAAGTTCTTCCTACGGCGCCTTAAAGAACTTTCTGTTTCATACTATTCCACTGCTCTAAGATCATTATGTGAGCTGTGGATCTTCAATTTTTTTTCCCTTGAAAAATGACCTAAAAATAATTGCCATCCACCGAATATATGAGGCTGAGGTGGGTTCACAATAGATACCAAGGTATTTTGGTATGAAGTGAATTGGATTGTTGGCAGATGTGGAAAGGGTAATAAACAAGTAGAAAAGCGCAAGTTAGTCAAGCTTTTCCTATTGTCCCGGCACTCACTGTCCATGCAGGCCTCAATCACCTGCGAAAGTTTCAAATTTTGTATCGACCAGTCTTTTGGGTTTGCATGTTTTACTGAACTCATAGAATAGCAGCTCATATCTGTCATTTCCTTAACTTTTCCAATCAACAAAAGTCTATTTTCCATTATAGCAACTTGCAAGCTCATTAAACCGTTCTAAGGGTCTTCTGCGTCACCAGGTCCCATTTGTTTCAAGATAAATGCTTTTCGCCTGGGTGAAAATGCACTACAGACAGACCGAGGAATTTTCAAAATTGAGGCTAATTTAACCATGATTTTCGAGGGTGTGGGAGCGGGAGTAGCATAAACCTTTTTAAGTGTCTTCTGCGTCACCAGGTTTCATTAGTGCAAATTTTTTAAGGTTATTTTTAAGTATTTACTGATAAATAAATAATTTATTTAATTTAATAAAAAGAAAAATAAATATTTGAAATAATATTTCAGTTCCAAATTTAAATCAACAAAATCCTTAATTATTTTCTAAAATTAACACTAAAATATAAATCAACAACAATTTTAAAATAAACTCTAACAAACATTAATATTTATATTATACCTCTAAAACGATAATATTAGAGGTTAATGACATTTAATAAATATATTACTTTTCCATTCACTTATACTAATTAGTTTTCCAATATATAAATAATTGGAAAAAAACTATCAGTTCTCCATTCATTTCTATCGATTAGTTTTTCAATATATAAAAAAGTTTCAAAAAAAAAACTATTCGTTTACCCCTAGCAATACGCGCTCACATATAACCCAACCCAACAAAACAACATAACCCTAAATAAATCTTGCATCTCTTCTTCTTCTTCTTCTCTCTCTCTATATATATATACAAACAATGACGACGGTCGGAACATCTCTCTCTTTACAAACAACGGTCAGCTGTTATCCCTCACCTCACCTCATCTCTGTTATCCCTCTTCTGGGGCGGCAAATGTTAGTTATGGTTTTGCGTCCGATTTTTCATTACACTTGTGTTATTGAGTTATACCTATGTTGTAGGATTTTTTCAGTCTTTGTTTTTCAATAAAATCTATATGCGTCATTTATATGTGCAATTGTACAAAACTTTTATCTGGATAAAGTATTGGTGGCCATGGACCCCAACCCCAAGTTCATCCCCGACTGCTTCGGCAAGTTCATCCCTTTAATCCCATTTTATTTTGGATTAACCTATATTAAATTCTTACATGTATGATTGTGTTGTGGGCTTTGTGTTTGTTCCAAAACAAGTACCATTTTTTTATGGTGGAGACTGATTTTGATGGGAAACCACACTCACAATTAAAGATATTATTTTTCTTATGTGTGAATCTATTTTTTTTAATTACATCATTATTTTTAAGTATTTTTCTATTATTGATTTTATTGTGAACAGTTGATTGCAGGTTAATGATCCAAAGTCTACCAATGCTACCAGTGGCGGAGCCAGGATTGTGCGATTTTTTTTTGAGTTATTTTAACTATATAGAGAAATAAGGTAAATGTCATGTTCCTTCCTATATTTTGATTTTTAGGACAATGCTTTTTTAGTTTATAAATCTAGTCCCTGTGGTACAATAGCATTTATAAATCTAGTCCCTGTGGTACAATTGCATTTATTTTTTTGGTCCGCGCCAGCGGCACTATTTTTCATAGTATTTTTAGTACAGGGACTAAATTTATAAAATTATATGGAGTGTCCTATTTTTATACACTTCGAGTATTATAAGGACATTTTCCCAAAACCCCCTTAACTATATTGGGCATATAAAAATTTGAATTAATTCAGAGTTATTTTAACAGCTCAATAACATAATTAAATCAGATTTAATTTAACAGTTCAACAAATCTTGAATGGAGAGAAAATATAAAAACTATAAAAAGATAAAGAAGTATAAAAGAGGCTTACCAACAGTGGCGGGGGCCAGCGGTAATGGCTTTGGTTCTCACAGAAGTATAAATCTTGAATGGAGAAACTTGTCTCAACTTGAAACTTGGCTTTGGTTTGTAAGGAATGGACTTATCTATTAGGGCCGACTGGTTTGCAAGGATGGACTTAAGTTTCAGAAATTACAACTTTTAACCTTAACATTTAAGTTATTACACATAGTTATATAAAAAAAAATCAGGAATTCAGTAGGTGCAGTCGCACCCCCTCGGCACAGTGTGCCTCCGCCCCTGAATGCTACCGTGCTTGGATCAATTGACCTTGATGGCGAGCCGCGTACATCACCACAAAATAAGACGAAAAACTCGTCACGGTATGGGATCATTTCACTAAAAACTCTTCTACTTTTGATTATGTGGACAAACATACTTTTGTATTCGCATACTTATGGTTAGTTGTTTATTGTTTGCTATATTTTATGGGTAATATTAACTGTTTTATATAGGTATGGTTAAATTTAAAATGTTGTTTTTAATTAAAAAAAAATGTGCTTTTTTTTATAGTGTTTTTTTTTATTTTTAAGAAAAGTGGTGTTTTAAAAAAAAACGTGTTGTTTTCAATAATAAAAAAATGTGCTTTTTTTTAGGACCCATTAATGTGTTGTTGTTTTTTAAAAAAAAGTGTTTTTTTAAAGAATAGTGTTGTTTTAAAAAAAGAACTTGTTATTTTTAAATAAAAAATGTGTTGTTTTATTTAGGTATGGACCGAATAGAAATTTTTACATTTCATTTTATTAATACAGTAAAGTAATATAAAATTTTAATATTTTTGTTAGATGTTTTCACCCGCGCTTCGCACGGGGTGGATGCTAGTTATAACCTAAGAATAAACCCCATATTTTAATTTTAATATAATTAGTTCAATGGAAGTTAAATGAAGTTTAGATTATTTTTACATATGCCCCAAACATTTTGAAAATTATTTTTTTACACCTGTATTTTTGTAAATACCTATATATCTAAAAAAAATTAAGTTGTGGGGTTATAACCCCCACTAGGCTCTATAACGCTCCGCCCTTGAATACGGGGAGGAGTATTAATATACGTTCAGTTTAGTTTTAAGAAAATCAAAACACATAATCATTCCATGCACATATATTTATAAATAATTACTTAAGGTGGGTTTGATGACGAACTTGAAAAATAATTGAAAATTAGTTCATTTTCATGAAAAGTTGAAAAATGAGTGAAAAAATGTAGGAGTGAATTTTTCATGAAAATTAATTCTTTGTGTTTAGGTAATAAATGTTTTCCATAAAAAAATGATTAAAATATGATACACTTTTAGTATTATGACCATTGTTTTCATATAACGTATTTGAAATAAGAAATTACAAAACCTTTAAACCATGTTGTGCGAAAAATATTTGGATTATATTTAATGCAAACCTAATGAATTATTTTATTTGTATTTTTTATTTTAATACTTTTTAATTTAAAACAACATATATGTTACCTAAAAATGTCACAAAAAGGTTTCTGGAATGGGATCTTTACAACAAAAGGCACAATTCAGAGGATGTTTTTCCCACTAGAATTAGTTTAGAGAAACTTCTTGCACGGAAAAAAAAAAGGGAAAAAACAAAAAAGAAAACTGGTTCCGTACATCTCTCTTTGCTATATTTGTATCTCGGAAAGTATATAGCAACCCCGAAGAAAAAAATATTCGAAAACTAATCAAATTTTGAATACATTTTTTCCCCTTTTCTTCTTTTAAGTTTTTAGACCCAAACGACGTCAATGTAATGGTATACATCAGCAATAGTTGATATTTTACTAGTGTGCTTTTCTGGACAACCAATGAAATGTGTAAACGTATCGGAAAGGTTGAGAATGACCCCATAGGGCTTAAACCAAAATGTCAAAAACAAAAAATCTTACGTACACGTTATAGCAATTTTGTATCAATTGACAAAAAACTCTACAAATGTTTTTTCAATATATATTTAGTTTAAATTTTTTTATTTTATTTCAAAAAATCCCATCAAACACTCATTTAACCAATATACTATTATTTTTAAAGATCCGCAATACCGACATTCCCACCCCACCTTCCCCGTCCCATCTCATCTCCCACTACCGGAGCTCCGGCAACCCTCACCGAAACTCATTTTTTTTTAGTGTTTTTTTGTGGTGAGGAAATTTTTGGAACAAATAAAAAGACTTGGACTAAACATGTATTAAAAATGTTCTAGGAACTATTTGGTATATGTTCCTAGAATTTTCCTGAAAATCATTGGGATAAAAAATATAGCTACATAATAGAGTTTGCCCCAATGTTTTTGGGACACAACCTTGTGATACGCAGGTGATAAAAATACTCATACATACTTGGTACATTCGTTTGCAACATATTTTAATTCTCTATGCTCGACAGACTCACTCCTAAAAGTTTGGGCACTGCTAATACCACCCTAATGTTTACTTCAAAATACACAAGACAATTTTTTTTTTTACTAAGGGGCATCATATCATATAAATTTTTCTACACAATCTTCTCAGTCCCCACCACACCATTTTCTCTTGACCCACTAACCTCCCACACCATTTTCTCTTGACCCACTAAACTCCAACCATTTTTGTTCCCCACATCCCAAATAGTCTTCACCAATCAAAGTTCATTGAATATATTTTGGTCATCAGTATACCAACAATCATTATTTTGGTCATCACATAATAACTAGGGTTTGAGGTCATCAAAATTACAAATACAATTGCAAGGTGTTAACAATGGATGTGGCACCTCTAAACTAATGAAAGTAATGCGTGTGAGGTGATTTTTGGTCCCCATTCAAAGTATTTTTTGTTTGTTCTTAACGATTCAAAAATAAAAAAAGAGCATAAAATCAAATAGTGGTTTGGGATCGGGGCCTCGAGTACGAGGCCAATCTTTGGGGTAACCCTCTGAACCACTGTCATTTGTTTAAAACAAAATTCATTCGGGGTGAAACCCCCGAGTTTGTTCTAAACTTTCTAGGATATAATCCCGATATGGAACTCCAGTTTCGGCATGATCCTACCGAGTGCCATAGAATTCTTATGTGTAAGCTTACTTTAGACATTAGGATGCTTTGCTTTACTGTAGATATGAAATCTTACATAAAGAAAGTAAAGCATAATGAAATCTTAATTATGTAGGATAGATGAGAAATCTGACACGTAAAAATAATAATCTTACTTATGTAGGATGCTTTGATTTCATGGATTTCTTATGTGTAAAGTAATTAAGAATTGAGGATGCGTTCAATAACATAAATATGTTTTTACTTATGTAGGATACTTTCATGGATTTCAACTCTGTATTATTTGATGACGCGTTAGTCAATATGACGGTGAGAATAAATGCGTTGATGGTTCTTTAGGAGTCAATATTAGCGCCACTTTTTTTACGGACCATGTATGTTTATTAGACACAATCATTGGAGTTGTTTCAAATATAATAAGCTTATGTCTTATAATGTACTGATTAATTTATGTTTATATTCTGAGGTAATTATCACCTTCTAAGCGTTGGTCAGTCGGGCTCAAGCGCAAATGCAATCACTTAGAACACTAATAGTACTCAACAAGTTTGACGCACCTTCGGCGACATGAAAGGGGTGTTTACATTTGGGTTGTGAGTGGGGAGTGGAGTACCGGGACCATCATGCAAAGAAGTGGGAGGACGAAACAGGTACTAAGGGTGAGAAAAATAAGAAGAAGGATACGACTACTAGAAAATACAATTTCTCATTTTTGTTGAAGGGCATTCCACTTGATAGTGGGAGTTGGATGTTACAAGTTGTAAGTGGAGTTCACAACCACCAATTTTTGAAAACATTAATTGGGCATCCATACAGAGGGTGTCTTACTTTATATGCAAGAAATGTCGTTGAGTGGGGTGAAGCCAACCACTATTCTAACAACAATAAAATATTGGAGGGTTAATAGTGTGTCAACAATGAAAACAATTTACAATGCTAAGGTCAAGCTAAGGATTGGAGAATGGGAGAGTAGAACGACAATGCAACAATTAATGAAATTGATTGGTGACAAACATTATGTATATTGGTATCACATGAATGAATCTATGATGGAGGTGGAAGACATATTTTGGGCTCATCCGAACTCCATTCAATTGGCAAAGTACTTTCCCTCAGTTGTCATTGCCGATTTCACTTATAATTAAGGTTCAAATTACCTATAGCTACATGCAAAAGCATTATAAAAACCTTGCATTCCCTATCAATATATCATCGAGTTGTTCTCTATATGTAATGAGTTGTGGGAAGTCATTCTTTTGAGAGGCTGGTTGCAACGCCCAATGCCCAATTCTAGGCATTTTATTGTCAAATTCCATGTGGTGGCATGTCCCCAACCTGGTGAAGTGATAATAAAATCATATAAAATTAGTGATTACTTAAAAGGAAAATTAACACATATTATGAAATATTAATTATTGTTACCTGCAATAAGGATACATAACCGCTTATTCGATTAACAGTTGACCTTGATGCAAGGCCAAGTTGTTGGTATAAGTGAGCGGAATTCCCATCCCCCGTGCAAGTCAACCAGCATTCTTCATATTCTTCAATATGTGGAAGAAATAGATAGAGATCTTATTTTTTATGTTATCGGGGAAAATAATGCATCCGATTATATAGAGTATATAGGCCCTGGCAAATTAGTCTGTCACATCCCCATTAGCTTTCTTATCTTTTTATTTTTCCTTAAATTCGGGGTGATCCAATTCAATCGGACCGCATAGGAGTCACTGCACTCATATTCAGCGTTGACGTTGCTCACTCCCAAGCACTCAACTACTAAGTCAATAGCACTTGACATTTTAATCCCATCGTCATCAGGAGTAGCAATATTTGGGCTAAATAATGGATCACCTACTAGAGGGACTTGGTGTATTTAAGCTACATCATCAAAAGTGATGGTCATCTCCTTAAATGGCATGTGAAAGCTATTTATCTGTTGATACCATAACTCAACGAAAGTTGAAACCAATGCATAGTCAATATCCCTACGGGTATATTTTATCAAGCTATTGAGTTTTGTCCTCTCCACCCTCTCCATCACACCTTTACTCAGATCATGCAATGGCCATTTGTTTATCTTCATTCAAAAGATGACACAAAGTAATGACACTCGTTCAACCTAAAATACAATAGCATAAACATCAATATTTTTGATAAGTTAAATTTGGAATTATGCTTGCCACTGATCCGATTGTGGTCCTTGAAATGCTTTAGGAGTGTGAGTTCTTTAGAACCCCCATAGTATTCAATCGATGATCCGGCGTAGGCTACCTTCTTTTTATTGTATGAAGTAGTAGACTTATGTTGTATTTGTAGTGGATTACTTTATTGGCCAACATCAGTAGACAGTGGAATACCGTTTGAAGCATTTTTAAATAAATTTGAGAATTAATAACACAAACTCCAAGTTGTTTCTAATCCACCCAAAGTGAACTTTCCCAAAAGTTACCATTGCAACTATTATAATAGGGTTGGTATCATTACGGAGTTTTTTTTTCATTTTCTACAAAAATATCCAATACCTATGGATGACAAGGAGCGAGAAAAAAATTTATAAAGGGAAATAAAAAAAAACGTGCGAGAAATATTTAAAATAATTAATGGAAATATTAGCTCATTGCTCCGCCTATGAAAATAGCTAAACATATGCTTAACCACCACCACAACCCCCACCCCACCACAACCACCCACCCCCACCCCAAAAAAAAGTTGTGAATGGATTAGGAAATAATTTTTGGATATAATGTCCTTAATGATAACAATAATCTCACATTGATTACATTTACCTGTATTATTTATAAAGCCTCCGTGAGTGCCTAATGCTCTTTTTTTTGTATCTTATGTCCTTAACCCTATTTCGATTCTTTCTAGGTTTTGTCTTTTGTTTGTTTTCTTGGTTTAATGTTTTGAAGAAACTAAAAAGATTATGGTTGTTTATACAATAATCTTTGCTATCATGTCACATTTCGTAAATCTTATCCTAGACTATATTCTTTAGATTCGTATATAAGTGTTTGTATTTCATGATTATTTCCTTAGATATGTCATATTTGAATTGTTTACCCTTTTGAGTATCCATTTATTTATACCTTAAACATCCAGAAATATTTTTCCTCCATGAATATTAATTTATTTTCATTTTTCCAATCGCATATGGTGCAAAAACACCCCTATCTGAATGCTAAACTTATTATCGTCCGTACAGTACCAAAACACCATTGTGCGCATGCCTGATAGAATAAAAATCACCAAAACACATTTAAAAAAAAAAATTGAATGATTTCAAAAATCTCCATTTGAATGTTTGATAAATATGACACTTTAAAGATTTCAATAAGTGGAAAAAGTAAAAATTATTTTGGAGAAACATGATCGACATGGGTGGATGCCATATGCCACATTGAAAAAAGGTCAACAAATATCTGATGAATATTTGTAATAAAAACTGGCCCAAACGCATATGGAGGAGCGTAAGGAACTCAATAATCTAGACATATTAGGATTGCTAAGGATATGTTCTTCGGTGAAAAATAAAATATTTTGTGGACTTACTCTCACCATTGCCTTTGGGGTGATCCACTGTTAAAGTGTGGTGGACGTTTGAATATTTGTAAGTCAGCATGGTCACTTCCTTGTTGACAAATAGAGTTCTACTATTTGACAGAATAATTGTAATACCCCGCCTCGATAAATTAAATAAATTATATATGAAATATATACGTAGAGCAATAAATTATAATTATAGGGATTTGTGTACCACACTGGATTATACGAAGAGATATTAAATTACGGATTTTATAATGATTGAATATAAAGAAGAATTATTAAAAAGAAATAAAGAGTTATTAATTACAACAAGTCTCATCCCTTTGTCAACCTTGGTTGGGTATCCATGTGGGATTTAAGGAAAATCAAGGCAGCGCTGTTTATGAGGGAAGAGCCCCATCATTAGAATGACTGGGCAGGTCGTTCGAGCGACCGAGCATGTCATTTGAACGACTATGCTCATCATTTGAATGAGCAGACGCAAATAGCTACCCGTTTGTGTTGTCATCTTCCCAGTAACGAAATCAGTCCCAGCCGTCGATCAACATATGGGGACGCTCGTGGATCCTAATGACCTGGGATGAGTCAGACAGTTGGATTAAGAAAACCTATGGAGTGCGGTTTTGTGCGAGAAAGGGGGACAGAAGCGTGGGACTTGGTGTATCGCGGCAGGTTGTGACACCCCGACTAATTAAATACCGGGTAGCTACTCCTTTATTCAAATTAATACAAAATGTCAAGTTGGTTCAGTTCATAGCATCACTGTCGAAAACATTTTTTTAAACAATTACTAGCCACCTAATATTTAAAAAGTGAGTTGCCAAATTTTTATTAAATTAAATTAACATTCAGCCAATTAAATTATAAGCTAACTATACCACATCCACATCAAAATCACAATAGAATAATAATGCAATAATAAAATGAGTCTGGAGTAACACTCCCCCGAATAATCCAAATACTGAATAAATCCCAATACAAAGTCTGAATAAATAAATAAATAAATACAAAACTGAAAGTCTGAGAAAGTTGTCTCTAAATGGGAAGGGGCGACATGCCATAACTGATGAATGACCCAGAATAGAATCAAATGCAGAATGTGGAGGTGTCTAATATCGAGATCCTGTAACTTTCACAACAGCTACAGCACGTCAATGTAATTGAACTCCTATGCGTGGCGTCCCTGTGGCTGGTCACCTAAACAAGGTTTTACAAGAAAAATAGATTTGAAAGCAAACGGGTTAGAGCCCGAGGTGAAAACAGTTTAAAATATAGCAAGTGTTTAATTGCATTAAATAGTGAATATTATATACATGTTAGTTGCGTGCTCTCACATGAGTTTCTCACCCCTCAACTAATGTGCATGCCTAATGTATATCCTTAACCCGACCTAGTTATGTCATTAACTAACTAGTTTGTACCACTTCATGTCCTCACATTATACTATAGGGGTTTATTCATATCATTCTAATAAATCCTGCGTGTATCTCATTTTTTCATTGATCAGATTAATTTATAACAATTATGATAGGAAATTCTCATTTTAAATCCCATTCAAAATGTCTCAATTATTCATATTCCCACTTTAACAAAGAGTCCGAAATAAATACAAGTATATTATTCTCAGCACAAATATACAAATAGGGCACCCCTAGGCTAAACTGCGACGCACACATACTCTGCTATCGAATCCCGGTACATCGCGTACATAAGGACTACGTGTTTCGAATCGCTCAGGAACTGTTGTAATAAATAAAATCACACATATTGGACGCGAACATAGTTCACATACCCATGGGTCACGCACATACCTACGCTCCCATGGTCAGCTGACTTATCAACTCGTAAATAATTCATTCACAGCCCTATGTCCTTAAGGTACCAATCTAAATCCCCCTGTAGGCACACAAAGATCAGACGATCCTATTTCGAAAGTCTACCTCCCGTGATAGCTAATATGGTAGGTATGTCATACACATAATAGTCCATATACTAAGCATTCACATAACTTAGATAACGGTTATATTATTAAAGGTATATTCTCAGCCCTATATCATGAGTCTAATTCGTACACGATTATTATTCCGGATTATATATAATATATTTTGCCCATAAGTCTCACGTCGTATAGTTTCGAGTGCTTAAAACCTAACCGAAGAGGTTACCAAGTCTCCTACGCATCCCATATCAATTCAGTATTCTGGGGTCCTTATTTATGTACCAAACCCTAACTTATCACTCCTAAGAATTTAAATTATGTTCTCTCATCATAAAATAGAAAATTACTCGTCGAACACTCATAAATTCAACACTACATTCCAACCAAATTCTAATATGTTTCGGCCATCAAATATACCCCTACTGGTCTACCTAAAGTCCTAATGTATTCACATAATCCCCAACTACAACATTCGATGGCCGGAAACACTTTAAAATCAAAAAGGGGAAAAAGGTCACAGTTTTTAGGGAGATCGATCGATCGACCTATGAATGTCAATCGATCGATCAAGCAGGTGCAGGCTATGGGCTTCCTTCGTTTTCAGTCCCAGTTTTTATCCCAAATCTTCATTACAAGGTGTTAAATCCTAAAGTAGACATATTGGGTCATTATACTACCTAATTACATGATTCTTAACGTTCCATAACTCTTAAATCATCATCAATTATACTTTTCTTGGATCAAATCATCATATTATCATGAAAAGCCCCTATTTTTCTATTTTCTTCAAGAATCACAATACTTCTCTTCCTAAATCCGTTTTTAACTAATCAATGGTTATGATTTTGTTAATGGAATACTTCCAGTATCAAACTAGATGCAAATCCTATCCAAAATTAAGGTTCCATCTCCAAATTTCATGAGTTTCAATCATTGTTCATGGTTATCATCAAATCCTACACTATCATGGATAAATTATTCGCTGAAACTTAATAAATCAAATCACTTGCCTAGAAATTTGATGTTCTGATCCATTGATGACGTTAAGAGTTGGTTCTCTTCCTCTCTCCGGTCACAATTCCGATGAATAGTGATGGTCAATCGCTATACCCACTCCTCGATAAATAAAAGAAATAACGAAACCCCTACTCAACGGCGAATCCATATAAGTAACCGTACTCTCTGTTGTATCAAATAACCCCGTAGTACGTGCAAACCCTGTGGCAATAAAACAGTGGGTGGCTCCTATGTCAAATAAAATGCCCCCCAAAGTCCCCTGGATAGAAAACATACCCTTAATCGCTGGCGGGTCCTGCGGGACTGCAGCCTAGTGCATATTATAGACTCGTCCATACTGAAGCTTCCCATGCAGAACTGGGGTGGCTAGAATGGGTAGCGGTGCTGCCATCTGTGGAGGTGATGGGAGAGCTGCGGGAAATAACGGTCTATGGGGTTCCTAACGAACGCCCTGCTACTGCTACTGGCCTCTACCCTTTTGTGGGCAGTCCTAGCATTTGTGGCCAGTGTTTCCACATGCGAAACATATCCCTGGGACGGGTCCTCCCCTCTGTCCCTGCTGTCCCCGGCCCTGATGGTCCTTTTCACCCGTCTCTTGGCCATTCTGGCCCTATTGAACCTGTTATTGGCCGTATTGGCCCTGATGGCCATGTCGAAAGCCTCCCTGCCCATGTCTAAAACCTCCTGACCTGAACCTCTTAGGATCCCCTTGCTGGGAACCCGATCACTGTGCCTTTGCTGACCCTGAACTGCCTCTGCCCCACCGGCACCATTCCTTCCTGCCCTGCCCTTCCCTGCTCTGCTGGCTGGAATCTACCACTTTCTTAACCTCGGACAAGTGGAAGAGGTGGTCCTGGCAGTGGAGTAGTGTTGCATTGACCACATCTGAATAGGTGGCTAAAGAGAGATTGCCAATTAAAGGCTGACGAATCCTCCATGTCAACCCATTCATGAAGCGCTAAATATTTTTCTTTTCAGTCGGGATCTCACTCGGTACAATGTTGAGAAGATTAGTAAACTCTGCCTCGTACTCTGCCATGGTCCTTCCCTCCTACTTTAAATTTGCTAACTTTTGACTCATCTCTGTCTGGATAGCCGAAGGGAAGTACTTACGATTGAACCGCACCCAAAAGTCTCTAATACTGAGTGTGTCTCTCTCCTCAGCGGTGGTGATGGACTCCCACCACTACAATGCTTCCCCCGCCAGTTTGAACGTTGCCAAAATCTGACTATGTACCTCCGTGCAATCGTGCATTCTCAAATGCCTTTGGATGTTCTTTTTCCGTTGGCTCGTTACGACTACATCGGAGCTCCCTAAAAACTCCAGAGGATGCGCATTCTGGAAGGCATCCCTAACACACTTCCAAGCAGACAGGAAAGCCTGGGCCTGAACTGGAGCCACCACCGGTGCCTGAGGTGGTTCCTGTTGCACTACTGCCAATGTAGCATTTACCGCGTGAGCTACAATGGCGGACACTTCAGCGGCATTCATCATACCCTGAGCAGGTGCAGTCTGAGACTCTGGCTGGGCATACCTGGGAACTCTTTGTGCACGTTTAGGAGGCATCTAAAAAAGGGAAAAAAATTCATAAGCCTACAGTTATATTCTCAAAATAGCAGAAGAATGTAAAACGTATGAATAGTACAATAATCCTAAAATATAGGGCACAACCTATTTGTAACTTCTCCTCTTTCTCACGTTGCCCACTTCTTGATTTTTGACAGATAATGCCCCTAATGGCCCTAATATTGGCTGATAAATAAAGACTAAAATTCGTGGGTCAAAATCCATTAAAAATTAAAATGACTGAAATACCCTCCCGGGTTGTCGGTTTGGCCTAAAAATCTCCCGGGACCCAAACTAAGCCCCGGCTAGTGTTTTCTGACTATTTCTACCCTTTCGGACACGCTGACACGCTCAAAATGATCATACGGATGATAAAATTATAATTTACCTTTAAATTATTTTAAAACGATTCCTGACGCGATTGACACGCGCGTTCCAACTTAATTTCCCGGATTGTTGTATTTATGATTCGCGACAATTTTAATAAATTCAATAATCATATATTACCATATTCACCTAGTAATATTCAACATTATTATCATAATCAAATACCAAGTCACGTCTCGCTAGTATTTAAATCCGAATTAATTTTAAAATTAACTATCCCATTTAATTTAATTAATTCCTTTAAATAATATCAATAAAATTACGGGGTATTACATACTTCCCCCCTAATAACAGAATTTCATCCCGAAATTAAGAAATAAAATATACCTCGCAAAAATAACTCTGGATAACGCTCGCGTATCTCATCCTTGCGCTCCCAGGTAGACTCCTTGGCATTATGATGCCGCCACTGAACACGTACTAATGGTACTATCTTCGACCTCAATTTTATTTCGCCATGGTCTAGAATAGCAATTGGCCCCTCCTCATTGGAACTATCAGGCTATAGATCGATATCCTCTAAAACAATGTGAGTGTGGGACAGATCATCTCGAAGATATCTCCTCAATGAAGAAATATGGAACACGTCATGGACCCTATGCAAGTGTTCCAGTAACCCAAGTCTATACGCAACTGGCCCAATTCGCTCGATTATAGGCAATGGCCCCACATATCTAGGCGTCAACTTCCCCTTCTTCCCAAAACGCATAATTCCCTTCAAAGGAGACGCTCTGAGCAGCACCTGGTCCCCCACATTGAACTCTTGAAAGGACCTCTTGGCATCGGCATAACTCTTCTGTCGGTCTTGAGCTACCCGAATACGGCTCCGTATCATCTCTCTCCTCATCGAAGTATCTTGAATCACCTCCGGACCAAGGAGTTTGTTATCCCCTACCTCTAGCCAACATGCTGGGGAACGACAATATCTACCGTACAATGCCTCGAATGGAGCCATACCAATAGTGAACTGGTAGGAGCTATTATAGGCAAACTCCATCGGTGGAAGATACTGCTCCTAACCACCTCCAAAGTCTAGGATTCACATACGCAACATGTCTTCCAACATCTGATTCGTCCGCTCGATCTTCCCATCTGTCTGTGAGGGATATGCTGTAATCAGCCTCAACTCCGTACCCATGGCTTCCTAGAAACTCTCCCAAAACTGTGACACAAATATCTTGTCTCGATCTGATACAATATTGAGAGGCACCCCGTGGAGTCTCACTATCTCAGCTATGAAGATCTGGGCATGTTGTCCCGTAGTGTAGTCTATCCGGGATGAAAGAAAGGGAGAAACCTTTGTCAATCGATCCACGATCACCCATATGGAGTCGTGACCTTTTGACGATGTAGGTAATCCCATGATGAAGTCCATAGAAATGCTCTCCCATTTACACATAGAAATCTCTAATGGCTGTAAAATTCCTATCGACCATTGATGGTCCACCTTTACTAGCTGACAAGTGGCACATTTTAAAACGAATTCGACAATATCTCTTTTCATCCTGCTCCACCAGTACTGTCTCCTCATATCCTGGTACATCTTATCCCCACCAGGATGCACCGTGAAAGTCGCAACTCGTGCGACTTTGTCATTACCTCGGGTCGCAAGTCTTCCCCCTCCGAAACAACCAATATCCCATTGAAGCATAAGCTCCCGTTTGAACTAACGGTGTAAGACTCTGCCCCCTCTGCTAATAATTGTACTATCTTCTCTTGACAGAACTGGTCTGCTGCTTGGGCCTATATCATCCTAGTAATAATCTGGGGCGTAACTGTCATCACAGACATGAATGATCAGGCCACTGTGTCCTAGTGTCCCAACTCCTTCCATTTTGCTTTTCATACCTCGTCCACCTCACCTACTGGCCTACGACTCAACGCGTCTGCTACCACGTTAGCCTTCCCTGGGTGGTATTGGATATCGAACTGATAATCCTTCACAAACTCGAGCCACAGGCGTTGACACATATTCAGCTCCTTCTGCATGAAGAGGTACTGAAGGGACTTGTGGTCTGTGAATAAACGGAATTTCTCCCTCAGGAGATAATGTCTCCAAATCCGTAATGCAAATACGACTGTCGCTAACTCCAAGTCGTGGGTGAGGTAATTCTTCTCGTGGGGCTTAAGCTTACGGGAAGCATAAGCTATAGCCTGACTCTCCTGCTGCAGTAAACCCCTACGTCCTAGTAAGGATGCATCAATGTAGACTAGATACTCCACTCCCGGTCTGGGCAATGCTAACACTGGCGTTGAGGTCAACTTGTTCTTCAACTCGTCGAAAGCCAACTGGCAGGCATCGCTCTAGATAAATGGCATTCCCTTGTAATTTAGATATGTCAAAGGACCCGCTATCTTCGAGAACCCCTGAATAAACCTCATGTAGTATCCTATTAGGCCTAAGAAACTACGTATCTCTGTCAGTGTTGTGGGCTGTCCCCACTCCCTCACCGTTGATACCTTCCCCTGATCAACAGATATTCCCCTGTCGAAAGTGATATGCCCCAAAAATTGAACCCCTTTCAGCCAAAACCCACACTTCTCATATTTTGCATATAACTCGTGTTGACATAGTGTCTACAAAACCTGCCTCAAGTGCTCGGCATGATCCTCCTCTGTCTAAGAGTAAATCAAAATGTCATCAATGAAGATAATGACGAACTGGTCTAGGAACTCTCTGAACACCCTATTCATTAAGTCCATAAACACAGTTGGGCGTTGGTTAGGCCAAAAGGCATAACCCTAAACTTGTAGGAACTATATCTCATCAAGAAGGCAGTCTTCGAGACGTCCTGATCCCTGACACATAACTGATGGTATCCCAACCTCAGGTCAATCTTTGAGAAGAAGGCATCTCCTCTCAACTGGTCGAATAAGTCATCGATTCGGGGCAATGGTGAAGGCCCTATATAGAGCACACCTAGGATTTGCTTTTCGTGCTTTAGCTATATAGGACTTCATCTAGTTGGATTAGAATTTTGACAAAATATTTTTGTAATTTAGGATTGCGTGTCCCCATATCGACTCCAAGCTCTCCTTGTCCACCTACATCAAATGTGCACTCCATTCAGTCCGCCATCTCAGAAAAAAGGTAAACTTATGGCTCATAGGAATTTCTGTCACATAGGACACAACACCGTTGCATTTTGCATTTTTATCATATCTTATGATAATATATTTTGTTTCGTCAATTTAAAGTTTTTTTTTTTAGTTCAATATTTTAATTTGAAGCTTTTATAATAATAAATATTTTTGTGAAAATACAATTTTGACACAAAATATTTCTTTTAATAAAATTTTCGGAATAAAATATTTGAAGTTAAAAATATTTTTGATTTAAATATGCATGTGCGTGTATATAATATTATATATGTTTATATGCGTTTATGTTTATTTATATATACCTGATGCATGTGTGATATTATATAGATATGTTAGTATGTTTATATATTATTATATATATATATATATGTTAGTAACATGTGTTGGCACCTTGACCAAAGCTAAAAGCAGTGGCCGATTTTTTTGAATTGTCCATGACTTTGTTCTTTGGCTTGAGTTTCATATATTTAATTGTTTTCATGCATGACTTATCCTATATATGATATAATATGTATATTATGTATGTGTATGCATGCTTTTTTCCTTGTGAGTTTTTGTCCAAGAACTGATGTCCTAGTAGGCGTGTTATACTATATCAATATTATATATGATAGCATTTGCTTTAACAGGTCATAGCTTCTGACCCTTTTACCTGTTGCCGAAAGCTGTTCACGACTTGACCTCTGTGTTATCTATTGGCGTGATTTGAAATTTACAGCCCACGGTTTTGACAAAAACCACGGATGGTGTTTTTTTTTTTTTAAAACGTTGCCGTATTAATATCTGTGATGTCTTTGGTACGCTGTGGTACTGTTTACAAGCTGGCATTTTTTTTTAAAAACGACGTCGAGTTCCGCCCGCGGTTTTACTCAAAACCAAAAATGGTTTTTGGATTTTCGTTTAAAACGACGCCGTGTAAATTTTGTTACAACGGTAATATTTTTGAGCGTTGTTGTTACGCAGTTTAATACAGTTGGCTTTGCATTCTGATCAAAACGAATTTGTTTTGAATCTGTTAGTCTGTTAGTTTGTTACAGCTTACTTTATACGTGTCACAATTTTAACACACCATTTTGTGTTTCTTTGTGAACCCTTGGATCTATTTTTTTATCAGTGGCTGGTGTGTATTCTTTGTCAATCCGTGTGAACCTTTTTACACCTATCAGCACACACCTGTGCACTCTATAAATAGAGACATTGTGTCTTCATTTTTTCAACCCGAGAAAATTCGTTTTTGAGCATAAATTCTGCCAAAATTTATTCTGAGAGAGAGAGAGACCAAACACCAGTATTTTCAGAGAAATCTTGTGTGTATTCTTTACAAAACATTGCTGAGTCTTCAAGTCATTTTGTGGATTCAAGAATGGAAGGCTTTTAATCTCTGAAATTCTGCATTTCCAAATCAATTGATTTTTCATTCTGAAAAATCGTTTTGTAAGTCTCTCTATCATTGTTCTTGTTTTCTTGTAATTTCAGATTTGTTATGTGCTAGATCTAAAGTGTTTGTGTAAGTATTGTGCTGTTATATTTTATAAACACTACACACACTAGAACCAGTAGTGATCTTACTTCATTTAAAACACTTTGTTTTAAATTGATTATTTCTGGAAATCTGATTTACACTAAAGTACAATTGATTCTAGGTTTAGAGATTTAAACCTAATACGAGTTATGAACCGGAACAGAATTACCTGATACTGGATATATGACCTTGGACTAAACAAATTTATACCTGTGTACTTGACCAAGGACTTGGACTGAGAACAAGAACATACTGGACCTAATCAAGAACCTGAACTGTTAAGACTGATTGGAACTTAAACTAAACTGGATTAAATCATTTTAATCTAATATAGTTTTAAACAGTTTGTATTATTTCTGACTGTATGCTTGATATGTTTTATTTCTGTTCAGTCTAGAATATATCTGTGTGAACTTGATTGCTTGATTGTTTAAGTGATTTTCTGAAATTGTTTGCATCTCATATCACTCACATATCACTCAATTTGTATTCACGTAGATACATGTTTGTGTAATATCTGAACAAGTCTAGTGTTCGAGATTTAAAGAAAGAGAAAAGAAGTTTTTCAACAGTATATTCAAAGTCAAGATGATTTGATTTGAATAGCACAAGACTTGCAAAGATATAGGTGTTATATATTCTGTTGCATCACACACACTTCACTAGAAAGTAAATAATAGGCACTGAGCCAACCTGCGCTTAAAGAAGTTAAAGTGGAGGCATGGAAGTGAAGAACGCAAAAACAAGTGAGGACAAGTTAAAGAGAGAACTGAATAAGCAACCATGCTAGAGACTTGGTCGTGTGGGGTAATAGCTAGATCATTCTTCTTTAATTGTTAAGTTTGTTGTTTGTAACTCGTTCCTGTTGTTTTATTGTTTTAGTGGAAGTAGTTTAGGTAACTCCTAGAGGAGTTCGTCGTTTTTCCCGGGGAAGGGTTTTTGCGACGTTAAATAAATCCTGTGTGTTGTACATTTCTTGCATTTCACCTCACACGAAAAGGTAGGACTAAATAATTAGAAACTCGCCTAAAAATTGAATCTGTTTTGGACTTTAATTAACTTTGAAAATTAAAATTATTTTCATAGAAGTTAATCAGATTAAGTAAAAGTTTAATTTGGTCCCTCTTGGCATCATTCATATAAACTCGTAGGTTTAAGGTGTTTACTCAACAATAGTTTACTTCCGCATATAAAGTCTTTGCGCACCGACCCGCATTTTCGGGGTCACCTCAAATGGATACTCATTCCGTATTGTGACTTTATTCAACTCCCTATAATCTACACACAACCTCAAAGATCCATCCCTCTTCTTAACGAACAGCAGAGGGGCACCCCACGGAGAAGTACTCCTACAGATAAACCCCTGACCCAATAACTGCTCTATCTGATCCCGTAGCTCCCTCATCTCCGCTGGAGCCATACGATAAGGTGCAAGAGCTATCGGTCGAGTGCTCGGCGTCAAGTCTATAATGAAATCTATCTCTCTACTAGGAGGTAATCCCAAAATATCCTGGATACATCAGCGAACTCTCTAACAACTGGAATCGAATCAAATGGTACCACCACCTCCTTAGAGGTCTCCTCCTCTATATAGTACAAGTGCATGGATGATCTGCCCTCAGGATGAGGCATCGCCACTAGGAACATCTCCTGACCGGGTATGGAAAAAATAATACTCCTACTATAGCAATCAATCATGGCTCGATACATCACCAGCCAATCCATACCAATAATCGCATTGTACTCAATCATATCTAGTACTAACATATCAGTAGGTAAGGTAAACATCCCAATCTCTACACCCACACCTCTATAGATAAAGGAAATCACAGAACCTCTACTCAACAGTGAATCTACACAAGTGACAGTTCTCTCCGCGATATCTAATAAGGCCATAGCGCGTGCAAATCTCGTGGCAATAAAACAGTGTGTGGCTCCCGTGTCAAATAAAATATACCCCATAGTCCCTTAAATAGAAAACATACCCTCAATCATAGGTGGATCCTGCGAGACTGCGGTCTGCTGGAGCTGGTAAACTCGGTTGTACTGAAGTTGTCCCCACTGAACTAGGACTGTTGGGATAGGTGGCAATGCTGGCATCTGTGGTGGTGCTGGGAGGGTGGCAAGAAACATAGGTTTCTGGGGCTCATGTTGAGCACCCTACTGCTGCTGCTGCAGGGCCCTGCCCATTTCAGGACACTCATGGCGTTTGTAGCCAATATTGCCACATATGAAACATTTCCCTGCAAAGTTTCCCCCTCTTTAACCCTACTACCCACGGACCTGATGGCCGTTACCACCCCTACCCTGGCCATACTGGCCCTGCTGAAATTGTTGATGGCCCTAATGGCCATGCTGACCCTGCTGGCCATGTCAAAAACCTCCTTTGCCATGCCTAAAAACTCCTGATCTAAATCTCTTAGAATCCCCCTACTGGGAACTCTGATCGCCCTGCCTTTCCTGACCCTGAGCTAATTGTTCCCCACTGGCACCATTACCCCCTATCATGCCCTGCTGGCTGGACTCTCCTGCTCGCTTACCCTCTGACAAATGGAAGCGGTGGTCCTGGCAGTGAAGTAATTCTGCATTAACCACATCTGAATAGGTGACCAACGAGAGATTACCTAGTAAGTGCTGACGAATCCTCCATGTCAATCCATCCATGAACTTCTGGATTTTCTTCTCTTCAGTAGGAATCTCATCGGGAACGATGTTCAGAAGATTAGTGAATTCGGCCTCATACTCTGCCACTGTCCTCCCTTCCTGCTTAAGGTTCATCAATTTTTGCCTCATCTCGGTGTGAACTGCTGAGGAAAAATATTTGCGATCGAACCGCGCCCAGAACTCCTGAATAGAAAGAACATCTCTTTCCTCTGCGGTGGTAATGGACTCACACCACTGCAATGCTGATCTTACCAGCTTAAAAGTATCCAGTATCTGCCTCTGCACATCTGTACACTTGTACATCCTCAAATTTCTTTGGATGTCCTTCTTCTATTAGCTCGACACAACAACGTCAGAGCTCCCTGCAAACTTCGAAGGGTGTGCCTTCTGAAAGGCATCATGGACACGTTCCCAAGCATATGGGAATACATGAGCCTGAATTGAGGCTACCATTGGTTCCTGAGGTGGTGCCTACTGCATAACTGCTAATACGGCATTTATCGTCTGGGCTACAATGGCGGCAACCTCCTCAGCGTTCATAGAACCTTGAACTGGGGCAAGATGGGGCTCGTGATGGGCACCCCTGGGAACTCGATGTGCACGTCGAGGAGGCATCTAAAATGAGAGAGAAGTTTTATAAGTAAACAGTTATTATCTCAAAATAGCTGAAGAACGTAAGATACACAAAAGAATACAATAATCCTAAAATATAGGGCTCTATATCAAAGGATGCTACGCGGAAACATAACAAGTTGTACAGATCCTAGGGATGCTAGAACCTGATGCTCTGATACCACCTGTGACACCCCGACTAATTAAATACTAGGTAGCTACTCCTTTATTCAAATTAATACAATATGTCAAGTTGGTTCATTCATATCATTCTAATTATAGGGGTTTATTCATATCCTGCGTCTATCTCACATTTTCATTGATCAAATTAATTTATAACAATTACTATATGGGTTTATTAATATCATTCTAATATATCCTGCGTGTATCTCACATTTTTATTGATTAAATTAATTTATAACAATTACGATAGGAAATTCTCATTTTAAATCCCATTCAAAACATCTCAATTATTCATATTTCCACTCTAACAAAGAGTCCGAAATAAATACAAGTATATTATTCTCAGCACAAATATACAAATAGGTAACCCCTAGGCTAAGCTGTGGAGCACACATACTCTGCTATCGAATCCCGGTACATCACGTACATAAGGACTACATGTTCCGAATCGCTCAGGAACTGTTACAATAAACAAAATCACATATCTTAGAGGCGAACAAAGTTCATATACCCATGGATCACGCACATACCTACGGTCCCATGGTTAGCTGACTTATCAACTCATAAATAAGCCATTCACAACCCTATGTCCTTAAGGTACCAGTTTAAATCACCCCGTAGACACACAAAGATCAGACGGTCGTATTCCGAAAGCCGACCTCTCGTGATAGCCAATATGGTTGGTATGTCATACACATAATAGTCCATATACTAATCATTCACACAACTTAGATAACAGTTATATTATTAAAGGTATATTCTCAGCCCTATACCATGAGTCTAATCCGTACACGATTATTATTCCGAATTATATATAATATATTTCACCGATAAGTCTCACGTCGTATATTTTCGAGTACTTAAAACCTAATCGAAGAGGTTACTAAGTCTCCTACGCATCCCACATATCAATTCAGTACTCCGAGGTCCTTATTTATGTCCCAAATCCTAACTTATCACTCCTAAGAATTTAAATCATGTTCTCGCATCATAAAATAGGAAATTACTCGTCGGACACTCGTAAATTCAACATTATATTCCAACCAGATTCTAATATGTTCCGGGCATCAAATATACCCCTACTGGTCTCCCTAAAGTCCTAATGTATTCAGATAATCCTCGACTACAACGTTCAATGGCCAGAAACACTTTAAAATCAAAAAGGGAAAAAAGGTCACAGTTTCTGGGGAGATCGATCGATCGACCTTGTGTGTCGATCGATCGATCTATGAATGTCAATCGATCGATCAAGCAAGTGCAAGCTACGAGTTTCTTTTATTTTCAGTCCCAATTTTTGTCCCAAATCTTTATTACACGGTGTTAAATCCTAAAGTAGACATATTGGGTCATTATACTACCTAATTACATGATTCTTAACGTTTCATAACTCTTAAATCATCATCAATTAGACTTTTCTTGGATTGAATCATCATATTATCGTGAAAGACCCTGCTTTTCTATTTTCTTCAAGAATCATTATACTTCTCTTCCTAAACCCGTTTTTAACTAATCAAGGGTTATGATTTTGTTAATGGAATACTTCCAGAATCAAACTACATGCAAATCCTATCCAAAATTAAGGTTCCATCTCCAAATTTCATGAGTTTCAATCATTGGTCATGGCTATCATCAAATCCTACACTATCATGGATAAATTATTTGCTGAAACTTAATGAATCAAATCACTTGCCTAGAAATTTGTTTTTTTAATCCGTTGATGACGTTAAGGGTTGGTTCTCTTCCTCTCTCGGGTCACAATTCCGGCAAATAGTCGTGGTGTGTAGTGGTTATGGCCTTGCAACCTTCTTGTAACTTCTCCTCTTTCTACGTTGCCCACTACTTGCTTTTTGATAGATAGTGGTCCTAATATTGGCTGATAAATAAAGCCTAAAATTCGTGGGTCAAAATCCCTTGAAAATTAAAATGACTAAAATACCCTCCTGGGTTGCCGGTTTGGCCTAAAAATGCCCCGGGAGCCAAACTAAACTCCCGGCTAGTGTTTTCTGACTATTTCGACCCTTTCAGACACGCTGGCACACTCAAAATGACTATACGGATGATAAAATTATAATTTACCTTTAAATTCATTTAAAACGATTCCTGACGCTATTGACACGCCCGTCCCAACTTAATTTCCCGAATTGTCATATTTATGACTCGCGACAATTTTAATAAATTCAATAATCATATATTACCATATTCACCTAGTAATATTCAACATTATTATCATAATCAAATACCAAGTCACGTCTCGCTAGTACTTAAATCCAGATTAATTTCAAATTAATTATCCCATTTAATTTAATTAATCCCTTTAAATAATATCAATAAAATTACGGGGTATTACATAGGTCTTCCGTATTTTTGTCACTAGTATCACCATCGATCTACTAATCGTGTCACCTCCTGGGGCCTGGCGATTTTGGGGATACCAGAAAACATGTATGTATAATTGTTTTAAAGACTTCAGCATGAGTATAAGAGAAGGACTTGGGGTGGAGTATCTGGGGGCCTCATCATTTCCTCTCTGTATTTTAAAATGCCCAGAATATGTGTCCATTTTCCTCTTAGTCTTATTATCTATCCTCAAGCCCTAGAACATACACAACCTATCATTGTGAAGTTACAGCTACAATAAACATAGAAGTTGTTGGGGGTTTTGATGTGTGTTCGAGGAGGTGCTATTCTAAGAAGGTGACTGCGATTTTGGAGATATTTGAAGGAAATTTTTCATAGAGCATTTCTTGGAGTGTGTTGGAGCTTCCATGGAGGTCTGTTTGGTGGAGCTTTTATGACTCCCTTTAAGGCCACTTTTGAAGGTGGGCGAGTTGTCCATCTTCATCACTACCACCACTTTGGATCTATTTAGGTGGGTAATCTAATCTTATTACATTTGAGGTTTTTATGGATAAATAGTGTAGTCTTGTGGTGTATGATTAAGATTAGAAATATAAGAAAAAAATGATGTGTTCTTAGTAATATGATGTTAGACATTTTTATGGAATAGAAATGCTGGAAGAAAATGTTGTCATGTATTTCCTAATAAATCTAAAATAAATATTTTTTATAAATATAAAAATGTTAGGAATTATTAATTTTGTGTGTTTTCCACTAAATTTAAAAATGGGCATTTTTATGGAATAAAAATGTAGAAAATGTTATTTCAACAAATTCTCAAGTAAAAGAAAATAATGGAAATTTTTATGGAATAAAAATGTAGAAAATGTTATTTTAGCATATTTTCTAAAAAAATTAAGTAGTGGACATTTTTATGGAACAACAATGTTAGGAATTATCGTTCTTATTTAGAATAAAAAGAAAATGCATGTTGTTGCAAATGGTAAAAATTCTAGAATGAATGTGTGTTTAATTCACTCGGTAGGATTTTGGTAATTAAAGTCCATGTTCTCGTGCGTATAAACTTGTAGTATTTTGATAATAAATATATATGAGAAATTTTAAGGAATGTTGTGTTGGGTATAAACATGAAATAAGACAAATAGAAATCTTGGTCCTTAAAGAATGTTTGGAAAAATGGGAGATTACCATGTAAATATGTTATTCAATATATTCAAGGTGTAAATGCGTCAAGTGTGAGGAGTGGGTAATAGTACGGTACTAACAAGTGTTAAAATGGCTAAAGATGTTTTAAATATTAAATGGGAAACTTAATGACCATTTCGACAAGTAGTACTTCTTAAAGAACTAAAGTGTAAATTGGTGAGCAAAGGGTAAATTGGTAATTTACTTAAAACTCTTACACTAGTGTGAGTAAAGAATGAATTAAGTCTTAAAGTGTGAATGATTTTAGTATAAATCACGTGTGTGTAAATAAGGGACTTAGAGGAGAAAGTAATAATTTTCCAAGTGTTAATGAAAAAACGGACGGTTAAGTCCGAGTTTTGGCTTCGGTCGGATAAAAGTAAAGAAGTGAAATAATGTGGACATGTATAAAATGTTAAACACGTTAATAAAGACTCAGATGCAACCAGAAAATAAGGAAGAAGCGCCCGAAGCCCTTAAGTGAAAAGCCCTAAATCACTGGCCAACGTATATGTTGCACATAGCCGGCGATTTGGAGCCTGTTAAAGTATGTGGTTATGTGGAATAATTTCGAGAATAATGTAATGAAATGTTGAACATATGAAGAAACGAGTTGCGTGGCAAAACGTGTGAGTACAACCTCACTTGAAATGAATTAATAAGTGTTCCGATTATGGGTTAAGTGGACTAGTAAAGTGCAAAGTGAATAATGTCCATAAAGTAAATGAAAAGCGTAAGGTAAATTGGCTAATAGGTGAGTTAAGCAACCTTAAAAGTTCAACCCACAATTTACACAAAAGTGTGCTCATATATGTTTTCCAAAAGTTGAATAAGTATTTTCTAATACGGTCGTCGTGTGTGTTGAATGGGTGCATTCAATGAAAATACTAAAATGGTTTGGTCGTGGAAAAAGGACAATTTCGATAACGGCATGATTTTTCCATTAAACAAGTGTAGTTGTTTTAGTATTTAATCGCGCGAGTTAAATGAAGGAATAATTTTTAAGTGTTTACAAAAGGTTCTTTATGAGAATTAAGGTGAGTTAATCAAGTAAATAACGTTTTTTCACGAAACGGTTTCAAGTATGAAAGTATATATATATATATATATACACAGTCCTACTCTTATGCGGACTATTTCGCATTTTAAGAATACGGACCGAACATGTGTCACCTGGCGGTGAGCCCAGAAAAGAGAGAGAGAGTGCCTATAATTTAGGAGATAATTTTTAGGCGCACCGTTAGGTGACACATGTTCAGACCGCATTCTTAAAATGCGGACTAGTCCACACAGGAGCATTATTATATATATACATATAAAAGAAAGTTGCATGTATGCGTAGTTATCACATGTTGAGTCTCTGTTGCCGTTCTTTTTTATACTGCTTGTATATTTCCACTGGGCATCGGCTCACACCCTCACTTAGTCACGGTAGGTTGGTACCAGTTTTGTATTTCGAGAGGGTTGTACAGGTAAGTACTTTATTTATTTTACGTTAGTAACTCTGCTTACTTGGACTTCAGGGGGGCTCCCTGTGGGTCCCATATGTAGTTTATCTTGAAACTGGAATCGCGTGCTAAACAAATGAAATGTTATTTAAATAAAAGTGGACTAGAAACATTATATAGGTTGTTCCATTTCACTTCACACTTAACGCTCAGTTCGGACCGGGTTGACTCACGGGTAACTCATATATCCGGGTCATGGTGGTGTAAATGGTATCAGAGCTCTAGATTCAAGGTTTCTTTCGGTTTGATGTGGTGAGATCGGTATTGGATCTTTTGACGTTGGTATGGTCTGGGATGGTCATGCTAGTTTGATAACGGTTTAGTTCGTGTCCTCGACGGTAAGGTCAAAGAGGTTAGCACAACAACTAAGTTAGTGCCAAATGACATACGATCAAGTTAATGGTAATAAATCGCTTTCACAATTCTGATTAAGTATATAATAACTTACGGGTATCCGTGTATGCCAGTGAGTGGGGAAACCGTGGTTTCTAGTGTGAGGTGTTTGTTTCAACCTTTGATGACATAGAGTCTTTGGAGATATTAGTAGAATGAGATAATGCCCATAAGGCAGGTAGCAAAAATTATAGATAACTAATGACAGTTAGGGTGTTATAAGTAAGAAATCATGATCTCAAATTATATGCAGTCTTAGGTGCGATACATATGAAGAGTCCATATCAATGTTATGATTAGGTAAATCCGATCCTTGGGGTAATATCGTGATTGATGATAAAGTCGGTGAACATATAAATTGGTGTAGGCCAGCACTAGAGGACAAGTCAATTGTAGTTGATAGGATGGTATCCTCATGGGTAAACACCTTAGGGGTTTATAGTCCGTGTATGTAGTTACAACTGTTAGATATATGGTGAGAAAGTATTGGGTCCCCTGGTTATGGGCTTGAATTTAGTGTGTCTCGATTTATGTACTTTGACTATGAGATGGGTTTAGACAATCTTGAGGACTGAGGTAACCTAGGAGTGAAACTAGATAATTGTTGTGACTTATTATCATGTAAAAGAGTCATGATATTTAGAACAAGACCTCTTACATCATCATTGGGGTGAGCCTCGGCTTATGCAATACCCGACGTCCCATGTCCTACCAAGACTTGGATGGTACAAACCTATAGTAAATAATTATAGTGTGACATTGAGAAATAGTATCCCCTGTGGCATTCGTAGGTATGGGCCTTAGTGTTCGTAGGCAATGTTAGATGTCCCATATCCTACCTAAGGAAGTGTCTGCTAAGGTTTAGCTAACGAGGTGTCAATGCGAATGGTAGTCATTCCTTAGAAATAATGAATCCAAGATCGTGTACCGTGCCTTACAATAATGATAGTACCCCTCTTCAAAACCTTAGAATTTATTATTGCATTAAGGTCTCTGTAGTGATAACCATTAATAGTGAAACTCAGGTCGCGTAGCGTAAGTCATAATATGTTGCTTGATTGGGCTAGGTTAACGGGTTATTAGTTAATCGGTACATTTAGTTACGACTTGGTCGTGTACCCCGAGGTTATAACTCGAGAATATTATGAACATTGGAACTTGAGGAGATGAACGATTGTATGTGTTCGCGTAGAGAGAATTAAAGTGACCCTAAGTCGACATAAGGATATTGTAGGAGATATCGGCTGAGTAAAATTATTCAATAAGACAAATGACTTAGAAGCCATTGTTATGTGTCACGAGAAGTGTTGAAATTATATACGCCTAGATTGGGCGTGATCTGAGAAATTATTTGATGAAACGTATATTGTGAATCCTGACGTAGGAATAATCCATGTTAACGAATTCATTAGGGATATTGAGATGTTTGGCAAGTACCAGTCGTCTCAAGGTTTTGTTCAAATAAGCATTTTAGGCATGCTTTAGAACTAGCAATTGGATTGATAATGGTGATTGATGGGAGAAAAATACTTGGGTTTAGACCATAGTGTTGAGAAAGCTTAGGTTTGGAAACTGTTCATAGACGACTAGAGTATAAATTGTGATAAACCAAGAATTTCGAGGACGAAATTCACTAAGGAGGGAAGTTTGTAATACCCCGCCCCGATAAATTACATAAGGAATATATACGTAGACGAATAAATTACAATTATAGGGATTTATTTACCGTATTGGATCATATGAATAGATATTAAGTTACGGGTTTTATAACGATTGCATATAAAGAAGAATTATTAAAAAGAAATAAAGAATTATTAATTACAACAATTTTCATCCCCTTGTCAACCTTAGTTGGGTATCCACGTAGGATTTAAGGAAAATCAAGTCAGCGTCATTTATGAGGGAAGAGCCCCATCGTTAGAACGACTGGGAAGGTCGTCCGAGCGACCGAGCTTGTCGTTTCAACGACTATGCTCATCTTTCGAGCGAGCAGACACAAACAGATACCCATTTGTGTTGTCATCTTCCCAGCAATGAAATCAGTCCCAGACATCGATCAACATCTGGGGAAGCTCGATGACCTGGGATGAGTCAGATAGTTGGATTAAGCAGACCTGTGGAGTGCGGTTTTGTGCGAGAAAGGGGGACAGAAGTGTGGGACTTGGTATATCACATCATGTCTTCCATCTTGCTGGTACTAGTAGGACCGTCGATCTACTAATCGTGTCACCGCCTAGGACCTAACGATTTTGGGGATACTAGAAAACATATATGTATAATTGTTTTAAAGACTTCATCATGAGTATAAGAGAAGTACTTGGGGTGGAGTATATGGGGGCATCATCATTTCCTCTGTGTATTTCAAAATACACAGAATAACTGTACATCTTCCTCTAAGTCGTAATATCCACCCTCAAGCCCTAGAACATACACAACCCATCATTGTGAAGTTAGATCTAAAATAAACATATAAGTTATTGAGGGTTTTGATGTGTGTCTGAGGAGGTGTTATTATAAGAAGGTGGCTGCGATTTTGGAGATATTTGAAGGGAATTTTTCATAGAGAATTTCTTGGGGTGTGTTGGAGCTTCCATAGAGGTCTGTTTGATGGAGTTTTTGTGAAATCCTTTAAGGATACCTTTGAAGGTGGGGGAGTCACCCATCTTCATCACTACTACTACTACTTTGGATCTATTTAGGTGGGTAATCTACTCTTATTACATTTGAGGTTTTGATGGATAAATAGTGTAATCTTGCGGTGTATAATTAAGAGTAGAAATATAAGGAAAAAATTGTGCGTTCTTATTAATATGAAGTTAGACATTTTTATGCAATAAAAATGCTATAAGACAATGTTGTTATGTATTTCCTAATAAATCTGAAATAAACATTTTTATAAATAAAAAAAATTTAGGAATTATTTATTTTGTGTGTTTTCCACTAAAATTGAAAATGGATATTTTTATGGAATAAAAATGTAGAAAATGTTATTTTAGCATATTTTCTGGTAAAATAAAGTAGTGGACATTTTCATGGAACTGCAATGTAAGGAGTTATTGTTCTTGTTTAGAATAAAAGAAAAATACATGTTGTTGCAAATGGTATAAATTCTAGAATGAATGTGTGTTTAATCCACTCGGTAGGATTATAGTAATTAAAGTCCACGTTCTCGTACGTATAAACTTGTAGTATTTTGATAATAAACATATGAGCAAGTTTAAGGAAAGTTGTGTTGGATCCAAACATGAAATAAGACAAATAGAAATCCTGGTCTTTAAAGAATGTTTGAAAAAGTGGGAGTTTACCAAGTAAATGTGTTATTCCATATATTCAAGGTGTAAATGTGTCAAGTGTGAGGATTGGGTAATAGTATCGTACTAACAAGTGTTCAAATAGGTAAAGATGTTTTAAATATTAAGTGGTAAACTTAATGACCATTTCGAGAAGTAATACTTTTTAAAGAACTAAAGTGTAAGTTGGTGAGGTAAATTGGTAATTTAATTAAAGTGGAACATATTTATGGAGTAAAAATGCCAAAGGAACGTCTTACACTAGTGTGGGTAAACATTGAATTAAGTCCTAAAGTGTGAATGATTTTAGTACAAATCACGTGTGTGTAAATAAGGGACTTAAAGGAGAAAGTAACAATTTTCTAAGTGCTAATGGAAAAACAGACGGTTAAGTCCGGGTTTTGGCTTCGGCAGGATAAAAGTAAAGAAGTGAAAGAATAATGGAATGGAATGTGGAACATATGAAGAAACGGGTTGCGTGGCTAAACGTGTGAGTACAACCTGACTTGAAATGAATTAATAAGTGTTCCGGTTATGGGTTAAGTGGAATAGTACAGTGCAAAGTGAATAATATCCATAAAGTAAATAAAAATCGTAAGGTATATTGGCTATTAGGTGAGTTAAGAAACCTTAAAGTTTCAACCCATAATTTATACAAGAGTGTGCTCATGAATGTTTTCCAAAAGTTGAATAAGTATTTGCCAACACCGTCGGCGTGTGTGTTGAATGGGTGCGTTCAATGAAAATACTAAGATGGTTTGGTCGTGTAAAAAGGGAAATTTTGATAACGGCATGGTTTGTTCATGAAACAAGTGTAGTTATTTAAGTATTTAACTGCGAGAGTTTAATGAAGGAATAATTGTTAAGTGTTTACAAAAGGTTCTTTATGAGAAGTAAGGTAAGTTAATCCATAAAAATAATGTTTTTGCACGATACGGTTTCAAGTATGAAAGTGTGTGTGTGTGTGTGTGTGTATATATATATATATATATATATATATATATATATATATATATATATATATATATATATATATATAAGAAAGTTGCATGTATACGTAGTTATAACATGTTGAGTCTCTTTTTCCGTTCGTTCTATATTGCTTGTAAATTCTCACTGGGCATCGGCTCACACCCTCTTTGCCACGGTAGGTTGGTAGCAGTTTCGTATTTCGAGAGCATTTTATAGGTTAGTACTTTAATTATTTCATGTTAGTATCTCTGTTTACTTGGACTTCAGGGTGCTCCCTGTGGGTCCCATACGTAGCTTATCTTGAAACTGGAATCGCATGCTAAACAAGTGAAATGTTAATTATAATTATCGTCAACTATGAATATTATATAGGTTGTCCCATTACTCTTCACACTTAACACTCGGTTTGGATCGTATTGACTCATGGGTAACCCTTATATCCGGGTTGGGTCATTATAATAACCTTCAGAATTCCAAACCAACAAATGATGTACTTTCGATTAAACAGGCCACCACACCTGATGTTAGCCTTTTTAAAGGTACTACCTTTGCCCGCGCTGTGAATCACTCAGTCACAACTAAAATTCATATTTTCCCCCCAGGTGGAGGCTTAATTTCTCCCATAATGTCAAATGCCCAAGTATGTAAAAGGTAGGGTGTTTCTAATAAATGGAGTTCTTCTAACGGAGTATGTATGAGATTACCATGAAGTTAACAAGCCTTGAAATTATGAACAAACTCAGATGAATATTTTTCCATCTTTGGCTAATAATATCTAAGTCTCATAAGTTGATCTTACAACTTGGCTCCTCCAATGTGAGCTTGATTGTGAGCATGTTTGAGGACTTCCTCTTTCTCCTCTCCAGTGATGCATCGTAATGGCTTATTCAAATATCCTTTTAGATTGAGCTTCTTTTCCAATAGGAATAATATTTGGGCCATTCTTCTTATACATATGGAATGTGAGTTCTTTGTTGGGACAATTCCATCTCTGATAAAATCAATTTAGGGATACATCCAAATTGTTTAAGCTTCCACGAAATTAGACCCGATTGGTTTGAAGAATTCTAGTCAACGTGCCACTAGAATTTATGTAGTACAAAGTTTTTTGAAGAAGGAAGTTTTGTTTTAACTCCATAAGCTTCATCATTCCATTTTTTCTCTCCAAGTTCTTACTTATCTCCCAACTCTAATCTGAATAATCATCTATAGGAAAGCATTGGAACAAAAACGATGGAGTTTTTCTTCGATGCTTCATCACTGTAGTTGTCTCACCATCCACGACCACTTTTTATGCAATCGTGGCATATGCATTAACATGGCAATTCATTGTCCTTGGGTTCCTCTACACCTTGACCTCATGAAATTACCCTATCAATCTCTGGATAATCATTTATTATTGTTTCAAACTGAAATTCTTCAATGCGTATTCACCATTAACTTGCTTAACCACCAAGTTGGATTCTCCTTTGATTTAGAGTGAATTGATGCCTCTTTGTAGTGCTTTGAGGAACCCTAAAACCAATGCTTCGTACTCTACTTCATTATTTAAATAATGAAAGTCCAAGTTAAAATATAGAGTAATTTATTGCTTTCCTATGAACAATATAACTCATGCTCCTCCTTTACCCTTAGTAGATGAACCATCAAACTCTATAGACCATTTTTCCATATCTGCCTTACAAAAATTGACATGTAAATCATCAATTGGTATATCTTTGTGAGGTGGTTCAAATAATCTGGAGGGAAATGGCCAAAATATCTGCGTAGGCTAGGATAATGATCGCCTGAGGGACCATACATTTCAGATTATACTTTGAGATAATGAGTAATCACCTTGCTTCCTTCCTAATTTAAACTATTTGTGATAGAAAAAACATGATGGGATCACATTTTGTCACTAAGTGAATAGTAGAATATAAAATGTAATGACTTAAATTTTGAGCCAAAAAAATGAATGCCAAGTAGTGTCTCTCTATGCTAGTATACCTTGCCTCAGGACCATAAATAATTCTACTCACATAGTATGCATATCTCTTTTGTCCATCAAACTCTTGTGCCAATAGTGAATCGATTGATTTTGTAGCAAAAGTGAGATAAAGTAGAAAATCTATTATATCTTTAGGGCTAATCATTGTTTGTGGGGAAGTGAGCAATATCTTGAGCCCATGAAAGGCATTTTGGTGTGTCTCCTCTCATTAAAACTTGGCGATCTTTTTCCACGACTGTTTCAACGGGTGAGTGATCTCAAATAGACCTAGGACAAACCTTCTCTGGTAAGAAATATTTCTAAGGAATTTTGTTTGCTTTTTCTATGTCTTTGGGTATGTCATGTCAAGTATGTATTCTTTCTTATCTTAGTCCATCTGATCCCCATGTCGATCCACCACAAAACCCAAAAATTTCCCACTCCTTATACCAAATGTACATGTGAGTGGGTTTATCTTTAACTTGTATTTCCTACATTTATTAGAGACTCTTGTCACATCGGCTAACTTTGAGTATTCTTTCTCCAACGTGATGACAAAATCATCCATATCAAATTCCAAAATGTCACGAAAGAGGTCCTGAAAAATGGCCATCATGGTCCTCTAGTGACTTTCCTAAAGGGGACCTAAAAGTTATTTTCTCTATGTCCATGGATCCATCTTGATCTGGATATAACCTACATAACCATCCATGAAGGTATATATCTCATGACCCATTGTTGAATAGGTGCATCTATTAATTGATGGTAGAGGGAACTCATATTTAGAGTATTCTTTAATAAGATCTCTAGAATCCACAAAAATGTGAATTTGTGTTATATCCTTTTTCCTCCTTGAAACGATGCTATAAAGACATATTGGATGTTGAATCGGATTAATAAATCCATTTTGCAAATAATAATTCCACCTTAGCCTTTATATTAAGATCTAGATCAGGATTTATGTTCTGGTTATTTGCTTTACCGGGAGTACTGACAACATAACTTTCAACTTGTGGAAAATCATGTCTTAATCAAAACCCAACATCTTCGTTTACTTCCACGCGAAGACATTCTTATATCCTGGAATGATACTGCTAATATCTATCTTTTTCTTTTCATCTAGGACTTTCAAAATGAATATTATCCTTAGTTCTTTTCTAACCTCTGCCAGATCAATCTCCTACAACTCTTACCCTCAGGGCTTTATGTGATCTTGCATACATTCAAGATTATCTTAAATATATTCAACAAACTATTGGATGTTGGAATTAGCAATGATAAGAGATTACCCATGAATATCCACCTAAAAACACTCACACTCTGGGTTAGCGTCAAAAGCAAAATATTTTTACATTTCCCTTAGGAAGTGTAGGGGCCTTTTTCTTCTTGGATCTCTCCACTTGCTCAAACTTTGGTCTTCTAATCCTACTTAATGACCTATGACAACTCACTTCCTTCTTAAATGAGTTAATCATTTCCTTATTATATCTCTCAGTTATTTAGAGATAACATGGGTCTGGGGAACAAATTGACTCACTTTATTAACTTGCTAAACTCCCATTTTCTCTTCATCTTGATCCACCATAGGTCCCAACCTGTCCTTGATGGTAGGCACCCTTACACCTTCAATATGCCTTGTCAGTTTGTGTGAATTTTCATTCAAATTCGTGTAAAAAGAAGCATCCACTAAGTGTTATTTATCCTTGGAAAAGGTCATCTTAGTCACTCAGATAACAATATCAATTCCCTTGACATTGGCTTTGGCACACTGGTGGTAAATCAATGGTACCAAACTGTGGTGGTGAATCCAAACTCTTCCAATCAAAATATGTTAAGAAGTGGGTGACTCAATCATATGGAAATTTGTATGTGATGTGATTTTCCCATGACTATGCCAATATTGACATACCCAATGAACTTAAAAGTTTTATTACCATAGACTCAGATTGAAAGAGTCATCACAATCAACCTATTCTCAGAGATATTAGCCTCATATAAAGAGCTAATTGGCATGGTGTTGACCAATGCACCTCTGTCCATTAGCGCCCTAAAAGAGCTCATTTCGTTTATGCTTGTTGTCATATAAAAAGTCTTATTTTAGGGGAACCTGAGTTTTTTATTTGCATTTGAGAAATTTATCTCAGACATAAGTCATCGTATCAACATATCCATGGGAACTTTCCATCTGAGCGAAGGAATAATAATTTTACTTATACTAACTTTGTTAAAGAAACATGAAGACTTTGGTGACATCGACACAACTTGGTACTCCGAGTTGGGATTTACCTTATATTCTTTCGTCTGATATGCTTGCTCATTATCTCTAATACTTGGCTCATTATAGGAAATGACCACATTAGTCATTACTAGTAAGCATATGCCGTATATCAACTGGAATTACTTTTCCTCTCTTCTTTCCTTTATCTCTTGGGCTTGAATCTCTTCATCATATGAAACCACCATATATGCCCTATGAAAGGACAGGGGGTGTTAATTACATTTCCTTAGGGAATTTTTAATCTTCCATCCAAAATCTACTTGTCGATGATCCTCCTCTAGGTAAATCATGATATAGTTGAATGAGAAACACACTAATGTAAATGGCAATATTTGGGTCAGCTTGCACATCTGCCATTTGGGCATAAGGATGACAGTTCTTTAGTAGGAAAATTATACCATATGCTACAATAATATTATAACAACTTATTGCCTCCTCAACCGAGCAAAAAAACAAGGGTGGATCCTCTCGACCAAACTTTTTATTACTGTTCTTCATTTTTCCTTTGCCACTAGCTTGAGCCTTTTCGCCTCTATATGTATTATTGACCCGTGATGCGTGGCCTCCTCCACTTTTCTTGGCCTACCTATTGTTTCCATATGACATTAGGAATAATGGGGTTAGGGTGAACAACTAATGAGATGTTTCGAGAAGCCCTAGTGAAATACTTAAATGTGCTTTCTTTGGTCTCATTTATCAACTGTCAAATGTACTCTCATAGTAACCCCTCAGTGCAAATCTAAAGAATCATCCTCTCTGTAGCATATTCCCTAATGTCCAAATATCTTTCTCTAAATGTTCAGATATATGTCATCACATTCTCACCTGACCGTTGCCTCTCCCAAGTGAGCTGGGACAGTGTAAACGCAGCATCCTCCACAAAATATTTTTGGAGAAATTGAATATGCACGTCATCCAACGTAGTCGCAGTCCTTGGATCTAGGTAAGAGTATCGCTTGTAAGATTTAACTATCAAGGAGTTGGAAAACTCCGTCAAACATAGATTTTTGTTATTGTAGTGAGCCTTTAAGTGCACAACAAATATTTGATATCTTCCTTCGGGTTCCCCCCTTTTCCATTGAATTTATCAAAGATTGGGGGACATATACCTTAGGCTACAATTCATCAATGTACTCCTCTAGGTAATGAGTACGAAAATAATCATATATGGGCACTGCCTCACCAGGAGATTATGAGGAAAGTTCCATGAATTTCTTCATCACTTTGTAGGAAGAAATTTCTAATCGAGTCCATTTGTTTGTAATTGGCTTAATTCGGGACAAAATAATTTGAGTCTATGCTAGTTTTAATTTAAGTTTAATTGAAGCCTATGATAGTTCAAGATTGGAGAATTTGCAATTGAAATCTTTGAAGAAGAAATCAAGTCAAGTTGCTTTATGTGTTCTTGATCACACATATATGAATACTTAAAAGCATTTATGTGATTTAGAATTTTGATTAAATGATGGATGAGTTTAATGTTTAAAAAATTGGGAATTGAATATTTGTGAAAACATATTTTAAATATTTTTGAGTCAAATTAAGTATTGAAAATTCGAGGAATTTATTTAAAAAGAAAATCAGTTTTTACTGTCCCTCAAGCGACAACGTGTCTTGTTCTAATGACATGTGCATGTTGCTCGAACGACATGGAATGTCGCTCGAATGAGCTGCCACCTCGATTTTCGTGTTTTGATTTTATTGGACTCTTGTTTGCTCAGAAATAAATACCACACTGTATAGACGATTTTCAGAACAGAAGAAACAGTTTCGAAATTCCCATTGTGTTCTTTATAATCCGGAGTTTATTGAAGATCGAATTACTCAATTCTATAAGTTTTTGATCTTGAACGTGTTTATCGGAAGAAAGTTCATTCATTGATTACATTGACTGAGGTCGTTGGGGATGCTTGCGGGTATACCTTGATGAAGACGAAAGTTGCGATTTTTGAGGGTTCTTGCTGGAGTCCTTTGCTGAGTTAGACTGTGTGTCTATGTGGATTTGATGCGGTAGATTCATTGCAGATTTTGTAATATTGTAAGTTGCGATTTACTGTTCATAGTGAAATAAAAATGTTTTACCCGAAAGGTTTTTTTCCCTAAAATTATTTCTTTTACCGCATGCTTTAATTATTTAATGGATTGAATCACTTAGATGCATGTTTAGGGCTTAAGAAGTTAAAATTGGATTTAATTAAACATTTAAATAGTTGTTTTTACCTAAAGCTCACACTAAAGGGCCTTCTCAAATTAGTATCGGAGCTCGTTGCACTATTTTATTATGTTTGTGATCCCGTGACTTTAGGTATGCCTTTCGATAATTTTGATGATTTTAGAACTCACGTGTTTGAAACTTCTAATTGAAAATCTCGCATGAAGTTTGCTCTTAAAAAATTTACTAAAAAGGATAATTGTGAGAAGCTTTTTTTTTTGCTGCGAGGGGTTTGGTTAAACGTTCGATGAGTGCCCCACTAAACTTAGGGAGAATTTTAATAAACCGTTAAATCGTGTTCCTACCCTTAGTGAGAGTGACCCTGAAGAAGAAAATTTTTATGCTATTAAGCGAGACCTTCCCACCCTTGTGGCTAATCATGTAAGTGATGAAGACATATTTTGCATGATTCTTCCACAGTCACAGATTGTGATACCCTAGAAAGTGAGGCTGAGGTGAGTGAGGATAAGAGAGACTTGCAAACTGCTTTTAATGAGTTATATGAAGAAACCTTGAAAGTAAAGAAGGCAAATTTGAAGTTAGAAGCGAAATTGAAAGAACGTGCCATTGAAAATAATAATTTCAATACTTTAATTGAGGAACTTAGGGTGCATGAGAAGAAAATTCGAGATAAGCTAGAATATGTCGAGGGTGAGAGAGATAGTCTTCGAGGGTTGATGGAGGCTATGAAAAAAATATTAATTGAGTTTGAGGATTCTAGACGTTTACTTGAGCCGAGGATAGGTGAGCTTGAGGAGAGATTGAGATATTCGAGTAAGGTTAAATTTGATTTGGAATCTAGATTCGAAAAGTTATATAAAATCTTAGGAACCGTCCAAATCAAAGATAACAAATGTGGTATTAGCTTCGATAAACATGTTGCACCTGTTCCCAAAGCCAAAACCATGAAAGCAATATAGTCACCTAGAATTGTTAGGAGAGATACACCTAGTAACGTTAAGAAAAATCGTCCCACAACAAACATTCCCCGTCGTATCTACACGTCCACTCATTGCGGTAGGAGAGGTCATCTTAGAAGTTTTTGCTACTGATAAGCACCCAAAAGTGTATATTTAATACCCCGAATAGATGCATTTTAGTCACTCATTTTAATTAAAATCGGCCTTATATTATATTTTATTATTTTTCAGGTCAATCAGCAGTCGCAACATCAAATAATGCTAAATCAAGTCAATTGCGACTCAATAGCGGTCAAAAACGTTAAATGAAGAAATTAAGGTGACCGCGAAGTCTGAAGTCCATTTTTGAGCTTTCCCGATGAGTTCTGATGTACCGAGCCCAATTCTGTACCAAACCTAAGCCTAAATCGAGCCCAGACCATCACCCGAGCCTGTGTGTGTTGAGTTTGTACCTTTATTATTTTTTTAGATTTTTATTTTGAGTCGTTTTTTTAATTTTAGGATTTATTTTAGATTTACTTAGGATTATAGAATTTATTTGCATATTTTTCTATTTGCTTTTACTTAGTGTTATTTTATTTTGATTTTTAATTGTAGTGTTTATTTTTAGTTTTGCTAGATTTTATATTTCTAGGACTTTGGGTTTTATTTTTACTTCTTTTGTAGTTTTTATTTTTATTTGAGTTTTATTTTTAATAGATTTTATTTATTTTTAGAGGATTTTTTTTAATGCGTCGAGTGTTTGTTCTCCTTTATTATTATTTGTTTTTAATTTTTAGTTAGTTTATTATTATTTTGTGTTTTGTTTTATTTTATTAGTTTTTATGTGAGTCGTGTTTAGTTTTTACAGTTTGTATTGTGTGTCGTGTTGTTTTTCTTTATTCATAGTTTTTTTTAGTGAGTTTTATTTTTATTTTATTTTAATGGGTCACAAATTAAACACGCACAACACACTCACACCCTACTATCATGCAACTCACTTACACCTAAAGCAACCCTCACCCTCACCCTATTCTTCATACACCTCCACCACACCTCAACACACCCCCTTCATCTTCAACCTACACCTTTCTATCTCCTCACTCATACCTCCATTAACACACCTCTCTTGTCTTATCTCCACCCCACCATTAACATAACCCATTTCTCTCTCCTCACAAACCAAACCCATAACCAAATCTCATTCCAAAATCAATCCAATTTTTTTTTTAAAAAAGAAAAAAATATATAAAAAAAAAATTGGCCCCTGTCATCGCCCATTACCTACAGCCAACCCACCGAACCTACTACAGTTCCGGCAGCCCAACCCGTCAGAATCCCAACCCGAAACCCACCCCTACACCCGTCAGCGAATAGTAGCTCCGAACCCATTTCAAAAATCTCCAAACAAAACCAACCCGACATGTGACCCATTTCCGAGACAACCTCCGGCCGGCGCGACCCATCTCCAGCTTAAAACCCATATGACCTTACCCATTTTTCATTCTCAAACCCAAACCCATTTCTCCATTAAAACCTTCCAAAGCCAAACACGATTGTCTTCACCTGCTAGAAACCAAGCCAAGACCAAAAGCCAAATCAAAATAAATTAAAAAAAAATACTTGGCCAATCCAATGAGTCACCAAATCCCTTAAAATCCTCAATAATTCCCCCACTAACATTATCTTCCAAAATCCACATATTTTAATCGCAATCCAACCCATTCAAGTCGTCTATAAAACAAGATAAGGGAAGCTCATTGGGGAGTCTCATAACAGAGAAGAGAAACGAGCGACAGAAAACAGAGACAAGTTCTCTGTGTATATTATGTACATATTAGGAACATAAAAAAAATTCAGAAAAATCCAAAAAAAAAATGAGTTTAGCATTAGAATAATTTTTAGGTTTAGTTTCTATTTTTATTTTTGTAATCAAGTGCGGAAAATTGTGAAGAAGTTGGACGCATGTCAAGGCGCATTTCAAGGCATATTGGTGAAAAAAAAATGCGTATCGTATTTCTTCCTTATCTTTTCAGTTTATATCCTTCTTGACATATTATTGATTATTATGTATGCACACATGAGAATGTTTGGCTAAACACCCTGTTCAAGGGGTGGGATGCACTGTGTAGGATATTAGTTTAATTAATTGATTTCATTAATTGCTATATTTATAGAAAAATTAATTGGTGAGAGTCAAAAATTAATTTTCCTATAAATATAGCAATTAATAAAATCAATTAATTAAATTAATATCGTACACAGTGCATCCCACCCCTTGAACAGGTTATTTAGCCAAACATTCTCATGTGTGTATAAACAACACACAATAATATGTCAAGAAGGATATAAATTGAAAAGATAAGGAAAAAATACGACACACAATTTTTTTTCAACAATATGCCTTGAAATGCGCCTTGACATGCATCCAACTTCTTCACAATTTTCAGCACTTGATTACAAAAATAAAAATAAAAACTAAACCTAAAAATTATTCTAATGCTAAACTAATTTTTTTTGGTATTTTTCTGAATTTTTTTATGTTCCTAATATGTACATAATATATACAGAGAACTTGTCTTTGTTTTCTGTCTCTCGTTTCTCTTCTCTGTTACGAGACTCCCTAATGAGCTTCCCTTCTCTTGTTTAATAGCCCACTTGAATTGGTTGGATTGAGATTAAAATATGTGGGTTTTGGAAGATAATGTTAGTGGGGGGAATTGTTGAGGTTTTTAAGGGATTTGGAGATTGATTGGATTGGCCAAGTGGGTTTTTTTTAATTTATGTTGAGTTAGCTTTTGGTCTTGGCTTGGTTTCTAGCAGGTGAAGAAAATCGTGTTTGGCTTTAGAAGGTTTGAATGGAAAAATGGGTTTGGGATTGATAATGGAAAGTGGGTAAGGGTATATGGGTTTTGAACTGGGGATGGGTCGAGCCGGCCAGATGTTATCTCGAAAATGGGTCACATATTGGGTTGGTTTTGTTTGGAGATTTTTGAAATGGGTTCGGAGCTGCTATTCTCCGGCGGGTGTAGGGATGGGTTTCGGGTTGGGATTTCGGCGGGTTGGGCCTCCGGAGCTGTAGTAGGTTCGGTGGGTTGGCCATAGGTAGTGGGCGATGACAGGGGCCGATTTTTTTATTTTATGTATTTTTTTCTCTTTCTGTTTTAATTTGGATTGATTTTGGAATGAGATTTGGTTATGGGTTTGGTTTGTGAGGAGAGAGAAATGGGTTATGTTAATGGTGGGATGGAGGTGAGAGGAGAGGTTTGTTAATAGAGGTATGAGTGAGGAGAGAAAAAGGTGTAGGTTGAAGATGAAGTGGGTGTGTTGAGGTGTGGTGGAGGTGTATGAAGAATATGGTGAGGGTGAGGGTTGTTTTAGGTGTAAGTGAGTTGCTTGATAGTAGGGTGTGAGTGTGTTGTGGGTGTTTAAGTTTAGGTCATTTAGTGTGTGTTTAATTTGTGACTCCATTAAAATAAAATAAAAATAAACATAAAACTCACTAAAAAAATATAAATAAATAAAAACAACACGACACACAATATAAACTCTAAAAATTAAGCACGGCTCACATAAAAACTAATAAAATAAAACAAAAGACAAAAATAATAATAAACTAACTAAAAACTAAAAATAAACAAAAATAAAGAAGAACAAATACTCGACGCCTTAAAAAAAATCCTCTAAAAATAAATAAAATCTATTAAAAATAAAACTCAAATAAAAATAAAAACTAAAAAAGAAGTAAAAATAAAACTAAAGTCCTAAAAATATAAAATCAAGCAAAACTAAAAATAAAGACTACAATTAAAAATCAAAATCAAAATAAAACTACACTAAGTAAAAAAGAAATAGAAAAATATGCAAATAAATTCTATAATCCTAAATAAATCTAACATAAATCTTAAAATTAAAAACGACTCATAATAAAAATCTAGAAAAATAATAAAGGTACAAACTCAACACACACAAGCTCGGATGATGGTCTGGGTTCGGTTTAGGCTTAGGTTTGGTATGGGATTGGGCTCGGGACATCAAAACTCATCGGGCAAGCTCATAATTGGACTTCAGACTTCGCGGTCGCCTTAATTTCTTCATTTAACGCTTTTGATCGCTATTGAGTCGAAATTGACTTGATTTAGCATTATTTGATGTAGCGACTGCTGATTGACCTGAAAAATAAAAAAATACGATATAAAGCCGATTTTAATTAAAAGAGTGACTAAAATGCATATATTCGGGGTATTAAATATACACTTTTGGGTGCTTATCACACCACCCCAATACATAACATTGCTAGTCCTCGAGTAAAAAGATAGAGAGAAAACAGAGATAAGTAACCAAAAGTGTGCCACTTTCGCAGGCACTGGCGGTTGCACTTAGCATGTACAATAAGCCGTTAAACCTATAGGTTGCCCTACAGGACGAGTTGTGTCTCGTGAGGGTTTGCAGTGAATATACCTACAAAATTCTTTATTTGCAAAGGGTAGTCAATCTCTTATTAGACATAAAATAATTGCACAATCCATCACATGAGAAATATTTTGAGAAATACAAGCTAGAAGTGAATAAAAATTTAGCTATGTGAATACACAAGTCACATCCTTCCTAGAACTCAACGTGTGTGTGTGTGTGTGTGAATCAGTCAAAACGGGTCAAGTATCACAAGAGTAATTCCTAGATTGCCTTTTGAAAATCAACGCTTCAACTTCAAAATCTCACTGGATATATCTCTCTCAATCGAACTCACAAGATTAGGGTAAGTGTATCGCTCGTATGTGAGGAGGAGGGTAAGTGTATCGCTCGTATGTGAGGAGGCGAGTGAATGTAAGCAAGGTCAAATGTCTCACACACACATAAGAAAGAACGTATATTTAGAAAGAAACATGATCTCATGAAAGAATCTTAATCACTATAGTGAGAGCGTCGAGTTATTCACCACGTTGACTTTCATTTGCCCAAACAACTAGGGGATATATGGATGTATATGGTTGTGGAAAAATGGGATGGTAAGGGTATAATGAGATAGGTAGGATATGATGATGGATGATGGATGTGTGATGGATGAAACATGGATGCGATAAGAGTGTTCTATACATGAAGAACAAATGTCTTTATTTCTAAACTGCAACTTTCTATTTTTCTTCTTTTCCAAATACTCATCAATGTATGAGATAAATTTGTTAAAAATACAAATAACCCCAACATAGATTTGTATTTAATTTTTCTCCATATGAATAGAACTTTTGGAGAGATATTCTCTAAAAATGCAAACACTCTGACGGATCATCTCCTTTCACTTTATCTTCTTCTTTTTTTTACTTCTTTTTTATTCTCAACACGGAAGACATTTTACATTGGGAAACACTCTTTTTCTCAAAATAATGATAGATGATATATGAATGGAGAGGGGAATATGGAAAGGTAATGGATGAATTGAATGGATGAAAATCTAGTATTCGGGATAAATTTCAAGACACGCGTTTCTTACAACTCAAAATAGATGTCGTTATCAGTGATCAGGCCAAAAAAATTTATAAAATACAATGATTTAAAGTGCGGACCCAAAATAAGTTGAATCAACTTGTGACTCGGAGATTGCGTAAAACACTTTGAAAGGGTGAAAGGCACGAATCTCACAAGCTAACGTCTCTGCTAGTGATCCTTAAGGTTCTCTTGAGAATTATAGTACTCTTCATCTCTAAACCGCAGTGACGTGATAAGTGCGCAAATTTTTGTTAAGTCTAGAAATTCATGGTGCAAAATGCCTTGTTATGCATTACATAAGCTATTTAGAAAAAGATAAATCCTCTAGCTCTATTCCTAAACTTAAAAGATGGATGATAGAAAATTCACATCAATGAGTGAGATGAAAGAAACTCCATGAAAATTTTAAAAATCAGGTTCAAAAATCATAATTTTTCAAAAGAGGCACGATTTTGATAAAATTCTCCACCCCTAAACAAAAAGGAACATCGTCCTCAATGTTAAGTAAAATGATTTTTAAAATTTAGAGCATGTGGTAGGAAAGATATTACCAGAATTAACCGCTAATGAATTGGACAGACAAAGAGAAGAAGAAACCTGAATAAGTAGTAAGGTAACAAAAGTGTACAAGTCTATAAACATGTAAAGCACTGGTGGGTTGAAACACCACCCCCCAAACAGGATGAGACTCATACAAGAAATCACTAGCTACCTCCTGGTAGTGCTAAGTTTAATGTCTTCAGTCAGACCGAACTATTCTCACCTTGAAGATAACAACTATGAAAGCACGGGGCAACAAAAAAATCGAGTGATGATAATCACCTCCAAACAAGACTGAAGCATCAGTCTTGTTGGATAAAGGCTAAAATGGTCAATGCACCTGTATGGAAAAGTGTTTCACGCGATGCAAAGCATCGGTGGACCATGGGCGAGTGTGAATTAAGGTAAGGGTGAGAAAGGCATGGGTGATTAAGCATCGGTCTCGGGCCTTATTGAGCCGAAAGGTGAGGGCAACAAGGGCCCTATAAGCATGATGTTATAGTTGGATGGGGAGGCTAAATGATGGGGAAAGTGGAATGGGGTGGGCCTCATAAAAAGCACACGATCGATCTATAAATGGATGATGATAATGGTCACGATGTGACGCCCCAGGGAGCTGACAGGAGGAAAAATCAACACCATAAGGATGTGGTGTGAATGGAGGAACAAGCTCGATGTCACAAAAGTGGAGAGTATCACCACATATACTCTCATGGATGGTGGAGGATGGTTTCAGGTGAGGATTTAAAAATATAGATGGAAACATGTAATGTGTAAAATCAAGATCCAAACCAGGTGGTGGGGTAGAAAGGGTAATGGGTGGATCGGGTGGGATAAATGGTGGATCGGGTGGTATAATTGGCGGAGGATGATGATCCAACTCAAGTGTAGGGGACACAAACTCATGGGGAGGAGTAAATGAATACTCACAAAGTAGCGTGGTGTCTAAATACGGAGTGGTCAACTTCTTCACCAATGCGTCACCATCCATAGTGGTGAAAGGGTCTAATGAGGCATTAAGATCCGAGATATATGAATCAATATCAATATCAGACTCAAAGTGATCCAAACATCGCTGGAGAGGATCCATAGCACGGGAGGTGGGAACAATCTCCGATTCAATCTCGGTGCAGTGGGGGGCACTCGTAGCCGGAGCTAACCTAAAAGATATGGGCATGTCAGAGACATATGCAATTGGGGCATAAAGTAAAAGCTCGGGCGTATTTTTGGATATAATGGGTGGGGGAACCTCAAATATGAGTTCTTTTGGATTATTAGGGTATGGACCAGTCTCACATGCTAGGAATAAGTCAACGCAATTGTGAACTTGGGGCTCGGACCATGAAATGGTCTCCACTTCTAAATACTCGGGGTGGTAGGGTTGGTCACACTCAAAATCGGTGGCACAAGACGATGCAGCATCACTCCACATGGGGGAAATAACGGGTTGACTTGAGGTAAAATTCGACTCGATCGCACACTCAAATTCATTTAATTTTTGTTCAAGCCGTTGGAGGGCTGCATTTTGAATTTGATTGGCTTTCTCTTACTCGAGTATGAACTTTTGCAAGAGGGCCTCGAGAGCGAAGGTGGATGATGGTGGGGAAGTGATGGGATTTGGTGGCGGTGGTGGAGGTGAACACAACTCGCTACTAACATGTGAAAATGAAGAATACTCGTAAAAAGTGTGGGGAGCGGAATCAAGTTCATCATATACGAAAGGAGTACCTTCGTGTTGGACAAATGGGTGATAATCGTTGGGTGCATAGTGAGGGAACTAATCGGGATAGGGTGCACTCGAATGCCATGACGACTGGTGGAACTCGTGAGGATCCGCAACAAAGGGTTGGGATTCATATTGGATGGAAGGGTGATCAGGCCTCCATGAATAGCTGGGGTATTCATACTCCTCGACATTAGATTTGTCGTGACAATATGTCGAGGGTGGTTTCAAAACAGTGTCATATGGATACACATGTTCCATGGTAGGTTTAGATGAAGAGAAAATAAATGGACACTCATGGGACAAGTGGTAGACCAGAAAGCAGTGTGTGCACGGTAAAGCATGGGATGTGTTGACACTTAGCACCGGAGGCGGTGGAAGATGAGATGTGTGCGTGGACGACACATGAGTATCAACAATGGGTGTTTGAGAGTTAAAGTCATGAATTAATGAATGGAGGTTCGATTCGGGCTCAACGTCAAACCAACATCGAGAGAATGGGAAATGGCCAAAGTATTCCCGTAAAGGACGTTCTTCGGCCATAACGAGAAGAATATTTTTAGATTTTTAAATATTTTTCAAAAGAAAAAAAATCTTTTTGTCATTTTTTAAAATAAGAAAAGGAAAATATTTTTGGCATTTTAAGTATAGAAAAAAAAAGAATCTTTTTGGGATTTTTGGAAATATTTATAAAAAAGAAAATATCTTTGGGATTTCAATTAATTTATGTAATGAGAGTTAGTAAATTAATTATACAAATTAATGTTTGAATTTAGGAATCGAACTAGAGATAGGTTTTTCTGAAATTTGAATATTATGTGTTGAAATTTGAGAATTCATATTATTTTTATTAAATTGATCCTATAGTTCTTAATTTTTCATCGTGTGACATTTTTAAATTAGTTTTCTGAAAAAGATATTATTAAATTTATAATTGTAGCGAGAGTTAGATTATCGATTTAATATTATCTCGAAATATTTCAAATTAATAAATTGAATAATTAAAATAATTGATAATGCGGTGTAATCCCATCTCTTGACATTCTCACATTTATCACACTCGGTTGCACATTATTTTTCGTTATTTAGTCATTTTATAATTTTTAGCATTTATTTGTTAATACATTTTATATTTAATAATACCATAATGAGAGGCTAAATACCCCATTCAAGGGGTGAGATGGAACTCTTAACTTAGTTATTTTTATTTTTGGTTTGTTTATTTATTATGGCCCTTTGAATATTAATATTAAAATTTTATAATTTATATTTCTGCCTCGAGAGAGGATGAATTATTTTCGAGAGAAAATCAAAATTTCAGATTATAATATTTATTCATTAATTAAACTAGAGATAGGTAATTTTTTAATGGTATTATAGTTTGAATTTATCTACTATAAAAATGTATTTTTAATGATTTAAAATACTTTTAGTAAATTTTCCCTAGCGGGTGATTTATTAGAAAATGTTTAAATCTAATTTTTGTGACTATGTGAAATTTAAATATTAATCTTCTAAAAAGGCTATATGTAAATTTACATTTGCAACGAGAGTTGATTTGTGAATTTATGTATGTTTTGGGGTATTTCAAATAGACAAATAAATTAATAAAAATAAATAAGTTAAGTGGTGAAGTTTAATCCCTTGAATTATCTCATAATTATTTTCTCATCATATTTAGCTCACTTTATCATTTTCTTTATTTATTAGTGTAATTTTAATTTTAGTTCATAATTAGTAGTATAAATATCCCTTCATAATTATTTTAAAAAATCATACTTAGTCTTCATTTTTCTCTTGTCCACATTAGAGAGTGTGGATTGACCCCGTGCTTGCCAATATACAATTTTAGTGTGTTTGTAGGTACCAAAAGGGACTTTTGATTAGCGGTCTTTGCACTTCAACGACATATATGCAAAAAAAAAACTATTATCAGCTACGATCTTAAAAATGCTCCTAGAATGTCTAAGAATAAGGCCGTTCCGGTTCCCAAAATCCCCACTCGTCGTTTTCACACCTACTTGGGTTAAGAAATCGGATTTAGAGGCGTTAGGTATTAGACTCGGTGACATGTGTGTCATTGCCTGTGGTTCTCCCCATGTTTCATCTTTCGGTTGAGCATGTTTGTCGATTGTCATTCGCTAGTATTTTCATCATGATTTATTACTTGCTAGTGTTGTGACTTATATCTCGTTGTATTTTTTTATTCTTATTAAAAATACAAAAAGAATTTATTTTTTGGGGTCAAAAATATTTTTTGAAAAACTCAAAAAGTTTTTTTTTGTATGTGTGTCGTGAGTTTACGTGGTTTATGTGTCATATTAGTGTGCTTGGACCCCCTTCCTTTCATTATCCATGAGGCTAGGACATTTGGTCATAATTATTAATGCTTAGAATGATTTTAACCATTGTTCTAATGGGATTGTTTTGAAGTTGATATGCATTTTGATTCGACTTTGTATATATGTCATATTTGCACACATGCACGAGTTTATATGAATGTTTGACATCTCTTGCATATTTGAGTTTGTTGAGACATTTTTATCTCAATTTTGTCATCTATGCGCAAGTAGACATAAGGAGGAGGTGTGCATGTAAGAACATTTTTCCTTGAGGATTGCTATTTAAAAAATTATGAGTGTTCACGGGAAAGGGCTGCGAGAGTGAAAAATTGACTGGTCATGAAAGTCACCATTTAAAAGAGCCTAAAAAATTAATAGGCAATAAAAAGAATCATATGCCAAAAAATGGGTCAATTAGCTTATGTTCATTCCAAAAAGAATAATATGTTATATTTGAGGGTGTTCGGATGGAAAATTAAACGGGTTTGCACCACGAATCCCAACGTTGAAAATTGTATCGTGACGCTATTATTTATAGAATTCGGATTTGTGTACATGTTTGATTATTTAGTTCATTTAGCTCACACTTTAATTGTCACATATGGCTAACATAAAATTTGATGATATTTCTCTATCAATTAGAACTACTTGAACGTTTCGACGTGTTAATATTGTGACTCATTTGTTGTAGTTCACACCCATACACTCCATAACCATGTTTGAGCACATCGGTTCTATATTAGCGCGTAACTCACATCGTTTCTTTTTTTGGTCTGTTTTAGGTATGTTTTGCCTTTCCAATAAGCTTTTTATGAAAAAAAAATCACTGGCCATATACTTATCATATTTTGAGTCTTTCATGTAAGTTTTGTTATGTCGCTCAAGTGAAACCCTTATATCGTTCGAGCGAGAACCATTGTCCCTCGGTATTGTCGTTTAAATGACGTTGCTCTTCGTTCAAGCGACTACTTTTTCATTAGAGCGACATTAGGGTTTCTTGGTGTTATCGTTCAGTCGATAACTTCAATTCTTATATCTCTCTCTCTCTGTTAGAACATTCAGCCTGTGCATTTTTTCAAAAACCCTCCATACTCAAATCCTCTGTTTTTGCCATCTCACTTCGTGATCTGATTTAACTTTCATTTTCTGGCTCGTGTTCTCGCTGTTTTGCTCTATACCTGAGGTTATTTGGAGTTTGGAAAAACTCTTTTGGGGTTCTGAGATTCACGCATTTTTTGATTTGGAGCTCTGGTGTCAGCCATTGTCACACTTCTCATCGTTATTTCATCACAGAGTTTGAGCTTCTCCGTGCGAGGTATTTTTTTCCTTCCTTTGACTTGGTTGTTAACTATTTGTTGGATTTCTGATTCCAATATTGTGAATGAAGCAAATATGCTCATGTTATCCCATTTTTCTACTGAATATTGTATTATTCGTGTTCATTTCTATGTTGGGATCAAAATCTAATTTGAAGCTAAGTTTTGTTTGAATTTTGGGGAATAAAACACATAGCACCCATACTTTGTTGTTGATATTTTTTATAAAAATTAAATCAGGTGTGTAGGGGGTTATGCTGTTTTATCATCAAAAATTTCATGTTTGGGGCTTCCTGTTAAGATTATGCGCCATTTTTTTGCCCCTGTGTGTATTCCAAATTTATCCAAGAAATTTGTTTTAAAAATTCTTTCTGATATATCTGTTTCTTTGGATTTATTTTGGATACTCACCCGTTGTGTCATTTTGCTGGATTATAGTAGGTGCATATATATTTTTATATGATTGGTTCGTGTTGCTGTTATAGTTGGTTTATGCGACGGTTCGGTTGGATTTTTGTACGAAGATAGGTTCTTGGTCATCTAGGGTTTAGGCATCTATTACACTACCTTTTCTTACACTACGCAACTATGCCTCCTAGACGTCCAGGGGCCCCGTCTGGCCGTCTAGATGAGTTACCTACCTCCCCTCACGCCCAGAGAGCTCAAACTCACCGCCCTACCTACTCTATTGTGAGGTGGGTGACCACTATCGAGTACGATCACTACTGTATACTTAGACTTCATATTCGTGCAGTTGTTAGGGGGAGAGTTTTTATGGTTTTTGCATTCGTGAGTTATCTATTCCTTGATGGATGGCAGGTAGGGACTGGGATTCCTTATTTGAGGCTTATGGGGTAGTCTATCCTCACATTGTCAGAGAGTTTTTTTTCGTGTGACTCCCACTCATATAGGGATACAGTCTATCGTTTGTGGCGTTCCCTTTCTCATGACAGCTGATCTGATAACCACTACGCTACAGATTCCACGCGTCCCTGACGCTGTTTTTCCCCATACGGGTGATGATACTCCATTGGCTAAGGATATTCTCCGCCACTATTTCTGGGAGATCCCTATAGTCGGCGCTACCATGTATCATCGTCATCTTTACACGGGCTTTCGCATTCTTAATAGATTTGTGTCATCATCGGTCTATCCTAGGGTTAATCATACACAAATTGGGTTTGATATCATTTATTTTTTGTATGTCGTATCTTGGGGTTGGGACATCGATTTTACCTCGATCTTGTTCAGAGTGATGTCATCGATTATGTTCTCAATCCCACCCCTATACGCACTGCTCTCCCCTATGGGCTCCTTATTTTTAAGATTTGCACATCTGCTGGAGTTCTTGTCTTAGAGGGTGAATTGGGTCTCTCCGAGCCTACTTATATTAATCACAACACTCTTACTCGTTCTGAGAGTCATCTAAGTATAGAGGTGAGAGCAACACCTCCACCCTCAGAGGGAGTTTCTTCAGGAGATGGATGTTCTTCCCAGACAGTGGGTCCCACTAGTCCTATCCCGGATGCCTCTTAGCCTGGTCCTTCCTCATCTGCATCGAGACGCCTTTTCGAGGAGGAGTTCTATTCTTTACAGGTACAAATCGCTTCTCAGGCCATGATGTATGATGCTGTGATGGATAGATTTGATGTTGAGGCCGAGGCTCATGCTCGTAGCGAGTCACGGATGTCAGCATTTTTTTATGATATGTGGGGCAGAGAGCAGAGCAGGGGAGATGGTTCTTCTGGTTTAAGACATATTGCCGCTACCTATTCTAATGATGATACAGATGTTTAGTTGTTTATTAAGACATTGTATTTGAGACTACTTATGTATGATGTATTTATTCTCTCTCTGAAATGAAGTACTCTTTCACTGATAGACACTTTATATCCGCATTTTTGTGTATTTATGGCATGGATGTACAGTGTTATTGATTATGCAGTCTTATTGATTCTACTTATTATCCATTTACGGCTATCTTTTACTATCCTTATCATGCTGATGCTTAGATTTATTTATCTATTCATCCTGTTACTATCCATTTATTCTTGCTAGGTTTGGTTTTTCCGTCCCACGTTTTGTCCATTTCAGGTAAAAAGGGGGAGAGATATGTTATGTGGGGTGAGTTTATCATTTATTTATGCTTTATTGATATATATTTTTCTGTTCCTCCATACTTCACTTGGGTCTATGTTTATGTCTTGTGTGTGTAGGTATATTTTTCAGAGATTCAGATATTTATTTCTACATCACATTCAGAGACAAGTGTCGGTTCTACAGTGTTTGTTCATATCCTGTAATTTTATTGTTTTGGGTTTATGGGATAGGACTTATGTTTTTCGGCTATAACATTTTTTATTAGTTTTGTCTCTGAATAGCCAAAAGGGGAGATTTGTAGGAACAAATTTATAATCGAGTCAATTTGTTTGAAATTGGATTAATTACGGACAAAATAATTTGAGCCTAGGCTAGTTTTAATTTAAGTTTGATTGAAGCCTATGACAGTTCAAGATTGAAGAATTTACAATTGAAAGATTTGAAGAAGAAATCAAGTCAAGTTGCATTATGTGTTCTTGATCACACATGTATGAATACTTAAAAGCATTGATGTGATTTAGAATTTTGATTAGATGATGGATGAGTTTAATGTTTGAAAAAATAGGAATTAAATATTTGCGAAAAAGTATTTTAAATATTTCTGAGTCAAATTAAGTATTAAAAATTCGAGGAATTTATTTTAAAAGAAAATCAGTTTTTACTGTCACTCGAACGATAGCGTGTCTCGTTCTAACAGCAATCGCATGTCGCTCGAACGAGTTGTTGCCTCGATTTTCATGTTTTGATTTTGTTGGACTCTTGTTTGCTCATAAATAAGTACCACACTGTATAGACGTTTTTCACAACAGAAGGAACAGTTTCAAAATTCCCATTGTGTTCTTTATCATCCGGAGTTTATTCAAGATCAAATTACTCAGTTCTATAAGTTTGTGATCTTGAACGTGTTTATCAGAAAAAAGTTCATTCATTGATTACATTGAGGGAGGTCGTTGGGGATTCTTGCGGGTATACCTTGATGAAGACGAGAGTTATGGTTCTTGAGGGTTTTTGTGGGAGTCCTTTGCTGAGTTAGACTGCATGTCTATGTGGATTTGTTGCGGTAAAGTCATTGCAGATTTTGCTATGTTATAAGTTACGATTTACTGTTCATAGTGAAATAAAAAGTTATTACCCGAAAGGTTTTTTCCCTAAAATTGTTTCTTTTACCACATGCTTTGATTATTTAATGGATTGAACCACTTAGATGCATGTTTAGGGTTTAAGAAGTTAAAATTAGATTTAATTAAAAATTAAAATAGTTGTTTTTACCTAAAGCTCACACTAAAGGGCCTTCTCACACTTTCTTGACCTCTTTAAAGGTCAAGGGTGGTGAGGCAGCTGACACCACACCCTTGTCTTTTGGCATAAAAACCTCGGGTGAGGCATTGATAGAAGTAAGTACTTCAACGGCTGGTGTAATAGTAGGATGGAGAATTATCACTAAGGGACCAGTATGTATTGCAGGTGGAATATGCAATCTTGTCAAAGGAACAACTGGTGGTCCTACTAGACTAGCGAAAGAACTTTGGTCCATCACTGAAGCAAACATCACAGTTCCAGATTGAGTTTGCAAAAACTCCATAAATTTAGCCATGAGGTTAGTTATTTGGTTGGGCCCCATCATAGTACTCATGGAAGCTTATCCCACGTGAGTTTTTTCTGTGACAGCAGCGATTGAAAGAATCTTAATATAAGTTGTAATTTATTCCTCCCTATATTAAATATCATTAAAATGTATGATTAAGGTTTTCGTTCACTGGTTCGAAGAGAATACCTCCTTAGAAGAGCCGCCAATTATAATAGAGTATTTTGTGGTAGGCTATTTGTAGATAAACTCAGGCATAACCCATTTAAATGTTGATAAAATAGTGATAATTGTACTCTTCATGACAAAGAATAAATGCTAGTATATATTACCATGGTTGGTAATAAATGAAATTATTTTTATAATAAATTAACCTCTAATGGATGTTAATTAAAGGGAGATGGAAGCAATAACTTTTAATACACCCCAAGTATGCATTCAAACACAAAAGTATGGAAGTAATAGTGTTTAAAGCTAAAAAATTCTTGATTTCTTGGTAAGAACTTGGACAAGCATAATAATCGAGGAGAGTAAAATCTCTAATTTCCAATAAATATCTCAAAGTGACCATACGACTCAAAAGATCTAATTAATTATGAAAAGACAAATGGGGTATACATAGTCTCGGTCTTCACATGAGGAACCTCGAGTTCATTAAATGTCGGGTCCAACTACCATACGTAACATGTCATTAGCATTGAATGTTGATTGAATTTCTCGAGTAACTAGCAGTCGCGTTAGGTGGCGCCACAGGTGTGTTCGCACCTTTACATCCAATTGCTCACCAACTCAAAACTGTATTGAGTTAAGTTTGATTCAACATGTGTTAGGAATGGTAGGACGTCACACAAATCTTATATAGAAAGACACTATTTTTGGACCCAAAACTATATGGCCAAGAAATAAGTCTCCCCATGGTTGCTCGAGTAATGCTCAATTGGGATTAGCTAGGTGTTTTACCTGTTGTATCTAAAATGATTAAGTCACACCTCATTGATGCCTTGTTCTATATCCTCAAAACCAATTCCCCCAGAGGTTCCCAAGTGAGTTTTCTTGATAGAGCATGAAAGCTCTCCTAAATCCCTCCGACATAATCCGTCGCTGATACCAAGTAACCTTATCAAAAATATAATATAGATCATAAACACCTATAAATAAATAAAAAATACATAGTGTATCAACTAATTTCTTCAGGAAGGTGTCACACCCTGCTAAATCCTAGCATCGGTCGCCACTAAAACTAAGTCGGGTGCGAGTAAATAAAATGTCATTCTTAGCATGTGACAGATATGAGACATTTAAAAATCAATCCACAAGATAAATAATTTAATCAATCCCATATGATAATAACCAACTATGCGATAAAAAAATCCATCACCATGCTACCCTCCAAATAATAAACTAATCTCCAATAATATAAAATTGAATAAACTCCAACTGAATCCATAATGAAATATCTAAATAACCGAATGGCCCAATAAAATCATGAACCGAGTCTCAATGTAAATACGAAGGAAAGAAAACTAAACTAAATTAATACGCATAAAGTAAATAACTCCAACTGCACCTCCAAGAAAGTCTCTAAATAATCCTATACAACTTCTCCAAACTTATTCCTAAAAAGTTTAGTCAACGCACGAGGTCAGAGCCCCGAGCATGAATACACACTACTCTCCTCAATTAGGGTCCATGAACCCAGACAGTAGCATTATACATGATAAATATCACAATAGAATATTTTAATTTAACGAGATAATTACTAACGATGATAATAAATAAACAACATCAGCTACCTGCATGAACCAAACCGCCTTAAAGTCATAGCCCAACTATTTAATTAAATTACCCAATTAAGATTAATTTCCACATTATTAATATAAATTTTATCTCATTTTATTCATTTGGTTGTGGTACTCCTCCCTATGTTCTACTCATCACACATTCCCCTCACTATAGCCAGTTCTCCCGTTTAAACTGTCAGCACTGCACATATTGGTGAGGTTCCACGCACGATGCGTTACTATAGCCAGCTCTCCCGTTTAAACTATCAGCCCTGCACATATTGGTAACGCCAACACACACGTACGTCACTATAGCCAGTTCGCCTATTCCTACTATCAGCACTGCACATATTGGCGGCGTCAATCCATTTTAATACCCGTTATTATCTTAGGCATTAATTCTCATTTTCTCAAATCATCTTTTTAATTAATTAAAATCACACCACCCTTGTTATTGATGTGAGATACTCAAAATACCCCTTAGTCCCATACCTAAGGGTCCCCAAAGTACAAATACATCATATCCTACGTATATGATGAATTTCTAACAATAATCCCGTCCTAGTCTCATACCTAGGCTAGCGTAACGATCACATAATATTAAAATCAGCCCCACCCCGGAATATAAAATCCGCAGGAAACTACACTAACTAATCCCATACCTAGCAAGAATAAATCATAACCAATTCCTACCCACTAGTCCCATGCCTAGTAAGCATCCTATTATAAAGGTGAGAAATATATTACCCAAAAGCCCCTCATCCCCAGCAAACGTGAATAAAAAAAATCACACAAATTCACAATTCATATGAACAACATAGCAATTAAATCATAAAGGTACCAATTTAATTTATTCAATGAATAACATCGTCGTCATTTTTAACATAATTATTTCCATTAAATAGTGTTAAATTAGTTAGCATGTACAAATATTCAATACGTCATAATCTTTCTCTTTTTTGTACGTAGCATAATTTTATAAGTGTATACGCGTCCCATTTATCATTTAAATAACCCCATAAACTTCTACATGCGCACCTACACCCCAAAACCATAAAAACCCAATAATCTAACCTGCGCACCCAAGGGTTTCAAAGATTAATTCATATTCAAAAGCTTCATAAAAACAGTCCCAAAATTAGTGTCCACTTTCCTTAATTAAGTTACTAATTTATTTTTTTACGAAAAACACACGAGTAAAGGATTAGGATACACTTAAGACACATAATACTAAAGAAATAGAATAGAGTATTCATGCCTATGATTTAGATGAAAAAATTCAGATTTGACGGTTGGATTCCTCTTTAAAAATTAGCAAAGAGTCGTTCTTGAATCGTCTTGAGAAAACCCAGTTTATCTTGACAAATCTTGAGTTGAAAGTTGTGTAAAATGGAGATAGGGTTTGTAGGAAGAAGAAGATGAAATTTAGAGGAGGCTACTAATTTTTGAGAAGGCTAAAATATTTTTTAAAAGTTCTAAACCCGTCAATTTATGTTTATATACCAAAAAGAGTTTGTGTCTTAATCAAACACAAACATAAAAACTCAAAAATTTACTACGGGTGATCGAATCGTCAGAATTGGCTTAAATTTAAACATATTGTAGGGAACGGTGAGATGGAGCTGCTGTAAAAATTTAGCTAGATCGAACGGTCACATTTTTTATTTATTTTATTTTTATCCTCCTTAGATCGGATCCTCCCCCGATTTTTGTATAAAACGTTATAATTTTCAAATTTTAATCCCGATTTAAATTCCACTTAAAATTTTTTTATATATATAAAAATCAACATTTTTTACATACCAAAATTAATATAGATTCTAATTTTTTTTTATTGAAATCCGAATTAATTTAAATAAATACCAATTTAAAAATTACAGGTTATTACAAAAGGCTTCATTAGTCTTCGATTAGGCTCCACTTTATCTTGATTTGTCATTAGTCTCTTACCAAGGACATTTATCTCTAAGTAATGAGGTTTATCTATAAGCCCATATAACATGCATTATGAATAAAATGTCTCAGAGATTAAACACAAAGCTTAACTTCTAGTTTTATAAAACATTCAATTTATATCCGACTATCTCTTTTGAGTTAAATTTGGAATAAATGAATGTCAAACATTATTAAAAGATGTAATACTGTTAAAAACTTATTCTAATAACCTAAGTTACATTTAAATTTAAAATATTTAATTAAGAATTTGTCAGAATTAATTAACAAATGGTTTAAGCACAAATCTTAGACTGTTAAGAATATATAAGAATCAACACAATTCTAAGATTTAGACAGGGAAAACCCATGTGATGGAAACATCCCAGTTCTTACCACTAAACTACGAAACTAAAAAGACTATGAAAAATTAATCAAGGATAAAAGTACAATAATAAAGCTAAGAAAAATAAAAATAAAAATAAAAAGTATACCTATATAAGAGTTGTACTCAACGGTCTTGATTCGCCGCCCGCCTCTTCAACCGTTCCTCCTTATTGACGACAAATCTATAGTCTCTCCATTATACAAACTTATTTGTTTGTGGAAAATGTGTGAATCTAATCACAGAATACTCACGCACACTATATATTATGAACTATCCATTCTAATTACACAAAATCTATAAGAATATATAGGACAACATTAGTTTATCCTTTCATAAACTTCTGAATGATTTCACTACTAATTTTCACAAACTATTTGAAAATCAAGATATGAATATTTCTTTAAACAAATTTTTTTATAACTTTCAGAACTGCACAACTTTGTCTGCATTTCTTACTTTTATGTTCATGTATTGGTTAACCTTTGTTATATATATATATATATATATATATATATATATATATATATATATATATATATATATATATATGTTGTGCACAATTTATTTATGCTTTTTATAGGTGTTAGAACGCTTAACGGAGCAATTGCATGTGTTTCAAGAAAATTCATCATTTGATGGAACTTCAAGTTCATTGTAATAATTTTATACTTCTTATCCTGGTTGGTGGATCTCCATAAACGAGTAGTTGCTCTAGTTATCTTTGCGTGGCCATTTACGACACGTCATTTTGAATCCAGATGAAGAGGTTAGAGCCGATTATGTAATGCAACTTTTCTCCTTTTGAAGAAACCAAATTTGTTCAAAAAATAGAGCATCGATTAATCCATCAAATTCATCGATGGATCGATGAAACAGAGTTTGCCTTGAATCGAAGATAGTGGGCGATTTTAGGATTCATCTATTGATCGATAAATTTGATTGATTAATTGATCACTTGGAGTTTTTCTTAGAAAGGGAAGCAGTACACATGTTTCTGAATCATCGATCGATCGATAAATTTAATCGATCCATCGATCAACCCAGATTTTTGGTAGTTTCGGCCACTTCTTTTCTTTTCATTTATTTATTTTAAATTATTACATATGTATAAGTTAGAGATATTATTCAACAACTTTCATTTTAGGTTAGGGTTTGGTTGGTTGGGGGAGCTTTTATCCATTCTCTCTCCAAAGGTTTGCACATTTGGGTATTATAAGTACTATTCATCATCTTCTTAAATTAATCCAACCTTTATTCTTATTTTCTTGATTTTTTTAACTTAGTTTCTTCTAATTATTTACTTTATTTCCTTTAAATAGATGCTTTGTAGCTAATTTACACTCGATAGAGATGATTGAACTCACGATGGATTAGTTACTTGCTCTGCTTTGGTGATGGATTACACTAGTTTAAATGGGTTAGGTTGTTATTGATTTTACACCTATGAGATTTAATAGTGTATATAATGTATACGCTGAGTGTAATCTCCAGGATATTTGTTGACGTCAAAATCAATTAGGCTTTTATGAGATATTAGGAGGTGGCAAATTTAGATTTTATTAATTGTGAAAATGAGATTTAATCTTGGTAATCTTTTCTTCCCCTGAACTATATTATGCTAATTAATCTGGGGTGAGGGATATTATTCTCAACCTATAGTTTTCTTTCTTGATTGATTAAACTAGTTTCATTAAATGTATAGTTTAGTGGTAGTATAAGATATTTTAAAACCAAAGATGTCTTATACAACTTTATTTAAGAAGTAATAAATCAATGGAATTCTACTAACATTCCCTGTGAATTCTATACCCGGACAAGCCTCTATACTCCCATAAGAGTGTAGTTAAAGTTTAGGTTTTTTCATAATGTTGGGAACAGATGAAAATGACCAACTTATTTACACGACACGCAGTTTCTCTCCCTATCAAATGGCACCGTTTTTTAGGATTTTTTTGTTTTAAAATTGTAATTAATTTAGTATTTCGTAATATTTTCTCTCTATTTTTATTCTTTTTTAACTAGTTTTGCGGGATTTATATACTTAATCACTAAGAAATGCTCGAATTCTTTGTTGCACACCTCTCTGCGCGAAATTTCCATCTTTGAAGTTTTCGATAATCATGTCTTATTTTAGTACTCTTGCTAATTGTAATGATTTGCAATTGTATCGCAACGATAATTGTCAAAATCCCCCAAAATCGATGACTTTGGATGAGTATTACCAAGGTCAAGTAAAGGATGTGGGAAATTTTGAGAATGAATTTTTCAATATTGGGCCACAAAATTCGTATAATAAAAATGTTGAAACTTATCATGATAATAGTTCTCCAAACTACTATTGCAATAACTTTCAAAATTCTTATACTAATAATTTTGAAAGTAGTTCCGACAATAGTTCTCAAACTTTTCATTTTGAAGAATCCACACCTCCACCTATGACTTTGAATAAGGGCCTTTGTATTCTTGAAAATTAAAAGCATGAAAACCATTATCGGTAAGAAAATCATTGTTAGGAACAAGATTTCGATGCATTATTCGAATCCAATGATGATTTTTCTTTCGAGACTTTTAATGTTGAAGAATTTTTTCAACCACGCAAGGAAACCAAGGTTCTTGAGCCAAGGAAGCCGAGTTTGAAAGAAACCATGCTTTTTCCACCCAAAGTGCAATGGAGAATGATAATGGTGAAGATATGGAAATTGAAGAACTTTGCAATGAAATTATATCTTCTTTGAAAAGCAAAGATGAGTTGAACACTTGTGTTTCACCTCAAATAATTTTGAAAGAACATTTCATTAAAAGTGAGTCTTTTTCATTCGGAATTCAATCTGCGAGCGATAATGAGTCATCTATCAAGATCGAATTCATTTCCTTCCCATTTTCGTTCACCTTTAATGAAACATTGCAAGTACCCCAAGAAGTTGATGAAAGTCTTGAGGACTTTGACTCGATTCTTGTCACATAATGCTTTAAAAATTCTTTCCATGATTGGATTATCCCTTACGTGTGCCCACCCCCCATTCCTATTTAAAAATATTTAAGAGGAAAATTTATTTTTTCGGATCCCATGTGTACTTATCACCCGTTCAATCCAAACCCTCCATTATCCCCCCATAACTTTTAATTGGTGGTGGTTCCTTTCTTTCGCCCTATACATGCCTTCTGTTGCTCAAACGGAATTCCTATTTTTTGGAAGGCATACACTGAAATGAGTGTACACAAATTATCTCTCAAAGTCAAATCATATTAAGTGACCCTTAAAAATATTAACTTCAAATGTATAGTTAGTTAGAAGTTAAAATTATAGGTTGTACATATTAGGTTGATTTTTATTTTTACTTATTATCTAGTCTATTTAGTTAAAACTTTTGTTATTATTTTTTGTTAAGCTTGAGGCATACGTATTTTGTAGAATTCCTGGACTTGAAATTTTTGGAGATTGCCCCATTTGGGGTAATATCGATCTCTTCCTCTCTTTAACTTAGTTCTTGGTTTACGTTGAGGACAATGCAATGTTTAAGTTAGGGGTTGTGGTATACGCTTCCCATTCATTGGTAATTTATTTTCTTCTTCATTTGAAGACATTTCCTCACATGAAATATATTCATCCATGCTTATAGTCTTCTCTATTTATTTCATTCTTTCTTCCAACATGTCAAAATAAGCCTGAATCCCCTCTGGTTGCCTATGAAACCCTGGGTTTGTATTTGAGTATGAAGGACTAAAGCCTTCTAATCCATTATTTCAAACCAACTTAAAACCTTCTTACCAGTCCATGTACTTTTTTTGGATCCTTATTTGCTGAGCTTAAGAGATCACCACTTATGTCTCTTTTCTCTTTGATTTAGGTTGCTACACCACATGCCACATTCCAGGGATACTTTCTTAGGTTTGAATGCCTTTGGTTTACTTGGCATATCATTAATTGCTATGAAACCTTTGAATCTTGAGCCCGAACTAGTCAGGTACACCTTTAACCATTGGAATAGATTTTGGAACCTTGTTTGGCCTTGAATTTTCTGTGTGTTGATGAGATTTGGCCTCTCTAAATCCAGGATCGATGCTGATTGTTCCTAAGTATGTTAGCATTCCCTTGGGGCTGAAAAGGACCAAAGAATGGCCTTACTTTTCCAAAAGTTTTTCTTTGAATCTCTTGATCTTGGAACATTGGGGCCTTAGCTTAATTGCCATGATTCCCATTATTGTTCTTTTTCTGCTGATATTTCTTCTTCGAAGACACTAATTGGCACGTTTCAACATAATTTTCTCCATATTCGATGTATATGTGTTTCATCACCATTTTATCAGGATCTTTAATGGTTTCAAGCTTTGAAGCCTTGGGTCTAACCTTATTTATCACTTTGGACTCCACATGCCCTTCACTTGTAGGCATTTGCATTGACTGCACTTTATCCCCACTTATTTGATCTTGGGGAAAAGGTCATCTACCCCTATTGTGATTTCCTCTCTTGTAGGGAATTTGATCTTTCTCCACCTGATCATCTCTTGAACCCTCTCACAAAACACAATACATACATTAATTGAGTAAGAAAATACATTATATGATTTGTAATATTTTTTTTCTTTAGTTTCATATGGATTTTTAGCATCATCGGGTGGTTTTCACATACTGGCTTTTAAGAGAAAATAAAAAATTCATTAGCCTTAATAATGTCAAAAGAGTAATTTTTAATCATTCCTTTTGACTTTGGTGCAAAGGATTATGCTGCAGTATCCTTGTGAACCAATGGTTCATGTATTATAGTTTTAGTTCCTATAATTTCGACATGATCAATTTCAAAATTAGTATCTTTGTAATATGTTTTGAAGGAAAAGGTATTTCTTTCATAATCTTCTTAAAAAAGAGCCTCATATATGGATATTTTGGCAACTAATTCTATCAGATGTCTAAATTATGTTTCATCAACCTTCTTCCAAAGCCTAAACTCTAAACTATTTTGTGCCAATTTTACAAATTCTGACTAAAGAAAGACTATTTTGCTCTTATTTCTAGCCCTTTTAAATCTATTTGTCGATATAGTGGCATTTTCTTCAGGGTTTTGGGTTCATCTTTACAAGTAAGCCATGGAAACCTTTGGTTCAGTTTAAAATAATTGAGCATGAAACATATTTTCCATTTGTTGCAAAGATTGAATAGAGTTTGGTGGAAAACTTATGAACCATACAAAGGATGCATCAGTGGGGGAACTTAAACTGGAGCAAGAGGATTAATGAAAGAATCAATATCATCGGAAAAGAAGATCGTTCTCAGGAAGTTTCATAGCTAGATAACACGCTCAAATACCCCAAGAGGAACATGGACACTCGATAGACCTCACACAAGAAATAAGCTCGCTCAAAAGGCCTAGGAAATACACTTGTAATAGGAAAAATAATTTATATTTACACTCTCTTATTGTTAAATACTTGGAACTAATTTGTAATCATTTTGAGAATGTTCAGTACCTACGAAGGACCATGTCTGGCAGGATATGGGAGAGCTCACATGCTCTGTTAAACCACCTCATTTAGGGAATCTCACATGGACTTGGTTTGGAGGATGGGGGTGAAGGCAACGTTGGGAAAGTAATCTCAACCTCTTTGGCACACTTGGGCAAAACCTCTACTCCAGAGGCTCAAAACAACATTCTGAAACACCACAGTTGAGAGACCTCACTCGAGGCACCTCACTAAAATAGTTAGATCAAATGTATTTTGCCTCTCAAACATAACCCAAGGTTGTTCGAACAACCATCCTTTAAGAGACCATATTTGGATGACAAGACATCATATCTCATACACCACTGTTCCCTATCTTTATGACGTCATGAGTTCTGAAAATTTAGGAGCTTGAGAAAAGTGGCACTTGAGTAAGTGTATTCTTTGGACCACTAGCCCACTTAAGGGAATGTCCTGTTAGCCATCCCAAATAAACCTTTGTTCCAACCTCTCACATCTCAATCAATGGAACGAGGGTTTTTGACAACACAAATAGTGTTCCCACAAAGAAATAGTATCTCATGCATTTAATATGTTATCCTTAGCATTAAATGCACAGTACTCTTAGCATTAAATGAATTCATAACATTTAATGTGAGAAAGGTCATTTGAATGACCTTGCCCTGCTATAAATACTTTCCTTTATCACCCTTCTTAAAGATCTTCGAATATCCATTTTCCTTAGACACGAGGGATTCTTGTGAGTTTATGGTTATTAGTGATTACTTTCTTCATTCCCAAAGTTTAATTAGACTTTATTCTCAATCGTTGGAATTTTTATGCATAGAGGTTTACTGCCTTGCCTTCATTGTGCCAAGGTGCTTGTTCTTTCTCCCTCTAATCAGGTTGATCATTGGGATTCATTTCACTTATTATGTTGGAAGGTTATCTATGTTGTAAAGACTCATTTAATATAGACTATGTGGATTTAAAGGATATTTATTGGAAGTGTTGTAGTTTTCATTTATTAAATTATTCTTTGTTCATTAAACATCATTCTGAAGGGGGTTACGCCTCGTTAAATACTAATTGTATTTAAGGAATCCACATCTTACATTTGGTGACTCTATAGGGGAGGCATTATCTTTAAAGAATGTCTAACGATAATGTAGTGAAGATTATTGACTTTGATGCTATACATCATGAGGAAGGAGACCTCACTATCCTACCAAAAGCTAGCAGGGCGGTGCAAACGGAGGCAAGACTATCGGCTTCTAGCACAGTGGAAGCCGCAGGTCTAGTAAAGATGGTAGGTTTAATGAGCCTATTTTCTGAGTTTATTAAGACCCCAGGTGCTTAGGCAGTTCTGTGAGTTTTCAGAGTATCAAACTACTTTGTGACACCACCGATAGTGTTGTCGACTCTTTTTGTTTCTTGAGACATTGCTTAGATGAATGCTAATAATACTGTCGCTCCAACAAAGAGGCTACCCATTGTTGCCCTTCCTACTAGCACAAAAAATGTGGTGTGCACCACACCACCAAAGCTTATTGCACCTCTGGTGCTTCCCACACAAAGCACCCATCATCCACCTAGCATAAAGGAATTGAAGTAAGAGCTCATGCAGATGATGGCAGCCTCTAGGGCTGGGGGAGAAGCTTCCTCAATATATAATAATTTTCGTACACCAGACCCAGAAGAATACAATAACGAACCATGCCTAATAGGGTATGTTCCACCCATCTTTGAGAAATATATGGACAAAGGGGGGAACCGAAAAGAACATGTAAAAAGGTTCGTCGAAAACCTTGGCACACACTATAATGATAAAAAGTTGAGGTTAAGAGAATTTTCTAAGTTTGTGATAGAGAAAGCATACACATGGTACTCCCACCTTGCACCAGAAAGTGTTGGCTCATAGGATGATCTCCATATTAAATTCATTCAAAAGTTCTTTTAGGCAGAGGACGAGTTTACCCTCACCCAGTTGGCGTGAAATAAGCAGAAGCCCGAGGAAGATGTGATTGCATACATCAGGAGATTTCGTAAACGATCTCTGGATGTAAGAGAGGAAATGCAAGAAAGAAAGTTGTTGCAAGTTTGTGAAAAAGGTTATTGCCTGAGTATATTTTCCACCTGATCAACAAAACTAGGGAATAAACATTAGCAGCATTTCTAAAGTCTACCAGGAATTTTACCTTGGTGGTAAAACCCTTACCACCACCAGCATTGTCAAATTTGATGCTGACACAACCAACTAGTTCAAGGAGATGAATGCCCTCGTGAGTGAACTATGTCGATAAGGAAGACAAAAGACAAGGAGGTAAAAATAATGTAAACATCGAAAGAGGTAGTAAAAGGAACTTCGAGGGCAAAGAATACCCACCCAAACTACCTTGCACGTGGAACAAGCTCTAGATCTCCATGACCACATGGTTCGTGACAAAACGCGCCTGATAATAAATTTCAACATAGAGACTGTGACACAAGAAGAGAGAAATAACTAAAGGTTTTGCCAAATCCATAACAAAGTGGGCTCCCCAAGCAGTAAATGTTTTCCTTAAGAAGTCTTATTGGTGCTCATGTTAAGAAGGGGGACATACAATTACCCTAAGCCAATGTAAACGATAATTCTTTAATAGTTCATGGGGCCAACATGGGCAACGTTTGTGATGAGGAGGCAAAGAAAATACTAAAGGAACAGAGGTTCATCAAAGAAACTTTTAAGGAGTCCTTGTAAGAATGTGTGTTTGAAATGTCCCACCTAACCCCGAAAGATGAGTTGTGTTCAATCGATGATTTGGGCAAGAAACTTGAAAGCCTACGATGAATCAGTGTGCATAGATGTTCAGTAGGTTCATGAGTTGGAAGAAGATAATGTGGACCCTTGGGTGGAGTGTGCCGCAGTAACACGCTCACAAAAGTTTGGTTGGTTCTTTGACCAGGTGGCGTTGCCGTAGAATTCCATACTGTAGGTCACTCGATTAATCTTGGAGACTGCGAAGAAAAACATGGCTTCAAATCTGTAGAGGTTCCCCTCAGAGGTCACATTCTTTGAGGCAGACCGCTCGGTAAGGTACCCTCTTAATAAACCACTTTATATGACAACAAGCGTGAGTTCAATTATTTTTTATTAGATGGAGGAGATTCCATTAATATCATACCCATTAGGTCTTTATATTCTTGCAACATCGTTGAGATAAGTATTATAAAAAAATCTTTGGCAATATAAGGATATGATAATTAGTCCTATAAATCCATTGGTTATGTAAACGTGAGAATTACCATGGGTAATATCACTTCCTATATCTAATTCCATATAATGAAATGTGAGCCATCATACAAGCTGCTGGTATGAAGGGTATGGATGCATAACTACGGGTTTGTGCCATTTATTCATCATCAATGTGCTAAGGCAAATATCAAAGGCAAGGAGGTGGTCATTCGAGCATCTAAGAAGCCGTTCACACGCAAGGAAGCACATTTATTGGATCCTTCCTTATACACTGAGTTGGATGAGGAGGTTGTGGTGCTCACTCAATATACTGGTGTGTGACACCCCGCCTAATTAAATACTGAGTGATCAGTCCTTTATTAAATTAAATCAGAATATCCAGTTGGTTCAGAATATGCATTATTATCGAAAACTTATTATTTAAACTAACCACCTAATATTTAAAAAGATTAATGTCAAAATTTTATCTTTGATTAATATAAAACCAAATTAACCAATTATTAAACATACACCATCCAACTAATCTCATAAGGAATAAAATGACTGAAATAATAAATCTGACAGGAGTAAACATTTCCAGCCTAAATACCGAATACAATAATCCAACAAAATAGATCAACAACTGAAAGGAGTAAATAAATAAATCCACAATCTCTGACTGTCTGAATAAATAGAAGGGGCGACATGCCCTAACTGAAGTAATTAACTCAAAATGAAGGAATGAGAATTATGGAGGCGTCTACTACCAAGTCTTATAACTTCCACAACAACTACAACTCGTCAAATGAATGGAACTCCTATCCTTGGTGTCCCTGTGACTGGGCACCTAAAATAATTTGACAAAAGAAAAGAGATTTGCAATAAACGGGTCAGAGCCCGAGTTGAAAACAGTTTAAAAATCAGCAAGTGCTTAAATGAAAATAATAGCACATATTGTGTATATGTTAGATTTTTGCTCTCTCACTTGAGATGCTCACCTATCATCTATTGTGCACATCTAACGCGTATATTTAACCCATCCTAGTAATGTTACCCCGCCTATATAGCCTGAAGATGACTATTATCACACCAATAATCTCATGCGTTTACCCATATCACCTGTATTCCGTATTACCTAATCTTTAAGGATAGTTATTCATATACACAACCGTTATTCTCATAGGTATTCCTTTTTATCACTAAGAATATTTTCAAATGTAGTTAATTCCATATCTACTAAACATGCACAGTAGAATAAGTAACATGTATATATATCCTTATCTCTCTATATATATACTATTTTAGTACCCCTGGGTTAAGGCCCCCTGGTGCAATGCATACTCTGCTATCATGCCCCGGTGCATCGCTCATTTCATGAAGGACTATAGGTTCAATCTCTCGCGAACCATCAAAACAAACACACATATTAGAGGTGAACATAGTTCCAGGCCCATGGGTTACGCACATACCTACGCACCCAAATGACCGTAAACACTATCGTTCTCACTGACAGTCCGTACCTATGTTCTATGTTCTATGTTCTAGTGATACGAATCAAAATCCCCCCGAAGGCTCCTAAAGATATAATCATCCACAACGCGCAACCTTCACCCGATAGCAAGCAGCGTAGGTATGTTATACACATAATAATTCAATCAATTGGTATATACATAAACTATAATAATCATTAGGCATTGACACCACCCCAATCCCCGAATAAATACGTCGTATTATTATCTCTAATGCTCACATTACTCTATCCATACGATTAATCTCTCTATTGTAAATATTCCATAAGGTCCTTTTATTCCAACATATTCCCTTAGTAATTATACAATCATCTCACCACTAGACTATGTAATGAAGTCACTCAAGAATAGAGAAGTCATCCTCTCTAACTCGAGTCAACTTTATAAGGTTTTAACTTGTCCGGGCAAAACTTTGAACTTCTAAAATCTCGTTAGAAGTTGGGGAAATCTCGTTCGAATGAACTAGGGCCTGAATTTTCATTAGAAGCACGTTCGAACGAGGTTGTTCGAACAAAACTTTGAACGAATCTACTCTGAATTCTCGTTGGATGGGTCGTTGGAAATCTCGTTCGAACGAGATTATCGAACTTCATCCCTGACCTTAAAAACCTGTGTTTTTCCAACTTTTTCATCACCCAAATCATCCAAAACTTATCATAACTCAAATCCAACGATTCTAAACTATACTCTATAGTAATAGAATGCTTTCTAACATGTTTTTTAACATCAAATCCTTTAAAGTTATAACATGAATTCAGATTAATTCCTCAAATCTTAAAAAAAACTAAATTCACATAATCACCATTAATCATAATTAAACCCAGATTTGAATTCTTGATTTCAACATGTAAAAATTTCTTATCCCTAATATATTGTTATTTAACTGCATGCAAAAACTCATACCACAATCATGGATTAATACCCAATTTCAGTACCAAATTTCATAATATCATGAATTAATCACTAACTAGTCTAACATGGACATTATATGCTCTAGACGAAGCAAGATAAACACTTGCCTTTTCACAAAGGTCTAATTCGTCACTTGAAACTGATATGAGCTTGTTCCTCTCTTCCCGATCTACATTTTGATGGTATTTTGGGTGAAAGAAGATTGAGTTTGGTCTTAGTGTCTCTATAAGTTCTCTCATTCGTCCTCCTGCGTTCCTTCTCTATTTTTGCAGAACATAACCCTAACTGCTACTATGTAAGGGATGATATATTAATCTAATTTTCGTCCACTAATAAATCATAATTTTTCAAAAGACAAAAATACCCCTCTGGGGTGTCGAGTTGGCATAAAGTTGCCCCGGACTCCAAACTAAACCCCCGAGTAGACTTTTCTGACTGTATTGACCCCTTCGGATATGCTGGCGTGCTCAAAATAGCCATCCGAATAACCAATAATAAAATTATATTTTAATTCCTCATTTATGTCCCAACACGACTCACACGCACGTCCCAACTAAGTATACTGTAACTGTCATATTTTTCACTCACGATAATTATATAATATTCTCGTTATATATTACTTTACTCACTAAGTAATCTTCAGCATAATTCTCACCAATAAATACTAACTCTCACCGCGCTAGTAATTACTTACTTAAATTCGGATTAATTATAAATTTTCCCATTTAAATTAATTAACCCATACTTAAAATAAAATCTTTCAAAAATACGGGGTCTTACATGGCGGCACTAAAGTGACTAGTACTTGAGAGAGAGCATGCGCAAGGGTTGTACCGACTTATAATTTAGAAGATCATGAGGTAGATCAAGAAAAAATGAGACCCCCAACATGTTTAGGCCACTACGTGATAAGATGACACCACAAATTGATCTGATTGAGCATCAAGTCCAACAACAAAGTGTGTTGAGTAGGTTTTTCGCGAGGGAATTGGAAGAAAACTGCCGAAAGAGGCCACATAGGAAGAGATCTCTAGACATATCAAAAGAGTGGTGCTGCCAAACGACAAAATCATTTACAAATTATATAGTTGTGAGCAGGCAGTTGAAGGTTTAAATGATGAGGGTACCCTGATTTACGAATGTTTCTTGGTAGATAACTAAGGCCACTGTATGGTGATTGACAACTCTAATATCCATGGATTTATGAAAGAAGTGGACAAGGAGTTATAATGTATGTGCAATAGGTCAAGGCCTTAAATCTAAGAACTAGTGCAAGTAGATCTCGCAGGGGAAGGCGGTGATCCTAGGCCCGTTGTTATCTCGAAAGACCTAGATAGGAAAGAAATGGGGCATTGATTGAGATGATACAAAGGTTAAAATATGTTTTTGGATGTAAACACACTGAGATGCCTAGGATTAATAAGGAGGTGAGCTACCACAAGCTGAATGTGTTGCCCTTAGCTATCCTTGTCAAGAAAGTCACTCGAATATACAAGGCAGAGCTTGATTTGAAAATCAAGAAAGAAGTTCAAAGGTTGCTCATAGTAGGTTTCATTGTCCCAATACAACATCCTATTTCGTTGTCTAGCATTGTGCCTTTAGAAAAGAAAGACAAGAACCAAATCAGATCTGTGTGGACTTCAGGGACCTGAACAAAGCATGCTTAAAAGTTGAATTCCCACTACCATCCCTAGACTGAAATACCGTTACTAAAGCCGTTTAATATAAAATTAAACTATTTAAGTAATTTCGAACAATTTTTTGAAGAAACTCTTTTCTTAAAACCAAAACAAATTAATCACAAGAAGTGTTTAACAAAAATATGTACAAGCTCTGTCCAAGATTTGTTAACAGGTTTGATAAATCAGTTTAAAAACTTTAAACTCAGCACAACTAAGAATTAGATGAGGAGATGTATAAAGATTAAGAACAAGGATTTCTTACGTGGTAAAACCTCACCCAACTGAGGAAACATCCACGACTCCCTCTACGGAGTAACCAAAAAAATTCCACTAAAACAAATTTTAACAGTTGCAAACTATATAACACACATGCACACAAATCAGACCTATACAATTTTAGGAATGTACCCACTGGTGTCCTTATAACTTCTCTGCAGTTTTGATTATTGATGTTGTTCTTCCAGTTTGCTAACTTCCAATTTGTTCAAGTTCTTTACGTCGACTCTTGTTCTTGAAATCTTATTACCAACACTTTTAGTGTGGTAGGGTGATAGTGTCTGTGGAGGTGCTTTCTAACACATGCATGCACACGCACACACTTATTTTATACAAACAGTCCTATCAAATTACATATAAGGTCTATATGCTGTGATTTTCTATTTCTCTCTTCTCACAAAACTTAACCTTATTTTACCTTTACAATAATCCCATAATCCACAGCTATCTTGCTCAGAAGACGTATCAAGATCTTAATCAATCTCAGGTTTTGAAAATATTTTTGAGATTGAAAATCACCAAGTGCGATTCCAAACTAGGTCAAAGGTCTTGTTTTAAAAGAACTAGAAACAGAAAAGGATTTTGTTGATTTCAAAGTTAAAAACATTTACAAAACCAAATCAACAAATATATTCTCAAGATGAGAAACTAAAAATGTAGATCTATGTGTAGTATAACATGCAAAGATTTAGATCTAAGGTTTCTATAAAAGAAGAAACACGTATCTAAAAATATGTTTAAGTTGATAACAAGATCTGGGAACGAAGAGGTTACAACAACAAAACTAACAAACCAATCACTCAAAATCTCTCAAACACTCAAGGTTGTGTTTGGTATATACTGGTTTTGAAAGGGGTTAGGGTTTGAAAATAGTTTTGAATGAATTAGGGTTAGGGTTTCCGAACTCTGGTTTCTCTCTCTCTTCTCACTCGAATGAACAAAGTGGCAAAAGTCTCAGATGGCTGAGGTTAGGGGTCCTTTTATAGGAGGTTGAGAAGATTCGAGAACACAGACCAAGATCAAGGGCTAGGATCTGGTCTTGGAAGATTGACTTTGATCCAATGGTTTAAACAGAGGCGGTGATTATAACACTCCTGATTGGCTCAAAAGAGGTTCACATGGATTATGTAAGATCGCATGCAGATCGTAGATAAACATGATCCAAGGGTTGTTAACATTCGCTGGTTTACTCTCTTAAAAGAAACACAAATATAACCAACTAGAATGCAACAGATGTTGAGCAAAGCGAGGTTAACAAACGCGCGTCCAAAAATAATTACAAACGCACCCTGAAGTCTCTGCCGCTTTTGGATTCTACCCAAGGGAACTTTAAGCCAATATATACATCAATCCATAATTGCAGAATGACCCCAAAACTTTTAAAACCAAATTTTAATTAATAAAAAACTTATTTTAAAAGTTTATAAAATTCCCAAAAAAGTATTAAAAGTCAATTTTAGGGATTTAAACACACTCAATCATATGTACACACAATTATATGCAATATGAAATATATGAAAGCAATTCTAATGTGTGTGAGTGTTGGTAAAGGTATCTAGATCAATCAAGCAAGAGGAATAAAATAGCAATCCAAACTCTGAGGTTCTTTGGTTTCTAGGATAGACACAATTTTGTCACAATTTCCAAACTAGATGAACACTTATACAATACAGACTCAAGTGAGTCAAAAGTATAAGGTGATTCAATCTCCCCTTTTGGAAATATGAGACAAAATATCCTTTGAGTCATCTAGAACTCGTAGGGTAACAAAAAAAATAAGGAAAACCCTATTCCTATAAAAACTTTATCTACCCATTTCCTAGAAAGTAAAAGTACATAACTCAACTATTTACAATTGAATACCCTATTACAAATGTTGAGAATAACTGTACAGAATCCTGCAATGAAACACTAATATCAAGCGGTTTAGAATACGTAAAAGGATTCATTAGACTCAAATTTCTCCCCCATTTTGTCTCAAATAGACAAAGGGAAATTTTTTATAGAGAACCAAAGAGATAAATCAGCACACACCGTACCTATAGATTTATGCAAAGATATAAATTTATTATAATCTAAGGGTTTGGTAAACATATCTGCGAGTTGTAAATCAGTAGAAAGATAATTAATTTCTAATTCCTTAGTTTCAACCAATTCGTGTATAAAGTGATGTCTTATTTTTATATGTTTTGTTCGCGAGTGTTGAACAGGATTTTTAGAGATATTAATCGCACTTTGATTATCACAATAGAGATATAATTGTTTTTCTTGAATACCATAATCACTTAGCATTTGTTTAAGTCAAAGTAATTGAGCACAGCAGCTTCCAGCGGCTATGTATTCATATTCAGTTGTCGAGAGCGATGTGCAGTTTTGTTTCTTACTACTCCATCCTACCAAATTATTACCTATATAATAACATGCTCCTGAAGTGCTTTTACTATCATCGGTACACCTAGCCCAGTCAACATCAGTGTATCCAATTATAGTGCTAGGTGTATCACTAGTGTACCAAAGTCCTAGGTTCAAAGTGCCTTTAACATATTTAATAATTCTTTTAACAGAGGATAGATGGCTCTCTTTAGGGTTGTTTTGATAACGAGCAGATACACAAACAGCATACATTATATCAGGACGCGAGGCAGTAAGATATACCAAGATTCCTATCATACTACGATTCAGAGTAGGATCTATAGATTTTCCAGTTTCATCTTTAGATAGCTTGATCGTAGTACTCATGGGTGTTTTAGCATCTTTAGAAATCTCAAGGCCGAATTTTTTGACTATATCTAAAGCATATTTAGATTGCGAGACAAATAATCCCTCTGAATTTTGTTTGACTTGAAGGCCTAAGAAAAATTGCAACTCCCCCATAAGAGACATTTGAAACTCTTTATGCATAATGTCAGAAAAAGATTTAACTTATGAGGGAGAAGTTGATCCAAAGATAATATCATCAATATAAACTTGAGCTATAATGATGTGTTTGCCAAAATGTTTGACAAATAAAGTTTGATCATTTCTACCTCTCTTAAAACCTTTATCTAAGAGAAAATTGGAAAGGCGCTCATACTAGGCTCTAGGCACTTGTTTTAGGCCGTGCAAAGCCTTTTAAAGCCGAAAAACATGATTTGGATATTTAGGGTCAATGAACACTTTTGGTTGTTCTACATAGGTCTCTTCAGTCAATATTCCATTAAGGAATGCAGATTTGGCATCCATTTGGTAGAGTGTAAAATGCAAGTAGCAAGCTATGGCGAAGAGAAGAAGAACATATTCTAAACGAGTAACAGGAGCAAAAGTTTCGTTAAAATCTATTCCTTCAATTTGAGAATATCCTTGAGTAACTAATCTAGCTTTGTTTCTAATAATTGTCCCACTTTCATCAAATTTATTTTTAAAAATCCAACGAGTGCCAATAACATTTTTGTGATTAATCCTAGGTACAAGATACCAAACATCATGAATGAAAAATTGAAGAAGTTCTTCCTGCATAGCAGAAATCCAGTGAGAGTCATTCAATCCCTCATTTACATTCTTTGGTTCCACAAGGGAAATAAAACATGCATAATGAGCATAATTTCTTAATTGAGATCGTGTACGCACAGGCTCACTAGGATTACCAACAACGTTATCTATGGAATGATCTTTAGAAACCCAGTTAGGTACTTCAGGTGTCTCAATTGGTAATGAATCATTTATTTCTGGAGAGTCATTTTCTAAAACATTTGTAGACTCCTCCAAAATAGTTGATTCACCAGTTTTACTCTCTACAATAGTGTCACTTACAATTACATTTATGGATTCCATCAAGGTTTTAGTGCGAAGATTATAAACATGGTAGGCTCTACTGTTAGGCGAGTATCCTAGAAAAATAGTTTTATCTCCCCGGCTCTCAAATTTGGATAAGTGTTCTCTGTCTTTGCAGACATAACAAGTACTACCAAAGGTTCTAAGGTATTTAAGATTGGGTTTTTTTCTTATACCAAAGCTCGTAAGGGGTTTGTTTAGAATTCTTCCTAAGATAGATCCCATTGATAATGTGGCACGCAGTACGAATAGATTCTACCCAAAAATATTTAGGTAGACTCTTGGCATGTAGCATAACACGTGCCATCTCTTGAAGTGTACGATTCTTTCTCTCGGTGATACCATTTTGTTGAGGAGTCTTGGGAGCACTAAATCATGTTTGTAACCATTATAGTCACAATACTCTACTATACCGGTGTCTTTGAATTCTCCACCTTTATCACTACGAATTCTATTTACTTGAGTGTCCTTCTCATTTTCAATTCGAAGAAGTATTTTTAAAAAAAATTGAAAAGTGTCAGACTTTTTCTTTAAGAAGGCTACCCAAGTAAATCTAGTGAAGTCATCAACCATAATAAGAATGTAACTGTGTCCACAGAGACTAAAAGTTTGGGAGGGACCTATTAGGTCCATATGGATGAGCTCAAAGGGGTTAGAGGTAAGGATATCTTTGACTTTCTTATGAGGTGCCTTAACAATTTTACCTTCCTGATAGGAACCGCAGACAATGTTAGAAATGGGTTTGATTTTTATAATTCCTCTAAGTATTTTTTGAGAAGTCAATCTACTAAGATTATCGTAATTTATATGACCCATCATGTTATGCCATATCTCATTGTCATCCATTCTGGCAACATTACAGATTTAAGAATTATTCATGACAGTATAACAATTGTCAGGAGTCCCGAATCCTGTAATTATGAATTCTCCCTTTTCATTTAAAATTTTGCAATTGTTCTTTGAAAAGGTAACAGTATGATCTGAGTCACAAAATTACGAGATACTAAGTAGGTTGGCCTTAAGACCTTTGACTAGAAGAACATTTTCAAGAATAGGAAGTCCTTCTTCTTGGAGAGTTCCTTTACCTATGATCTGAGATGATACTCCATCACCAAAAATAAATTTTCCCCCAGCAAAGCTGGTTTTGTTTAAGAGTTTTATATCATCACCAGTCATGTGTTTTGAACATCCAGAATCTAAATACCAATCAGAATATGTGTGTTCAACTTTTAAAGCAGTAATAAGAATGTTACACCTCATCTAGGGTAATAAATCCTCTTTTCTAACCCAAATTTCTCTTGTTTTCATTTTGCGCTTATTTGCTCTCAATTGATAAAATTTGCGAGCATTCGATTTTTGTTGAAAAATATTTTGCGCATGATTTTGAATTTTATGATAGACATGAGCATTTGTTTTAGGAAAGTGTTTAGAAATCCTTCTAGGGAATGTTCTTTTAGGTTTGGTCTTTCTCTTCCTATAGTTAGAGTTTTTGTCTGGTTGTCTAGGCAGAACATAATTGTTACGGCTTCTCCTAGAATAGTTAAAGTTTTAATAGATAGGAGGATTATAGATAGATTTAACTAGTCTTCTTGCATAGCATCCATCAAAAGAATGACCATATATATCACAGTAAGAGCAATAAAGATTGCTCAAAGTCGGGGTCTCCTTAGGAAAGTCTCTAAACATAGGTTTCAAGGAATTATGAGGTTGAACCCTATTCCTAGATAGAGCAGTTTTGAATGTAGATTCACTTTTCCTAATTGAGGGGCAGACATATTTGGCCTTAAGTGAACTATCATGTTTAGAGTAACTTGATTCCCCAATATCAAAATTTTGATGTTTTGATTCAAACTCAGTTTTTAGAGAATGAAAATCTGGGCAGGTTTCAATAGGTCTTTTACCTCCTGACACAAACTTGATAGTTTCAAAAGGTTTTGTTTGTGTCTTTAAATTGGGGAAAAACCATATTCCAGTTCGATCATCAGAATTAGTTTTCGAGTCAGTAACAAAACCATCAAAGCAGTTTGAGTTATTTTCAAATTTTGTAAATTTTTTGAAAACAGTTGTTATCTTTTCTTTAGGTTGTTCCAATTCTAACAATGTCCCTTTATATTTTTTTCTCCGGAGTTTCATTGGTTTCAGTCAAATTTTTCAATTTTTTATCAAACTTTTTGATTTCACTTTCATGAGTAAGACATTGGGTAGTATACTCTTCAGCATTAAGTTTGACCATCAGGATTAGATCTTCTAGCTTCTTAGTGAGATCTTTCACAATCTTCTCTAGTCTGGTGCTTTTCTTGAGAGTTTTTGCATAAAGTGTGTGAATATCAGGAAGGTCTTCATTGTCCGAGTCACTAAGTGTAGTGTGTGAAGTGACCCCTAAGGCTTCATTTCTTGGACTCACACACCCATTGACATTGTCATTATCGCTTTCCCTTTGACTCACACACACCATGGTAGAAATAGCAATGTTCTCAGTAATTAAAGAATCTAAACCAATAACAGCATGATTCAGCACAATAGAAGTAGAATTACTAGGTTCATCCTCACTAACAAGTACAGGCATATCATCATTATAGATAATCTTGGAAAAGAAAGACATACAAGGATCAAAAACATCAGATGACTCAGGTTCCTCACTTTCAGAGTCACTTGAATCATCCCATGTCTTGCAAATGTTGTCCCTAGTGTGTTTATTTTGAGTGTTCAAGTTAACTCTACAATCATGTGCAATGTGTCCTAGTTTTCTGCATCTAAAGCATTCAGTCTTCTTAAGGTCTTTGTTAGGTCTAGTGTGAAAGTCCTTGTGATGTTTGTCTTGACCTTTCTCATGAGGTTTGTGATTAGAGTGAGTTGGATAATTGGACTTGCCTTGTTTGTTTGCCATGTTGTTTCTAAACTTGATAATTTTCTTAAACTGTTTTGACATTAAGGCAATCTGATTGTCCAAACTCTCTATGTAACATTCCTCATCAGAGTCATAATTAGGGATGTTAAGCTCAGGCTTAATCAGCTTAGAAGAAAAATTCAGATTGGAACTAGTCTGTTTCCTATGGGATTGGGTCAATTGTTTATTAAATTCTAATTCCATTTCAACAGTTCTTAGTTTACTACTGAGTAATTCATGAGTGAGATTTTGATCACACATTTCCTCAATAGCATATCTTTGTTGTCAAATTTCTGTAGTAATGATCTTAGAATTTTAGATACAATTTCATGTCTGTCATATGTTATCCCATTAGCATGCAGTTTGGTCACAATATCAGTCAAATTCATATAGAAGTCATCAAATGACTCAGAGTCAGACATAATTAAAGAGTTATACTGTTGAATGAGCATTTGTGTTTTAGCATCTTTAACTCTAGTGTCACCTTCATGAGCAGTAACCAAAGTGTCCCAAGCTTCCTTAGAAGTGGTACATGATGAGATTCTTTTGAACTCATGTTCATTTATGGACATAACTATGGCATTCTTTCCTTTGTTGTTGTTGCGAGAAACTTGCTTCTCTTCTTGTGTGAACTCACTTAACACTTTCTTAACCCTCTCATTACTTCCTTCAGTGGCTGGTTTAGTAGGAAAAATGTATCCATTCTCAACAATGTCCCAGACATCATCTCCCAAAGTTCCTTCAATGAAGGCAATCATTCTTACTTTCCAGTAAGCAAAATTGGTTCCATCAAAGATAGGAGGTCTGGTCAAGTTACCAAATCTTTCATTTTTCTCGTCCATGTTTGATTTTCAGAAACACGGGATCTTTTAAAAGAGATTTCCAAAGCTCTGATACCAATTGAAATACCGTTACTTATGCCGTTTAATATAAAATTAAACTATTTAAGTAACTCCGAACAGTTTTTTGAAGAAAATCTTTTCTTAAAACCAAAAAAAATTAATCACAAGAAGTGTTTAACGAAAATATGTACGAGACATGTTCACGATTTGTTAACAGGTTTGATAAATCAGTTTAAAAACTTTGAACTCAGCACAACCAAGAATTAGATGAGGAAAAGATTAAGAACAAGGATTTTTTACGTGGTAAAACCTCACCCAACTGAGGAAACATCCACGACTCCCTCTACGGAGTAACCAAAAAAATTTCACTAAAACAAATTTTAACAGGTACAAACTATATAACACACATGCACACAAATCAGACTGATTAGGCACATATTCTTCACGTTTATCCCCTTAATTTCGGTATTTTTATGATCCTGTGCAGTGTAAATAGCTTGGATTTATCTCAAATTTATGCTACTAACCTCTTTTGGCAAGTATTTCGTATTTTGTGTAAGAGAACTCAAAACAGTGAAAGAAACCAAGAAATGGAGAGCTGAAGGGCATTTTCATAATTTTACAGCCTTAGTCTGGAGGTGGGACCAACTAGAAAGTTGAAGAGCTCTAAATTACAAGAACACTGGAAAAAACGGCACCTCAATCCGAGCTACGGTGAAGAAGTTACGAGGTTTTGAAGTTGCGAGATAATGAAGAGAAATGGACCAGAAACCAAACCGATCCGGTGGGGACAGGACCGATCCGGATGGAACAGGAACGATCCGGGTCTGGACCGGTCTGGTCATGCAAAATCCAGGCAATTAATTATGCAGTTAAAGCAGTGCAACTCTTGGAAAACTTGTGCAACAAGCAATTCTGGCTGTCAAATTAGTGCTACTTGGTGCTATAAAAGACCAAGCCCTACCTCATTTCAAAGCAGTTGAATTCTAGAGAGAGGGAGTCGAATTATAGAGAGTAGAATAGAATTTTAGAGAGATAAAGTTAGATTTTAGAGAGTCTTTTTAGTTTTCTTTGGTAAAAATTTTCATAAACCCTAGTTTTTGAAGTTTGTCTACTATTCAAGATTCAAAGTTTTATTCAAGATTCATTATTCATCCATTGCAAGTAATTTTAATTTATTGTTTTTACTGCTTTCCTAGTTAGTTTAATTAATTGTTGATTTCTAGTTTTCCATTCCGAATTCAAGTCATGTTCTCAATTTTCTAAAGTTAGTTATGAATTCCTACACTTTAATTTGTAAGTTTTATTTTGATTTCATCATGTTAAGCTAAGTTTTTAAGGGTTGGGATGCATGAACCCATCCCAATGTAAATTACTTATGTAGAAAATAGAATTTAAATTAAAAATTTGAAAGAGTCGTGCGAAATAAATTTTGACAACCATTGTAGATCTTTTAATCTCTCTTGCCCTAGGAACTTGGGATGTTTGAGAATACGATGTGCGTATAATTACTTAGCACCGCTTTATATTTACCTTTGATTTCATATGGTGCGGGCTTGATCCTCATATATGTAATACTTACGATCTATAAAGACTGGATTCATTCAACGTTATAATTTACAATTCTAGTATTCTATACGGTAAATTACTAGGGTTAGGGGTGAAGAACGTGTGTGCTCGCGTTCAAATGATCAAATTATATATAAAACCCTTTTAACACAAACAAATCCTAAACATGCAGCAGTATGTGATTGAATAAATTGATAATCTACGCAAGAACATTCAAACACATGTAATTAAGGAAAAATCCCCCTCAGGGGCAAAACCATTTATTTTCACTATAATTTGTAAGAAAACGGCTTACAATCGGATTACAATGAAAATACAAGTTGACTAAGAATTACCCTCGGGTATCGGATTCTGTAGTCGCAGCTGGAATTATCCCTTTCCAGTAGGGCTGCAATGAAGAAGAAGAACGGTCTCCTCCACAAGGGTTGAACAAACCAAAGTTGTGTTTTTGGGTTGAAAAAGGATTCACAAATATTTGGCAAGGATGTGTGAATCAAAACATGAGTCTTGGGACTCAAAAATATGAAGACTAGATGTATTTGGACTCTCAAATTTGTCTCCTAAAGTCTTGCAAAATAACTCTCCCGAAGTTGGTATTTATAGGGAAATACATGAAGAGACCCACGATTTTAAACTGCTGAAATTCTATCCAGCGTACAGGTACCCCGAACCGATTCGGGTACCCCTGCGAACCGGTTCGCCCCCCGAACAGGTTCCAAGCTGGGTTCGGGAAAGTGTGCTGGGAACAGGTGCTTAAACACTTAGAAAAATTCCCAGAATTTTCAATGAACATATCTCCATTTTTCAACGGGCCATAACTTGTTCACCGTAGCTCAGATTGAGGTGCCGTTTCTTCCAGTATCTTTGTTGCGGTAAGATCTTCAACTTTCCAGTTGACCGGTCCTCCAGACGATGGCAATAAAATTACCAATTTTCCCATGAACATCCCAATCATGCCTTGTTTCACTGATTTGACTTCTCTTGCGTTCCACTTGCATTACGAGCCTACAATCATGGAACGTGAAGTCGTTGATGCAGATGAGGGACATATTAGTGGAGATAATGCATGCTTGATTCCCGGAATTCGGATAGAGGCCGTCATGTGAGATCGTGAGGTGACGTGCCAAATGTAGCGGCGTACGACATAAATAAATGAAACATTTCAGACATGAGAAAAATGTCCTTACAAATCTCCCCCTATGTCTATGCCGGTACATACATAAAAAATCCGAATTATCAAATATGAAATTGCCTATACAAATCTACCCTCCCATGAACCCAAAACTGGAAAAGGTACAAATGAATAGTCTTCATCGTTTGTTCTTCAATTCTTCAGGAATCTCAAAACTTTTCTCATCAGGGTGTGCAACATATAGATCCGCAATCTTCATACCTACACACATGAGACAAAGCAAATACCACGTGACATATCGAGATTGAAATGAGATAACATGGATATCAATATATGATAAAAACATAAGCAACATCTCAAAAACTCCCCCAAAATTCAAACTCCCCCACAATATGATAATTCTTTCTCCCCCTTTTTTATGATGTCCCCAAATAGACAAATTAGAGAAATAAATCAAATAAGCAAGTGCGGGGTGTCACTAGGATAAAAGCACACCATGAATAAACAGAAAGCACCCAAGTCGATGATAGCGTAAATGAAGTGGTGTGATCAAATTCGATAGGAAAATCAATGCATACAAACATGACATATGTGCACGATGAATATTGGATATTCCTAGCGAATGAACTCAAATGCTTCCTTTGGTGTAAAAGAGTGAAAGTATAAGATATTGACTCAATCAAATCAACAAATTAAAGCTCAAAATGATTTTCACACCAATAACGTCCAAAATGATTTTATGCTTTTTCAGGACTTTCAAGGAAGTGCAAACCCGTTTAAAGATTCTCCAACCAAACTCCCTCAGATATAGTTTTGAATAGAGGCATTCTAAATTCTCAAACTTTGGAGAATTGATGGTGAAACCTAAGTGGCCCATATTTGGCATGAATTGCTTTTTATTGCCTGTAAATTTTTTCGGGCTCTTTTAACCTCTTTGGGCCTCGGATATTAAAATTCCTCCATTTTTAGGTCCTTTTTAACGGTGGCTTTTGCGCAAAGGATAGATGATTACCTTTCGCTGCCCCTCCCCGTTATACAAAAACACACAGTCTCACCGAAACGGATTTTACATGCATTCCAATCTTTTCAAGTTTTATCGCATATAGTACATTGTATAGACAGGATTGAGATGAAAACACCCAAGCCAACATGAGATAGACAAGTGCAATAATCAAATATAGCCGTGCATGTGTGCAATAAAGGATATAGGAGTCAAACATGTAGGAAGATATCATTAATTACATCTCAAAGACTCCAATCAATGTAAAGCACATGGATGAAATGATGTAGCCTCTCAAATCTCTATCAAACAGTCACATGGATATATGGAATGAAGTTGTGACTTGGCTAACTTAAATGCTCATCCAAAAAAGGTGCAAAAACAGAAAAATCTTTTTGGCCTTTTTCAAAAAATATTATCAAAATAAAATCTTTTTGTGCTTTTTCTCAAAATTTTCTTAAAGGAAAATCTTTTTGTATTTTTTTTTTGAAAAAGATAAAAAATTAACTAATGATACATGCTAGCAATAGGTAAAAAATATGATAGACAACCTATGCTAGCAATCAAGACTAGATCTCAACCGGGAGTAACGGTGGAGTTTTCTAAAGATGGTGACATCTTTTGAACCAACTCCACAAGATCATGTGTAGTCTTGATCAAAAACTTCACTTGCTCGCGAATATGTGCAAACTCTCTATCAAAATGAGCAGGCAAAGTATCATGAGTGGGTGTATGTGCATGAATGTGTGAAGTGGCATGATATGGCACAAAACCCAACTTAGAACAAAATTCCCTAAGATGTCCTAGCTTCTTGTAGTGGGAGCAAACAAAAATCGGTCTAGGAAGTAATTTATCAACAATTTTGGGATGAACATTCCTAGACGGACACCCATGGGACTCACTCACAATGGTGGATATAGGCTCGGGTGAATTCTCTAATGTGACTTGAACCTCCCGTGCTTTTTTGAAGTCATCCTCGAGATGGGTTACACGTGTCGTCAGACTAGACACCATGTTGGTCAAGTCACCTTTTTCCCTTTTAAGCTCATCATTCTCTCCTTTCAACACACCAATCCGAAGACCTAGGATCCTATTAGTCCTTTTTATTTCCATGGTCTCGATAAACAACTTTCTAAAGGCTTTTTGGATCAAACTATCATCACCATTATCATCCTCACTATCACTTAGAGAAGTGGGCATATCAACTTTCTTGCCCTCTCTCTTAAGTCTAGTGGGACACTCAAATTTCTTGTGCCCTGTCCCATCGCACTCAAAACATCTTATCTTCTCAAGTTTTTTATTTTTCTCATTCTCACCACAACTCTCTCTCTCTCCAAACAATCTTAAATCATTCTCTAAAGCAGTGATCCTAAGGACTAAAGCATTATTACGCTTCTTGGTTTCAAAAAACTCAGAATATAACTCGGCGTAAGCGCGTGGGAGATCACACTCGCTCTCACTTACCTCATCCTCCCCTTCACTCTCATCGCTCTTACTGTCGAGGTGTCCTTGTGACGTAGCATCCTCATCGTCGTGAGAAGCATTGGAGGTACTCACATGACTTTCCATGAACGCGGTGAAGTTACGCTCATGCGGTGACTCATCTCTCGAGTCCACCGACTCGACCTCACTGTCGTCACTAAAGGTAGTATTCAGGACAGTTTTACCCTTTTCTCTATTCAGACGGGTGGCACACTCAAACGCTCTATGACCCTTACCATCGCATTCAAAACATCGCTCACTGTCTTTCTTAGGAGGGTCTTTGAAATCTTTCTCATTTTCCTTTTCAAAAATATTTTTCTCAACATTCCTTTTATCATTGAAATTTCCACTTTTCTTGAATTTGAGAATTCTTTTGAATTTTTTTGCAAACAGGGCCAAGTCATCTAAGTCAAAATCACATTCAGACTTGGACTCAAAAACTTTTTCTTTCTTTTTCTGAAAATGAGTCTTTAAAGCAATCCCATTATCCTTATCCTTAATGGTTTTGGGAAACATGTCAATCTCATAGGTTTGAAGATCTCCTACAAGTTCTTCCAACTTAAGTGATTTCAAATTTCCCAAAGAGTTCAAAACAGTGACTTTAGGAATAAAGCGTTTTGGGAGAGATCTCAAAATCTTTTTAACGACACGCGTGTTATCAATTACCTCACCCAAATTAAAACTAGTGTTAACAATGTCCGACAAGCGTGCAAAAAACTCATCAAAGCATTCAGACTCAAACATGGTGATAGTCTCAAATTGGGTGGCCAAATTTTGTAATTTAGATTCTTTAACAGCGTTCGTACCCTCATGGGTAAGTTGCAAAACATCCCATGCCTCCTTTGACGTGGTGCACGTCATTATGCGTTTGAACTCATCAGGTGTGACAGACCCAGAAATAGCACTTAGACCCTTAGAATTAAAAGATGACCATTTAAATTCTTCATCAGTCCAAGAAGTGTCAGGTTTCAAGTTGGTCACATTATCAACAGTCACGGTGGGAGGAGTCCACCCTCGTTCAACCAAAATCCAGACACGTTCATCAATGGCTTTTAAAGCCGACCTCATACAGGCTTTCCAATAAGCATAATTTGTCCCGTCAAAAACAGGCATTTTATAATATGGCTTCTCCATTTGAACACACACTTTTTCAAAAATCAATTTTTTCAGAAAATTGATATCTTAGAAAAATTTTGCGGAAAAAGGAATACGCGATAGATTAGCGTAACCTGCTCTGATACCAATTTGAAGAACGTGTGTGCTCGCGTTCAAATGATCAAATTATATATAAAACCCTTCCAACACAAACAAACCCTAAACATGCAGCAGTATGTGATTGAATAAATTGATAATCTACGCAAGAACATTCAAACACATGCAATTAAGGAAAAATCCCCCTCAGGGGCAAAACCATTTATTTTCACTATAATTTATAAGAAAACGGCTTACAATCGGATTACAATGAAAATACAAGTTGACTAAGAATTACCCTCGGGTATCGGATTCTGTAGTCGCGGCTGGAATTATCCCTTTCCAGTAGGGCTGCAATGAAGAAGAAGAACGGTCTCCTCCACAAGGGTTGAACAAACCAAAGTTGTGTTCTTGGGTTGCAAAAGGATTCACAAATATTTGGCAAGGATGTGTGAATCAAAACATGAGTCTTGGGACTCAAAAATATGAAGACTAGATGTATTTGGACTCTCAAATTCGTCTCCTAAAGTCTTGCAAAACAACTCTCCCGAAGTTGGTATTTATAGGGAAATACATGAAGAGACCCACGATTTTAAACTGCTGAAATTTTGTCCAGCATACAGCTACCCCGAACCTGTTCGGGTACCCCTGCGAACCGGTTCGCCCCCTAAACCGGTTCCAAGATGGGTTCGGGAAAGTGTGCTGGGAACAGGTGCTTAAACACTTAGAAAAATTCCCAGAATTTTCAATGAACATATCTCCATTTTTCAACGGGCCATAACTTATTCACCGTAGCTCGGATTGAGGTGACGTTTCTTCTAGTATCTTTGTTGCGGCAAGCTCTTCAACTTTCCAGTTGACCGGTCCTCCGGGCGATGGCTGTAAAATTACCAATTTTCCCTTGAACATCCCTATCATGCCTTGTTTCACTGATTTGACTTCTCTTGCGTTCCACTTGCATTACGAGCCTACAATCAAGGAACGTGAAGTCGTTGATGCAGATGAGGGACATATTAGTGGAGATAATGCATGCTTGATTCCCGGAATTCGGATAGAGGCCGTCATGTGAGATCGTGAGGTGACGTGCCAAATGTAGCGGCGTACGACATAAATAAATGAAACATTTCGGACATGAGAAAAATGTCCTTACAAGGGGGATTGTATTCCAACCTACTTTCTCATTCATATTAATTAATTTAACTTCTTTATTTACTTATTTTTTTCCCTTTTCAACCATCATCATCTTTTTAATTTTTTCTTTAGAGGTAATAAATTAATTAAATTCTATCAACCATTCCCTATGGATTCGATACCCAAACTCGCCACTATACTCCTTAAGAAGTGTAGTTACAAGTTTAGGTTTTTTTGTATTGAGGTTGGAAGCCGATAAAAACGACTAGCATATTACACGGACGCTCGGTTTTACACCTCGATCAAAATGGCGCCGTTGCCGGGGAGTGTTTGTTATAGATTATAATTGACTGACTACTTCGTAAAAAAAAAAAAAAAAACTTAAAAAAAAAATCTCATCTCATCTTTCATAAGTTGTTCATGAAAACTCCTCTGTTGTCTCCAACCTAATTTCACAAAAATCCCCTTGCTGAAGCTAACTCTGACAATTCTTATACTACCGACGTTCCACACTTTTGAGTCAAACACTGAGTGAGGGTTCTGAATCGTTAGGTAGCAATATGTCGGTGCATGGTAGTGTTGGTGTTGGTGTTGGTGCTGGAGAGGAAGAAATACCATATCTCCCCATGAAAGATCTTTTATTTCCGGAGCGAACTGTTACCCCTGGTTGCATTTTACTCCCGTATAATGCCGGTCAGTTTCACTTTCGTAATGGGATGATTCAAATTCTTCCTACATTTCATGGGATGGATTCTGGAAAACCATATCTCCATATTCGAGAATTCGAAGATACATTTGAGATGTTTGGTGATCAAGCTTGCCCACAAGATGTTATCCGGTTAAAGCTTTTCCCTTTTTCCTTAAAGGATAAAGCTAAAACTTGGTTATGGTCTCTACACCCGAATTCCGTATTATCCTGGAGAGATATGCAAACCAAGTTTATCTCCAAGTTCTTCCCACAACACAAAACCAATTCTGTCAAGGCTCAAATCCAAGGTTTTTGCCAAAATGACAATGAAGCCTTTGATAAGTGTTAGGAACGTTTTCAGGAGTTAGTTAGCGCTTTCCCACATCATGGATTTGAGAAACATCATCTCATTTCTTTCTTTCTTTCATCAAGGCCTTACTCTAGCATCCAAACAACTTGTTCAAACTATGTGTGAAAGACCTTTTTGGGAGTTAGACTCAAACGATGCTCAGGCTCATTTGAAATACGTAGCAGAGACTACGCAATCATGGGATGTTTCTGACCCCAACAGCCAAAACAGACATCGACAAGTGTCCAACACTCCTGTTGCTTCTGGTATTAATCAATTGGACAAGGACACTTTGTTAGACCGTCGGCTTGATCAGTTTGAAAAGAGGATAAGAGACATCCTTGAGGTTCGGTTTAGAGAAGCTACTGGACATATCTCAGCTGAAAAAGAAGAGGTGTGTGCCATTTGTGCGGCGGGTCATTCTACTAAAGGATGTCCAGAAATACCCGCTTACAAGGCAATATACACTGAGCAAGTGGAAGCTATAGGAGGGGTTAGCGGACATTTTAGTACACCCCAGGGAAATGCGTACAATTCATCTTGGATGAATCATCCTGGTGTAACACATATGCAGCCCCCCATGCAATCACCATCTCCTGGTTCATATGTTATTCCACCGAGGCGATCTCTTGAGGACAACTTAAATCACCTCATCCAATCTCAAAAGGAGAACAGTTTAAGTATGATCGAATGTTCAATGAAATACATACTAGCATCTCAAGGTTGCAAACTGCATTGAATGTCCAAGAGAAGGGCAAATTTTCTGCTCAAAGCCAACGACCTCCCCAAGGACAAACCAGTGTTGGCACTACATCCCACGACCATCGAGAGCAATGTAGCACTATTACCACTCTACATAGTGGGAAAGTAGTTGATTTGTCACCTCCCCCACGCAATGTATCTAAAGATAAAGGGGTTTCACCAGGCACAAGAGAGGCCGAAGATGCCCCTTTAATTGAGAGTGAGGAGGAGGAAAATCCTAGTGTACCCAAGGCCATCACCCCCACCGCTGCCCCATACCCTCAACGGTTGGTCTCTCACTCCAAAACGACCTCCCGTGATGAAGTTCTGGAAGTCCTTAAGCAAGTAAAAATTAATTTACTTTTTCTCGAGACTATACAGAGAATTCCCGCGTATGCTAAGTTTATTAAGGACTTACTCACGGTGAAACGCAAGCTAAAGGTAAACCAGAATGTCTCTTTGGCCCAAAATGTCAGCGCAGTCTTGTCGAGTGACTTTCCATTAAAATATAAAGATCCGGGTGCACCCACTATTTCGTGTATCATGGGGAAGAACCGAATCGAGAGACTTCTAATAGATCTAGGGGCCATTGTTAACATTATGCCCTATTCCATCTATAGGCAACTAGAACTGGGGGCCCTTAAGCCCACCAATATGACTCTCCAACTCGCGGATCGTTCTGTGAAGCTTCCTCGGGGAATTGTTGAGGATGTGATTGTCCAAATAGACACTTTCTACTTCCCGGTGGATTTTGTCATTTGGGACGAAGAACCCTCCGTTCTCCCAAGTAATCATATTCCCGTTATCCTTGGCCGCCCATTTTTAGCTACAGCTAATGCTCTTATCAATACTCGAAGTGGGCGTATGCAATTAACTTTCGGGAACATGACCCTCAAAACAGATATTTTTAATAATTCCAAGAAAGAGGGTGATGAAGGGGAAGCGCGAGGGTTGGATCTTTTGGGGGAAGCACACAAGCAAGAAAGAACTTACAAGGAAGAGCCATTAGGGGAAGGTTGTGTTACGCACAGTGAGAGGAGTGGTTGCAACATCGAGAGCAAGGTAGGGGATGTATGTTTAGTTAATGCATTCGAGAGCATGAGTGAGCCCATGAACAAGAGTGAAAGAGGAGATTTAGAGTGTGTCGGGAGAGGCTCGTCGAAATACTTAGAGGAAAGAGAATGGCAGGACATTATCGATACATTTCTCCTCGATTACCACCCACCCAAACCACCCTATCATTCGACGAGTGAGCACGCAAGGCATGTTGAGGACACCAAGAAAGAGAGAGAGCTAGAGGAGTTGAGCCTAGCAGAGTTTGAGCGCGAGTTCGGACAGGTGGATGCAAGCCTAAATATTGAAGTTCAATCTTTCTGGGCCTCATTTCGTCATTTAGACGAAAGCGAGTGGGAAAATAGAATTGATGAATTTCTCCTTCCCAAACCTCCACCCATACCATTTGAGTCTTCGGAGGTACTTGAAGATATGACTCAAATCTCGTCCGACTTAGAGACCAACCCACGTGCTACGCAACAAGAGGATCCTTTTCCGGTTTATCATAATGCATCTCCCGGTCTTTCCTTTATCTATGGGCACGGGCCCAATTTGTTCTGGCTATTCACGTATGATGGTAAGACGGGAGAGACGAGGAGCGCATCATACCCACAGAAAGGGGTCAGGTGATTTGTGGAGAGATATGAGAGGTCGTCGCACCCCCGACGCGTATGGGGTGATTTTTGTTGTATTTTTGAGTCATGTATAAGTGTTATATAGCGTCTTGTTGCATTTAGAGTAATTAGTTAAAATTTTTGTTATTCTTTTTTGTTAAGCTTGGTTCTAACATGTTTTGTAGATTGAATGGACTCGCAATCATCGGGGATCGCTCCATTTGGGTAATATCTTTATTTTCCTCTCTTTATGTTGTGTTCTTGATTCGCATTGAGGACAATGCAACTGTTGATACCAAAATTAATATGCTGATGTGGACGAATAATTCAAAGACACGTGTCGATCTACATGGCACAATAGTAGCGAGGAAGTTAATTCCTTCAACCATTTCATATTCTCTCCGAGCAACAAGGAAGACACCCCGAGGAACTCCATTATCCCGAGATACTACATGCGCTCCGAGGAACTCTTGATCAACGAGCAACTAAGGCGGTCCGAGCTGCATCTCGGCCGCATCATTAATTACCAGACGGACAACTGTTCAACTATTCATTGAATGTTTATATTCTTGACGCCCACGCTACATTAAATGTATTACCCTTTCATATGTATGTCATTTATTGGATCGAACCTTTCATGTACAGCCTAAAGGCTATAAATACCTTGTATCATCCTCATTCAGGGGGGAACGGGAATTTCTTGAGAGAACTTGTAATCAAGAATTCTGCAAACATTCAGCAATAACATAACAGTGGACGTAGGCTTTATTCCTAGCCGAACCACTTTAAGAATCTTTATCTTATTTATTTATCTGTGATTGAATAATTAGAGCAATCTAGTTTTTTACATCAACAGATTGGCGCCGTCTGTGGGAAACGACTGTTATTATCGTTTTTCATAAAAAATCATTTACCATCAACGGCAGATAACCCAGAATCCAGTAATCGAAATGCTGGAAATACTGGAAATCTTCCAAATCCATCTGCATCTCCAGATCTGGCCGGAATTATGACAAATCTGGCTCAAGGACAAACCGCCATGCAAGAATCTATGAGGCAACTCATTCAAACTCTTCAAGGCGGTGCACCTACATATTCAGGGCAAAGGAGTGATCGTGGGCAATCGCGATCCAGACGTACTGGGTCATATCGCAATGAAGAATCTAATGATTCTTCTTATCAACCTGGGCGAACTTCATCAATACGGGCCACGGATACAGATCAACGTATCACTCTCTCTCCGGAGAGAACTAGCGCTTTAGAAAGATTAAGCAGGGTGTCTCCTTTCAGTCGATTAGGACCAAGGAGTAATATGAGTCCACCTAGAGCTCCATCGAGAAGTTTACGGTCACCATCAGGTTTGAGAGAAGGATCAGCACAATCACGACCAGCTACTTGTCGAGATAAATCTCAGGAAGCTATGTCAGAACAATCAATTGCTCGGACTAGGCGGCCTGAGGAAGGGAATGAAGCATGGAAAGGTTCCATTCAACGGTTGGAGGAGAGACTGGGAGAAATGGCTAAAGCGAGGAACCCTTTACAGAGAACTTTTGTTCAAGGGACACCTTTTGTGCAAGCCATTGTGGATTTTCCAACACCATCGAAATTCAAAGCACCTGTAGTGACCCCTAAGTACGATGGAAAGACAGATCATGTACTTCATATAGAACAATACCAAGATGCTGCCAACATCTATGCCGTCCCCGACGAGATGAGGTGTAGAGCATTCTCGGGAACTCTTACCGGATCTGCACAAATATGGTACAATAATCTTCCTCGGGGTAAGATTTCAACTTTTATTCAGTTAGCCGAGCTGTTCATTGGCAATTTCTGTTTTGGAGCAAAGCCAGTAAAGCGAGTAGCACATTTGCTAAGTGTTAGGAAAAAATCAGGTGAAAGTACTAGAGATTACATAACTCGTTTTAATAACGAGAAGTTGGAAGTCATAGATTACGAAGAAAAAACAACGATCACTGCTTTGATGAGTGGTTTACTACCTAACAAGCTGTACTACACCTTGGCCAAAGATCCACCTAAAACTATGTCCGAATTGATGGCAAAAGCAGCCAAAATCATGAATGCCGAGGAGGCTATGTCTGCGAAGAAGAATATGGATAAAGAAACTAAGGTGGAGGTCGACAAGTCTAAGAAGAAAGAGCAGAAAGGTAATGGTGGTGACAAGCACTCCAAGAATAATAGGACGTCATGGGAGGTCCTAAAGAAGTACAATAATTATACTCCATTGAAAATGGGTATTAATCACGTTTTAGAAGAAATCAAAAACAGCGAGGAAATCAAGTGGCCAGAAAAACTGAGGACAAATCCTGATCTGAGGAATAAGGCCAAATACTGCGAGTTTCACAAAGATCATGGCCATATGACTAAAAATTGCATAGCCCTTCAGAACGAGATTGAAACGCTCATCCGAAGAGGAAAATTATCAAAATATGTAGATCGCAGGGGTGAGAGGAAGAATGATGATAGAACTAGAGAAAGATCTAGATCTCCTCGTCGTGCAGAGGAGAAAAAGAAGAGGGACCACGAAGATGATCCAGATGATGACCCTGATCTTCCCAAGAAGCCAAGGCAGCCTGAACGAGAGGTATTTTCCATACGTTTTGGGTCATTTGATTGTAATGTTATTACAGGAGGAGATGCAGGAGGAGGAGACCTTACTGCAGAAAGAAAGGCTTACCTCGGGGAGGCTCAAGCTTGTTCGTATATTCAGCGGATAAATCTGGCTGAGGATGATCGTCCGAGGAAAGTAAACAAAGAGAAGCTAGTCATTGGGTTTTCAAAAAACGACCTGGCAGGTGTTCTTTACCCTCATGACGATCCTTTGGTGATCAAAATGAGGATGAAAGAGGTAATGATTTCCAGAGTGTTAGTAGACAACGGTAGTTCAGCAGACATCATGTATTATTCATGCTTTGATAGCTTGAATTTGAAATTATCTCAATTGGAGCCTTATCATAGACCCCTTCTGGGTTTTGCTGGCGAGAAAGTATTTCCACTTGGGACGATCAAGTTGGATATATTCATTGGAACCTGGCCTGCTTGTCGAACAGAAAGAATACGCTTCTTCGTGATGGATAAGAATGTGCAGTCAGCCTACAACATCATCATGGGAAGAGTTGGATTGAAGAAGTTCGAAGCAGTTCCATCTACGGTACATCAGTGCTTGAAATTCCCAACAAACTTTGGGGTAGGAGTTGTGAAAGGTGATCAAAAAGTAGCTCGGGAATGCTATTATTCGTCTGCCGAGCAAGAGGAACTTGAAGAACCAAGGAAAAAGACTACTACTTACCAAGTGGAGGAAGATACAGAAATTGAAACCCTTGATCCTAGGGATGAATCTCAACTTGTAAAAGGACAGGTGGTGGAATCTACAAAAAATGTTATTCTGGACGACGAGCATCCTGAACGAATAACCCAGATAGGATCGTCGTTGGATGTTTCAATAAAACAGGAGTTGATAGTTTTCTTGAGAAAGAGGAAGAATACTTTTGCTTGGAGTCATGAAGACATGCCAGGAATAGATCCAAACTTCTTATGTCATGAGCTCAATGTGAATAAGGAGATCAAACCTGTGAAGCAGAGAAGAAGAGTGTTTAGTCCCGAGAAGAACCAGGCCATACAAGAGGAGGTCGAGAAGCTCCAGAAAGCCCAATTCATTGAAGATGTGAAATATCCAGATTGGTTGGCAAATGTGGTGATGGTAAAGAAGAAAAACAATAAGTGGAGAATGTGTGTTGATTTCACTGATCTGAACGAAGCATGCCCAAAAGATCATTTTCCATTGCCCAGAATCGACCAGCTAGTGGATGCTACCTCGGGACATGAACTGCTCAGCTTCATGGATGCATATTCTGGTTATAATCAGATCAAAATGAAACCTGAAGACAGGGAGAGTACTTCTTTTATTACCCCAAGGGGAACTTATTGTTATAATGTTATGCCTTTTGGTTTAAAAAATGCAGGTGCAACATATCAGCGGCTGATGAACAAGGTTTTTGCCGAAGAAATCAGCTGCAACATGGAGGTCTATGTCGACGACATGCTCACCAAAAGCAAGAGAGCTACTGATCATCTAGTTGACTTAGGCCAGACCTTTGATCAACTGGATAAATACCAAATGAAGCTCAACCCGACGAAGTGTACCTTTGGAGTACGAGAAGGAATGTTCCTCGGATACATCGTCAACCAAAGAGGCATCGAGGCGAATCCAGAAAAGATCAAAGCTCTTTTAGGGTTGCGATCCCCAACGACGAGGAAAGAAGTACAGAGTCTTACAGGACGAGTTGCAACGCTCAACAGATTTGTATCCCGAGCAACTGATAAATGCCTCCCATTCTTCAAAACACTGCGAAAAAGTTTTGAGTGGACTGATGAATGTGAGAAGGCCTTTCAAGATTTGAAGAAGTATTTGGGAGCCCCACCATTGCTGTCTAGGCCAATAACAAGAGAAAAGTTGTACTTGTATCTGGCAGTATCAGAGAATGCAGTCAGCTCGACGTTGATCAGATTGGAGAATGGAGTCCAGAAGCCAATTTATTATACAAGTAAGGCTTTCCGAGGTGCAGAAATCAGGTACCCAAAGCTAGAAAAACTGGCATTAGCATTAATTGAGGCAAGTAGAAGAATGAGGCCATACTTCCAAGCCCATACCATCATCGTGTATACCGACATGCCGTTAAGACAAGCCCTTCACAAGCCAAAAAAATCAGGAAGGTTGATGTATTGGGCAATAGAACTCGGTGAATATGATATTGTGTATGAACCCAGATCATCATTAAAGGGACAAGCTGTAGCAGATTTTATAGCAGAATTCACATACCCTAATACCCCCGAGGAACAAAAGGTACTTGCTGACCTACCTGTGGACGATACAGGATCAACAAACACAGGTCCAGACCAACTAAGGTTGGTAAAAGGACTTGTGGATGTAGAAAAATCATCATATTCAAACCCAGACCAACTCCGGTTGGTAAAAGGGTACGAACAGATGACCAACGAGGAATGAAAGATACCAGGGGATGACGAAAGAAAACAGCAGATATTTTACCGAGGATCTCTGACAGATAAGAAATTTGAAGATGAGTTACCAACATGGAGATTATATGTAGATGGATCATCTTGCACAGCTGGTTGTGGAGTAGGGATTGTTTTAAACACCCCAGATGATATTGACATGGAATATGCCTTGCGATTCCAATTCAAGGCTTCCAATAATGAAGCTGAGTATGAGGCCATGATAGCAGGTTTTCATTTGGCGAAAGTTATGGAGGCACGGCAAATAATTGTTTTCAGTGATTCTCAATTAATTGTGAATCAAATGATGGGAATATATGCAGTTAAGGGCGAATTAATGGTGAAGTACCATGCAAAGGTAATGGAGTTATTGACAGAATTTGATGCTATTCAGTTGGTGAGAATACCGAGGATGGAGAATGCTAGAGCAGATGCATTGGCCCGATTAGCGTCAGCTACGCGGACCGAGCTGCGAAGAACGATACCAATTGAAGTATTAGAAAGTCGGAGCATAGAAGAAGATCTGACGGTGAAAATTATTACCCTTGATTTAGGACCATCTTGGATGGATCCTATCAGGGCATACATTGAAGAAGGAGAATTATCGGAGGACAAGTTAGCTGCCAAGAAATTGAAGTATAAAGTTGCTCGGTATGTGTTAACTAATGGTGTTTTGTATAGACGAGGAATTATGGCAGGTTTGCAGAGATGTGTGCATCTATCAGAAGTCAAGGAATTGGTCGAAGAAATCCATGAAGGATCTTGTGGAGCTCATGTAGCAGGTCGGACACTTTTGCAAAGGGTAATGACACAGGGATATTACTGGCCGACGAAGAGGGCTGATTGTATAGCCTATGCCAAGAAGTGTGACAAGTGCCAACGTTTTTCCTCCATCCGAAGAACTCCACAAGCATTGTTGACACCCATAACTTCACCTTGGCCATTTGCCATGTGGGGGGTTGATCTGGTTGGACCATTGCCGACGACCCGAGGAAGGTTCAAGTACCTCGTCGTAGCAGTGGATTACTTTACTAAGTGGGTGGAAGCTGAACCACTAATTGATATGACGTACGAGAAGGTATATCAGTTCATTTGGAAGAGCATCATTTGTCGATATGGTCTCCCCCATGCTTTCATCACAGACCATGGAACACAATTCGATAATGAAGAATTTGCTGCCTATTGTCGTCAGTCGAACATTTTGAAGCTTCATTCAGCACCAGGCCATCCCCAAAGCAATGGACAGACTGAGGTGACGAATAAAACATTACTGAATGGTTTGAAGAAGAGGTTAAGTGAAACTAAAGCAAATTGGATTAACGAGCTCCAATCAGTACTATGGGCTTACCGAACAACTCCCCGAGCAGCAACTGGAGAATCACCATATATGCTAGCATTTGGAAGTGAGGCTGTGATTCCTGCCGAGTTGGGTCTCCCAACTCATAGAGTGCTGAATTTTAATTCCCCAGTCAGCGATTTGATGAGAAGACTGGATTTGGATATGCTCGAGGAGGTTAGAGAAGAGGCAGCCATTAGGAATGCTGCTTACCAACAACGTACAGCTCTGTTCTACAACAAAAGGGTGAAGAAATGTGACTTAAAAGAAGGGGATTATGTGCTAAAGAAAGTCATTCAGAAGCAAAATAAGTTGGAAGCAAATTGGCATGGACCTTACCGAGTTACAGAGGTTGTTCGACCAGGAACTTACAGAATAGCAACTCTAGAGGAGAAGAATTTAAGAACGCATGTAATGCTGAACACTTGCGCAAGTATTATCAGTAATGTAAAATGTAAATCATTTCCTTCATTATGAATAAAACGATGATGTTTCACCATTTTCTTTCTGTTGAAAGTTTTTCGAGGAATACTAGTGTGTAATACACTACGCACCAAAAAATACTCCTTTGGTTAGGAGGCGACACTAGTGTGACCAACTACGGTTGGTAAGATATCTAGTGGACAGTTCGAAAGAACCAAAAAATACTCCTTTGGTTAGGAGGCGACACTAGTATGACCAACTACGGTTGGTAAGATATCTAGTGGACAGTTCGAAAGAACCAAAAAATACTCCTTTGGTTAGGAGGCGACACTAGTGTGACCAACTACGGTTGGTAAGATATCTAGTGGACAGTTCGAAAGAACCAAAAAATACTCCTTTGGTTAGGAGGCGACACTAGTGTGACCAACTACGGTTGGTAAGATATCTAGTGGACAGTTCGAAAGAACCAAAAAATACTCCTTTGGTTAGGAGGCGACACTAGTGTGACCAACTACGGTTGGTAAGATATCTAGTGGACAGTTTGAAAGAACCACTACTACTCCTTTGGTTAAGAGGTGTACACCATCATGATCAATTACGGTTGGTAAGATAAAAATATACTCTCATATTACAACTTATGTTGGTCGGGAGGATCTTCGCCAGCAGGAGGATCTTCCAGGCAAAGGGGAGAATTAATAAAGTTCAAGTCCTTCAGCATTCTGACGTTCATTATTGAAGGTGTATCCATTAGATGCTCTGGACGAGATACTTCGATTTGGGAATGAAGGCTATAATCACCGAGGTATTTTGAAATTAAACTACGAGGAATGGAACGAGCTGGGATCCAGGCCATGTCCAATTTGAAAGGTGGCACAGGCAAGTCTAGTAACCCTGGAGCATGATAATCCCATAAAAAATGCCCTTGCTCCAATTTTAATACACCCAAGGCGTTCAACCATCCCTGCTTATAACCTTCATTGTTGGCGTGTTCAATACGAGCATCCAAATGAACAAGAGCTTCATTATATCCTGCCATCCAGAATTCCCTGGGCTGCTTATGAAATTGAAAGGTTAATCTATCCAATTGTTCGAGAAGATTTTTGGCAAAAAGATCCTTGGTATGAAGAGCAGACTTCGTTGCAGTAAGTTGATCTTCCAACGATAGATTTTTCTTGGACATTTCTGACAGAGCACGATCCTTAGCATTCAATTGAAACGCTTGAGTTTCCAAAGTAGACTGAGTGCGAGCCTCTTCAACATTGCGACTAAGAACTCTTGATCGGCTCCGAGAAGCAACTGGAGAACTTTGCTCCTCGACAATTCTTCCTCGTCCCCGAGAACCTCTTCCTCGTCCTCGAGCAGTCACAGGAATAACAGATTTTCTCAAGTTATCCAGTTCTTGCCTTAGTTTGGCATTTTCAACTTCTAAGAACGAGAAAACCTTCATCAGTAACGGGCACTAGAGCAGTGGAAGATGACGCTGCAGATTCATATTGAGCCAACTTTTTCTGTAAATTATTATTTTCTTGTTCCAGGATCTCGGCAATCTGCCTGCAAGCTTCAACTTCACCTTTTAGGGTCCTTTCCCTAATATCATATCCAGCGATAATCTTTTTATGGCCTGTTTCAGAAGAAAGTTGTTGATATCTATTTTCATAATCCTTGTGCAACGAAGCCATTGATGCATTGTGTTGATTTTGAAGATCCTCTATGGAACCATGAAGTTCCTCAATCAAGTCGTAGTAGGCTACATTGTTGGCCACAGCTCGGTCGAGTAAATCTTTCAAATACCGATAAGCCTCAATTGCCTGTTCTGAGGCATCATGGCCAAGGATGTCAGAAATTTCTAATGTACTAAGGTCTGTATGACCAGCCTTATAATATTGGCGACATTGCTGCATCAACTCGGTATCATGTGAAGATATCAGTTCCATTCTAGCAACAGACTAAAGACGAGAAAAGGACAACAATCAACAAATAAAAACAAATCATCAACAACAGAGATGAGCAAAGATGTATTTTATTAGATCACAAAAGGATTACATTGTTCGATTACAAGTAATGAAATATGGAAATAATGCCGAACAACTTCACACCTTTTCCTTGTCTCCCAAGACTTTCTCGGGAGGCTGGGACGAGGAGCTCGGTGGTAACAACGGTTTGATCAGCAAGAATCTTCTCGGCAGGAGGAGGCATGGAAGAAATATCCTCGATGATAGAGGGTTGAGAAGCATAGACTGGGTCACCCATAGCCATAGAAGATTCATCTGAGAGAAGTTCATCTTCTTCTTCTTCCACAATTGCTGGAGGAAGACCAGGGAGGTGTCGTTGGAATAGCTCAGAATCGTCTTTGACCTTCAACTCTTGCAGAGCAGCTACCCAGCCATCGTGGAAGTATTTCAACTTCCCATATTGGACTTGGGATGTCATAGCAGCAATCCCCTTATCCCATCCTTTCTCCCAGCCAGCGCTGAAGGATTTTTTGACTGCGATTTTTCTTCTTAATTTCTCCGAGGAAAGTTTTACATCCAATTCCTCTTTTTTGACCTTGATATCCCGCAGGGTAGATAACTCTTCCTCTGCCTTTTTCAGCTTGCCATCATATTCCTGATGTTCAACCTCTAAATCTTTTACTTTATCCTCCAAATTCTTGGAGGTTTCAGCCATCTTCACCTTCTCAGTTTCAGCCACAGCCAATTTTTTCTCCCAAATAGCTTTTTCCTCAACATACTGTTGGTGAGATTCCTTCAAGGATCGGGTCAAACCCATCAAAGCATCCTCTACACCTGACGAGGAGCTTGAAGCTTTAATAGCTTCATCCTTCTTCACAATATTATTGAAACAGTTCACCAGCTGAAAGATGAGAAAAATAGTAAAGTCAATACAAAATGCAAGCATTCAGAGAAAGAAAGAAAAACCAAAAGTATGAGAAATTTACTGAAGCAAGGTGACGAGCAGCTAGGGATGTCAGCATATCCCTAGGAATTTTTTCATCAATTCCATGGACCTCGGGTATGACCGAGTTCATTGCAGAACTTGGAAGAATGATGTTTGGAACATCAGTACCACCAGCAGGTAGAGAGGAGGCAGTTTCAGGCAGATTAACGGAGGATGATTTCCTCAATCTCCTCAACGGGAGTTCATCACTTTCAACCAAAGAAGACTTGGTCGGAGATATAGTAATTACTTCTACAGGAGCAACTTTCTTGCTCGGAGCCACTGGGGGCTTCTCGGTAGCTTTAGAGGGTGCAACATCCACTTTCTTAGTCCCCTCAGGGACATCAGTTTTGCTCTTCTTGGCCCCAGCAGCAGAAGTAACATCATCAAAGAGAGCAGGAGGAGCTCTTTTCTTACCCATCCTTTGACTTAAAGGAAGATGAGAATCTGAAGAAGAGTCTTCTGGAGTGGAAGCTGGTTCAACAGGGCGAGCAGTATAAGAGGTTGTATAACTCTTATACTGTAGCAAATATGATGCAGACCTAATGTGCTCGTCTGCAACGTTCTTATGCAAACCCCAGATAAGTTTCAGATGCTTGATATTAACTTCTGATTCCTTTGGAGTTTTTCTTTTGCTATCAGCTGCAAATAAATACATAATGAGATATCAGTCATACATTTTGTCAAACATGATAAAAGCATAATTTCATAAGTAAAATAAAATGAAAAATAAACCTATCACATTGCCATATGGGGGGCATCTGGGACCGTTGTATACTCCATCTCCAACTAAAGGGGCATATTGCCAATTTTTTATAACCAACCCATGTTCAAAATAATCTCTGTTTGAATCAGGGAGGTTAACTACAAGGGCTCTATTCAGAAACCTAGTTTTTAAGTAATAAATATTATCTAGAGTGGCCCACTTATAGCAGTACATAATTTCAGGGATCCCTATACGAGTCCCATGGGTTAAATTTAATTTGTACACCTCATTAATTATTCTCCATGAATTGGGGGCTATTTTTGCAGGGACAAGATCGAAATACTGACAAAACTCAAGACACAATGGGTTTGGTGGAAAAGAAAATCCACATTCAGCAACAAAAAGACTGGGGAACCAATGTCCCTCAGCTAATCGAAAGTAATCTAAAAGCTCAGAAAGAACCTCTAGAGTTACCCACGAAGGAATGGAAAAATCAGAACGAAATTTCTCAACAGACTCCACAATATAAACCATACTGAATAAAAGAGAAGAAAGGAAAAAGATCTTACAGGAAGAAAGGAGGTATGTTGACAACGAACGAAAACAAGGATGAACGCACAAGAGAGAAGGAGAGAATAGAAAGCTTGAATGCAAGAAATTGAGAAAAGAAGAGGACGGTATGGTTACCTAAGAAGTTTAAATACTTTGCCTTGGGAATCGGCGAAGGAAATGATTACACGAAAGAAACTGTTGAACTTCCGGCGGCTAAAAGGACAAAAAGGGCACGAAGATCGAAGCGCTATTAAAAATTCGAAAAAAAGGCGGATTCTATGAATTGGGAAACAAATTCAAATACGATGCTCCTAAAACCCAGGAAGATCATTCAATATTGCTACATACCGAGAAAGAATATTCCATACTCCTCAAAATTCGAAATATGAAACATTGGGGGCTTCTGTTGATACCAAAATTAATATGCTGATGTGGACGAATAATTCAAAGACACGTGTCGATCTACATGGCACAATAGTAGCGAGGAAGTTAATTCCTTTAACCATTTCATATTCTCTCCGAGCAACAAGGAAGACACCCCGAGGAACTCCATTATCCCGAGATACTACATGCGCTCCGAGGAACTCTTGATCAACGAGCAACTAAGGCGGTCCGAGCTGCATCTCGGCCGCATCATTAATTACCAGATGGACAACTGTTCAACTATTCATTGAATGTTTATATTCTTGACGCCCACGCTACATTAAATGTATTACCCTTTCATATGTATGTCATTTAATGGATCGAACCTTTCATGTACAGCCTAAAGGCTATAAATACCTTGTATCATCCTCATTCAGGGGGGACCGGAAATTTCTTGAGAGAACTTGTAATCAAGAATTCTGCAAACATTCAGCAATAACATAACAGTGGACGTAGGCTTTATTCCTAGCCGAATCACTTTAAAAATCTTTATCTTATTTATTTATCTGTGATTGAATAATTAGAGCAATCTAGTTTTTTACATCAACAACAACATTTAAGTTAGGGGGTGTGGGATATTCTTTCCATTTATTGTTTTGATACATTGATTCGATCACATGTTCTTTCCAAGTGTGTTTTAAAAAAATATATATATTTGAAATTTTTTGAAAAAAAGCCAAAAATATTTTTGTTCAAAATAAATAAAAATTGGAATTTAAGGTTTTCAAAAATGTCACCTTTATTCTATTTAAAGTCTCAAATTGTTAACAATAAAAAATGCACTAAGCCAAAATTAACCAAAGATGGAAATTGAAAGAAAATTGACGACTTAACGAATAAGTGTGGAGATTGATCAAACCCGGTGAGATTTCGAGCCTTTCATTTTTTTTGAGTTTTTAAATCAATCCGAGTTTATGATTAACTCAAAGTTCTTTTCAGCGTTTTATTAAGTCGTTGATGATCTCAATCCTTTGTTTTGATCGGTTATGGGAAATGTGTGAAATGTTGTCTCAAAATTCGTGCTAAATATATCTCTAAACTTAATTAATATCGAGATGCATATGGTAATGTGATTAGCAATTTGGACAATGAAGTAGGCCATCGTTTGTTACCCAAAATATTAGCCATAAAAAAAATGTTGTGAAAAAAAAAATTATCCCTTTGCAACCCAAGTTGAGCCTAATAAATATTTCCTTTCGTTTGATAACCCGAAAAACCCAAATAGTCTGAAATTGTGAAAATTGAGAAAATTCATCAAGAAAGTCCGAAAAGTGCAACAAAAAAGGGCAAGAAGAAAAAAAAAATAGACATGCTAAAAATAAAAAAATAAAAAAAAAAGCAAGAAAAGAAAAAGAAAGAGAAAAATGAGCAAAGGCCCGAAAAAGCACTAATGGACATCATAAGGACAACATTCCGTCCATTCCCAATTTTACCCTTTACACTTTTTAACCCGAAAAGTCCTAACCGAGTCCGAATGGCGAAATTAAATACTGCATGGAGAGCAAAGACATGAAAAGATAATATAACAGATTAAAATGGTGTGATTAAGAGATGATGTTTCCCGTTTCCTTATAACTGTATTCCGATGATGAGATCTTTTCATCATATATTTCCTTCTTTTCAATTTTGTATGCGTGAATTTGTGTCCATTATATTTACTCTTTATATCATGCATACCGAGAGAAAATAGCCAAAATCCGAGTGATTCGTTTGTGAGTGCATCCGTAAGAATTGGAATCAAAACGAATTTTCGGAAAGTAACGTAATGCTCAATCGGTGGAAATTTGAGGTTTAATTTCTGGCTTTGCACACACACACTATGGTTTGAGACATTTGAATATGAATTTATGGTGACTATTTTTCGAAAAGTTTAAATTGTACAATTTTTAAGTATTTTGATATTTATTTGAGTCAATAAAGAATTTTGTGGGTGTATTCACTGCAAACCCTCACGAGACGAAACTCGTCCTACTAGGGTAACCTAGGGGTTTAAAGGCTTGTTGCATATGCTCAATGCAATCGCTTGCCTGCGAAAGTGGAATTTTATTTTAATAAATAAATTTTCAAGAGTGGAATTTTGGTTAGATTCATTTACATTACTCGGGACGCGCAAAGTTCTAAGTTAGGGGTGTGATTAGGCACATATTCTTCACATTTATCCCCTTAATTTCGGTATTTTTATGATCCCGTGCAGTGTAAATGGCTTGGATTTGTCTCAAATTTATGCTACTAACCTCTTTTGGCAAGTATTTCGTGTTTTGTGTATTTTTCATGTGTTTTACAGGTATTTCATGCAAATTGGTGTGAAAGAGAACTCAAAACAGTGAAAGAAACCAAGAAATGGAGAGTTGAAGGGCATTTTCGTAATTTTACAGCCTTAGTCCGGAGGTGGGGCCAACTAGAAAGTTGAATAGCTCTAAATTACAAGAACACTGGAAAAAACGGCACCTCAATCCGAGCTACGGTGAACAAGTTACGAGGTTTTGAAGTTGCGAGATAATGAAGAGAAATGGACCAGAAACCAAACCGATCCGGTGGGGACAGGACCGATCCGGATGGAACAGGACCGATCCGGGTCCGGACCGGTTCGGTCATGCAAAATCCAGGCAATTAATTATGCAGTTAAAGTAGTGCAACTCTTGGAAAACTTGTGCAACAAACAATTCTGGCTGTCAAATTAGTGCTACTTGGTGCTATAAAAGACCAAGCCCTACCTCATTTCAAAGGAGTTGAATTCTAGAGAGAGGGAGTCGAATTCTAGAGAGTAGAATATAATTTTAGAGAGAGAAAGTCAGATTTTAGAGAGTCTTTTTAGTTTTCTTTGGTAGAAATTTTCATAAACCTTAGTTTTTGAAGTTTGTCTACTATTCAAGATTCAAAGTTCTATTCAAGATTCATCATTCATCCATTGCAAGTAATTTTAATTTATTGTTTTTACTGCTATCCTAGTTAGTTTAATTAATTGTTGATTTCTAGTTTTCCTTTCCCAATTCAAGCCATGTTCTCAATTTTCTAGAGTTAGTTATGAATTCCTACACTTTAATTTGTAAGTTTTATTTTGATTTCATCATGTTAAGCTAAGTTTTTAAGGGTTGGGATGCATGAACCCATCCCAATGTAAATTACTTATGTAGAAAATATAATTTAAATTAAAAATTTGAAAGAGTCGTGCGAAATAAATTTTACAACCATTGTAGATCTTTTAATCTCTCTTGCCCTAGGTACTTGGGATGTTTAAGAATACTATGTGCGTATAATTATTTAGCACCGCTTTATATTTACCTTTGATTTCATATGGTGCGGGTTTGATCCTCATATATGTAATGCTTAGGATCTATAAAGACTGGATTCATTCAACTTTATAATTTACAATTCTAGTATTCTATACGGTAAATTACTAGGGTTAGGGGGATTGTATTCCAACCTACTTTCTCATTCATCTTAATTAATTTAACTTCTTTATTTACTTATTTTTTTCCCTTTTCAACCATCATCATCTTTTTCATTTTTTCTTTAGAGGTAATAAATCAATTAAATTCTATCAACCATTCCCTGTGGATTCGATACCCAGACTCACCACCATACTCCTTAAGAAGTGTAGTTACAAGTTTAGGTTTTTTTGTATTGAGGCTGGAAGCCGATAACAACGACTAGCGTATTACACAGATGCTCGGTTTTATACCTCGATCACAGACCTATACAAGTTTAGGAATGTACCCACTGGTGTTCTTATAACTTCTCTGCAGTTCTGATTGTTGATGTTGTTCTCCCAGTTTGCTAACTTCCAATTTGTTCAAGTTCTTTACATCGACTCTTGTTCTTGAGATCTTATTACCAACACTTTTAGTGTGGTAGGGTGATAGTGTCTGTGGAGGTGCTTTCTAACACATGTATGCACACACACACACACTTATTTTATACAAGCATTCCTATCAAATTACATATAAGATCTATATGCTGTGATTTTCTATTTCTCTCTTCTCACAAAACTTAACCTTATTTTACCTTTACAATAATCCCATAATCCACAGCTATTTTGCTCAGAAGACGTATCAAGATCTTAATCAATCTCAGGTTTTGAAAATATTTTTGAGATTGAAAATCACCAAGTGCGATTCCAAACTAGGTCAAAGGTCTTGTTTTAAAAGAACTAGAAACAGAAAAGGATTTTGTTGATTTCAAAGTTAAAAACATTTACAAAACCAAATCAACAAATATATTCTCAAGATGAGAAACTAAAAATGTAGATCTATGTGTAGTATAACATGCAAAGATTTAGATCTAAGGTTTCTATAAAAGAAGAAACACGTATCTAAAAATATGTTTAAGTTGATAACAAGATCTGGGAACGAAGAGGTTATAGCAACAAAACTAACAAACCAATCACTCAAAATCTCTCAAACACTCAAGGTTGTGTTTGGTATATAATGGTTTTGAAAGAGGTTAGGGTTTGAAAATAGTTTTGAACGAATTAGGGTTAGGGTTTCCTAACTCTGGTTTCTCTCTCTTCTCACTCGAATGAACAAAGTGGCAAAAGTCTCAGATGGCTGAGGGTAGGGGTCCTTTTATAGGAGGCTGAGAAGATTCGAGAACACAAGCCAAGATCAAGGGCTAGGATCTGGTCTTGGAAGATTGACTTTGATCCAATGGTTTAAATAGAGGCGGTGATTATAACACTCCTGATTGGCTCAAAAGAGGTTCACATGGATTATGTAAGATCGCATGCAGATCGTAGATAAACATGATCCAATGGCTGTTAACATTCGCGGGTTTACTTTATTAAAAGAAACACAACTAGAATGCTACATATGTTGAGCAAAGCGAGGTTAACAAACGCGTGTCCAAAAATAATTACAAACGCACCCTGAAGTCTCTTCCCTTTCGAATTCTACCCAAGGGAACTTTCAGCCAATATAACCATCAATCCATAATTGCAGAATGACCCCAAAACTTTTAAAACCAAATTTTAATTAATAAAAAACTTGTTTTAAAAGTTTATAAAATTCCCAAAAAGTATTAAAAGTCAATTTTAGGGGTTTAAACACACTCAATCATATGTACACACAATTATAGGCAATATGAAATATATGAAAGCAATTCTAATGTGTGTGAGTGTTGGTAAAGGTATCTAGATCAATCAAGCAAGAGGAATAAAATAGCAATCCAAACTCTGAGGTTCTTTGGTTTCTAGGATAGACACAATTTTGTCACAATTTCCAAACTAAATGAACACTTATACAATACAGACTCAAGTGAGTCAAAAGTGTAAGGTGCTTCATAGACAACTTGATAGATGCAACTACGAGACATGAAATTTACAACTTTGTGGATGGCTATGTGGGATACAATCAAATCAAGATAGATCTAAAAGATGTTGAGAAGACTGCCTTTCTCACTCCGTTAGGTAACTTTATGTATATAGTTGTGCCTTTCAGACTAATGAATGTATGTGCTACATACCAGAGGACTATGATGGCAATATTCCATAATCTCTTTCATGATATCATATTATTTTACATGGAAAATATGGTCATAAAGTGCAAAAGGGAGGCAACTCACTTGGAAGACTTGAGAAGAGTGTTCACAAGGTGCAAGAAGTATAAGCTAAGTGTGCCTTTGGGGTAACCCGTAAGAAGTTCCTTGGGTTCATGGTAAATAGGTAAGGTGTTCAGATGGATCTGGATAAGAAGAAGGACATCCTCAATATTCCATGCCTAAAGACAGTAAAATAATTGAAAATCTTCTTGGGACAGGTCTCATTTTTAAGAAGAATTATACCCGGTCTCACTGAGATCACTCATCCACTGATGAATCTGCTATGAAAGGGAGCCAAGTTCACAAGAGCCAACCGCATCAAGATGCTTTCGACAAGTTGAAGAATATCCTAACATCCTCACAAACCATGATTCCTCTAAAAGCAGGTATACCATTACAACTCTATCTCACCTCCACAGCTAGGTCTATTGGTGCATTGGCTCAAGAAATGGAGGCAGTAGAATAACCTATTTATGTTTAAGCCGTATTATACATGGACTTGAGGCCAAGTACACTAGAACTGAAAGTCATTATTTAGCCCTTATTTTATTGCTAAAAACTTAGGCATTATATGTTATCTTTCACGGTCCATACTGTAACACGATGTGACCCTATTAAGATTTTGTCACACCCCGCCTAATTCTGGCGTTGGCCGACACCAAAACTAAGTCGAGCATGAGTAAATAAATATCATTCTTAGCTTGAGACATATATGAGACATATAAATTAATCCACAAGATAAATAATAATCAATCCCAAAAGATAAACCATCCAACTAAACAATAAAAAGATCCATCTCCCTGCTAAACTCAAAATAAATCTAATCTATAATAATATGAAATTGAATGTTCTCCAACTGAATCTTGTGAAATAACCGAATAAAACCCATACAACTTTGAAACCGAAAGGCCCAATCACAATCAAAAACTTTATCTCAAAATATATACGAAGGAATGAAAAACTAAACTAAATCAATACGCATAAGGTAGAGCAACTCCAACTGCACCTCCAAAAAAATCTCCAAAATTCTATGCGATTTCTCCATATACTATTTCCTGAAAAGTGAGCCAACACACGAGGTCAGTGCCCCGAGCACGAATACAGACTACTCCCCTCAAATAGGATCCTTGAATCCAGACAGTAGCATTATACGCAATGAATATCACAATAGAATATTTTAATTAACGAGATGATTAAACCCGATAATTATAAATAACTAACTACCCGCAAAAATCCCCATTTATAAAGGCACACCAATATGATTTTAAATTCCCAAATCCCCTGATGCTAATTTTTCTTTTAATTAACCCGAACTACCAAAATTTCTCAATTATTTATGTTCTTACTTCAATAATTATTAGGTATGGCGGTCCTCCTACCGCGGGTGATAATTCACCAAAATTTATTATAGCGGTCCTCCCGCCACGGGTGATAATTCACCAAAAATGTCACACTTCCCCTTGTCAATAGCGAGCCGAATCCATTTAAACTGTCGATCCCCCACAATATAATAAGGTTCCAACTCACGATACGACATAAATCGCCCAAGCTGACCCGTTTAAACTGTCAGTCACTGACACATTATGTCGCCACCAATTTTAATACCCGTTTTTATCTTAGGCATTAATTCTCAATTTCACAATTTCACAATTTTTAGACTACCCCACCCTTTTAATCGATGTGAGATCCTCAAATTACCCCCTTAGTCCCATACCTAAGGGTCCCCAAGTTATCAATACATCCTACCCTATATATAGGATGAATTTCTAACACAAACCTCAACTTAATCTCATGCCCAAGCCAGCGTAACGACGATAAAACACCGAAAATCAGCCCACCCCCAAAATGATAAACACGCGATAATCTACCCTCACTAGTCCCATACCTAGAAGGCGTAAATCATATAAAGGCCTACCCACTAGTCACATACCTAGGGCCATCCTAAAATAGAGGGAGAGAAATAATACCCAACAACCCATCGTCACAATGATAGTTAAATAATACAAACAAGTCACACAAACAATCATAATTAATCAACGTATAAAACTACGCATGCTAGTCCAATTCAATTAAATCTTAATTTAATTATCACATCATCAAAATACCCAATTAATCTTATTTAATTATTTAAGTACAATACACCGAGATTTCATTATTAATACATCATATTTCCAATTTCATTATCTCTACACAATTTACATGAGTTATACGTCCCCAAATTCATTTAATTCAAAACCAAGGTTTTTCTACATGCAACCTACACCAATAAAACTCAAAATCTACTCATCAATCCTACATACCCAAGGGTTATGAATATTAGTTAGATTAAAAGATTTAATAAAAATAGTCCCATAATTAGTGTCCACTCTCTTTAATTAAGTTACTAATTGATTTTAAGAAAATATGTAGTTAAGTGTTTAGGAGACACTTAAAACGCATAATACTAAAGGAAAGGAATAGAGTATTCATGCCTGAGGTTAAATTGAATTAAAATATGAATAGAAGGTTGAACTCCTCTTGAGAAAACACCACTTGAATCTTCAAAACTTGTGCAAAGTAGGGGCTAGGGGTTGAAGATGAGAGAAATATGCTTTGAAAAAGCTTTCTGGAGAAAATTTGAGAGAAAAGTTATCTATGAAGTCCCAACCATGTTTATGTTTAGTATAAAAGGGTTCAAGAGTTAAAACACAATTAGGACTCTTCCATCCATCCACCGCCACGGTCGTTCAAACGAGCCCCACAATCCCAAAATTTAATCTTTTAAAATCCGATTTAATTATCTGATAAAAATATATTAGCTGAACAAATACGCACCTGCCAGTAAATAATAAAAACTTTATAACCTTTTTATAAAAGACCCGAATTAATTCCCGATAGAAAATTTTATTCATAAAACCAAGTTAAAATCTTAAAGGCTATTAATTCCAAAACTTTATTTTACTCAAAATTAATTAAAATCAATTAAATGAAACATGGGTTGTTACAGATTTTTCTAGCTAGGATTGTACTAATTGACAGGGAAGTAAGATGGTTCCTTATACTTTTGGAATGTGATGTCAAGTGTGTGGTCCCTTGAGCCACCAAAAGTCAAGCTTATGTAGATCTACTGGCCATCTTTCCCTCTAGAACATTTGAACCACCACACGAGAAACTTCTAGGTGACGATATTCAAACCAACTGTCTCGAAGCATGTTTGGAAGAGTGGAATATGGAGTTCGATGAGTCATCAATTGGGGGTAAAGGAGGCACATGGGTTATTCTAAGCAAAGGAGAAGAGGAATTTTGTTAATCGTTCAAGCTAGAGTTTAGCAATTTCAACAATGAGGCTGAGTGTAAGGCATTGGGAATGGGCTTGTTGGAGGCCTTGGGAAGGGGAATCATGGTGCTTACAATCAAAGGGGACTCAAACCTGGTAGTGGCGGACGTAAATATAGAGTACGCCTTCAAACACACGAGCCTGGCATCTTATCAAACGATCATCAAAGGTTCGGACAATTTTATGAAGTAATAGTGAAAAGTCACCCTAGGATGCTGAATAGACATGCGGATGCCTACGCTAAAATTGCCCAAAATATTTCCATTAAAGGTGACTCGGTGATCGTGTGGATTACTAAAATAATAGCTCCACCGGCTATAATCGAATTACTGCCCACCGATAATAGTAATAATTATAGAGGCAAAATAACGAGGCAGCTTAATATTGGAGAACGACCTTTGAGTTTAATGGAATTAGCACAGTACTTTGCCATGACTGGAAATTTATATTACAAAAATAAAGGGGTCTAGTTGTCAAGGTGTGTCCATCTAGAGGAAGCTGAGAAGAGGCTGAGGGAAACCCATAGAGATAATTGTGAGACCACTGAGAGCCGTATGTACTGGAGAATCCAAAGGGATTCCTACATTTGGCCCACAATGAGCTAAGATGCTATAGTAGTATAAAGAAGTTATGATAAGTGTTAGTTGTATTACCAAGCAGTTGCATGTAATTTTATCGAACAACCATCGAATTAGAGGCAACTTTATATTGATATGCTAACAGAAGAGTGGTCCCAATAGATAAAGATGATGCTACAAAACATAAAAGAAGGATCTTGAGATACTATACATAGAATGACAAACTGTATTGAAGGGTTTATAATGATAAATCTGTGTGATGCATCAGTTTAAAAGAAGCAAAAGAGGTACAAAAGAAGGCCCACGAGCCAGGTCACATTAGAGGAGCAAAACTTTATGACCAATTAATGACCTTAGGGCGTTATTAGGAAGCCATAGAAAAGGACTTCGCTGAGTTTGTTCAAAACTGTAGAGCATGCCAACTCTACAGTAATATGATCCACGATCTTCGGTGGACCTGCAGTCACTTTCTACTCCATTCCCTTTTCATACTTGGGCATTTGACCGTATGGGGGCCATTAAACCTTCTTTTAGGAGAAAAATTTTGATCTTGGTTAACACCTAATGCTTTACCAATTGGGCATAAGCAATACCCCTCAAGCAGTTCGCAACAAGTCTGGTAGCTTATTTCATAAAGGAGTACATCATCTACCGAGGTTTGGTAGTCCAAAAGTCTTCCTCTAAAATAACGGAACTCCCTTTGTAAATAGTGACTTAAGTCTTCTTATAAAAAAGTACTCCATCATCCATCATAATTCCATAGTGGCCTACCCTAAATGCAATGGGCAGGTGAAAAATGCTAATAAGACCTTGGTGGACATTTTAGCAAAAATATTGGAGGACTTTCCTATAACGCATGGGCTAATAAGATACTAGGAGTTCTGTGGGCCTATAGAATAACTAAAATAAAGCCTATTGCCTATACTCCATCCTCTTTAGTGTTTATTTCTAAGGCTATCCTGCTAGTTGAGCTAAACTTGCAAAGTGTGATGCTCCCTCAAAGCAGATATCTATTATTAAAAACCCTATTTGAGAATAGGGACAACACAAGGAAACATTTCTAAATGTACAGGAAGAAATTCTCTAGGTCATATAATCAAATGGTGAAGCCAAGAAGGTTAAAATAAGGGGACTTGGTACTAAAAGCTTGCACAGGACACATATGTGGTCTTAGGCATGTCAATGGATCGGATTTTTATCCAAATCCGATCCATTTAAGCGGATATGGATCATGCCTAAAATATGATTATCCGATTACCCGTTTATTAAATTGAGCGAATTTGGATTCATATACTCCGATCCGTTAATAATCTGATCCGATTAATATTTTTAATATATATATTGTATTTAATAATATTTTAAATATTTATTATAATAGTTCCTTATTTCATTATCTATTTTTTGGAACATTTGCAAAATAAATTTATGAAAAGTTAAAAATAAAAATGTTGCAAATCAAGTTTAACATAAACGGATAATTGGATAAACGGATCGGATCCGAATCCGTTTAACATAAACGAATATGGATTTGAATTTCCCTGATTCGATCCGATTAATAAACGAATCAGATCCGAATTCGTTTAATATAAACGGATATGAATTTAGATTTATCTGATTCGGTCCGAATTCGATCCATTTACAGGCCTATGTGGTCTCTCACTACCAAAGTTTGAAGCCAATTGGGAAGGGCCTTACATAGTGCGCAAGGCACATGACTTGGGTTACTGTGAGCTCTTTAAAATTAAAGATGACGTACATTTAGGCTCAATAATAAATGGCTTAAATTTATCATGTCTAAGATTTTTTTTATTATTCAATTTTTTTTGTAAGGACAACAAAAGTCTACATCTATAATGGTTGATCGAGAGGTTGTCTTGCATAAACATGTTATTTATAGATAATGAATTTATATAACAGCCCATTCAAAGGCATATCGTTTTACTATGAACAACTATGAATAAAAAATAACACAGGCAAAAGGTATAACCAATAATTCATTCAAACTTTAACAAGGTTGTAAGAGGAACTACTGCCTCAGAATACAAAGAGAAATAACAAAAGGGGAGGAAGAAAAAGGATTCGAGCTAACACTAGGGTCATCCATAATAAACCATAAGTTAGTGGAATCCATGAGCCTATGATGATGATCGGGGAGAGTAGAGGCTAGCTTAGTCTGCTTATTCATGAGCTCAAGCATCTCTCTCTCATGCTCCTCCATATCATGTTGAAGCTTCTGTAACTCTGCATCAGCGTGGGCTAAAGCTTCCCATGTAGCCAAAAACTTTTCCTTTGCCTTGATAATCTCTTAATGAAGGCTAGATATCTCCTTAGCCCCAACAACTTGAGTGCTAGTATTTGCTTGAATTCACGCATAAAATGAGGCAAGTCAGCTTTCTCGAAAGACCTCAACATTTGAGTAACCACGTCAGAGTAAAGCCATCATTGGCTAGCGGGTAATTTTCTGAAAATAGTATAAGTCCTAATTTTTTCATTGTGTGACACTCTTAAATTAATTTTCTAAAAAAGATTTTATTAAATTTATAATTTTAACGAGAGTTAGATTATCGATTTAATATTATCTCGAAGTATTTCAAATTAATAAATTGATAAATTAAAATAATTGAAAATGCAGTGTAATCTCTCATCTTTTGACTTTCTCACATATTTCACACTCGATTGCACATTCTTTTTCATTATTTAATCATTTTATAATTTTTATCATTTGTTAGTTAATTTTCCCCTTGAAATTGTTTTAAAAAAATAAAAAATAAACAAAAAAATATTTTCATAAAAAAATTGGAATTGCACGTTTTCACATTAATTGTTTCACCTTGAAAGTTGGATTGATACCCGTACTTACTGCAATACGAGTTATTTTTAGACAAGTTTTGTAGGTACTCAAGAGAATTTTGAGAGTGACTTTTGAAGACAACGACGTACGCAAAAAGCTTCTTATCAACAACTTACAGGGGCAAAAGAACAAGAGAAGTTGATCAATATGACATTACTAGGGATAACAACAATGGGAAAATACCGTCGTAGCAACGACAAGTTCCTCGAAATCATCAAGGCCAAGAGGACAATGGAAATTACAAAAAGAGCCGAATTCACTAGGGCCAACGAGGCCAAGGACAGAGGGCTATCACAAAGAGGTGTTTTAAGAGTAGAAGAAGTGGCCACAAACGCCAAGTTTGCTTGCAAAGAGCTAGGGGACAACCTTGGTCAAATCATCAAGGTCAGCTAGGACACCAGGGCCAGCAGCGTGCTCAGCAGGGCTAGCAGAGCAAAAACTTTGTTGGTAATTGTTTTATATGTGGCGAACGGGGCCACTTTCGTCGAAATTGCCCTAAAAGGGCATGACTCCGCAGGGTACCTGCCCGGAACCACATAATGCCCAATATGGGGGAGCATGGATAATTACCCCAACAACACAAACTCCACAACAACAACAAGAAGTACAGTATGGACGTTTCTATAATGCCTTATATGCGGTTATGCCGCTGATACCGTAACTACCACCCGCATTTGGAGGTACGATACTTCATTATTTATAGTGTCTTCTAAGATAAAGGGGAAATCTCGAATAACGTAGATGCAATACAATTTATTGGTAATACTTTGAGAAATGTGAGCATATAATGCATTATTACCTTGATTTTCGAACTAGCTAACGACGGTTTGAGTGATAAAGGACCGCTAGAGTGATGTTTTTGTGTTCGTTAGAAATTATGCTAAGTGTCACCTAAGAGGAGGCGGAGCCACGCATATATATATATATATATATATATATATATATATATTCAATTATACGATATTGTATAGAGACTTCGTGGAATATGTCGTCCGGCTATACCTAATCCCGGTCGGTAGGGATGTTTATTAAAGTGATTCAAGATTTGATGAAATATTTCTGAGCATGGGGATTATCCCGTGGTAAATTTTAGAGTTTTACGCCTAGAAAGGTTCTAAAAAATGCGGAGCGTGATCGAGGCGTGGAGGCCAAGTCTTAAGCCTTAGAACCCTAGGCGGGCTTAGGCGTAAAAATGTCTGGAAAGGCGTTTAGGCCTTCTTAATATATTTTAATATTTTTTAACCATAACAAAATTATTAAAATACTAAAATTGTGCATATCATAAAAATATGTCTCAAGATATGCAAATTAAAATACTATTTGATTATTTTGGATGAGATAATGGTCCGGTTAGTAAAAAAATTCTTTAAAAGCCAATATCATTTCACTAAAACATTATTGTTTTTAGAAAAAGTGTGCCTTAAGGGTTTTACTAAGAATAGGCATAAAAAACTTAAGGCGGGGTGTTTCTCCCAAGCCTTAAGCCTAGGCGGGTTTTTTAGAACAGTGTAGGAGTAATGTGTTAAATATCGTCCCTCGTAACATGAAAGTAGGCGAGTAAAGTTTATAGAAAGAAGCAGGGATGCAGGGTATAAGTTAGATACTAAGGGCCATAAAACCTCGTTGACTGAGAATGTTAGTTAGTAGTGTATCGTGGGTCCTTGTTTGGATTTCGTTTTGCGAGACATCCCACGCATGAAACCTAGTGAACATCGGGAGGTGAAAATGTTAGGCCTTTAGTACATGGGTTGGTACCCTCGTTGCCATCCGTAAGGGAAACGATAACCTTAAGATTTATCATATTACTATTTACGATCAGTAGAGTCGTATTATTTGACGTAAGAAGTGTTGTATAATATCGTACATAATGGATAAATCAATGTAACAAAATGAGGGTGATATAACTGCAATTATTAGGATAATTGAGCCTAACCTTATCTAACCTTCGGAGTTACAAGACCAGTCCGAGCAGCTGTTAGGTTAAGGCTTCATCAGGAAGAGTACCTCGCCTTAGGGTGCCCTCGTGTTGTTTGTGAAGAAAAAGGGATAGACCTTTACGATTGTGTGTTGATTACCGAGATCCGTGTAAAGTCACGATACGGAATAAGTATCCGTTGCCCGAATCACTGACTTATTCGACCAGTTGAGAGTAGGTGCCTTCTTCTCAAAGATAGACTTGAGATTAGGATATCATCAGTTATGTATCAGGGAGCGGGACGTGTCTAAGACGGCATTCCTAAATAAATATGGCTCCTACGAGTTCAGGATTATGCCATTCGGGCTAACTAACGTGCCAGCCGTATTCATGGACTTGATGAACAGGGTGTTCAGAGAGTTCCTTGATCAGTTTCTCATTGCCTTCATAGATGACATTCCGATATAGTTTTAGACTGAGGAGGAGCATGTAGAGCATTTGTGATAGGTGCTACAGACAATGCGTCAGCACAAGTTATATGTTAAATATGAGAAATGTGAGTTTTGGGTGGAGGAGGATCAATTTTTAGGGTACATTATTTCTGACAGAGGGATATCCGTAGATCCGGGGAAAGATGTCAGCGATGAGGGAGTGGGGACAGCCCGCAACACCGACACAGATACATAGTTTCTTAGGCCTATCAGGATACTATAGGAGGTTTATTCGGGAATTCTCACAGATAACGGGTCCATTGACACCTCTAAATCGTAAAGGGGTGCCATTCATCTGGGATGATGCCTGCCAGTTGGCTTTTGATGAGTTAAAGGACAACCTGACCTCAGCACCGGTGTTAGCATTCCCCAGGTCAGGAGTGGAGTATCTGGTCTACACTGATGCATCCTTACTAGGACTTGGGGGTGTGCTTCGGCAGGAAAATCAGGCTATAGCTTATGCTTCTCGTAAGCTTAAGCCTCACGAGAGGAATTACCCCACCCACGACTTGGAGTTAGTGGCAGTCATGTTTTCACTCCGGATTTGGAGACATTATCTCCTGGGGGAGAAATCTTATTTGTTCACAGACAACAAGTCAATACAGTACCTCTTCACGCAGAAGAAGATGAATATGCTTCAGTTTCGGTGACTTGAATTTGTGAAGGATTATTAGTTCGATATCTAATACCACACAGTGAAGGCTAACGTGGTAGCAGACGCGTTGAGCCGTAGGCCAGTAGGTGAGGTAGCCGAGGTGTGGAAAGCGAAATGGAAGGAGTTGGGACACCAAGACACAACGGCTCGATCATTCATGTATGTGTTGACAGTAGGTGATGTACTGGGATTCGATAACAGAGTATGAGGGCATCGTAGGTTCTATCCTTGTAGGGTGCCTGATTTGTATATCATATATATATATATATACACACACACTTGTGATAGTTATGTTGTGTTGCTTAGTAGATAAGTTAGATTGAAATATCTAAATTAATGAAGTATGTGAGAACCAAATCTGAGTATTAAGCTATGTGAAATCGGTTAATAAAACACGAAGTATGTTCGGATGTATTAAATGGGGTTATTCGAGCAAACACATAAGGTAGTCCGATTGGGTAAAGAATTGACATAGGCTGGCTAGGCAGGGTAGTGTAACTAGCAGGGGAATTACATATGCATTAGGCGTGCACAATTAGTTGAGAGGTGAGGGTCTCAAGAGAGCGCACGTAACTAACATGTTTAATATATGTGGTGCTTAAATTGTAATTTAAACACTTGCTGTTTTTAAAATATTTTCACCTCAGGCTCTGACCCGTTTACTTCCAAATCTATTTTTTTTGTAAAATCTTTTAGGTGCCCAGCCACAGGGATGCCAAGCATTAGAGTTCCATTTTTTTGATGTGCTATAGCTCATGTGGAAGTTACAGGACCTCGATATTAGACGCCTCCACATTCTACCTTTAATCCCATTCAGAGTTAGCTGCATCTGTTAGGGCATGTCGCCCATTTCTATTTAGAGACAACAGTACAGTTATTCATTTCTTTTCAGTTGTTGGATTTATTATTTATTCAGACTTTGGTATTGGGTTTATTTATTATTGGTACTATTTATTGGAGTGCTTCCCCAGACTCGGTTTATTTCTTTCCATTATTATTCTGATGAGGTTGATGATGTGAATATTGAATGGGTAGTTTATATTTAATTGGTTGCATGTTAATTAAATTAATAAAACATGACAACTCATGTTTAAATATTAGGTGGCTAGTAATTATTAAATAGGTTTTCGACAGTGATGCTAGAACTGATCCAACTTGATATTCTGTATTAATGTAATAAAGGAATAGTTACTCGGTATTTAATTAGTCGGGGTGTCACAAAGTTATGGGGACATCCTCAACCTCATCAAATAGTTGGGATGTTGAGTCCCTTTTCTTCTTTTTCTTCAGAATGGCTTGCTCAACTGGCGCAAATGAGGTAGATCGTGGGTCATGCTATTGTTGCTATTGTTGACTATACTTAGGTTGAACAATGAATGGTTAATCGAACAAACTTTCAGCTCAAGCTCTGTTGGAGGGAATCTCTCATGTCCTAGGTAAGAACGCTGGCGCAAGAAGGCCTTTTGAAATCGGGCGAGTTGGTTTGGCCAGAATACTATAAGGGATGTGGTTAATCTATATGAACTTGCTTTTTTTAAGAGATCACTAGTTTTTCCCTATATCGACACAAAAAGGCTATCACCACGCTTGTTAGAAAATTCCCTAAAATAAGGGAAAACTTGGCGGGTTGCTCCAATTGGTTAAGTAGGGGCAACCCCTGGTCATAATCAAACTGACTGGCTATATGATGAGGAGAGTAAATTAAATAACATAAACTCCACTCGATAAAAGAGGGAAGATAAGAGTGAGTAAGGTCTAAGAGAACACTCGTTGAAGGGCTATTTCGGTTAGTAGCCTCATCAACCTCATTAACTAGTCGAGGGGACTCACCAAAGAACTTATTCGAGTTAAATTGGTTGATAGAAGTATAATTTCCAGCATATAACTCTTTGACATTATAGATTAGGGTGATGAAGGTCTCCTTACTTTATTTGTGGCTTCAATCACATACATAAGGGACCTTAATAGCATGAGAAATGGGCAACGTAGCACTAGGAGACAATGCTGAAGACCTGGTATGGAGGAAAGATGTGAGGAACATGTGGTTGACATAGTTAGAAACGTCAAAATGCTCGAGGGACCTGACGGAATCTGCATATGTTCGATCTAGCCAAGTGTAAAGAAATCCCAGAGTTATAGCGAATGAAGGTATCTTGATGCCCAAAGACATCCGAATGACCATACTGATAAAGTCCCTTATTGGGTAGTTATGAGGCTTACTAGGTAGGAATATTCTTGAAAGAACTATTAATCCGTAGGAAGCCAACTTGAGGTCGCTCCAAAACCCTCCTCAGTAGGAGGTAAGTCAAAAACTTGCTTAATTTTATTATTATTCTTGGCAAACTCTCTCGCCTAGGCAACGACCTTATCCTCCATAAAGTATAAGTAACGATTGAGCTCATCAAAAGTACACTTGTTCGAATTACCATTGCATTTCTTGGAAATTTTCTCAAATCCCTTAATTGTAGCTGCATCCTCCTTTAAAAGATCTTACTCAAAGATGGTCTCATTTCTAGCAGCATCTCACAAACATCTTCCAAGGTTATGATAAACTCCCTCCACGCAGTCATAAAAGTATGGGATTTATAGTTCCAACGAGAGACTAGCAACCTTAAAGTACTATTATTCTTGCTTTAAAGTTATATTATCGAACCATATGGTGAAAGACAACCCTACCAGGGATAAACGGGTGGTATACTTGCCATTAATGTAATCGGTCCAGGAGTCTAAGCCTTCACGTGCCCTTCTGGCAGACTCAAATTAAACCTTTGAATATGGAAAATCCCCATGCTTAAGTCTGAAATGAACAATGCTAGCACCTGGGATGTATGCATAATTTTCTACCTCTTTACTTTCCTCCACAAGAAGGTAGCGAGCTATTTTGGCTAATAAATGATTTAAGAAGGATTCAGCCATGGCCCAAGACTTGTCAGTCTCACAAAAAAAAGGAGCGCGATGGTATTTTTCCCACTCGACTTTGACGGGCAAGAGTGGTGAGGGAGGCACTTCTAGCAAAGGGAGTCTTCTTAACGATGGGCTCCATCTCAGATGATCGTAAAAGAGAAGGAAGGAAGTTGGGGAAGAAGAACAAACTCAAAAGCACTCAAACAATGAATAACAAAGTTAAAACTCTTTCTCTCTCTAAAAAGGTTAAGTTTGTAGAAGTTTTGAAGGTAAAAACGTTCGTTTAAAGGAGATAAATCCATTTTTATAAGGAGCAAAAGGGGCAAATTTGAAATAGTAGGAGTGACCCCATGTGCGCATGGTTAAGCGTGTGCAGACGAAAAAATGATTACCTACTGGAACAACAGTCACCGAGGTAGATCGGGTGACAACCACACGCTTACCCCAACACGCCACGTGTAACGGCGTGGGAAGAGGGACAAATGCATTAAATGTGATGTGACATTTCAATAATGACAACATAACTTGGGGACTGAGTGAATCTTTTCATATTCTTTGGGAGAGTTCAATGATTTTGGGACGAATTTTAAAAAAACATTTTAATCCCCCATTATAAATGAATTTAGGTAAATTTTTATAAAACACATATCTGAGATAGCCCAATGACCACGCTTGAGAAGTCACTCGAGTAAAATCTTCTTAAAAAAATATAAATGTGGTTATTCTAAAAACACATCCCCTTATAAAAAATGATGTCAAATGATAATTACCTACTCATTTTAAAATGCTCAAACAAAAGATAACTTTTGTTTACAGGTAAGAGGTCATTCGAATCAAGGTGGTGGTATTTCATACATATATCTCTTTACAAATAAACAAATATCTATACGAATGGGAAAATGTAGGGGGAGGTCCAAGTTAATGGTTGATCGAAACACTAATCTTGCACAAGAGGATTAATGAAATAATCAAGATCGTTCAGAAAGAAGATCATTCGTAGGAAGTCCCACAACTAGATTACATGCTCAAATATCCCAATAGGAGCATAGCCACTCGAGATACCTCCCACAAGACATAAGCTTGGTCGAGAGGCCCTATAAATACACTTGTAATAGGAGCAATGATTTATATTTACTCTATATTATTGTCAAATACTAAGAACCGATTTGTAATAATTTTGAGGTTATGTTGTACTTGCGATGGACCATGTTTAGCAGGACATGGGCGAACTCACATGCTCTATCAAACGACCTCATCTAGGGAATCTCATAGGGATTCGGTTTAGAGGATCGGGAACAAGGCAACATTGCGAAAAGTAATCTCATCCTCTTTGGCACACTTGGGCAAAACCTCTACTCGATAGGCTCAAAACAACATTTCGAAACACCACAATCGAGAGACCTCAGTTAAGGTACCTCTCCAAAATAGTTTTTTCAAATGTCTTTTGCTTCTAAAACATAACCCCAGGTTGTTCGAACAAACATACTTTGAAAGACCATATTTGGCTGACACGACAACATATGTTGCACACTACAGTTCATTATCTTTATGACATCATGAGCTCTAATAATTTAGGAGCTCGAGAAAAGTGGCACTCGAGTAAGTCTATTCCTTGAACCACTAGACCATTCAAAGGAACGTCCCTTCAGCCATCACAAATTAACCTTTGTGCCAACATATTACATCTCAATTAATGCAACGAGGTGTTTTGACTGCACAAATAGTGTTCCCGCTAAGAAATAGTACCTCATGCATTTTATACGCTATCCTTGGCATTAAATGCACAATACTCTTAATATTAAATGAGGTTAAAACATTTAATGCGAGAAAGTCCATTCAAATGACATTGTCCTCATATAAATACTTCGCTTATCACCCTTATTAAAGATCTTCGAATATCCATTTTCTATAGACACGAGAGCTTCTTGTGAGTTTATCATTATTAGTGATTATCTTCTTCATTCCCACAATTTAACCAGTCTTTACTCTCAATCATTGGCATTTACTGTGCATAGAGGTTTATTGCCATGCCTTTATTGTACCAAGGTGCTTGTTCTATCGCCCTATTGTCAGGTTGATTGTTGGGATTCATTTTATTTATTAAATTGGAAGGTTATCTATGTTGTAAAGACTCATTTAATATAGACTATGTGGCTTAAAAATCTATTTATTGCAAGTGTTCTAGTTCTTATTTAATACATTATTCTTTGTGAATTAATCATCATTTGATAGGGGTTACTCCTCGCTAAATACTAATTCTATTTAAAGAAATCACATCTTAGAGGTGGAAAACTCATGAACCATATGAAGGATGGATCAGTGAGAGAACTGGAAAACAAATGTATCCTTAAGTAATAATTTGTTATAATATCATCTCATTGACTAGTGAACCTAGAAATGTGTTCCACCGTGGACTTCATCTCATTGACTAGTGAACCTAGAAATGTGTTCCACCGTGGACTTATTCCCATCGTTTGATAATAGGGTAAAAGTTGGGAATTTGAAGCCCTCAGGAAGGTCAATTCTATCTACCCATTCTCGATAGGGCTTTCTATTAACTAGAGTCTGCACCCCGAGCTAGTAATCCACATATTTCATGTATCATGTCCCCAATTTTATTCATCACCACTCCCCCATGCAGCAGCTGCTTATTTTGTGGGGTAGTTACTTTGTTTACCAAGGGGGGTGGTTGAACCAAAAGAGGTGGGTTTGTGGATGCATAGTTTGTTATGTTTGTTAAGGCATATGTTGGGATACCTCATGAGTTTGGTTATCCATCTTCCTAGGCTCCCCAACCCCCGAGTTCTAGTTTGAATATTGGTTATTTATAATTCCATACTTCGAAGCATTTTGGAAGCCTAAATTTGTCTCATTTGGGTAAGGCCTAGTCCTTCCTACCTTTGGGATAGGTGTTCTCCCTGTTGGTTATTGTAACCGAATTGTTGGTAGGGGTTAGATGGTCCTATTATTTGCAATGGATTGCTTGCATTCACCACACCAAAAATCATCTTTAGTAACTCACAAATTTATTGATTACTAATAATATTACTAAATTAACATATGTGTTACTAATAAATTATGATTTTTTTATCAATTAGTCCCGTTTACTAAGTATGTAGTTCAACAAGTCCTATCATTTTTTTTGTCCAATATGCCTATGAAAAAAGATTTTTGATTCAATTGGTCCCATTTGTAACATATAGTGAATATTCACTGTAGGTATAAATAAGACCTTTTGAATTTTGTTTTATAATAAAACCTATTAAAAAATATTTTATGTAAATAAAACTTATTTATGAAGCGCCCTAAATTTTATCATGACAAATAATAAATCAAAAATAACTTTTAATAACACATGTCACAAAATAAGCGGGAGACTTCCCTCCCAATGAAAATCCCAAAACGTTCTTTCCTCTTCCAGCATGTTCTCTCAACCCTCACATCTCTCACAATCGGCTATCTAACACTTGGTGGTAGAGCACCTTTGCCCTAAAATTTCATCTTCTCTCTCGACTCATTTCTCTCCTTCTGGTATGTCGTTCTCTATCGCATTCCCTCTCTTTCTTCCATGTTGTCTAACCAATTACTCTTGGTAATTTAGGGTTAGGGTTTATGAATTTTTTTAAAGCTCCAAACCGGAATTAAAATGCCTTAAATTAAAAGAATCGTTTGGGTTTTATCTTCAGTTTATGAAAAACTGAGAAATAATAAAAGAATCATCCATGCTTTGTTCAACTGTTTGTTGTTTTTGTCAATTTGTTCCCAAGTTACATCAAATTTCTTCTTCAGCATTGCAGGTGGAAAATACTCGTGGGATCATTTGAACTTTTTTTCAATAGTCTCTTAATTTATATTATTTTTTGTTGTTAGTAATTTGAATTTTTATGTTTGATTTTTACTGTGAAAAGTGAAACTGCCATTTGAGATAGATGTTTTGTTAATACTGATGCGCCACTTATTGCTCATTTCAGTTGGTCTATGGCAGAAATCCTCGTGTTATTATGCACATGAGAGATGACTGAAAAGTACACCAGGTCTAATTTAGTTTCTATACGACATATTATTCTTTCACTTATTTAGTCCATCTTTGAAATGATAGAGCTTACTGGGGTTAGGGTTGTATTTAAGTGCCTTACTATGCCACTTGATTCATTTACTTTGCAGGGGGAGTGCGTGCTATAACAAGAAATTCGTTTTGCCTTTTTAGTGCTTGTTTTCAATGATAGAAATCTTGTATATAATAGAAATCGTTGTGCCCTTGGCCCCTAATGTCCATGTTATCTTCTATATAATAGAAATCTTGGTTCACTTATTAATATATGTAAACTCTCATATTTGTATAGTCTTGACGGCCTTTTGACTTCTCTGAAAGCGCAGAGTTCAAATTTTTGTTTTGTCGGGAAAAAATCGATAATTTGTTATTCCTTGGTAATGTAGTTATACTATACATTATAATGTACTCTCTTAAGTTGTGAATTAGAAGCATACTCACTTAATAGTTACTTTTCCTGCTAACAATTCAGGATTTGGCCTCTCAAAGAATTGTTTTGTATAGACCTGCAACCTAAGTGAAATAATGTTACAACCTACTCTCAAACTTGAATTTTACATTACAAAACCATCTCATGATACTCATACAATTCATTCCTCTAGAGAAAAAAATTATACATATTAAGGTAACTACATACAAATTCTTGTAAGCTCAGAAAAATACCCATGATTGAAGGTAACTACATACGAGTAAAGAGCTTACAAAATTTTCAAATTAGGAGGCCACTAATGTCCAGGATAGTCCCACTAAGGGAGTTGTCATTTAATCACCCAATAGAAAGAAACTAGTTCCCTAGGTTGTGTTTATATTCTTTGTTGTGTTGATTCTTTCTATGCCCCAAGGCAACCCCTACGAGATAATTTGCTTCTCTTCACGATCTGAACTCTATATACGGTCATATGGGTCATCTGGATACCTGAGAAAACATTGTCCATGATGTAATTGTATTGGTTGTATCTAATAGGAGGAATTTCTCATTCAAATTTAACTAATTTTGATGCCAAATAGTTAATTTTTATACTAAGTATGTGTTTGATACCATATATTTTCCATGGAAAATGGTGGAAATAATCATTTTTTAAATAATCATTGGTTATTATAATACTGAACTACTTTCTACTTTCTGAATTTCGTGGTCTTTTGTGAAATGCATGATGTATTCTTTAGCATAAGGGCTTGTATAAGCTTTATCAAAGCTGATCAGAACATGGTGTAGCGGGCTTTCAAACCGAAGACATCTAATGATTTAGATTTTTCCAAGAATCCAGCCAACAATCCAATGGTTGAGATTATGTTCCACTTAGTTGAACAGATAAACTGTCTTTGACCGCATTACTTTACTTCAAAACCTTCTCATTCTGTTATAATCTTACCCCTATCACGGAAATCTACAACTTCCATAAAAAATCGGGAAATGAGGGGCTCGAGAAGCATGAAGCAACACGAGTAGCTGTTATCTGATGCATGTTGGGAATTTTTCAACTTCTTAAGCTCATTGGGCTTAAACTTGACCATTGAAGATGTTTTGACAATATATCATACAAGATTATCAGTTATCTGGCGTTCAACCTGGTAGTTCACTCATTCGAAAACTTCTTCGACTAATTAAAAAAAATTCACGTGCAATGGTCTTAAGACTCCCAGGTAGAATTTCTGTATGGTCATAGGGCATATTTCTTAATAGTAATGTTTAGTTTTCGGTTCATCGGATTAAAAAATGCTAAGTATCAATCGATGATGATGTGTATATAGTAAAATGTCCCGTGAATAGGATTATCACTATGTTGATAAGACTATCACTATACATTCACAGACATGTTAGGAAGTTGTATATTGTAGTTCCATATAAAGTTCCGTATAAAGTTAGGAAGCTGTAACAGTTCAGTATGAAGTTTGGAAGTTGTAACAGATATGTTAGGAAGCTGTAACAGTTCCGTATAAAGTTAATTGGTTAAAATTTTGGGGTGTAAGCAACAACTGCTGTATAGAGCCCACACTCAATTATTATCCTTCTTTTCGAGGATAATGCTGTAAAATAATAACAGTAACCACCGGGTGTACTGTATATATATTCTAGTAAAAAACAGTAGGCACAAAATATATGTCCTTGAGAACAGGGGCCCTCAAAATTATAGATGCAATAAATGGTCCCATTTGATTTTCTAAATTGATGTTTGAACAGTGATTGTATATATTGGGGAACATAATGCACAGGTTTAAATTGGGTTTTAAACTCCAATTGGATGCACTCTTATTTCTCAATTAGATGCAATAAAATGGGTTTTTTAAGATAAAATGTTTGGTTTGTGAAACTTTGTGTTGCCTGTGACTTGTTTTGGTGTTTCTTTCTTTTGTTTCTATAAGTAGTCTGTTTTGTCATCTGTAGTTTTTGGTTTCTGTTAATGGATTTTTTTTGGTGTGTTTGATGCTTATTTATTGTGTAGTTATTTCATTATTATTTAAAGCTATAAATGGTGGTGATGGTAGTAGGTGATTAGAAACAAGTTACTAATGAACTGAGAGTAATTAATTGAAGTGAGTTGTAAGTTTATATATGCAAATCTAATTAATTAACTATCATCTTCATTTTTATTTCTTGTGTTTTTGTTTGTGCCCAGTCATTATTTTTGATATTTCTGTCTGGCATATTTGTTGAGGGGGGACAATTGATTTATTTATTTTTGGTGGTTCAGGTTTTTTTTATAGCATGCTGATGCAATGAATTCTATGGTTGTTATGTTTTTTGTACTCGTTTATCTTTCTTCATGTGGAACGTGTTCCGTGAACAGGTTGCAGAAGGCAGTGATATATTATGCGTGTGGGTCACACAGTGATATTTTTGATTTGGGTTTTGAAGATGCTTGTGGTGGTGATGTTGATCTTGAAATTTTGTTAGGAAATTCAATGCACCAACTAAATCTTGAAAATGGATGTGCAAATTCGAATTTATTGTGCTGTTCTTTAACATTTCCTGAGTATGATTCTGAATTGACTGTTGCATCCGGGGTTCAGCCTGATACTACATTACCGCAAGGATCGAATCAAGGCAAAAATAAGCCATCGATTTTTTTTATTTTAAAGTCATTATGTGGAAGACTTGTTTCTTGCTCTTTGAACTTCAAAGAGGCTGTTCCTGAGAAAATGAAACCTGGGATTTTGGGCAATTCATCTGTAAATGAAAAAATAAGCCCTCATCTGCTGGACTCAGGGACAAAAGTATATCTATATTCCTTTTGAATAGTGATTGTATAGTTGCATATTGCTTTTGCTGTTGTGTTGAGTTCACAACAAGACGTGGACTGAATCGGACCGTCAGCTCAAGTGTTTTGCTAAAATCAAATATTTTTTCTTCTTCTATCAAGTGTTGTGCATTTATATTTAGGCAACTGCTGCCACCGCAGATGATCAAGTAGAGACACCTCTTGTGGATTTATCCGAATATGAACCTGATGTGTCCAGGAGGAGCCATCGGCAGGGAGGTGAGCAGCTTTCATGCAGTATTATGTTTTGACAAAATAAAGGCAATTTATTGATTTTTATATGAAATGTTAAATGAGTCCATTTTCCCCTTTCAGAATAGCTTCTTTGACGTAATTAGCTTGAATACAAGTAAATAGGTTATGTTTAGTGGTTCATAAAAGAACATATTCCCCTGATATCATGGGCGGTGGCACCAATTTCTTAGTAGTAACTTAAGATGCATAGAGAATCAGGATGAAGTGATTTTATGTCCTCTTTCTTTAATGATATCCTGGATGGTTCAAAATCTTCTTACTGAAACAAAGACGAAATCTTAGGAACGAAGTCTCCTGCAAGGAACCACGTTTGTTCACAAATTCTTCAGTTGGCAAATTGGGATCTAATCGTCCTCCAGCTGTTTGTGGTACCGGCTTCATATTTTCAGTAAATTATTAGATTTTCGGATACTGAGTTGAACTTTGTTTTTGGGAGGGTATTGATTGTTGAGACCAAGTGTGTGGCCGAAAATTCGAACATGAGACATGTTATTTTACATAAAAATGTTAATGTGTAGAAGTTTAATTTTGATCGCTTCAAATATCCGTATACACATCCTATGTGGTTTGCAGTATCTATGTTGTTTCTTTACTATAAATTTATGTATTTTTTGAGACATTGTAAGCTTCTGAGATGGTTTCATAATATATATATACATGTGACATGGATTCTTTCTAGCGAAAGTTAACGATCTCTCTCCACCCATCACGCGCAATTCATCAAATAACTCACTGTGCCCAAAAACCAAATGTGTGACTTGTGTCTTTACCCGGACTAGATAGTGCAAATTGATGTCAGACGTATGGAATGGATCTTGAAAGTTGATATTAATTGATATGTTCTATCATGCACTAGCCTTTATGATGTTAGATCTCATCGGTGCGAAGGGGTAATTTTTTTAAAATTTTATTGCATTTATTTAAATTTCAACTTTTTACTTTTGTTGGATTTCATGGTCTAGAAAGACAATATAAGTGGTAATATTTTCGGGACATATTTCTTCTTGTAAAAAAAAGAGCAAACTAAAGATTGGCGAATCGTCGTCTTTCTTTACATATGTCAAATCAAATATATTTAAAAACCATAGAGCGAGATATCCTCAACCCACAGTGCAAGTGATCCTTAACACTGCTTTGAGATATTGTAAGCTTCTGAGACTGGTTTTAAGACTGATAATAACATGTTAATCGGAGTAGCTCCATTCAGTTACCATGAAGTCTTAATCAGAGTACCTCCATTACAACATCAGATTTCGTGGAAATAAAATTTCTCAATTGCTTTATTACTTAGTTTTTAAGCCCTTTTGTCTTTGAAGTTTTTATAAGAGGGCTAAGATTCAATCATTTTAAGTTCGATATTTACATGTTTCTATTTATTTTGTAATATTGTGGATTGTTTCTTTTATTTCAATAACACTAAAAGCATTGTAGTTAGAGCTCTTATCTATATTGGAAGTACCGTCAGCTTCCTTCTATTGTTCGGGACACCCGATCAAAGAAAACTCGTTGATGGGCTGCATTCAAGCAGGGTTATGTGGTGTAGCATGTCCATGTTAGGCAAGGTAGGTTGGCTTGGTTGGTATAACAAGCATATCGACAAATTATTTGTTTCGGTGTGGTAGACATCTGTCAATGCCAATCAAGTAATAGAATTCATTCCCATTTGTTCGAGGAAAATGAATAGAATTGAAATTTTACGAACTTGTAATTGTAAGGCCCATTGATTTCTGTATGGTAAATCCACGACGTTACCGTTCATTTCCTTCTATATTTTCCTCCCATACCAACATTGGTTGGTGTTCTGGCACCCTATTGTCTTTATATATTTTGAAAAATGTGAGATTGAAATGGTTTTTTGTGAGGTATGTGATACATATTATTTTTTAATGGTCAAGGTTAATTTTTTTTATAGATTTATTCCCGATAGGTGGCATAGACAATCATGTTGTAAATAAAGGCTTTTACCCAAGTTCAACTTAAATTTATGTATGTTAGTTACGATATTTAGTGGCTTCCAGATTGGTTATGTTGTGCTAAATTTGTAAAGATTTTTTTTTCTGTTAATTATATCATGGTAAGATGATGATGTTTAAAATTTAAGATTATTCATTTTTATTACTTGCGATTGAAATGACGTGTAAATCTTCAACTGAACCTTGAACGCTACACCAGGTATAGTGGTCTGCCTGCTAGAAGAATATGAGATGCTATCTACAGTGAAAATTGTCCCAAATGTGAGTTACTTCTGTTTTTAGGTGTTCATGTGACTTTATTTTTCCTTTCATATTATAGTGTGTTAATGTTTATTAGTTTCCTTTTTTCCTTTCATATTATAATGTGTTTTTAGGTGTTCACGCACGCACGCACACATACACACATATATATTGCAACTGTTTTAAAAGTTTGAGGCACTCCGAATATGATAAAGCATCAAAGTTTAAATCAGTAAGTTTTTGCTTTGAGGCACTTTGAGGAGGAGAGGGCTTGTTGCCTCTTATATTTTTTTATAAAATAAGCATTCCAAGGATTTCCATATAATTCAACATGCTTGCATATAAATCATTCACAACTTCTTGTGTCCATGTTGGAAATGAAGGTCACGTTATTTTCTTGTACATTGATGGATGCTCAAATATTAAGGAATCAGAAGGTGCCAAAATTTACCTCTGCATTAGCCAATCTTTGTTGGGGCTGCTCTCCAGCGCTATGAAGGCATCCAATTTTTTTTTGTCCATGATCGGTTGGTGTTGATGCGCACTATCATCGACCAAATTGATTCTAACTGTGTACTTGATTCTAACTCATCTTCATGATGATAATTCTTAGATTTCCCAAATTGACTTATCTATTGAGATGAACAAATCTTAGATTTCCAAATTGCCTCATGTATTGAGATAAATTTCGTATGTATTGAATCGAATTTTTTAATAATGGAATTTTGGCTATTGATTTTTTATTGAGATTATTATCTGGATGTGTGTTAGTATTGTTGTTGCGGATTATTTGTATTGTTGTACTATTTTTTATACCTTAAACAGGTGGATAGTACTATAAATAAAGAAAATTTTGTCCATTTTTTTAAATTCAACTTATTTGTATTGAAATTAAATCGGATCAACAGTTATTTTGTTGTCATGTTAGCATTTTTGAATATTGTATACCCTAGTGTATATTATTTTTTAATTTTTTAAAATATTCGTAATGGACCTATACCGTTACTAACTGCGTTACAAAAATTGTGTTAGAAATGTGTTACGAAATGTCGGTAATGGTAAAAGTATGTTAGAAATTTAATTCATTTGCAACACTTTCGTAACGGTAAAATAGTGTTAGTAACACAAAATTTAATAACGGTCAAAAAGTATTAGTAATTTGTTTTTCCACGCCTTTTTTCTAACCGTTGCTAATTTACTGTTTTGGTGTTGGGATTTAGCCCATTAGTATTAACATATACTCTCATCCTAAGGTTTTTTCAAAAATTGGTTTCACTATTATTAGGTCTATAATAGATAGGATGGCAGGGATTTGGGTGAATAGTTATATTAGCTTGAAATTGTGTTGTATAGGTCTCACTATTAGTTGTCATTCCATTAGGAAAGGCAAATTTACAGGTCACCGTAGCGATCATATTATTAAGATTTTGTACCATATTCTCAAAGTGATCAAAAACTAGATTTAGTTGGTTGATCAATTGGTCTTGAATATTTGTAGGCACACTAATTGCTGGTGTACTTTGAATATTATCGGCTCTAGGAGCCATTGGAATATTCAACTCTTGACTACGAGTCATTAGTCCCAACTCTTGAGTTGTTTCGACCAATGGTTGCTCTGAAGTGACAATATGTTGGCTAGTGGAGAAAATTTTACCAATATTTTCAGTTATATCATCGCATCGACGTGTTATATCCGTTTGTAACCTCCAAACAACACTGGTGTCCCACTGGGCGTGCCAAAAATATGTTTGAAATTGGATTGTTTTCACTAGATTGATAATTAAAGTTACTTAGGATTGCGATCATGCCAATATTTATGGTCCTGAAAATAAAACATTTTAGCCTAGTGATAATGATCAGACGATTATGTTGCATTCAATGCCTCAATTAAGGGGACTTATGCTTCCCTTAGGGAAGACTTTCAGGTGAGTGCTAAGTTGTGATAATTAACTCAGATAAAAATAGTAAATTGCATGAATTAAAAAGAAATAAAGATTTGTAAATAAAAGGAAAGAAAATGCGATTAAAGTAATGATTTGCAAGAAAGTAAATTGTGAGTAAAGTAAAGATTTGCGGGAAAGTAAACAATAATATATATAAAAGCAAGAAACTTTAAATAAACTTTGAAAGAAAGGAATACAACTACCTTACAATCTACTTGCTGAATTGAAAGAAATACTGTAAATAAAGAAAGAAAAAGAAAAGAAGAGGGAAGAGATGATAAAAGTAATGTAAATGCATTTTTGGTGAGGGACTCCTCTCTTATTTGTTGGTTACTCACCATTTCAATTTTCCAACTTTAGTGCACTAACGCCACAGTTTGAATTGGAGTGAGTTCCCACTTTGAATAACACGTCCCAACTTATGCTAGACGCCACACATGCATGCTATCCGCTATTTGATATTTTTAATTAATAATTCATTTATTTTTTCCAATTTTAATATTAAGTGGTGACACCCCATTGGTCCGAATTAATATGGTGTAAACATAAAGTATACATTAACTTTAACAATAAATATTCATGTCAATGTTTACTTTGCTATTAATAAACATGGATGAAATTTAAGATTAAGATGAAGAGTAATTAAATTAAAAATTTATTATTAGATAAATTAACAATCAATGCTGTGACAGTAAATATTTACAGTGGTAGTAAGTATGTTGGATGTCCAGAAAAATATTTACTTTACAATACAAAATAAGAAAAGAGATAAAAACAATATGAATCAATCCCTAATAGTAAATATTTATTGAGACTTAATAATTACAACATTAGTAAATATTTTCTCATAAAAACATATCTTAACTTCACTATTACTATATCGAAAAAAGGAGAACGTAAGTATCAAACTGAAAATTAATAATTTCTATAGATTCGTTAACAATCGAAGAAAATATTTACTATGATATTAAATACTTATCGTGGTTGCAAAAATTCTTATCAGAAGAAAAATGAATAGTTAGTAAATATTTTCTATCTGAACAATATTTCTATAACAAGAAAAATGAACATACTGTAAATATTTACAGCCTTATCGACATAACAGTAAACCAAGACATTGTTCACAATGACCAAATGGTAAATATTTTCTTTTTGAGCCAATTTTCTATCACAAGAAATATAAATTGACACTAAATATTTACTATCTAATCAATATAACATTAAACCAAGATGTCGTTCACGATCTATCTACACGATCATAAAAAGGAAAAATGCATATCGGAGAGAAACCCATCCAATCCTTAAACCCCTACATTCTTACCCCATCGCTCCACCCTGGCAAAATTATGGGTTGGGCCTAATTTGGGCGGGTCAAATATGGGCTGGGCTAAATGTGGGTTGGGCCAAATATGGACTGGGTTAAATGTGGGCTGGGCCAAATATGGGCGGACCAAATATGGGCTGGACCAACCCATTATTTTTTTACTAAATTAAGTATTACAATTCGAGGTATATTTAAAAAAAACTCATATTTTACTCATAACTTTTTAAAATGAGTATTATATTTGATTTGTATCTTTTAAAATTGGGCTCCATATTTGATTTCTTGCTTTGAAATATGGGCCCCATATTTAACTCATAGCTTTGAAATATGGGCCCCATATTTAACTCACAACTTTTAAATATGGGCCCCATCTTTAAATGCTTGGGCTAATATGGACTGTTTTGTTATTTGGGCCACATTTTGCCACTACTACTCCACCCCTACTGACAATCATCAATCAATGAACCCCATCACCTCATAATCACATTAAATTGTCCAAAACAACAAGCAACAATCAATGTAAAGAAATCCTGAAACAAAAGGGTAGAGGGAGACATATACAGATTGGGAATCACATCGTCTCACTGAAACCATCAACTTCTGTATGAGAGAAAGACGATGATAATAATGGCGATGACCAGAGGTGGTAGTTGCGGCTGTGGTGGGAGACAAAGAAGAGGGAAAGTCAGAGAGAGAGAGAGAGAGAGAGAGATCGTGATACTAGAAGTTATCTCAAATGGGTTAGGTTTTTTGGAGGTATTAATGTATAAATAAGAGTAGATATTTTAAAAATATGACCTAATTAATGGTTAACTAGTCAATGGAATTAGACATGTTAATTGGTCGGGTCTGGATCCGGATCTGATTTGTATAATAGGGTCTGAGCATATTTTTTTGAACCCGAGACTCGAAGATCTGAATACTCGAAGACCCGTATATTAAACGGGTACGGTTTAGATCTTATAAAAGACTCGGACCCAAAGACCCGACTCGAATTGTACGTTATTATTTTTTAAATATATATACATATACTATAAATTTATATATATTTATAAATATATCTTATCCATATAACATGTAAGTAATATATATAAAAATATATATTTATGCATGTAATAAATATAAATAATATATGTTTTATTTCTACTAATAATATTCTATAATACATTACAAAATATTTTAATTTAAGATTAAAAAATAAAGAAGGGGGATAATATAAAATAAATGTATATATTTGGTCAGACCGAACCCGAGCCCCAAAGACCCGAACGGATCCGGGTCTGGATCCAATATTGTAGACCCGATGAAGACCCGAACCTGGACCCGAACTCGATGAAGACCCGATTACACGGATTTGGATCTCCTTAAACTCGACCCGGCTCGACCCGTTGACAACCCTAAATGGAATATAGATAAGAATAAATGATTTAAGAGTGGTGCTATGGGTACCAAATAACTCCCCCAAATCTCCCCCAAATAGCATTGATGAGTTGTGCCCTGGCGGGGCCATACCATAAGGTATAACAATTAAAGCTATTTGGGGGATGATTTGGGGGAGTTGTTTGGGACACATAGCATTTTTCATGATTTAAATAGTACCCACATATAGTAATCCCATAAAATATTGCACAAGGGAGTTAAAGCCCATTTTTTTTATAATTAATGTTAAAACTTATTACCTTATGGTATCTCCTTATACATTTTGTCTTCCATCACTTAAACTTTTATTTATTTTCTCCTTGGAGTTTAACAAAGGAAAAGTTCTCCATGACTTTTCATAAGAACTTTTCATTTGTTGGCTTGTTAATATGCGAAGCTAGAAAAAAATAAGCTTAATGATTTTTTTTCCTTCTAAACTATAAGTTTCCATTTAATTACTTGGAGCTAACAAATAATTTAATTTAATCAAACATATTTTCTATTAAATATATTCTTTTTTATTATAAAGACTAATACTTTGTCAACAAAAAAATCAACTTCAAGCATAATAATATAGCTATTGAATATTACCTGTTTTTTTAATTTGACAATAAATTGGTTTCGATTTCTTTCTCCATTTTTGCTTTTCTTTTCCAATGTAGGTAATACTTAGGATTGTGTCAATATAGACATTGTCAATGCTGAAATTTGGCTTATAAAATGAGGCCATGCGATATATATATATATATATATATATATATATATATATATATATATATATATATATATATATATATATATATATAATGCTCTTGTACGGACTAGTCCGCAGTTTAAGAGTGCGGATCGGACATGTGTCACCTGACGGTGACCCTAGAAATTGTCTGCAAAATTATAGGCACACTCTCTCTCTTCTCTGGGCTCACTGTCAGGTGACACATGTCCGGTCCGCACTTTTAAAATGCGGACTGGTCCGCACAAGAGCAGTACTCTGTATATATATATATATATATATATATGGTCACGAACATCGGTTATGACCGGGGCTTTGGGTTACGGACCTCGCCCGTGACCATTTTTGTCGGGGCCAAAAATAGTGGTCATGGTATCTCTCGTGACTTAAGCTGTGACCTCGTGGTCACAGACTTAATCCGTGACCAACATGGGATAATATTATCTCCATGGTCACGGACATAATCCGTGACCCTATGGTCACGACCCAAATCCATGACTAGCGTGGGACGATGTTCAAATTTGGTCATGGCCCTAATCCGTGACCCCCAATTTTAAAAAAAATAAATAAATAGCTGGTTGTGCCCTTGGACCGTGACCTATTATTTATTTATTTATTAAAAAAATTGGGGGTTACGGATTAGGGACGTAACCATATCCATTTAATAAAAAATAAAATATTTTTTAGGCAACACCCGAAAAACCCTATATTCAACAACCAATTCATATACAATTCACTAATATTGTAACTACTTTATAATACTCACATCACATTAACCTGTTATCTGAGCATATTATTTTAAAACAAAGAAAACTATAATCACCATTGGTCACTTCTCAAATTGTCTTACATGTATGTAATACCCCGTAATTTTAATGATTTTTATTTAAGGGATTAATTGAATTAAATGAGAATTAATTAGAATTTAATCCGGAGATAAATACTAGCGAGGGATTAATTGAACTAAATGAGAATTGATTGAAAATTAATCCGGAGATAAATACTAGCGAGATGTGAGTTGGTATTTGTTTATGATGTTAAAATAAAATATTATTGAGAATATATGGTAATATACGAGTATTGAAAATATTTAAATTTGTCGCGAGGTAGAAATACGACAATTTGGGAAATTAAGTTGGGACACGCGTGTCAGTCGCGTCAGGAATGAATTTAATTAGATTAAAAATTAAATTATATTTTTATCAACCGAATGTTCATTTTGAGTGCGCCAATGTGTCTGGAAGGATCAAAATAGTCAGAAAAAACTAGTCGGGGGTTTAGTTTGGGTCCCGGGGCATTTTTAGGCCAAACCGGCAACCCAGAAGGGTATTTTGGTAATTTTAAAAATTGAGGAATTAAAACCCACGAATTTTAGAGTTTAATTATATATTATTAAAGAGGCCACTAAGTCCATTATAAGCCAAAAGCAAGAGAGTAGGCTACGGGGGTTTTGAAAAAAGTTAGAGAGAAGTTAAAAGAGGTCCCAAACCAAAACCATCACCCATCACCACCATTTTAGAAGGATTTGTGACAAGAAAGAGGAGAAAATCAGCATATATTCACCAACAACAAATCTGAAGAACAAACTTAAGGCAAGTGATTTGATGTTATTAATTTCAATGAATATTTCCTCCATTTTGAGTGTAGAAACTTTATATACCTTGAAAGTTTTAATGAAAACCCAAATAGGATTGCTGTGGAACTCATAATTTTGGCTAGGGATTGCATGTAGAATGGTTATGGACGAATTCAATACCCAAAATATAACTTTTGATGACTTGAAAATGGAATAATAAGTAGTCTTTGTATTCAATTAAATTCTGGGTTCAAGTCCATAAGATTTGGGGATTTATGGTTATTACATGTTGATTAGTAAGATTTGACCCCAAAAATATGTTAAGAAGTGACCTAGGGTGACTTAGAGTAGTTTAAAAACATTAAAACTTAATTGGTATGAACTTAGGATGGATTTAGAGAAAGAAAAATGGGCAAAAACGAAGTTGGGAGAAGTTCTGGGCATTCTCGGAATTTTCGTTAGAAGACCAACCCAGGTGTGACACCCCGCCTAATTAAACCTTGGGTGATCAAGCCTTATTTTAATATAAACAGGTTTCTTAAATGGTTCATTCTTTGCATCACTGTCAAACGCCTTTTAAATAACTAACCACCTAAATGAAATTAAAACGGGTGCCAAATTTTATTTTTCTTAAACAAAAATTTTCTAAACAACACATTACAAATTCTAGATATAAATAAGCAGTATGCAAAAATAATCTGAAAGTAGTTAAAGTCTTGCCGTAAACCACGGCCCAAAAAGACAACTACAAATCGATAACTAGAATAAACTGTAATAGTAAAGGTGGAACGACATGTCCCAACTAGGAACAATAAAACTGAGATCCTGCACTAGAACTGAAAAAGAGGAAGCGTCTAAACAATCCCTACAACCTCCACACTGGCCGAAGCTCCCAAATCTCTGACATGAAATCAAGCTGGGTGTCCCTGTGGCTAGGCACCTAAAAGGTTTTTAAAATTTTACATAGCAAGAGTTAGTACTCAAAACATTTGAAAATATTTTGCAAGTGATTATCACAATTAAGTTATTGATTACACATATTAAGGTTTCGCACACTCCCTTGAACTTCCTCACCCCTCTTACGTAGTACGTAACTATCGAGGATACTTAGTCTACCTAGTTATACTTCCCGTAACCATAGTTAACTCATTTACTGTTCGTTGTCCTTATTCTTGTAATAATTTCATCATGCTATAAATTATTACTAAGACATTTACATATCATTTCACTGTCTACTATTCTAAATTTGTAGATTATGCACATAGAAACATTTTATCACACAACAATGTATTTAATATTAGTTACCACTAATATATCCTGTTATTTCACATAAAGGACCCTTGGCTCGGAATAATTCATCGACTCCAAGTGAAAGTTGGTTCGGAATGATCCATCGACCCCAACTATCTACAAATATATATATATACACATATTCTGGTTCGGAACTCTTTCATCGCGGCACCAGTTCAAAGTTTGGTTCGGCATTTATCATCGACCCCAAATATATAATAACTTTATGTTAGTTCGGAATGTCACATCGACCCTAACATAATTAATTTAGGTAATATTCTCTTAACCCAAACCTTTTTATATAAATTTAGTAGGTACACACCCGACCTAATAAATCATACCCGTACGTAATATATTTTACTTATATTCTCCGTACTTATTAATTACAATTTATCTCGCTATTGTATTTATTCGAGTATTCGCGTAACTCTAAGGGCCCTAGTTACCCCTCCCTTAATTCAGTAGTTAAGTTAATTTTAACCTACTGGTATTTTCTTTCCGGAATTTAGTCTCACTCTTTCCGTAATTAAATTAACCATCTCAACCCACGGCTAAGTCGATCGTTCTTTAGTCATTCCATTTCTCCAACATTCCCACTCAATCATTTGTGGAGAAACCTAATGGTAAACCTACTGGTAATTACTAAGTCCCCTCATAGGAAAAATATCATTTCTAAGGTTCCCATTAAGCAACGGCAATTAAAGAAATTTATTCACAAATTCTCTATAGTTCAGACAGGGTCGATCGATCGAAGGAATATGGTCGATCGATCGACTGCTCGATCGATCGACATTCAAGTGTCGATCGATCGATCAAGCAGTGACAGACCCAGTTCATCTTCTTCCTACGGGTTTCACCATTTTTACATCTCTAACTTTCATGATAAGCCATCAAATTCACAACCAACAATTTCTAATCATTCCTACATGTTCTGGGATGATTACTAACGATTTAAAACAACAAAATCATTATAAATCTTGGCTAAATTAACTGAAAATCTCTATAATATTCAAGAACCCTAAAAATGCATTCTTTATATCTTTCATCCAAATTCCAGATTTTCTTACGAATTTCTCATCATGCTTTATATGATATAAACATACTTGGTAATCCAAAAACGTCCTATATGCAAATCCTTATCAATCATGGATTATTATCAATTGTTTGTTCCCAATAATATCATAAAAATCATGTTCCTCCTAAAGCTTAATCATGGGTATTATAACTCAATTATTTTGCAAATAACCACTTGCCTTATGATTTGTAGGGTATGATTTCGTGGTTGTTGATGATGGTTGATATTATTGATACTTCAATCCTCCTTCCCAACAATCTTTGTGGTGAAATCTTCCTAAAATGATCCCTCCTTCCTTCTTTTTCCTTAGGAATTTGCCTCTCTCTCTCTCTCTCTAATGGCTATGGTGTAACTCTCATTGCCTAACCCTAGCCACCACTCTTATAATCTGATTTAGGGTTTCAAAATTAGTAGGTCTTCTTTCCCATAATTTTAAAGAGACCAAAATGCCCCCGAATGGTCCCGGTTTAGCCCGAAAATGACCCGACACTCAACTAGTACCCCCGGGTACACTATTTTGACTAATTTGACCCTTTAGGAATCAACCGTGGACTCTAAATTATCATTTGAGTCTCGTAAATATTTTTCTACTCTCATCCTTAATTTTGTCGAGTACGTCCATATAGTCACTAGACCGTACATATCAACATTGAAAATTTTCTACTCACCTTTAGTAAATTTTTATAACACATATTCATCTTTATTAACATAATATCTATTTAAATTACTCTACTCACGTAATTTAAATAAAACGTATTTAATCACATTATTTACTCTACTCATGTAATTTAAATAAAACGTATTTAATCACATTAAATTACTCTACTCACGTAATTTTAAATTAAGCAGAATTACGGGGTATTACATACTTCCCCTCTTACAAAAGGAATTTCGTCCTCGAAATTAGAAAATACCTGCTATAAATAATTCTGGATGTTGTTCTCGCATATCCTCTTCCCGTTCCCAAGTGGACTCATCCATATTGTGATGTCCCCACTGTACTCGCACTAAGGGTACCACCTTGGATCTTAGTTTGCGCTCACTATAATCCAGGATAGCCACGGGTCTTTCTTCATACGAGACATCTGGCTGCAAATCGATCTCCTCCAGTGGGATGTGCCAGAAGGCTCTCTCGCTCCTCCTGTATTTCTTCAGCGATGCCATATGGAACACATCGTGTATTCGCTGAAGATGCTCACGGAGTCCCAATCTGTAAGCTATTGGTCCCACTTTCTCAATAATGGGAAACAGACCCACATATCTCGGTGCTAATTTCCCCTTTTTTGCCGAACCTCGTAACCCCTTTCATAGGAGATACCCGAATTAACACCTGGTCGCCCACATCTAGTTCCACGTGTCTCCTACCAGCATCAGCATAACTCTTCTGCCTATCCTGGGCTATTCGAATACGTCCTCGAATCAGATATATTTTGGAGGAAGTATCCTGTATCATCTCTGGCCCCAATAGCTTGTTATCCCCCACCTCTAACCAACAGGTGGGTGAACGACAAGGCCTCCCGTAAAGCGCCTCGAATGGAGCCATGCCAATAGTGAATTGATAAGAGTTATTATATGTAAACTCTACCAAAGGGAGGTATGGCTCCCAATTTCCCCCAAAGTCTAGAATACACATTCTCTGCATGTCCTCTAACATCTGGTTTACTCTCTCCGTCTGGCCGTCCGTCTGTGGGTGATATGCCGTACTCAACCGTAAGTCGGTGCCCATGGCCTCCTGAAAACTCTGCCAAAAATGTGACACAAATATCTTATCTCGGTCCGACACAATATTAATAGGAACTCCGTGCAGCTTAACAATCTCTGAAATGAATAACTACGCGTACCGTATAGTATCATAATCCGTACGAACCGGTAAGAAATGGGCTACCTTAGTCAAGCGATCCACTATCACCCATATGGAATCGTGACCCTTCAGTGGGGTTGGTAACCCGGTAATAAAATCCATTGAGATACTCTCCCACTTCCACACGGGAATCTCTAGTGGTTGTAGCATCCCTGAAGGCCTCTGATGGTCAACTTTTATGAGTTAGCATGTAACACACTTTGAGACAAATTCTGCAATATCTCGTTTCATACCTGACCACCAATATACTCGTCGCATATCCTGGTACATTTTGTCCCCACCTGGATGTACCGAGAATTTTGACCCGTGTGACTCTGTCATAACGGCATGCCTCAAATCATCATCTTCGGGTACTATCAGTCTACCATTGAAACGTAGTCCACCCTCTGAACTGATGGAGTAGAACTCTGCCCCCTTGTCCAGTAACTGCCGTACTTTGTCCTGACAACATGGGTCTTTTGCCTGTGCCTTCACTACCCGCATAACGTTCTCGAAAGTGATAGCTAGAACTGCCATGCATGCTCTCGCCATTTCATCCTCGTGTCGGAGTTCTCTCCACTTCGCCTTCCAAACTTCTGCTAACTCCCCGGTAGGTCTTCGGCTTAACGCATCTGCCACCACGTTGGCCTTACCAAGATGATACTGTGTATCAAATTGGTAGTCCTTCACGAATTCAAGCCACCTTCTCTGCCTCATATTCAGGTCCTTCTGAGTGAACAGATACTGCAATGACTTATGATCCGTGAACAGAGTGAACTGATCGCCCAGAAGATAGTGTCTCCATATTCTCAGTGCAAAAACGACCGCTGCCAACTCGAGGTCATGGGTGGGATAATTCTTCTCATGTGGATTTAGCTTTCGGGACGCATAAGCTATGACCTTCTCCTCCTGCTGTAACACACCCCCAAGTCCTTGTAAGGACGCATCAGTGTAGACTCGGTATTCCATTCCGCTCCTAGGTAAGGCGAGAACAGGGGCTGATGTCAACTTGTCTTTTAATTCATCAAATGTTAACTGGCAACTGTCACTCCATACAAAGGTAATCCCCTTCCGAGTCAGATTCGTCAACGGTCCGGCAATTTTTGAGAACCCCTTGATGAAGCGACAATAATAACCAGCCAATCCCAAGAAACTGCGAATTTCTGTCGGTGTCGTGGGCTGCCCCCACTCCCTCACTGCCGATACCTTACTCGGGTCAACAGAAATGCCCCTGCTAGATACGACGTGGCCTAGGAACTGAACCTCCCGATGCTAAAATCCACACTTCTCAAATTTGGCGTACAACTGATGGTTCCGCAATGTCTGTAGGACCAATCATAAGTGTTCTGCGTGTTCCTCCTCCGTACGGGAGTAAATCAGAATGTCGTCTATAAATACAATCACAAACTGATCCAAAAACTCCCTGAATACCCTGTTCATGAGATCCATGAATACTTCCGGCGCATTAGTTAGCCCAAAAGGCATCACTCTGAACTCGTATGACCTGTATCGCGACAGGAAAGCGGTCTTAGGTACATCCTCTTCACGAATGTGCAATTGGTGGTAACCCGATCTCAAATTGATCTTCGAGAAGTAAGCAGCCCCTCTCAATTGATCAAACAAGTCGTCAATCCTCAGTAATGGATACTTATTACGTTCGTCACTTTGTTCAGCTCTCTGTAATCTACACACAGGCGGAGTGAACCATCCCTTTTCTTCACAAACAGTACTGGCGCACCCCATGGCGATGTACTCCGTTGAATAAAACCCTGTCCTAATAGTGACTGAATTTGCTCCCTCAGTTCCCGTATCTCCGAAAGAGCCATGCGATATGGTGCTCTGGCAATCGGTCTCGTCCCCGGTGTTAGATCAATAACGAACTCTATCTCTCTGCTAGGTGGTAACCCTGGTATCTCCTGAAAGACATCCTCAAAATCCCTCACAACTGGGATTGAGTCCAGAGAAACGACAACCCCAAGTGAGGTCTCCTCCTTAATATAGTATAAATGAGTTTGCGATCCTCCCTCGGGAAGTGGCATTGCCACAAGGAACATCTCCTACCCCGGGATGGAGAACACGATGGTCCTCTCATAACAATCTACCATTGCCCTATTATGTGCCAACCAATCCATGCCTAGGATGAAGTCATATCCCTCCATATCCAGCACTAAAAGGTCCGCCGCTAGACTCAATCTCACGACCATAATGTTCACACCGTTACAAATCGAGTGTATAAGGGACCCACTACCCATCGGTGACTCCACACACATAAGATGAGTGTCTGCTGTCGCTAATAGGTCGGCTGCCCGTGCAAATCTAGTGGAAATAAACGAATGCGTCGCCCCCATGTCAAACAAAATATTCCCCTCAAGCCCATGAATAGGAAACATACCCGCAACTACCGACGGTGCTGGCTAAAAAGGAATGTCACAGATGTTGAACACACGCCCGTACTGCATCTGCCCTGGCTGTGGGGCCTGTACTGCTGTTGGGACTAATGGTGCCTGCTGCCCCTGTTGGGCACCCTGTTGTTGTGCCCGGTCTTGCTGTGGACAATTTCTGCTCTTGTGACCCTGCTGGCCACAAGTGAAGCACTGACCCTGAAACTGTCTTTGTCCTTGGCTCTGTTGGCCCTGACGTTGGCCCTGTCGTCCTTGGCCTTGTTGTCCCCCATTTTGATTACCCTGGCCCTGTCGACCCTGAGGGACTGGTTGCTGAGGACCCTGCTGGCCCTTCCGGTCGAAGCGATACCTCCCATGCTTAAACTTCTTAGCAGGGTTCCCCTATCGGGAATCCTGCCCTAACTGACCCTCTGTCTGCTGCTGTGTTGCGCTGCTGCCACTACCTCCATCCACCTTGCCCGGTTGGCTAGGCTCACCCCTCTTATTTCCCTTAGTATGAAAACGGTGATCCTGACAGTGTAGTAGAGCGGCATTAACGACATCTGTGTAGGTTACCAATGCCGGATTACCAATTAAATGCTGTTTGATTCTACAGGTTAGGCCCTCCATAAATTTGGACTTCTTCCACTCCTCATTGCTCACCTCGTTTGGCACAAAATTGGCCAAGCGGGTGAACTCCTCCTCGTAGTCAGCAACTGAGCGATCACCCTGAACCACTTCGCTGAACTTCTTTCTCATCTCAGACTCTACTGCTGGAGGGAAATACTCGCGGTCAAACCGCACCCAAAACTCAGAAATAGTCAAAGTATCTCTCTCCTCGGTGGTGGTAACTGACTCCCACCACTGTAGGGCCGCTCCTGACAGACGGAAAGTGGCTAGCATTTGTTCCTGTACTCCGGTGCACTCTAGCATGCGCAAGTGGCGCTGGATATTCTTCTTCCAGTTGCACGCTTCCACTATATTAGTACTGCCCTGAAACTCGGGTGGGTGTCCCTTCTGAAATGTCTCCCTGACTCGTTGCCAAGTAGATGGCCCTACTGGAACTTGCACTACCGGTGCCACAGGGGAAGGTACTTGGGGCTGAGGAAAGTGGGCTGCCATTGCCCTCATCGCTGTCTCGACTGCCTGAGCCACTATCACTGCAACCTGAGTAGTGGAGATTGACTCGGGTGGGGGTGGTGGTATCGGTACCCGTGGCTCCTGATGAGCCCCCCTCACCTCTTCTCTGGCTTCAGCCCCCTCTGCTCTCTGTCTCCTTGGCGGCATCTGAAATAAGATTCAAATTGTATAAGTACACAGTTTATACAATATTTAAGAGCAGAAGTACGATATCGCAACAATGGAAATTTTGAATCAACAATCCTGATAGTAGGGCTCTAATACAAATAAACGTTACGCTGAATCGTAGTAAGCCATACAGATCCTATGGACACTAGAACCTGATGCTCTGATACCATCTGTGACACCCCGCCTAATTAAACCTTGGGTGATCAAGCCTTATTTTAATATAAACAGGTTTCTTAAATGGTTCATTCTTAGCATCACTGTCGAACGCCTTTTAAATTACTAACCACCTAAATGAAATTAAAACGGGTGCCAAATTTTATTTTTCTTAAACAAAAATTTTCTAAACAACACATTACAAATTCTAGATATCAATAAGCAGTATGCACAAATAATCTGAAAGCAGTTAAAGTCTTGCCGTAAACCACGGCCCAAAAAGACAACTACAAATCCATAACTAGAATAAATTGTAATAGTAAAGGTGGAACGACATGTCCCAACTAGGAATAATAAAATTGAGATCCTGCACTGGAAATGAAAAAGAGGAAGCGTCTAAACAATCCCTGCAACCTCCACACTGGCTGCAGCTCCCAAATCTCTGACATGAAATCAAGCTGGGTGTCCTTGTGGCTGGGCACCTAAAAGGTTTTTAAAATTTTACATAGCAAGAGTTAGTACTCAAAACATTTGAAAATATTTTGCAAGCAGTTATCACAATTAAGTTATTGATTACACATATTAAGGTTTCGCACACTCCCTTGAACTTCCTCACCCCTCTTACGTAGTACGTAACTATCGAGGATACTTAGTCTACCTAGTTATACTTCCCGTAAGCATAGTTAACTCATTTACTGTTCGTTGTCCTTATTCTTGTAATAATTTCATCATGCTATAAATTATTACTAAGACATTTACATATCATTTCACTGTCGCCTATTCTAAATTTGTAGATTATGCACATAGAAACATTTTATCACACAACAATGTATTTAATATTAGTTACCACTAATATATCCTGTTATTGCACATAAAGGACCCTTGGCTCGGAATAATTCATCGACTCCAAGTGAAAGTTGGTTCGGAATGATCCATCGACCCCAACTATCTACAAATATAAATATATACACATATTCTGGTTCGGGACTCTTTCATCGCGGCACCAGTTCAAAGTTTGGTTTATCATTTATCATCGACCCCAAATATATAATAACTTTATGTTAGTTCGGAATGTCACATCGACCCTAACATAATTAATTTAGGTAATATTCTCTTAACCCAAACCTTTTTATATAAATTTAGTAGGTACACACCCGACCTAATAAATCATACCCGTACGTAATATATTTTACTTATATTCTCCGTACTTATTAATTACAATTTATCTCGCTATTGTATTGTAATACCCCGTATTTTTATAGCTTTTAAATTATGGGATTTATTAAATTTAATTGAGATAAATTAAATTAATTTTAATCCGGAATGTTGCTTTAAATATTTACTAGCGTGACGAGAGTTAGTAATTATTGGAAATTTTTTATTTGTTGCATATTACTGGATGAGCATAGTAATATATTGTATTGGTTATATTGAATGTCATAAGTGAATTAAATGACTATTTCGGAAATTTAAGTAAGGACGTGCCCGTGTCACGTCGGGACTTATTTTCTTAAATAAAAGTGAATATTTTATAAGTTGTTCGTATGGTCGTTTTGAGTGCGCCAACGCGTCCGGAAGGGTCGAGATAGCCAGAAAAGTGTACCCGGGGGTTTAGTTTGGATCTCGGGATGTTTTTAGGCTTAATTAGTGACCCGGGAGGGCATTTTGGTCATTTTACAAAATAGGGTAATTAAACCCACGAATTTCAGCCAACCTATATCAGCCATTAGGTCAGCCTCTTAGGGTTAGAACATTCACAAATCAAATGACGGCCATTGGAGAAGAGAGGAGAGAACTCCAAGGCAATCCAAGGCCAAAAGGCCACCGGTTTGCACCGCCACCACCACCACCGCGTAGATCACGAGACGAGGAACGCAGCCATTCGAAAATAAGCCGTGAACCTGCATACCAAAATCCCAGGCAAGTGTTTAAACTTGCTATTTTCGTTGATGCAATCTTCATGTTAGCTTAGGAATAGTGATATAAACTATGGAAGAAAACCCCATTTTTGATAGGAGAACCCATGTAGTATTGATGTATATGTAAATTCTGGAAACCCTTGCCATGTAGAGGTAATAATCCACGAAATTTGGTGATCATAATAAAGAAATATTGGAGAAAGATTCATTAGAAATTTGTTTAAGAAAACTTTAGGGTTCTTGATAATTAGATATGATTTTAGGTTGAAAACCCTTGTTTAATGATAGTTACACGCATGCTTTACGTTATAAACACCTGGTATAATGTTATAATGATGATAGTAGGATTTTTGGGGTGATTAGAATGAAAACACATCGTTTTAGATGAAGAAGTTGGATGAAACCCGTAACTGCACTTCTGCAGAAATCAAAATACCTGTTTGATCGATCGATCGAACCTATGGCGTCGATCGATCGAAGGTTCGATCGATCGAGCCCCAGACGTCGATCGATCGACCCCTCCTGGAAAACTCTTTTTTCCCCTTGTTTAATTAGTTGGATTAATTTACCGTGGAATATTTCTTGGGCATTATAAATAAAATGTTTTGGGATATAGAAGAGACCAGTAGGACATATGATTAAGTGTTGAGAACTTTATTATGAAATGATAATTGGGTTTAAGGGATAATTAATTAAGGAACTACGAACTACGTATTTCAAGTGAGAGATTACAACGAATACCTACGATAGTGAATAGACGTTTACCTACTGATTTTGCTACTTGGATGGATAGAATCCACGAGTACCACGTAACTAGTGAGAAAACCCTTCGAGTTAAGGTTAGAGACGAAACCTTATACGAAATCTAAAATGTAAAATTAAGGATAAATGTTGTAATTATGGGTAAGGAGAGTGACCTATATTAACATGATGAAATTGGTATATTTATATGATTGTGTGTACATATATTATATACATGTGAAAAACGTACCCTCGCTACTTGCTATCCCTGAGGTTACCGCGCTAGGACGATCTTATCCTGTGTTGCTTTATGGGGGATATTGATTCGTACCCTAGAAGATAGAGATCCTAGGTACGGGATATCAGATTGATAGTTGGACGGTCCTAAGAGATGTGTGGGTATGTACTGACCTCTTGGACTTGGAATCTATGCTTCGCCTCAACGTTGTTTTGTATATGTTAATACAGTTCGAGAGTGATTCCGAACTTGTATTCCCCTTTGTGTGAGCGATACGGGGATTGGATAGCAGAGTATGCCCGCACCATAGTTTTAGTTTGGGTGCTGTTATATATATATATATATATATTATGCGACTAGTTAATATATATATGAGATTATGAACTTTAAACTGCCTACTGTGATTTGATAAGTAGGACATGGTTGTTGACTCAATAATAAATGCTTGTTTTGTGAAAGTATAATATGTCACTGTAAAACTTTATTGTTTTTATAAAGTTAGAAATAGAGAAATTTGGTTACAAATTGGAACATCTCTTTTAAATGAAACCGTGAATTGCAAACCTTTCGGGTAAGTGATGTTAAGTCAAATCTTTTAGAAAGACTAGTGCGTTAGATGATAAAACAAACCAATGGGAAGGATAGTGAGATAGGGGTACACATTAGAAGAGAGGTGAGTATTTTCTCAAGAGAGCGACGCTCTAATATGTCATTGCATTGGCCTGTATCAATTTAAATACTTGCTAAACGTATTTTAAAATCAAACACACTTTCGGGCTCTGACCCGTTTCTTCTCCTCTCTCTCTCTTGTATATATATATGTATATTTTCAGGTGCCCAGCCACAGGGGCGTCTTGCGTAGGATCCCTTGAGAAGAACGAGCTGCAGCTTAGGTGGGAGTTGCAGGTCACTTGAGTAGACGGCTTCTGTTATTGACTCCACTCCTAGTACTCTCATTTATTGGGCACGTGTCGCCCTTTTCATTATTTCATTTGTTTTTGGGAGATTTATATTTCAGTCATTTCCAGTATTGTTTCTTTGGGATTTATTCAGTATGGACTTGTGTTTTAGTTTTAATTTGTTGCCATTCGATTGCCAAATGTATTATATTATTTGGCTTACTGTAGTGTGATTCTTAATTGTAAGTATGTTGTTTTTAATTAAATAAATATTTTTCTTTAAATTAAAATTTGGAAAGTATGTATGAAAATGGTTTTGACACTTAGCTTAATTATTTAGGGTGTTAAATTGGAAAATTTATTTTTATCGACAGTGACGCTGAGAATGAACCAACTGTATACCTTGATTTAATTTAATAAAGGAGTGATCGCCCGGTATTTAATTAGGCGGGGTGTCACATGTATTTATTCGAGTATTCACGTAACTCTAAGGGCCCTAGTTACCCCTCCCTTAATTTAGTAGTTAAGTTAATTTTAACCTACTGGTATTTTGTTTTCGGAATTTAGTCTCACTCTTTCCGTAATTAAATTAACCATCTCAACCCACGGCTAAGTCGATCGTTCTTTCGTCATTCCATTTCTCCAACATTCCCACTCAATCATTTGTGGAGAAACCTAATGGTACACCTACTGGTAATTACTAAGTCCCCTCATAGGAAAAATATCATTTCTAAGGTTCCCATTAAGCAACGGCAATTAAAGAAATTTATTCACAAATTCTCTATAGTTCAGACAGGGTCGATCGATCAAAGGAATATGGTCGATCGATCGACTGCTCGATCGATCGACATTCAAGTGTCGATCGATCGATCAAGCAGTGACAAACCCAGTTCATCTTCTTCCTACGGGTTTCACCATTTTTACATCTCTAACTTTCATGATAAGCCATCAAATTCACAACCAACAATTTCTAATCATTCCTACATGTTCTGGGATGATTACTAACGATTTAAAACAACAAAATCATTATAAATCTTGGCTAAATTAACTGAAAATCTCTCTAATATTCAAGAACCCTAAAAATGCATTCTTTATATCTTTCATCCAAATTCCAGATTTTCTAACGAATTTCTCATCAAGCTTTCTATGATATAAACATACTTGGTAATCCAAAAACATCCTACATGCAAATCTTTATCAATCTTGGATTATTATCAATTGTTTGTTCCCAATAATATCATAAAAATCATGTTTTTCCTAAAGCTTAATTATGGGTATTATAACTCAATTATTTTGCAAATAACCACTTGCCTTATGATTTGTAGGGTCTGATTTCGTGGTTGTTGATGATGATTGATGATATTGATAGTTCAATCCTCCTTCCCAACAATCTTTGTGGTGAAATCTTCCTAAAATGATCCCTCCTTCCTTCTTTTGCCTTAGGAATTTGCCTCTCTCTCTCTCTCTCTAATGGCTATGGTGTAACTCTCATTGCCTAACCCTAACCACCACTCTTATAATCTGATTTAGGGTTTCAAAATTCGTAGGTCTTCTTTTCCCTAATTGCAAAGAGACCAAAATGCCCCCGAACCCGAAATGACCCGGCACTCAACTAGTACCCCCGGGTACACTATTTTGACTAATTTGACCTTTTCGGAATCAATCGTGGACTCTAAATTATCATTTGAGTCTCGTAAATATTTTTCTACTCTCATCCTTAATTTTGTCGAGATACTTCCAATACGTCCATATAGTCACTAGACCGTACATATCAACATTGAAAATTTTCTACTCACCTTTAGTAAATTTTAATAACACATATTCATCTTTATTAACATAATATCTATTTAAATTACTCTACTCACGTAATTTAAATAAAACGTATTTAATCACATTAAATTACTCTACTCACGTAATTTAAAATTAAGCACATCAAATTACTCTACTCACGTAATTTAAAATTAAGCAGAATTACGGGGTATTACACCAGGTTGTTCGAACTAGCTTCTAACGAGATTCCAGTAGCCCTTCTAACGAGTTGGTGGTTCGTTCGAATCCTTTCGTTCGAACGACCTCGTTCGAACGAGATCTCAGAAACTTCTAACGAGATTACAAAACGGTATTTTTCGGTCCGATTTTAGTTTCGAACTTTCCGTAGACTTATTTAATTGAGTGTTATTCTTCCCTTGTTGATTAGTGGGTATACTTGTGAGATTGGATTACATTGAGGATTAAAATTGTAATTATATAAAAGAGCTGGTGACTTCTAGGGGTTAGGTTGTAAGTACTTGAATTTGCGACGTGAGAAGTGTTGGCAAACTATAGTGTATATTATCCACGGACTTGAAAATGTACAACATTTAATGACTGTATAGGAATGTAAAATATACCTCTATTAATATTATAAGATATCTAAGATGTGTGAATGCTTAGTATATTGACTTATATGTGTATAACATACCTACCATACTTGCTATCACGGGAGGTCGACTTTCGATCAGGGCCATCTAATCTTTGTGTGCCTACGAGGGGGATTTAGATTGGTACCTCAAGGACATAGGTCAGAGAATGACTTATTGGTGAGTTAATAAGTCAGCTGACCATGGGAGCATAGGTATGTGCGTGATCCATGGGTATGTGAACTATGTTCGCCTCCATTATGAGTGTTTGTTGCTTATTGAAATGTTTCCTGAGAGATTCGAAACACGTGGTCCTTATGTGCGTGATGTATCGGGATTCGATAGCAGAGTATGTGTGCACCGCAGCTTAGCCTAGGGGTGCCATTATTGTATATTTATGATATGATTAATATACTGATAATTGAGATGAACTGTTTATTAAAGTGTAGGTGTGAAAATTGTAACATTTTTAGTAGAGTTAAAAATGAAAAATTCTTAATAATTATTATAACTAATTCTGAGTAATAAAAAGTAAGACTCTCAGTTTACATTAAGATATCGGGAATTGAACTTTGAATTGTAAAGTACAGTCAAGTTATGGATTGGACTAGTTAGATAGTGGAATAAATCGAACGGGTACGGGTACGTTAGGCGTGCATAATTAGTTGAGAGGTGAGAAACTCATGTGAGTGCACGCACTATCATGTATTTTATATTCACTGTTTAATGATATTAAACACTTGTTATAATTTAAACTGTTTTTCACAATCGGGCTCTGACCCGTTTGCTTTCCAATCTATATTCTTGTAAAAACCTTTTAGGTGCCCAGCCACAAGGACACCAAGCTTAGAAGTTCCATTCCAGTGTCGTGCTGTAGCTGCTGTGGAAGTTACAGGACCTCGAAAGTAGACGCCTCCACTTTTCGCTTTGACTTCATTCTAGATTTATTCATCTTTAGGGCATGTCACCCCTTTTCTCTTAGAGTCAGCTTATTTATTCAGTTTCATTTCAGTTTTGGATTTAATTAATTAGTGATTCAGACTTTGTATTTAGTTTATTCAGTATTCGAATTATTCAGAGGAGTATTCCTCCAGATTCATTTTATTCCATTATTATTCTATTGTGACTGTGATGTGGTTGTGGTATCATTATTTCATAATTTAACTTGTTGCATGTTATTCTAATTCAATTAATATTGGCAACTCACTTTTTAAATATTAGGTGGCTAGAAATTGTTAAAATATTTTTCGACAGTGATGCTATGAACTGAACCAACTTGACATTTTGTATTAATTTGAATAAAGGAGTAGCTACCCGGTATTTAATTATACGGGGTGTCACAGGTGGTATCAGAGCATCAGGTTCTAGTGTCCTTAGGATCTGTACGGCTTGTTATGTTTTCGCTGAGCGTTCTTTGATGTAGAGCCCTATATTTTAGGATTGTTGTACTCTTTTGTGTATCTTACACTCTTAAGCTATTTTGAGATAATAACTGTAGACTTATAAGACTTATCTTTCATTTTAGATGTCTCCACGATGTGCACAACGAGTCCCCAGGGATGCTCAGCTCGAGCCACATCCTGCACTGGTTCAGGGCACCATGAATGCCGCAAAGGTTGCCGCTATTGTGGCCCAAGCGGTAAATGCCGCTCTAGAAGTTGTGCAGCAGGCACTGCCTCAGGCATCGGTAGTAGCACCAGTACAGGCTCATGCATTCCCGTCTGCTTGGGAACATGTTGTGATGCTTTTCAGAAGGCACACCCTCCGGAATTTGCAGGTTGCTCTGACGTCGTTGTGTGCAGTCAGTGGAAGAAGGACATCCAAAGACACTTGAGGATGTACAGAGGAAGATACTGGATACTTTTTAGCTGGTAGGGTCAGCGTTGCAGTGGTAGGAGTCCATTACCATCGCGAAGGAGAGGGATGTTCTTACTATTCAGGAGTTCTGGGTGCAATTCGATAGCAAGTATTTTTCCTCAGCCGTTCACACCGAGATGAGGAAAATATTGATGAACCTCAAGCAGGAGGGGAGGACAGTTGCTGAATATGAGGCCGAGTTCACAAATCTCTTGAACATCGTCCCCGATGAGATTTTGACAAAGGAGAAGAAGATACATAACTTCATGGATGGGTTGACTTGGAGGATCCGTCAGCATTTACTGAGAAATCTCTCGTTGGCCACTTATTCTGATGTGGTTAACGTAGCACTGCTTCACTTCTAGGACCACCGCTTTCACTTGTCAGAGGGTAAGCGATCAGGAGAGTACAGGCATCAGGGTGGGATAGGGAGAAATGGTGCCAACGGGGCACAATCAATTCAGGGTCAGCACGGGCAGGGTGATCAGAGTTCCCAGCAGGGGGATTCTAAGAGATTTCGATCTGGAGGTTTGAAAAATAGTCAGGGAGGTTTTCGTCTGTCCAGCAGGGTCAACACGGCCATCAGGGTCAGCATGTCCAACAACAGCAGTTTCAGCAGGGACAGCTTCAGTACGGGCGAGTCTACCAACTCCAGCAGGCCGCAGTCCCACAGGATCCACCCACTATTGAGGGTATGTTCTCTATTTAGGGAACTATGGGGTGTATTTATTTGATACGGGAACCACACACTGTTTCATTGCCATGAGATTTGAACGCATTATAGGGTTGTTAGACACTGCATAGAGTACGATTACTTGCGTAGATTCACCGTTGAGTAGGGGTTTTGTGATTTCTCTTTTTTGTAGAGGTGTGGGTATAGAGATTGGGAGGTTTACTTTACCTGCTGATATGTTAGTATTAGATATGACTCAGTACGATGTGATCGTTGGTATGGATTAACTAGTTGCGTATCGAGCCATGATTGATTGTTTTAGCCGGAGTATTATTTTTGCCATACCCGGGAAAGAGATGTTCTTAGTGGCGATGCCTCATCCTGAGGGAGGATCCTCCACTCACTTGTATTATATAGAGGAGGAGACCTCTAAGGAAGTGGTAATACCACTTGATTCGATTCCCGTTGTTAGTGAGTTCGCTGATGTATTTCAGGATATTCTGGGGTTACAGCCTAGTAGGGAGATAGACTTTATTATCGATTTGACGCCGGGCACTCGGCCAATAGCCCACGCACCTTACCGTATGGCTCTAGCAGAGATGAGGGAGTTACGGGATCAGATAGAGCAATTATTGGGTCAGGGGTTTATTCGTAGGAGTACTTCACCGTGGGGTTCCCCTATGTTATTCGTGAAGAAGAAGGATGGATCGTTGAGGTTATGTGTAGATTATCGGGAGTTGAATAAAGTCACGATACAGAACAAATATCCATTGCCGCGAATCGATGACTTATTCGACCAATTGAGAGGAGCAGCCTTCTTCTCAAAGATCGACTTGAGATCGGGATGCCATCAATTGCGTATCAGGGAGCAGGACGTTGCGAAGACTGCCTTCATGACGAGATATGGTTCCTATGAGTTTCGGGTTATGCCTTTTGGCCTAACCAACGCTCCAACCGTATTTATAGACTTGATGAATAGGGTGTTCAGAGAGTTCCTAGACCAGTTCGTCATTGTCTTTATTAATGACATTCTGGTTTACTCCTAGACAGAGGAGGAACACGCCGAGCACTTGAGACAGGTTTTGCAGACGCTGCGTCAGAACGAATTATATGCAAAATATGAGAAGTGTGGGTTTTGGATGAAGGAAGTACAATTTTTGGGGCATATCATTTCAGATAGGGGAATATCAGTTGATCTGGGGAAGGTATCGGCGGTGAGAGAGTGGGGACAGTCGACGACACCAACTGAAATACGTAGTTTCTTGGGCCTAGCAGGATACTACATGAGGTTTATTCAGGGTTTCTCTAAGATAGCGGGTCCTTTGACACATCTGACTCGCAAAGGTGTGCCATTAATTTGGAGCGATGCCTGTTAGTTAGCATTCGATGAGTTGAAGGATAAGTTGACATCAGCGCTAGTGTTAGCATTGCCCAAATCGGGAGTTGAGTATCCAGTCTACAATGATGCGTCCTTACAAGGACTTGGAGGTGTACTGCAATAGGAGAGTCAGGCTATAGCTTATGCTTCCCGTAAGCTTAAGCCTCACGAGAAGAATTACCCCACCCACGACTTGGAGTTAGCGACAGTCGTATTTGCTCTTCGAATTTGGAGACATTATCTCCTGGGGGAGAAATTCCGTTTGTTCACGGACCAAAAGTCTCTACAGTACCTCTTCACGCATAATGAACTTAATATGTGTCAACATCGGTGGCTTGAGTTCGTGAAGGATTATCAGTTCGATATCCAATATCACCTAGGGAAGGCTAACGTGGTAGTAGACGCGTTGAGCCGTAGGCCAGTAGGTGATGTGGCCAAAGTGTGGAGAGCAAAGTGGAAGGAGTTGGGACACCAGGATGCAGTGGACCGATCATTCATGTCTGTGATGACCGTTATGCCTCAGATTGTTGTGAGAGTGATACAGGCCCAGGCAAAAGACTCGTTCTGTCAAGAGAAGATAGTTTGATTACTAGAAGAGGGAGCCGAGTCCTATGCCGTTAGTTCAGACGGGGGCTTACGCTTCAATGGGAGACTGGTCGTTCCAGAAGAGGAAGACTTGCGGCACGAGGTAATGCTAGAGTCGCACGGTTCGCAATTCACAGTATATCCTGGCGGGGATAAGATGTACCAGGACATGAGGCGACAGTACTGGTGGAGCGGGATGAAGAGAGATATTGCTGAGTTTATTTCTAAATGTGCCACGTGTCAGCTAGTAAAGGTGGACCATCAGAGATCGGCAATACTTCTACAGCCATTAGAGGTCCCTATGTGGAAATGGGAGAACATTTCCATGGATTTCATCACTTGGTTACCTACGTCACAGAGGGGTTACGACTCCATATGGGTAATCGTGGATCGGCTGAACAAAGTTGCTCATTTTCTGCCAGCCCGGACAGACTACACTACGAGAAAGTATGCCCAGATTTTCATAGCGAAGATACTGAGACTTCACGGGGTACATCTCAATATCGTGTTTGACCGAGACAAGATATTATTTTACGATTTTGAGAGAGTTTCCAGGAGGCCATGGGTACGGAGTCCGACTGAGTACGGTGTATCACCCATAGACAGCTGGGCAAACCGAGATGAAGAACCAGAAGTTAGAGGACATGTTGCGTATGTGCATCCTAGACTTTGGAGGTGGTTGGGAGCAGTACCTTCCACTGGTGGAGTTTTCTTATAATAACTCCTATCAGTTCACCATTGGCATGGCTCCATTCGAGGCGTTGTATGGTAGACCTTGTCGTTCCCCAACATGTTGGTTAGAGGTGGGGGATAACAAACTCCTTGGGCCGAAAGTGATTCAGGATACTTCGGTAAGGTTAGAGATGATACGGAGCCGTATTCGGGCAGCTCAGGACCGACATAAGAGATATGCTGATGACAAGAGGTTCTTCAAAGAATTCAAGGTGGGGGACCAGAGACTCAGAGTATCTCCGATGAAGGGGATTATGCGTTTTGGGAAGAAGGGGAAACTGGTACCAAGATATGTGGGGCCATTTCCTATCATCGAGCGGATAGGGCCAGTAGCGTATGGACTTGGGTTATCGGAGCACTTGCATAGGATTCATGATGTGTTCCATATTTCCTCGCTAAGGAGATATCTTAGGGAAGATTTGGCCCATACTCACATTGCTTTAGAGGACATCGATCTACAGCCCGATAGTTCCTACGAGGACGGGCCGATTGCTATTCTGGACCACAGCAAGAGGAAACTGAGGTCGAAAATAGTACCGTTAGTACGTGCTCAGTGGCGGCATCATAATACTGAGGAGTCCACATGGAAGCGCGAGGATGAGATGCGCGAGCGTTATCCAGAGTTATTTTTACTAGGTACTATTTAGTTCCGAATTTCGGGACGAAATTTTGTTATTAGGGGGAAAGTATGTAATACCCCGTAATTTTATTAATTTTTATTTAAGGGATTAATTTAATTAAATGAGAATTAATTGGAAATTAATCCGGAGATAAATACTAGCGAGGGATTAATCGAATTAAATGAGAATTAATTGGAAATTAATCCGGAGATAAATACTAGCGAGATGTGAGTTGGTATTTGATTATGATGTTAAAATAAAACATTACTGAGAATATATGGTAATATACGAGTATTGGTAATATTTAAATTTGTCGCAAGGCAGAAATACGACAATTTGGAAAATTAAGTTAGGACGCGCGTGCCAATCGCGTCAGGAATGAATTTAATTAGATTAAAAAGTAAATTATATTTTTATCAACCGAATGGTCATTTTGAGTGCGCCAATGTGTCCTAAAGGGTCGAAATAGTAGGAAAACAGTAGCCGGGGGTTTAGTTTGGGTCCCGAGGCATTTTTAGGCCAAACCGACAACCCAGAAGGGTATTTTGGCAATTTTAAAAATTGAGGAATTAAAACCCACGAATTTTAGAGTTTAATTATATATTATTTGAGAGGCCACTAAGGCCATTATCAGCCAAAGGAAAGAGAGTAGGCTACGGGGGTTTTGAGAGAAGTTAGAGAGAAGGTACAAGAGGTTCCAAACCAAAACCATCACCCATCACCACCATTTTGGAAGGATTTGTGACAAGAAAGAGGAGAAAATCAATCTATATTCACCAACAACAAATCTGAAGAACAAACTTAAGGCAAGTGATTTGATATTAATAATTTCAATGAATATTTCCTCCATGTTGAGTGTAGAAACTTTATATACCTTGAAAGTTTTGATGAAAACCCAAATAGGATTGTTGTGGAACTCATAATTTTGGATCGGGATTGCATGTAGAATGGTTATGGACGAATTCAATACCCAAAATATAACTTTTGATGACTTGAAAATGGATTAATAAGTAGTCTTTGTATTCAATTAAATTCTGGGTTCAAGTCCACAAGATTTGGGGATTTATGGTTATTACATGTTGATTAGTAAGATTTGACCCCAAAAATATGTTAAGAAGTGACCTAGGGTGACTTAGAGTAGTTTAAAAACATTAAAAATTAATTGGTATGAACTTAGGATGGATTTAGAGAAAGAAAGACGAGGAAAACGAAGTTGGGAGAAATTCAGGCCATTCTCGGAATTTTCGTTAGAAGACCAACCCAGGTCGTTCGAATGACCTCGTTCGAACGAGATTCTAACGAGATTCCAGTAGCCCTTCTAAAGAGTTGGTGGTTTGTTCTAATCCTTTCGTTCGAACGACCTCGTTCAAATGATATGTCAAAAACTTCTAACGAGATTACAGAATGGTCTTTTTCGGTCCGATTTTAGTTTCGAACTTTCCATAGACTTATTTAATTGAGTGTTATTCTTCCCTTGTTGATTAGTGGGTATATTTGTGAGATTGGATTACATTGAGGATTAAAATTGGAATTATATAAAAGAGTTGTGACTTTTAGGGGTTAGGTTGTAAGTACTTGAATTTGCGACGTGAGAAGTGTTGGCGAACTATAGTGTATATTATCCGGGGACTTGAAAATGTACAACATTTAATGACGGTATAGGAATGTAAAATATAGCTCGATTAATATTATAAGATATCTAAGATGCATGAATGCTTAGTATATGGACTTATATGTGTATAACATACCTACCATACTTGCTATCACGGGAGGTCGACTTTCGATCAGGGCCATCTAATCTTAGTGTGCCTACGGGGAGGATTTAGATTGGTACCTTAAGGACATAGGCCAGAGAATGACTTATTGGTGAGTTAATAAGTCAGCTGACCATGGGAGCTTAGGTATGTGCGTGACGCATGGGTATGTGAACTATGTTCGCCTCCATTATGTGTGTTTGTTGCTTATTGAAACGTTTCCTGAGAGACTCGAAACACGTGGTCCTTATGTACGTGATGCACCGAGATTCGATAGCACAGTATGTGTGCACCGCAGCTTAGCCCAGGGGTGCCATTATTGTATATTTATGATGAGATTAATATATTGATAATTAAGATGAACTGTTTATTAAAGTGTAAGTGTGAAAATTGTAACATTTTTAGTAGAGTTAAAAATGGAAAATTCTTAGTAATTATTATAACTAATTCTGAGTGATAAAAAGTAAGACTCTCAGTTTACATTAAGATGTCGGGAATTGAACTTTGAATTTTAAAGTACAGTCAGGTTATGGATTGGACTAGTTAGATAGTGGAATAATTAGAACGGGTACGGGTACGTTAGGCGTGCATAATTAGTTGAGATGTGAGGAACGCATGTGAGTGCACGCACTATCATCTATTTTATATTCACTGTTTAATAATATTAAACACTTGCTATATTTTAAACTGTTTTTCACAATCGGGCTCTGACCCGTTTGTTTTCAAATATATTTTCTTGTGAAAACCTTTTAGGTGCCCAACCACAAGGACACCAAGCTTAGAAGTTCCATTCCAGTGCCGTGCTGTAGCTGCCGTAGAAGTTACATGACCTCAAAAGTAGACGCCTCCACTTTCCGCTTTGGATTCATTCTAGATTTATTCATCTTTAGGGCATGTCGCCCCTTTTCTCTTAGAGACAACTTATTTATTCAGTTTCATTTCAGTTTTAGATTTAATTAATTAGTGATTCAGACTCTGTATTTGGTTTATTCAGTATTCGGATTATTCAGAGGAGTATTCCTCCAGATTCATTTTATTCCATTATTATTCTATTGTGACTGTGACGTGGTTGTGGTATCATTATTTCATAATTTAACTTGTTGCATGTTAATCTAATTCAATTAAAATTGGCAACTCACTTTTTAAATATTAGGTGGCTAGAAATTGTTAAAGTCTTTTTCGACAGTGATGCTATGAACTGAACTAACATGACATTTTGTATTAATTTGAATAAAGGAGTAGCTACCTGGTATTTAATTAGACGGGGTGTCACAATGTAAGGATGGCTTGTGATTAATTGATTAAAACTAGAATATCACTCACATGTGGGGACTAACCGCAGTTGCCTAACCTGTAAATCAACAAAATTTGCAAAATTATTGTAGAGACATGGATACCAGTTATGTAAAACGTTTGTAAAGACGAACAAGACAAACATAGCCAAACCAATTTGATACCATGTCGTTGAAAATTCAAAGTAAAGCATCGTGCCATCCTAGTTAATTTATAATTCAAACTAAATATTCAATAAATCAAACTAAACTTTCATAAATAAAACTAAAGTGCCGATATCATAATAGGTTACAATTTGGATACAAATATGATTGACAAGGGCCATTATAATAATATAATACATATAGTATTGTCAATGTCAAAATATTATTTTGATACTCAATCTATCTCTAAATAAACTAAAAGGTCCTTCAAATTAGGGTTCTCATCAAGAGAAGACTAGAACTCTTTCGGAGCGTTTAATGCGTTTGCTTGAGTAGTCATATCCTTTGGTGCATAAACAACAATAGACCAATTGCCGTCATTTATGCACTTTAAGTAGAATACTTTATTTACGTTATGAAAGACACAAATAAAAGGCTCATCGACCATGCCATCTTTACTCTTCATTTTAGATAAATCAACAGCGATAAGTTTTAAGTCAGAGGATAAACTATTACAAGCATTCGTAGTGTTCTCCACCTTCACTCAGTCACAATAGAATACGATTTCTATGAAATCTAAATAATATAGTTCCCGAATTTGTTAGACAATCCCATAATACGTTAGCACCGTATCTTTTGAATTTTTATCGCTTTTTCTAGCAACATAGGTAGTCGGGGTGAAAATTAAAATTCTGTTGTTTTGTGTCATTTTTTTTTCTCATATGAATGGGTATGAGACGAAATCAAAACTATTGGTGCGAAATTTCTTAAACTCGTTCGCACGAAATGTGGGACCTTTTGCTAGGCGTGCAAGTCTTGAATAGACATCACCTACTTTTAAAAGTTGCATTTATTAATGAATTTACATTAGGACATGTTTTTACAACACATTAATAAATAATCTCACACATAAAAGGTGAAAATTACCTCTTTTGATACCCATACCCTAAAACCATTCATTGGGCAATTTCTCCTCTAATTTTGGGAATTTCATTCTCGTACATCCTAAAGTTAAATTGTAGAGTTTCGATCATAATATAGAGAATACATAGAATCAACAATAATAATTTGGTTTATTATATAGCTACTTACTCTCTTCAAACTTTAACTTTATCTTACGATTCGAAGACATAACGATTTTCTTGCTCGTATTGTATATAAACGAGTCACCTATTTAGGGTTCCCAAAAGGGAAATCATCCTCAAACTAGTAAGGTTCCATGATCACTCCTTCACCACGAGTATTGAACCTCATTAGCTATTGTTCTGGCATATGTTCCCGAGCGTATAACGAAGATTTTGCAATTATGTATTCTTCAACAATTGACCCTCTAATATGTTGTGTATTCTTAATGTAATCTTTAAAATTTTTCATCAAGTACTCAAAAGGATACATCCAACAATACCTAACGGGACTATGCAACAAATTCTCATCACATAAATTCACAAGCAGGTGGATGCTGATATCGAAGAACGACGAAGACTAATATTTCTCACTGTTCTAAAAAACCCGCCTAGGATTAAGGCTTGGGAGAAACGCCCCGCCTTACGCTTTTCACGCCTTATTCTTGGTAAAACCCTTAAGGCGCATTTTTTTTCTAAAAACAACAATGATTTAGTGAAACGATGTCGGCTTTTAAAGAATTTGTTTACAAACCGGACCATTATCTCATCCAAAGAAATCAAATAGTATTTTAATTTGCATATATTCAGACATATTTTTATGATTTGTGCAATTTTTGTATTTTAATAGTCTTGTTATGGTTAAAAAATATTAAAATATATTCAGAAGGCCTAAACGCCTTTTTACGCCTAGGCCCGCCTAGGCTTCTAAGGCTTAAGGCTTGGACTTCACGCCTCAATCACGCCCCGCATTTTTTAGAACCTTGATATTTCTTTAATACACAAATTGTCTCGGCTAAAGTTGATTTTGCAGCTTTAATGTTCTTTCTGTTTACACTTTTGCCTAAAGGAGGGTAAAGCACAAACTTATTTGCATAATTGCTCGCGGATATATTTGTACTTGGAGAAGGAATTCCTAAACCACAAAGGGATTAATTGAATGATAACGTGCTAATCGTGAGACTTACAAGGTTTCAGGTAATTTGTTTGGTAGCTTACTATCCTGCGCAAATTACCAGAATAATGAGTCGGAGTCTTCAAGTTGAATAATGTGTCGAGAAGGAACTTTTTCTCACTAGTAGTCAAAGTGAAGCAATCGAGCGGATATAAATTCTTCATGTTGTAGGACCATTTTTTAACCACAATTTCTTATTTATTTTCATCTTTTTTTAACCATAATTTCTTTTTTATTTTCATCTTCCTTAGACAGAGGCTTATCTACCTCCATCTTTTGAATGAGATCCACCCATACATGTTACTATCAGATGTTCCGTAAAATTCTTCTCCATGTGCATCACATCAATTACATGCCTTACACGATGATCCTTCCAGTAGGGCAAGTAAAAAAATATTAATCGCCTGGAACATACCTTTGCTTTACTAGGGTTATTTTGATTCTCCATAGATTTATGCTTCGTGTTTACAAAGTGAGGGCGTTTTCCTATATACATATTCCCTGCAGTTGCAACCTTCATCTTATCATTGATTTGCTGACTAGAAATCCTAGTAGGTTTCGTCTTACGCTCGTGACTGATAACTAAAAAGTTAGACTCGTCGTTCCTAAAATGGCTACTGGTCGGTATAAATCTATGATGTACCATATAACTCATGTCCCACTATTATTTATCCAGCTGTCTTTAGTTTCCTCCCCACATATGGGACATCCATAATAACCATGAACATTGTAACCAGACAAGGTCCCATAAGCAGGAAAGTCGTGGATCACCCAAATCATCATTGCTTTAAGTGTGAACTCTTCACCCTTAAGAGCATCAGACATATTCATGCCTTTATCCCATAACTCTTTAAGTTCTTCAATTAATGGTACTAAGAAAATATCAATATCATCGTCGAGAGCCTTCGACCCATGTATCAATAACGGAAATAATGTGAACTCCTTTCTCATGCACAATGTTGGAGGGAGACTTAAAGGCACCGTGAGAACTATCCAATAACTCTGATTAGTGCTTGAATTATTGAAAGATTAAATCCATTAGTTGATAATACAACACGGACATTGTGTGGTTCCTTTGTAAATTCAAGGTGTTGTGCATTTAAAATATGCCAAATTAGTGAATCAATCGAATGACACATGAGATTCCCAGCCACCTCGCATCAAGCGTGCAATGTCATGGCCTCTACTATCCATGGTACAATGGAAAATCTTTTTAACCATGGCTCGATGGGAAAATACTTCAAAACATTTTTTTAGAAATTGCGAGCACTTGCGATATTTTGAAATCTTATCTTTTCCACTCTCATAAGCCACATATCTTGGCTCACTGCATACAGGATACTCATCATTCTCTTCGTTCTCATTGCGATAAAATATGCAATCATACTTTCATGGGTGAATAGATTTTTACTTCAAAACCAAACCTTTTAAGCTTTTCTTCATGCTAGGATAATTTTCTGGTAACATTTTCTCTTTTGGGAGGATGCCTTTAACCCACTTAAGAATTTTGGTTAAGCTATTGCCCGATAAACATAATTGACTCTTGAAATTATGCAAACTAATCATTGCATATAATACTGAGTGATCTTCATCGCAATATTTATATAATGATCTAGCCGCATCGTCTTTCAATCGTATATATTCTCGATCTTTTGGTAATTTTACATCAACTTTTTCATTAACTTGGTCATAATGCAAATTATCTCTATCCATTGGTTGGTGGTTTTGATGGTGGTGGGATCTATAAGCATCAACAATTAGTTCGGTCAAAGGACTATGTGTTAGCTAATCATGTACCACTTCCACTCAGTGGGTTTCCATTACGTGGTCGGGTACCGGTAATTCTTTCGGAATATAAGGTACATTCTTTCCACCATGGAATGTCTATATCTTATAGTCTTGAAAAATCCCCCACTTTAATAAATGCAACTCAAAGTCTTCTAAAGACTTATGTTTTCCGTTCATATGCACGAACACTGAATCTTGTTAGTTTTAAGATTTCTATATGCATATTTAACAAATTCTTGAGTGCCCTTTACATGATTATCAGATATTCAGTTACTCTCCCCCATCCACTCTTTGTATTATGAGAAATTCATTAAATAATTTCAAAATTCAATTCACCTATACTGATAGGTTGAAACAAAGGTCATGTTGTTTACACGAACGCACAATTCATAATTCATTCAAATTATTCAACACAACTTAAACTTAAATTAAACAACACAACTTAAGTTAAATTCATGTTGCATACACTAAAATTGTCAACAAGTGATCCATAAACTTAATATAAAAATATGAAACGTAAAAGAATAGATAATTAAAGTTACCTGAATAAAGAAAGAACTTATAATTAGTTAAACTTCGATTATTATTCTTCAATTACATGCGCAAGTGAAACAAGGAGAAACACGTGTAAGTATGTGTGTGCGTGCATGCACGTATGTTTATGTGTTATATATGTGTATATGTTATACGTGTCTTTAGTGTGTGTATGTGTTATACATGTGCACGCACCTGTTTGAGTTATACATGTACGCGTGTGTAATTTTTTTTATACATATGTGTGTGTGTGTGTGTTACACATGTGCGCATGTGAATTATACTTGCGTGCATGTGTGAATTACACATGTGCATGTGTGTGTGATCCATATCTCACCCTCTCTCTAACCCACTAATCGATACACACAACACGAAATAATTTTATTTGGTGAATTTCATGTTATGTCATCGTGTTATCATATCATGTCATTTACCACTAATTTGTTTGATATTTAGCATTTGAAATACATACACATGTAATTTAAAAAATACACACACACATATAACAAAATACATAAACATAAATGTGTAATTCCTGAAATGCATACACATCTAATAAAATTATTTTGAAATAAATGCTTAGTTAATAAAATACACACACACACACACACACACACACTCATAGAGTTTTGACTGCACACTTATACCACATAAATATTGGTGTTATCTCACTCCTATCCCCACTTCTTTTACTATTTATGCATAGTTAGTTATCTTCAAGGTTCTAAAAAATGCGGGGTGTGATTGAGGCGTAGAGACCAAGCCTTAAGCCTTACAAGCCTAGGCGGGCCTAGGCGTGAAAAGGCGTTTAGGCCTTCTTAATATATTTTAACGATAACAAGGCTATTAAAATACAAAAATTACAGATATCATAAAAATATGTCTGAATATATGCAAATTAAAATACTATTTGATTATTTAGGATGAGATAATGGTCCGATTTGTGAACAAATTCTTTAAAAGGAGACATCGTTTCACTAAAGCATTGTTGTTTTTTAGAAAAAAGTGCGCCTTAAGAGTTTTACCCAGAATAAGGCGTGAAAAGCGTAAGGCGAGGCGTTTCTCCCAAGCCTTAAGCCTAGGCGGGTTTTTTAGAATAGTGGTTATCTTGATTGTTTATAATTAGCTAAACGACATATGCCTCATCCATCGGCCCTAATTTTCAAAATCGACACCAACTATGTGATAACCACGACGATACAAACTTCACGCACAATTAACTTACTTCTTGCATGCAAAGTCAAAAATCCATATTGAATAAGGATTTCCAGTTTTCCATCTCAAACTCTTTAAACACCCTCTTCAATAAATTTGAAGTATAAGTAAGAGCAATGAAAAAATAATGATAAGAACACCTTGATCACATAAACTCATATACACACATACCATTGTTTACAACCCCTGATCAAATAAACCAAATTCCATTTTTTATGGTTTCATAATAAATATATTGTCATGAAATCAATTATCTTAAATCTAAGAAATACTCCTCCTTTTACTTAAATTTTTAATGTTTTTTCCTACCCCTAAAAAATGGAATTCCTCACAAAATTGGAAAATTAAACAAACATCTACACTACAACATTTGTCTCCTTTAATGGCATAGATTACGAAATTAACATTTCAGTCAGACACACATTTTAGTTTCTCACACACATACATATACACTTACACACATACACACTTCAGTCACACACACATAGACATATATACAAAAATAATGCATTTTAACCAAACACACACATACGCACATACATACACATTTATGTTTACATAATCAGAGAGAGAGAGAGAGAGAGAGAGAGAGAGAGAGAGTGTGTGAGGTGGTGGTCGGAGGAGAGTGAGTCATCATGATGGGGTTAGAGAGAGGGATAGAGAGATAGATAGAGAGTATAATGAAAAAGAGATTGGTGGTGTTTATATGTAGAGGGTGTTGTCACGGTCCTAGACCGTGATCCCAGGACGTGACCATTTATATTTTTACACATCATGAACCTAGTCACAATCTAGGACCGTGATAAGGGTGGTGACATGTAAAAAATAAATGGTCACTACCCTAGGGTCACGGCACAAAACCATTAACAACTCCCATGGTAATTTCAAAATGGTCACAACTCGTGATCGTGACCCATCTTAACTGAAACGCTAACATTTGTCATGCCTATGGTCACGGCTCAGGGACGACACTCACTTTGGACAAAGTTTGGCCCCAAGTTAGTCACGAGTGTGGTCATGAACCAAGGCCATGACTCTCATGGTCACGGTCTATGGCCGTGACCACAACCATTAATGCCATCCTTTTTCTTGGTCATGGCCTTTATCATGTGGTTTTTGCTCCAGTCACGGTCCTAGGCCGTGACCCACTTTCAGTGATCATTCTCGATTTATGGTGTAGTGAGAGAGATCAATATATATATATATATATAGAGAGAGAGAGAGAGATACGGGCTTTTAATTTTGGTAGTAGGGGTGTGCACGGGCCGATTCGGTCTGGGTTATGTTACCTCTATTTTTTGAACAAGAGGATTGTCTACTCTTAAATTTTTATGGGTTGATATCAGATTGAATAAGCCAATTGACTAATTAATTTGATCAAGTCTTGGTTTGGTCTAGACCCTTTTAAAACGTCTCACTGACTTACATATTTGAAATGTTAATATGCAGACCCATTCTACATGGGAGCACATATGAACTTTTAGTTATTATTAGAATATAAAATATTATATAATTTTAAATAGTATATGCAAATCATCGTTTCCTCTATTAACTTTTACTGCTTGTTCTTAGGATATAACTGAAAAGTAAACTTCTAATGGTTTTTTCCATATGTAAGAGATCATTAATGATTCAACAAAGATTTTGCAGGGACTTTGTTTCACATGTTATCAAGCAAATGTTTTTTCTAGCATGATAAGTAAGAATGGGCATGCTATATTATTTATGATCGGTGAAATGTGTGTGATCGAGACTCCAATTATTGGTGATATCATAGTGGGTTCAAAAGTAGAAGTTTTTTTTATCACATGGCCTATGATTTTTATTATTTGAATCCTTAAGGTTTTGATTTTCTTCTTCAATTCTAATAAATTAAGATCCTATGGTTTGAATGTATAGAATTGTTTTTTCAACAACCCGTATATTCTGATATAGTGGTTGATCACATCCCAATATTATAATATACAAAATGCTAAAACAATTTAAATATCTATCTCAGCATGTAAGGTATCATAAGAAATAGATTTAACAATACATAAAGATTCGATATGATAATCCATATTTGTAAATTACATCATCACCACAAAATAATAATGAAATATTAAAGTGTCTCATCATCCATAATACTAAAACAACCCATAAACCTCAAATAAATTTTAAGTGACCAACCACCAACGTACTACTAAAGTAAAGTTACACGATAATAATGTTTACTTAGATATAACCTAAACTAAAAGATAAAATCATATCTCAACACACACCAAGTAGAAAATGACCACACAACTCATAAAGAAACCTACGTCTATGCTACTAAGGGATGAACGAAAAGATAATCTGTGCTAACTGGAATGGAACTACTCTCGCGGTCCAGCCCTTGCACAAATTTTTTTTCAATGATAATAAGTGGGTAAGAGCCTAGAAAGTTACAAATTTTACAAAACTCAAAAGCAATTATATATATATATATATATATATATATATATATATATATATATATGTGTGTGTGTGTGTGTGTGTGTGTGTGTGTGTGCACGCGCGGGCGTCTGTGTGTGATATTTGTAATGGTTATCTAACATATCATAATACCCATGCATATAAAACGAGACCTCACAACCCATGTTAATTAAACATTTAGCTTAAATAATTAATTGATCTTTTAGTTTATTCCACAGTATCCGCCATATACCACTTTTTCCCAAACTTTGAAAACCATGCGGGTACACTACACATAATCTCGTAACATCATTCGAAAACCACCATTCACTAGAATGGTCCCACGAAGCACCAGTGGCTCACAAATAAAACCTCATCTCAATCTATACTCATAATTTACTATAATGGGCTCACTGTTCACTCAGGGGGCATTACATAAACGATGCTCCATCCTGTCTAATTAGACTACCATCACAGGAACATAATAAATAAAGAGTCCTATCACAACACACACCTATATAACTATCTTAATTCTCTATTCTAAATTAGGGGTTTCAATTAATAACAATATACCATTACACGATCCTCACTTAAATTTTTACAGAGGTTATAATCTAAACATATAAATTTCACTCCAGTCAATGTCGTATAATACCAAACAAACTTTCCAGTTATCATTTATTTCAACCAATTATTGTCATTAAACGACCTCAGCTTAACTACACATGTAAACCTATTTAGAATGTTAATTACTTTTATAAAAGGAGAAATGTATTGGACGTAATTCTCAAGATCCCAACTTCTAACATTTTCTAGACTCCATGTATTGGACGTCTCATAAATAAAATCCAAACAAGAAACCTCCAGATATACTTCTATCTAAATTAAGCAATTGTCAAGCACGAAATTTGTTAATTATAATATAAAGTGAATTATAAAAGCTAAAAAAAATAAATTTCAATTGTCAAGCTAACAACCATAACGCACTATGTGAATCAATTTTACATTCCCAATAAAAATCCATGCCAACTACTTACAAATTAAAATTCTAACAATCTTATGAGAGAGGATTAAGGCCTTAATTCACCTACATAATGTTTCAATAGAATTATCAAGGGTGTTTTTTTTTTATTTTCAATCACAATTCCTAACCAATTATCATGAATGAAAGTTCTAAGTTGAATATTAAATCAAAAATCATGGCGTAATCATCAATCACGTGTCTGCACACGAAATTAGAAGTGAAAACTAATCATTATATATAAATCTCCATTTTTAGGCATTTCTACATAAAAGCACAATTTACAGTGATAGGTGTACATGTTTACATAAAATTTAACATATTTTAAACATTAAGCTAATCTAACATGTGATAATTGTTAATTTACAAAACTAATACATTATTAGGACGATTATCATTTACCAAAACCCTGATTTGAAATTTACAAATAATCAATATATTTCTCCAATTAATAACTCAGTTAAAACTTAGTTATGTAATTAAACATGTGGATACTATCTCAATTTCATCATAAAAGGGAAATTATACATAAGCTTATAAAACACTAATTAATTTCACTCAATTTTAAACTCAATAATTTAGGTTTAGCTGAATTTAACACACACACACACCCTCCCCCCCATATATATATATATATATATATATATATATATATATAGTCTGAAATTGGTAATGTGGATTTATGAGTCTTAGTTAGTAAATACTGGTAATAAATAATAACTGAGAAATAAATTATTACTGCTACTAACTCGCCAATTCGAGGAAGAATATAGATGGATGAGAGATAAATAAAGAAACAAGGGATTAACATGGTTAGGCCCAATGTAGTGCCTATGTCCACGAATACAGTATATATTGTATGTATTTGTACCACCCCACCTAATTCTTGCGTCGGTCGCCACCAAAACTAAGCCGGACGTGAGTCAATAAAATACCATCTTTAGCATAAGACATATATGAGACATAAATAAATCAATCCTCTAGATAAATAATTGAATCAAACTCAATTGATAACAACAACTAAACAATAAAAGATCCATCACATGCTAAACTCCAAATAAAAACTGATCTCCAATAATATGAAACTGAATAAAACCCATACAACTTTGGAACGGAATGGCCCAATCAAAACCATAAACTGTGTCTCAAAGTACATACGAAGGAATAGAAAATTAAACTAAATCAACATGAATAAGGTAGAGCAACTCCAACTGCACCACCAAGCAAATCCTCAAATAACTCTATGCAGCTTCTCCTATTACTAATTCCTATAAAGTTAGTCAACGCACGAGGTTAGAGCCCCGAGCATGAATACACACTACTCCCTCAATTAGGATCCTTGAATACAGACTGTAACATTATACGCAATAAATATCACAAGAGAATATTTTAAATTAAATGATATAATTAAACGCGATAATTATAAATCACTAACTACCCATAGAGGTCCCCATTTAAAAAGGCACACCAATATGATTTTAAATTCCCAAGTCCCACGATGTTAATCTTCTATTAATGAACCCAAATTACCAAATTTCTCAATTATTTATTGTTCTTACTTCAATAATTATTAGGTATAACGGTCCTCCCGCTGCGGGCAGTCCTCCCGTCGCGGGTGATAATTCACCAAAATTCATTATAGCGGCCCTCCCACCACGGGTGATAATTCACCAAAAATGTCACACTTCCCCTTGTCTATAGCAAGCCAAATCCGTTTAAAATGTCGATCCCCCGCAATATGACAAGGTTCCAACACACGACATGACATAAATCGCCCAAGATGACTCGTTTAAACTGTTGGTCTCGGACACATTATGTCGCCACAAATTTTAATACCCGTTTTTATCTTAGGCATTAATTCTCAATTTCTTAATTTCACAAATTATAAATTACCCCACCCTTATAATCGATGTGAGATCCTCAAAATACCCCTTAGTCCCATACCTAAGGGTCCCCAAGTTATCAATACGTCCTAACCTATGTATAAGATGAATTTTTAACATAAACCTTGACCTAGTCTCATGCCTAGGCTAGCGTAACGACGATAAAGTACCAAAAATCAGCACACCCCTGATATGATAAAAATGCGATAATCTACCCTCACTAGTCCCATACCTAGAAAGCGTAAATCATAAAAGGCCTACCCACTAGTCCCATGCCTAGAAGGCATCCTAAAAATATAGGGAGAGAAATAATACCCAACAACCCGTCGTCACAATGGTATTGTAATAGAACCAACAAGTCACATAAATAAGCACAATTAATCAATGTACCAACTACGCATGATAGCCTAATTCAATTAAATCTTAACTTAATTATCACATCGTCAAAAACACCCAATTAATCTCATTTAATTATTTTAAATTAAATACACCGAGATTACATCGTTAACACATCATATTTCTAATTTCATTATCTTAACACAAATCACGTGAGTTATACCTCCCCAAATCAATTAATTCAAGACTAGGATTTTTCTACATGCAACCTACACCAACAAAACCCAAAATCCACTCATGAATCCTACGTACCCACGAGTTATGAATATTAATCATATTGAAGGATTTCATAAAAACAAACCCAAGTTTCATGTGTCCACTTTCTCTAATTAGATTGCTAATTAGTTTTAAGAAAACATTTCATTAAGGTTTAGGTAACACTTAAAATGCATAATAATAAAGGAAAAGAATAGAGTATTCATACATGTGATTAGTTGGACAAAAATCTGAGTAGAAGGTTGAACTCCTCTTAAGAAAACACCAATTATGACTTTTAATCTATGCTTGAAATCTTGAATAAGTTTGGGGCTATGGTTTGTAGATGAAATGGAGTAATTTTGTAGAGGTCTTCTGGTTGAAAAGTGGTTTGAAAAATCCATCCACGAATTAGTTGTGATATATAAAGGATTAAGAGTTTGATTAAGAAAAGAGTTCTAATCATATACAAACACTCAAAAAATAATTGCGGACAATTAGACCATTAGAATGACTTAAAATTTAAGTATGTTGTAGCGAACGACGAGATATGACTGCTGTGAAAAATTTAGCTCGATCGAACGGTCGAATTTTAAAAAATATTATTTTTATCCTCCTTAGCTTGGATCCTCCCTCGATTTTTATACAAAAAGTTATAATTTTCAAATTTTAATCCCGATTTAAATTCCACTTAAAACCTTATTTTTATACATAAAAACCAACATATTTAATTATTAAAAATAATTAAATCCAAAATTTTATTTTTCTCGAATTTTTCAAAATTAGTATAAAAATACCTATTTATAAAAATTCGGGGTTGTTACAGTATTTCAATGGACTAATACCATGAAGGGACGAATTACAAGTTCTCTCTCTTATCTCTAGGGTTTTGAGTGTAACTGTTAGGTAGAACATTTCTCGATCCCTTCTTCTATGGGATTGAGTGCTATTTGTAGATAGTTATTAGAGAGAGTATAATGGGATAAGTGGAGTTCCTTTATAGGTCAGGTAGTTACACCATGTGCAGTTCTAGAGCCAAGTAATGATGAGTTTGTTACAACACGTTAAAGCTAGAATCTTCATTAACCTCCTCACATGTGCCGATTGGGAAAAAATGATTATTGGTGTTGTACCACGTGATGCAATAGGGGCAAGGTCAGTATCGAAGGGTTTAATAAGCGTCATTAAATTAACACCTTGTTAACGTATTAGGATAATCAACTATACTGCCGAGCGAAGCACATATATACTTGAGCCAACCATATTATCCAGAGCCGAGTAGGTCTTTTATTACTTTGGGGACACGTGTCATCTTCTGAGTGACTAATAAGGTTTCATATATTTAACGTACAACAAACCCCCCAAGAGTAGTATTTGTCCCATGTTTTTGTTTATTTACTACTTTTCCTGACCACTTGTGTTGTGGACAAAGCTCTATGGCCACCACCATTATGAGGGATAAGGTTGTTACCAATCATGTGGCTTATTAATAGTAGAAAATCTCCATTGAGTCACCGATAATAGAGAACACCGAGGTGAAGGATACCCTGCAGGAGACAACGAACAATTTAAATAAGACTTACATGGAGTTGGAGCAGAAGGATGAGGAGGTTGTTATTAACACAATTTCTCTTAGCCAGGGTGAGGAGGAGGTTACCAAGATGAAAGATTAGACCACTACATATGCTATTAAATTGAGAAGTTAGGAGGAGGCTCTAAAGAAGGCTAATGATTTAGAGACATATAACCAGACATTTGAGACGACTAATAAAAACATCATGCAAGCCGAAGAGGCTTTGACCAAGTCTATATAGGTGGCCATAGAGAAGTATAAATCGTTTGCTGATTATAAAATTGACAACTTGGTCTTATTCCTTAATAACTATGAGGAACTTAATAAGGGGGTTATAAGGCATTAGCCTGATATAGCTGCTGACGTCAAGAAATGGGAGGGAAGTGATACAAAGACTACAATGCTCGCTATAGAGAAGATGGAGAATGAGTTTGGTTCTGAGGATGAGGAAGTTGATATTATCCAAGTCCCTTCCAGTGAGGCTATTTTGCCCCCAATCGAGGATACTGTCATTAGTGATGCCCCCAATACTCTGACTAGCGATGATCTTTCTTTACCCTAATCTTGGAGTATCGTGTCTTTGGATATTTTTTTTTATGGATGCAATGAACATGTAAAATTTTCTTTTTATAATGATTAATTCTTCATCTGTTATAACTTATTCTTATTTTAATTGATCATACTATTTTTGAAAATATTTATATGCATTTAACTATACTCAAGAAATTTCACACAAGTAAATGCGATCGTATGTCTTCAATCGAGTTAGTTTTAGTTTTATGGGCTTGTTGCGGTATTTGTCTTATTAACCATGTCAACTAACTGATGCTTTAGAATTTTTGATAAGATTACTAATAGTTTAGTCTTATGATCACGTGGTCAGCCTTTGGACAACTTGATATGGCTACCAATTTTTGATGAACTTGTGTTGTCCTAACTTAGGTTTTACTAATGTTGGTGCCAACTTATAGGTTGTATGGACATATCATATCATCTTGATCGAGTGTCAGCATTAGTTACCAGTGTCGACCAAATATATTAGGATCTATCCTTGCATTAGTCAGTTATGGTCGGATCTCATCATCCACAAGTCGACAATGGATTTACCATACTTGGTAAGGCTTATTGCTCGTAATCTGTCTTAAGATGAGATCATACATGAAGTTAAAACTTCTTGTTCGTGAGTTGTCTATAGATGAACTCATACATAAAGTATTTGGCTCAGTCGATGATATAATGACATGTACATATCGTTTACCCACAAAATAAAAAAATAAAAGTGACAGCTTTCTTGAACCAAAATGGAACTTTTATTTATCATCAAAAGAAATTACAACATAGGAAAAGAATTTACATGTCATTACACATAGTACTTCCTCAGATGATCGACGTTGAATGGATTCTTGAATTGCTGCTCCCCTTTTAAAGTCTAAATCATGTACGTTCCTGACCTAATGACTGATCGATATCCTATATGGACCGTGCCAGCCAGGCTTGAGTTTGTTTCCCTTCTGAATGATAGGCTACTCGGTTTTGCTCTTCTGTTATAGAATCGAGAGATTCTAAGTTAGTAGGAATTCACCCGAAGTTTTGCATGATCTATGACATCTTCCACTAGGTCTAAATCTGACCTTCTTATAAGGTCGCTCTTCTGTAAGTCAAAATTAAGAACCCGGTGACTTGATAGACCAAATTTTGTTAGAACCACTGCCTCTGCTTCGAAAGCTAACATGTAGGGAGTTTTACCGGTAGCTATTCTCGAGGTGGTCCTGTATGCCCAGAGGACACTCTATAGCTCATTAATCCAGTTTCCTTTGGCATCATCCAACGTTTTTTTATCCCGTCTTTTATTGCGTAGTCTACCCATTACACTACAGCTGACTTAGTGTAGAGTGCAATTTTTGGATCTTGGAGCGCGTGTAATAATCCTTAAAATCTTGGTTATTAAATTACGTACTGTGGTTAGTGATGAATGCGTATGTCATCCCGTATCGAGAAATAATGTTCTTCCAGATGAATTGGAACACTCTCTCGTATGGAAACTTGACTAAGGGCTCTTCTTCCACCCATTTAGTGAAATAATCCACTGTAACCATTAAATACTTGATCCTACCTTGAGTTTTTGGTAAGGGGATGATCAGATATTTCCCCTATATTACAAATGCCTAAAGGGAGGTGATCGGCATAAGTGATGCACCTAGAGTTTAGTGGATGGATGCGTATTTCTGACATTGTCTTCTTTCATAGTGGGCCAATAATGGCCCTATTTAGGCACTCATTTCACTAATGACCTGCCTGCCGAATGTGCTCTGCAACACCCTTTATGTGCTTCTTTAATCGAGTCCTTCACTTTGGATGGATGAACACATGAGAGAAATGAAGCAATGCACTCCATTCAAAATAAAATTCCTCCTTTTATAATGTAGCTTATAGCTTTGTAACGGAGTCTCCTTATTTGTTTAGCGGTCTACTAATGAGATGTTAATTTCTATGTATGATTGTATCGAATCTATTTAGGATGGTATTATGTCTAGTTACATGAAATTTATTATTTCCTCATGAGTTCTTCGATGCGTGAGAATTTCCACTGGAATAGTTCTCTACAACTCTGTCCTAGTGGCTAATGCTAATCAAGAAAGCACGTTCTCTCAGGAGTTTTCTTGACTCCTATGAATTTTTTTAACCACCTGTTCGTGTTAGCCAAGTATTTAGTCATGGATTCCTCTTCTCTTTATAAATTCCTAATACTTGATTGACCACAAGTTACGAGTCGTTGTGTGCCAATATTTATTCAGCGCCAAGGGAAGAGGCTAACCTAAATACGACTATGAGTGCTTCATATTCTTCCTCGTTGCTAGAGGCCTCAAATTTAACTCTAAGGGTGTACTCCACATCAACATCATCTGGTGTTATGATTACTAAACTTGATCCACTATCAGTGGTGAAGGATGAGCCATCCATGAACATTTTCCAGATAAGAAGTTTCTCTTCGAATTCTGAGTTAATCAAATTTCCATGTCTGAATGAATTCTTCATTTGCTCTCAGTTGTGAATAAGTTTTTCTTGTCTGGTTGAGGATTCTGAAGCATCAATACTCTAGTAATCCAAATGAGTATTTGTTCTACCTTTTGAAGGAGTCTGCTTATTTAGATGAACCTGTGATCTCTCTTCTGAGGAAGTGTGCTCATTCTAGTTTGGGGTTGAGCTTTATTCTTTAGAATTCTTCTTTGTCACCATTGATGACCTTATCTCATAAGAAATCTGCTCAGTAGGTTTTTCTTCATAAGTAAATTTGGCTATAAAACCTACCATAACTTGGCCTTTGGTCGTCGTCCTTGGTTCAGAGTGGATGTTGTACTCTCTTAGCTCCACGGACCAAGCCATCAATCTGCTTAATTTTTCAAGATTATGAAGGATTTGTCATAGTGGAAGGTTTATGTAGATGGCGATAGTGTGGGATTGAAAATACGACTTCATTCTTTTGGACACTTCGATCAGGGCTAAAGCTAATTTTTCCATCCTGGGATACCGAGTTTCTGCACCACAGTATGCCTTGTTGGTGTAGTAGACAGGTCTTTGTATTTCTTCCTCTTGATGTACTAAAGCCGAACTAATTGTAGATTCGGATATGGTTAAGTAGAGATAAATCATCTCTCACGAGATTGACTTTGACAACAGTGGTGCAGATCCCAACTATCGTTTTAACTCCAAGAACACAGTTTTGCATTCATCGTTCCACTCAAAAAATTTTCTCGACACATTAAGAATTAAAGATATTTGTCTGTGTCTTTGGAAATGAACCTGTTTAGCTCCGCCACGCGTCCCCTTAGTCTCCGAACATCTTTCTTATTTATTGGCGACTTTATATTGATCAACAATTAGATCTTATCGGGGTTGGCCTTAATGCCTCTTTGGTTGACTATGAAGCCTAGGAACACCCCTTATTTTACCCCAAAGACACATTTTGTTGTGTTGAGCTTCATTTGGGGTTTCTCCAACTGGTTAAAATTTTGATACAAATCTTTGATGTGATCAACGACCTTTTTTCATTCGAATACTTGGTTTACCAATCTCTGATGCATTGCTACAGTATTTTTAAGCAAAAAAAGGCATAACGTTTTAACAGTAAGTGCCTCTACTGGTGATGAATGGCATTTTTTCTCAACCTTATGGTTTCATCTTGATATGATTATATCTTAAGTAAGCTTCCATGAAATGGGGAAACTCGTCCACCAAAGTGGCATCAACTAACTAGTCAATCCTGGGTAGTGGGTGGTGATCTTTCAGACATGCTTTGTTTAGGTCGGTGAAATAAACACATATTCACCACTTTTTATTTTTCTTTCGCACCATCACCATGTTAGAAAGCCATTCCAGATATTTGACGTCTTCTATGAAGTTTGCCTTTTTAATTTTTTCATTTCTTCCTGCATTTCCATGTTCTTCTCCTGATCGAAGACCCATGGTTTCTGTCTGACTTGTTTATCACCTTTGACTATAGTTAACTTGTGACAGATAACATGTGGATTAATTCTTGGCATGTCTTATCGAATCCCGATAAACATGCTTTTTTTCTCTCTAAGGAAGTCGATCAAATATTTTTTGAGCTTGGATTCCAATAATGAGCCGATATGAACGTTCCTTTTAGAGTGCTCATCATCCAAAATAATCGACTCGATTTCTTCAACCACCTTCTGTTTGATAAATTTTTCCTCATCTCGCAGATCTATTATTTCTATTTGGTAGATTATCGTCAATTTCGTTTGTTCTTCCTAGTTGGTTGAGATGTAGTAGCATTATCTGGCCTCTACTTTGTTCCCTTTGATCACACTGACCCCATAATGAGTGGGGAATTTCAAATATTGGTGCACTATTAAAAGGATGACCTCGAACTTATTTAGCCCTACTCTACCGAATTTGACATTGTACGGTGAATGAACATTCTTGACAAGTACAAAGAAATATATCTTTTTGTTCGACATATCATCCTGGTGGTGACCACTACTTCTAATCTAATCGTGCCTAAAGGGAACACCCTTTCCCCAGAGAAATCAATCATTAGTCTTTGATAGGGCTCCAACTTACTGTCCCTAAGCCTTAAGCTCCTGAAGAAGTTGTAAAATATGACGTCTACTGAGCTACCATTATCGATGAGAATCCTTGCTACCTTGCTCTCCTGCACCAACATAGTTATGATCGGAGGATCATTATGTGGGTATTGGATGCCAGACTAATCATCCTTTAAAAAACCCACAATTAGGAGATCTTTATTTATGTTCATGGGGATGGCGTCCACATTTCCTACTAGGTTGATCTGCCTGATATGAGCACAGGCCTTCCTCTCGGTGATCTCATCTTCTCCATCCGTGATAAAATGACATCCAAAAGAGATCACTTTAACCTTTTGTACAGGTTCCTTGGGTCTCTTAGGCAGGTCTGTATCATCTTCTGAATCATTATCTCTTCCTCTTTTCTTCTCGTCTGCATTTTTACAAGGGGATTCTGATCATCTCTTAGTTTTTTTCTCGTCATCATGATCGGTTCAACCACCTTTATCCACTTACCCTGATAGTTTTCCTCTCATGATCAAGCTTTTAATTTCATTATTTTGAGTTATATAGTTGTCCGTGTTATGGCCGTGATCATTGTGGAACTTATAATATTTTATTTTATCTCAACGGTTTTCCAGGGTTTTCAGTTTCCCAGGCCATCTTAGGTCTTTATCCCTACGAATCTGCTCGAGTATGTGATGAATGTTTACATTTTAGGGGGTTTACTCATCGTAATATTTTAGCTTGTCAACTTTCTTATCTTTTTGTTCCTTATATTCGGTGCCCTTACTAATGCCAGCCTTCACATGACCAGACTCCTTGGCTGCCATGGCCTTCTTGACATTCATGATTTTGCTTACCTTAGCTTGGAGTTCCATCATTATTTTTGTCGATTCTTTATTCGACACCCCAAATAGCTTCCTAGGTAGTAACACACACTCATCATCATAGTTATTATAGTCCTCTCATCATAATCTACCACCTCAAGTTTCTCGCTATTGAAGCGCTTAATAAACTCATGTGTAGTTTCATCAGTGTTCTATCGGACATGTTGAGCAGGTGAGCCACTCTCTTACCGAGCTTTGCCCCAAAATAGAAATTGCTGATAAAGAGATCGATCAGCTATTGGAAACTTAAGATCTACAGTGTGGAAAAATTATTATATCAAAATTTTCTAACCTTATGATCATGTTGAAAATGCTCGACAACACATTTCATCTAGAATTGAGTAAATGCCAACGACGGCTCAATACTGCTCCACATGCAATATTGGATTAGTTTTTCCATTATACCTCGACGTAATGACCAATGGTTTGAACTTCGTAGGTGTCAGATAGCCCATAATTGATGGAGTAAACATTAATCCCTTTATGAGGCCTCTATTTAAAGGTTACTTGGATCTGGCGATTTCCCCCAAACGGTTTTTAAGTCATTGGATAAATCCCTTCCAAGGCTTATCTTCTTTCTTGGCTCTAACCGCTACTGTTTTGCCTGATCAACCTCGACTTTCATACGAGATATCTTCCTGGGAAATCGTCTTGGCTCTAGCAGACCATCTTACACTCGTTGTGGGCTTAATCGAGCATTCTGTTCTCCTAGTGACAGATCGTGCTAGTTCTTCTTGACACTCTCTCTGCTCTCTAGGCCCTCCATGTTATTTCGCCCCTTATTTTGTTTGGGCACAGACGATAAAATGTTTCTCCCTTACTCAACCTTTCTAGGACACTGGGCCTTTCCTCAGAGAAAGTTTACTCATCATCATACACGATTTTTCTGAGGGAGGAGGTGGCTCTGGAGAGATACAACCTATCATCTTGTGATCCAGAGTGTATCGATCTACTCCCATTATCTTGTGAGAAAAAATTCAATATCCTGGGGTTTTCTAGGACGTGTGCTGCTCTATAAGTGTACCTTGAATCCCTATAGTGGCAGGAGGTAGCATTCCTCCTCTCCTGTTAGAGGGTCTTCTTTTGGCTAGGGTGAAAGGATCTTGGAGTGTTTGTGTCAGTTGCTTTACACTTTCTTCCATTGCCTCCTAACCTTTTTCCAAAATCATCAAAATTCCTTGTATGTCACCCATCCCCACAGGTGTGAAGGGTGGATTCGTTTCCTCTGCACGACTGCTCCCTATTTTTTTTGCCATTTCCCTAAATTTTTGAATAATCGTTGAAAGGGGGAAATTGAGTTTGGATTTGGGACTAGAAAATGGTAGGAGACGACAAATGGCTTTCCAGTACCCACAGACGCCACCAATCTGTTATTGTCTAACACTAGTATGTGGATTTGTGAGTCTTTGGTAGTAAATACTGGTAATAAATAATAACAGAGAAAGAAATTATTACTACTAACTTTCCCATTTGAGGAAGAAAACATAAACTATGGATTAACTTGGTTTAATCCAATGTGGCGCCTATGTCCACAAGCGTAGTGTAGATTTTATGTATTTCAATGGAACAACACCATGAAAGGACTAATTAAAAGTTTTTTTATCTTCTCTCTAGGGTTTTGCGTGTGTCCATTAGGTTGAACATTTCTCGATTCCTTCTTCTGGAGTATTGAGTGCTATTTATGGGTATTTATTAGAGAGAGAGTATCATAGGGCAGGGGAAGTGCCTTTATAGGGTAGGTAGTTACACCGTATACATTTCAAGATCTTGATAATTACAACACGATAAAGGAGGAATCTTTATTAACCTCCTCACGTACGTCAGTGGGATATACATGACTACTGGTGTAATACCACGTGATGTAACAAGGGCAAGGTGGATATTGGCGGGGCTAATAAGAGCCATTAATTAAGACCGTGTTAACAGTATTTGGACAGTCAACTATACTACCGGGCTGAGCACATTTATATCTGAGCCCACCATATTGTCCAGAGCCGAGAAACTCCTTTATTCCTTTGGGGACAGGTGCCATCTTCTAAGTGTCTAATAAGGTTTCATATATATATATATATATATATATATATATATATATATATATATATATATATATATATAAGGAGATGAGTAGAATGATAACTTGCCTCTAATTACCAAAAAAGGTAGATTAGTTTGTTGATGTGTTGAACCTTCGAAAAAAGGCTTGGATCTTCGAAAACTCCCTAGTTATTTTGAATTAAAATAATTTTCAATCTTAATTTATCTTTGTAAAAACTTGATTAATCTTTGGTGATTTGATAATGGAGTTCTTGGTTAAATTAGTTGAGAATGTGTAGAGGTCTAGGGTTTGTTTAGACAACGAGGGTATGTTATGATAGAAAAATGATGTTTTATATAAGAAAACCTCACCGGCAGACCCCGTGACCCAACCATGAGAGGGCCGCAACCCTAAACACCTGTAGTTGCGAGTTATTTTCCTGTGATCGCAGTCGTAGCTATAACCATGCAGGCCAAATGAATCAATCTCTAGGGTTCCTTCGGGAATGAGACCCTTAAACCTAAATCTTGTTCCTCACGAAATGAACTAAGAACCAATATAACCTTGAGCTATCACTCTAATACCCAACCTATCCATTTTAGTGTGTTCCAACCCAATTAAGCAAATTCGAAGCCTAATTTACTATTATTATTAAACCAAAGCCGAACATATATAACAGGTTAACAATTAAGTCTCGTAACTTAAAATTAGCCAGTTAAAAATTCCAATTTCTCACATCTTTATTAATTAAACCATTTTCAATTTATTAAAAGACAAATTCCATTTTTAATATCTAATTGACCATTTATTGGCCCCTTTTAAAAAATATATGTGGTATTACATTTTATTTTCGCGTATTGATAATTATCCTAAGTTAGAATTAGGTCATTGTTGGAAATTAATTACAAGATATGTAGATTTGTACACCTAGCATTGTAAATGTCAAATTCATATATAAATTATTAAAGAATGGATATTTATTCATGATGATTAATATTTTACTTTTAATTTCACATGTAGACATGTGATTAATGAATACCCCATTATTTGTAGTTTTACTATTCTACTTAGAACTCTCATATTTTATTATTGGTTAAAAATTGGGATTATAACTTGAAAATACCCTTGATAATGTTATTGGAACTTTGATTGGATATAAGTGAATTAAGGCCTTAATTCTCTGTGACAAATTGTTGGGATTATAATTTTTAAGTAGTTGGATTGGATTGTTATTGTGAATGTAGAATTACTTCACATGGTGGGTTATAATTGTTGGCTTTGGAGTTAATATATTGGTATTAATTCAATATCCTAATTGATAATAATAAATTTATATGGTTATAGGGGTTTGTTCTATGAGAGGACACTTAATTTTTTGTGTTCCTATGATGGTAGTTCGATTAGACAGGATGTACCACGATTTTATGTGTTGCGCAACAATATGCTAATGCTAGTGAAAGGTGGGTATGGATTCAAAGGTGGTTTATTTGGTCATCATTCATGCTTGGTTGTACCAAGTGAGAGAATGTGTCTGTAGATAAAAACTACCTAAATTAAAAAATTATTACCAAAATGAACTCAATGTTTGTTTTTAAACCGAATTTGGGAAAAAGATAATCCTATTGTCTAAGTGAAAAAATCATGATATACAAGTTGATTTAACTTAACACTATCTTCTCATGAAGCATATAAGATAAATAAAAACTTTTAATAGTAAATCATGTAATTGAGATTATGGTTTATAAAAAGGAAAAATGTTTGGGGGAAAATCTTGGGCAAAACCGACACCTTTCACGATATAGGTAAAGATTTACAAAAGGGGTAAATGACTTAAAAAACTGAATCTATCTGTATAAGGGTACATAATCAACCCCACAGTTGCTCAAGGGACTTCCAAGAAGTATCCAAGAAAATAGTATGCACGAGAAACCCCCAAGAAACAAGGGGAACAAAGGTAATAAGAATAAATGCACGAGCAACTCCTGTGCACCCTGAAAGTCATGCGAGCCTTCACATCACAAATATCTTAGAAGTAATGCGAGCAATACTAGCAAGGGTCTACATGAGCAACCCCAAGTCACAGAGCTCTTAATAACTCCTTTATTTCCTAAGGAAGTGGATCACGAGAACTCATTCAAGGAATACATAAATGAGTGGACGAGCATTTCCCTCACCAATACTCATTTTTTTTCCTTTTTTTTTTATCTTCCACAAGTTTAATTTGAAAGAATCCTTGGTTGAGCAAGAAGGGATTGAGAAGATCACCAGTTGGAACTTCTTTAGAGTTTTGGTTTAGAGGCTAAGAGGAAAGTCTTATTGAGCAAGCTAAGAGGTCACTTGCCTGCTCGCAAGATTGTTTTTATAGAATAAATAACGAGTGACCCTCAAGGACACTCGCAAGTTTTCAAACTTACTCAGCAAGGAATTTTAACAAAAGGACAAAATATCACTTTTTACCGGTAAAGATCACTTTTTTGTCCACTATCATACCAGGTTTCATACGACCACAGACAAATCATGGGTGACAGTAATAAAGACAAAACATTTTCAGATATTTTGTCACATGGGAATATGCCAAGGTGCCTCCGGATCCACGTGTGACCTAAACATTTGACTATAAATAGAGCATTAGGTGCTCATTTATAACAATCAATAGTCTAGTGGAGTTAAGTTGCAAAAATTCTCTCACTAGAATATTCTTTTTCATGCTCTCTCCCAGATATTGAGGAGCTTACCTCTCTGCTATCAGAATCACTTATGTCATAGGTCCATTTCTTTACTTCACTATCAAAAGCTATATTCACTCATTAGTTATTAATTTCTTGTAATCAGTAACATCATTATCATATTAAAAATGCTGGTTTTTTGTATCTGCTCTTGTTCTCAAAATATTTTTACCTTATTGATAGTTTCCATTAGATTGGTTCACACCTCATCCATTTATAGATTTTCATAGACCCAAGTACCACTACCCTGCTACATTTGGAGACTTCACTTGAGAGGTATCTTTATTACCATGGATAAAAAAGGTCAAAATATTTCCAAGCAGTTGGTCTTTGAAGACACTCCAGTAAGAAATAGATTTCAAAGCGACCAAACCATCCATGAAGATGTTATTGTTACAGTAGCAAGAGGTCCCGACCACTTTACGGGTCAGATGAGCAACTCACCTTCTCCACAGCTGACTGGAACGAATCTTATCATCTTTTTTTATTTTATTTTCTAAAGCAGCACAATATGGACAATGAAAGTTTGGGCCAAGTCTTTGCTACACCAGTGGTAGCTCCTACTGTAGGAGAAGTCATACCAGAGGTAGCACTAACAAAGAAGGTGGTGGTCAAGCAGATCCTAACCCCCACTGCCTCATCGATGGCAAAATAAAATTGAGGTGGAGGAGTCACCATCCAAGATTGTTACATTTTCGGAGATAAAAAATCTCCCCTCACTCAAGAAGGAATCTCCTCTCTTATATGAGGAGTTTAATAACCTTTACAAATAGTACCAGTGAGGTATCATACCCCGAGGGGTATGGTCCACAAAAGTTTATAAGTTCAATAATTAAGGATAAAATCCCAAATAGCATGTCAAAATGATTATGAAGTACCTTTGTGTACACTACAATTATAAGAATTTGACATTGATAGAGTTCTCGTAAACCCTCATAGGAAAGGCCTACTTGTGGTATTCCCACTTGGCCCCAATAAGTGTTCTCACATAGCAAGAGATGTCTGGGAAATTTCTACAGAAGTTCTTTTTGGATGAAGATGAATTTACTATGAAACACTTAGCTCAAGAAACACATAAACCAGGTCATGAGTTGATGCAGTATACTAAATATTTTTGATAGAGGCCCCTAGATGTGCATGAGGAATCCATAAAATCACGTTTATTCTAGATCTATATGGAAGGACTGATAAAAGAATATAAAGTTCATCTGATCAATGAAACTCATGAGGGATGATTTAGAGAGTTCACTCGAGAAATAAGTAATATAATGATGATCATAAAGCCAAAAGCCCAGAGTTGGAGGGCTGAAGTCGTTACTCAGATAGGAATGTTCTTGGTCTATGGGAGATAAAAATGCACAAGGGTCAAAGAATAGTTTTCTGGCTATGGATTATTACCCGACATTAGTGAGAAAGGGGATGGTCAAGTAACTAAAACTACAAAAAATGCTGATGCAAAGTTTTATGAGCCACACTAGAAGGTCCAACACTTGACAAAAGACTGATACTATCTACGAAAGATAATAAGTGAGAAACTTTCCAACGACACTCTTCAAATTCCTCCTATGGATGTCAATGAGAATCCATTTCCCAACCATAAATATGCTTATACAAATGTGGTTATATCTCATGACTTGGACGGATGATGGAGTTTGAGAAATAGGTGGAAAATGACAAAGCATGTGATGAATGGTTGGTTGGTCTGTCCAATACGGATTGCAAGTGTGATTGGGCTGAGGAGTTAGAGATCGAAGAAGGGAATGTCAGTATGGTGCTCATACTTAATGGAGGAGGAAAATGTGAAGCTAATTATATCTGAAATGATAAAACCTATGATGAGAAATTTGATTTATGATGCACGGTGATCATAAAAATCCCAAAGTTCAAGTGGGTTTTCAATCAAATTGGAGTAAAGTTTGAAACTCGATTGGCCGTTACCAAGAAAATTCTAAAAGAAGTACTAAATTGAGGGGATCCTTCCATCAACTGACATGAACTCATTAGGAGATTTATCAAAAGATACATCTTAAAAGTTATATTTTCAGTGGATGATAGACATGATCCATTCTTTCATATTGCACTGATGAACGTGACTACATTGGTAAAAGTGATTGCATTCCCACGAGCATTATTCGACGGGGGAGCATCAATCAACATCATGCCCATAACCACTCTTTATGAAATTAGAATCCCAGAGGAGAAGATTTTACTAGTAGGTATGGTGATTTCAGGATTTAATAACGCCGCAACCGCTCGGATATGTGAATATTGGAATAAAGTTGGGAAACTTCACTTTCCACATAAAATTCCATATCATCAATGCCAATGCAAGTTACTATCTGCTAATTGGAAAAGTATGCATGCATAAACATGGCATAGTGCCTTACACATTCCACTAGTGTGAAAAGGCAAATATTTGTGGAGCATAAATAGTAATTAAGACCATAGAGAGGCCTTTCTCAGTGGAAGAAGCCCATTTAGTTAATGCAACATTATATGCAGAGCTTGATAAAGAAAGAAATACATGTTTTATCAAAGGAGTGGATGAGCCCCGAGCAGTTCAGGAAAGGGACCAAGTAAATAAATATGTGAATGATATGTTGGGTCTATAATTAGTACCCCTGAAAGAAAGGACAAAGGAAAAAGAAAGCTGGAAGAAGGTTCAAGACCGTCTCGAACTTGAAAGAAAGTTATTTTTCCTAATGAAAAAGTTATCTAGTATTTGTAGAGGTGTGCATGGTCAGCATTTTCCCATATAATTGGTCATATAGAAGAGTTGGAAGAAGTGCCAGAGTGCAGGCACGCAGGACCCAAAGGGTAGCTCTAATAACCCGAGGACTTGAACTTAGGGTAAGATGGAGGAGATAAAAGAACATCTTTATCTCTGAAAGTTTGAGTCGAAAGCAACGAGAAGAGATCATCAACCTGATCAAGGTATTCATAGACGTATTTATGTGGAAATATACAGAAACGCTATGCATTGAACCAGAGGTAAGTCCTTATAAGTTAAACATTTTGCCTAATGCTCTATCGATGAGACTGGTTAAGCGCACTTGTAAGGCCTAGCTAGATCTAAATATTAAGGCAGATGTAGAGAAGCTTCTCGCTGCTAGATTAATCAAACCCATCCAACATCCTATATGGCTATCTAGCATTGGGCCTGTTTCCAAGAAGGAAAGCAAGCAAATTAGAATTTGTGTGGATTTTAGAGATTTAAACTGCGCATGTCCCACAGATGAATTTCCATTTCCTAACATTAATATCTTAGTGGACGCGACTACCGGACATAAAATCTTCAACTTCATAGACGGGTATATTGGATACGGTCAGATCAAAATGGATCATTCATACGCGAATAAGATAACCTTTTGGACTCCTTTAGATAATATCCACTACCCAGTTATATCGTTTGGCTTGAAGAATTCCGGAGCGACGTACTAGTGAACTATAATGGAAATATTTCATGATTTTTTCATGATATATATGAATTTTAAGTGGATAACTTGGTGGTTAAATCCAAAATTGAGAGCAGGCACATTTGAGATTTAATAGGGTTTTAAATGTTGCCAGAAGTATAAGATGGGGATAAACCATTCTAAGTGTGCCTTCGGGGTTACTGTAGGTAAATTTCTTGAGTTTTTTATCAATAAGCAAGGTGTGCAAATGGATGTCGAGAAGCAAAATTCTATTTTGATGATGCTTCCACCAAGAAGTTAGAGGTAGTTCAAAAGTTTCTTGGGAAAATTTTATTATCTGAGAAGATTTATACCAGCCTTGGTAGAGGTCACCCATCCTTCCTCGCCACTTATGAAAGATAAGGTAAAATGGGTATGGGACGGTTGAGAAGCAGAAATTATTCGAGATGATCAATGAGATTTTGACCTCTCCCTTAACTATGATTCCCCCATAAGTAGGTATGAACTTGCTTTTTTATTTAACTTCCACCAAGTGATCTATTAGGTATTTGCTTACCAAAAATAAATAAGGGGAGGAACGACCTGTGTATTATTTTTCCTGAGTAATATCTTGGACTTAGTCCAAATACACAAGTATAGAAAGGAATTTTTTGCCCTTGGTTTTTGTGGCTCAGAAGTTAAGACACTACATGTTCGCATTTACGTTGCATATCATCACTAAGTATGATCCTATCAAGTGTATTCTTGAAAGAACCATTTTGATAGGGAGAGCATCCATGTGGTTTGTTATACTCTCAAAATATGATCTGAAGTGTCTTGCACCCAAAGCTATCAAGAGTTACAATTTTTCTGACCTTTTGGCCAACTTCCCCAGCCTATTTTTTAAATCCCCGAGTAAGGAGTTAGTCGGGGATAACTTTCAAGTCTGGTTAGTCGAAGAGATGGAAAAATGAAAAATGGAATTCGATGGTTCGTGTGCACGGGGTATGGGGGAATAGGAATTATACTCTTTAACAACAAAGATAAAATCACTCTTTCCTATAATCTAGACTTAAAATGCTCAAATAATGAAGAAGAATATAAGGACCTCATTATTAGGCTATTAGAAGCTTTGAGTAGAGGGGTTAGAGTACTGTGCATTCGAGGATATTCAAACCCCATGGCTAAGTAAATATGGATAATTTTATATCAAGCATGTCGTAGACACCCAATTCTAGTACACCTCATGCACCTTCATAGGTCCCAAACACAATTGCTTCAACCCTCGAACCACTATCCTTCCTTTTAAACCATAATGTAGAGGCTAAAGGATGATTTCGAGCTCTGTTTGACTTTGGTCAACTCTTAGAATCGAGAGTAAACCAATTCCCTTTCATACGTATATGAATAACCTTTCCAACGGTGCATATCGTGCATGAATTGGACTTACCGTTCGTATTTACTTGCCTTTTCAATCTGAAACCTTAATCTAGAGGCCACCAGATGTTTCTAGAATCCATTTGACATTGGCCAACTCTCAAAATTTAAAGTAACCTAATTCAGTTTCATAAGGATTTAAATACCCTTTCCAACGGTCTATACCGTGCACGAGTCGACCTTACGATTCTCACTTACTTTCCTTTTCACTCTGAAACCCTAATCTAGAGACCACCGCATGTTTTTGGTCTCCGTTTGACTTTGGTCAATTCCTAAAATCGATAATAAACCAATTAAATTTCATAGGGATCTAAATACCCTTTCTAATGTTCCATACCGTGTGCGAATCGTATTTACACTTTGCATTTTAAGCCCCTTTTTCAAAAATGTAAATTTTGAACTTCCTATAGGCACTCCTGACCCTTTGCCTATCGACATGGGGTTAATTTACTTGGCCTGCAAGTCAGGGGGTATGCTGATAGGCAGGCTTTGGCCTATGCCTATTGTCTAACCCCTAAACCTTAAAAATTCCTATTTAAGGAAGCCATGACCTCATCGTAAAGGACATTTTTTTCTAGATCCTAATGTTCTTCTCTCGAAGTTAATGCAAAGCCTATTACATATCCCTTTCAAAACATTCCTCCTATATTCCATTACATCATCCATGCACCTCAGCTTTATTACTCACTTTACCACCATTACACCACCACCAAAATCAACCCACATGACCAACAAAGTCAGAATTCATGCTTTATATAAGGTCTAAATACTATTCATTCAAACCTGATACATTAGTACTATTTCTTGTTATTTTACATACTAGTATATTGTTCACATTATTTGTCATTTTCTCACCTTAATCACCATTTTACTATTTATATATTCACCAAATTGATTTTGATAAACTCAAAAAAACCAAAAAGAGGATTTTATCCTTAAACACCAAATTAGAATTTTTCGTCCATATTTACTACACTTTCCTCACTTATGTACATTTTTCCATAAACTAAAATAGGAAAATTCTAGTTTTGGGTTCATGGGTTAAATTCTACCCTTATATGTTATTGAACTACGTGGACTTTGATGCCATTTTCGGCTATGGAGGCATCCCAATGAAAATGAGTCCTATTTTCTTGCATTTTCACTTTACTCATTCTCACTTATATATATATATATATATATATATATATATATATATAATTGTTTATATGTTCTTAAGAACCTCGTTAGACATGCATATTCACTTCCTTAGACTGAATCATGATCCGGTGAAGTACTCACATTATATTATATTATCATATTTTTTATTGTCTTTCATTTTTATAACTCCGTCAGATATGCATATCCACTTCCTCCTAGTGGATTATGATTTAGTTTATTGCATATAGCGAATCCTTTCTCTTTATTATATTTTTTAGCATGCCTTGTCAAACTCTCATACATACCAAGTTTACATACGATTTTTTTTAAAATAGTAAAAAAAATATTTTTGAGTTGAATTTTTTATATGGTATTTAAACATTTCAAAGGACACATATAAAAACTATATTCTCAAAATAATTTTTTTTCCTATTATTGAAAAATCGGTCAAACTTTCACAGCATTTAAAGCACTTTACAAGCTGTGAATGTTTGACCGATTTTTTAAGAATAGCAAAAAAACTTATTTTGAGTTGATTTTTTTATACGAGTCCCTTGCAATGTTTAAAAAAAAGTCAACTCATTTTTTTTAAATATTATATTAAAATAGGTTTGCGCGAGCAAGTATGTAAACTTGATATGTATGAGAGCCTGCCTCTCTCTCTCTCTCTATATATATATATGTTCATGTTCTTAGAAACCCCATTAGACATGCATATTCACTTCCTTAGAGTGAATCATGATCCGGTGCATTACTCACATTATATTATATTTTCATATTTTTTTATTGTCTTTCCTTTTTTATAATTCCATCAAATACGCATATCCACTTCCTCCTAGTGGATTATGATCCGATTTATTGCATATAGCGTATCCTTTTCTCTTTATTATATTTTTTTAGCATGCCTTGTCCTACATGCGTATTGCGATGAATTATGATCCGGTGTGCTGCCCATATTTCGGATACCTTTTAGATTATTTCCTTTCCATGATGTGGGTATAACAATTTATTTTCTCACCTATTTCACTCTACACAAATGGTACACATAAATTGCATTTTTGAGAAAAAGGATAACGTTATCGTAGTCCGTGAGAGATCGAAATGGTGGAATGGGTACCTAACTCCTTCCCATTCCTTAACATATTCCTTGGACCTGTGATCTAATTTGTTTTGTTTGCATCGATTTGACTTTGATGCCGTTTCTTCGGGGATGAATACGTCTTTTGCTTATTTTGAGCAACATAGGTTGGAGACTCCATTCTTTATATTTTTATGCCTATTGATGATGACTAATTTATGTGTGTGGGAGCTTGCGATTATTGCGCGAGTCACGAAAATGGGTTTTCTTCCTTGTTTCCCGCCCACCATCTTTTTCGAGGCGAAGCCGTTAGTCCCAAATGGCCACAATTGAGGCTTCGATGGGGACTTATTATGTTTAGACGACTAGACTATATTTACACGGGTTTTATTTGTCCTTTTATCCACTTTTATCCACGTGTGTACATATTTTCACTTACATATTCTCCCTTTTTACTCTTATATTAAGATGTTCTTGTTATTCCATCTATATATATATTTTTTTCTCCATCATGATCTTTTTCTCATTACATGTATATACCACCTTTTCTATCACATGCTTCACGCTTTATTCATTTTTTTATACTCATACGCATTTTAAACATTTCACTATGACTTGTATATACTTATCATGTTACACTCCACTTATTCACATTTTTACTTGCTTCATGTCACTTATAGGTATCGATGCTTTTACCACTAATATCTATTCACATGATTACTCACTTGCTTCACATACCACTTGTGTATATATCCACCTTAGTCTCACCTGCACAGACTTTAGTCTCACCTGCACATACTTCCACGATACATGCTTCCATGTCACACTCACATAGCACATATATCTCTCTCACTTGTGTATACTCACATGTATCACACCTTGTATATATTAACATGACTTGTATATGCTCTGTACTTCATTTTACTTGTACGTACTTCATTATGATAACTTTTCCCGTGTTCTTAGTTCCTTTCTATATGCCACTCATGTATATTCCCATGATTTACTTTATGCTTAGTAATAGTATAACCACCCCTTAGCGTACATAAATTTTTTCATAAAAATACTAATCAAGACTCATGCTTTTGCATAGTACAACGCGTGAGCACTATACTTTGGCTAAAATTTTGTCCCGTAATTAGGGATCACTTCATGATGGGTTATTGGTTATGTGGGGAATGGTTAACCTGAGTAATATGATTCCCACCTTCCATTGTCCTAGTACATTCAACATATATCGAACGGTTCCCCCAAATCCTACCACTTGATCGAACTCACAACGACAAGTATATAGCAGTAAACTCATTCATGTACCTCAATTATATCGAATTCTCTCTCATATTTATCGTCACAACGAGCTATATTGTAAGGAAATTTACGTACACTCAAGTATATCAAATAGCTTTTTTACACACACTAATGAATGATTGTCCTTATCAGCAAAAGGTATATTGTAGAAGTCATGCCAAATGGGGTAACCCATACACTAATCTCCTAATAAATGAACCTCATATAGGCATCTACCCTAGGACACTTTGGTTTAATGGTTTCAACACGAAACTATGCTGAAGTTTTAGGTAGTCTAACCGCCTAAATTTTATGTTATTTCGCCCATTTTTAAAATAAGACCCTGTCAGTCAAGAAATAAGTGAAACCGTGTCTTGCATTGCATACCCTCTTCTTTCCTAGACTCGGGTCTTGCTCGACATTTCACTTGCCCCCTAAGCGAAACCTAATATAAGTGGAACCTAATAATAACAACTACACTGGGGAATTTTCCTTCCTTCCATTTTCAAAAATACTAAAAATATTTCCTTCCAATTTTAAAAACAATATACATATAAAAAATATTTTCTCCTATTCTCAAAATACCTAAGACTATTTTTTTTTAATAAAAATAAAAGAATCTTTCCCTCTCAGGTGGGACCGCACTTCTTTCTTAATAAAAATAAAATAATCTTCTGTTGAAGCCAAGAGATCCTACAAGAGATTCCACATGGATGGCCTTGATTAGAACACCAATGTTCAGCCAGGCTTGATGGCAGTACTTGCACAATACAGTGCCAATATCGACAATCAATAGACATATATCCCAGATATATAACTAAATAAAGGTCAGACACTCGAAGTTCTAGAATCGAATATTGCCTTCCCTCGTTCCATGTGTAATGCGACTAAGAATGTCTCTCTAAAGTGCGTACTCTCTAGGCTGAACTGCAAGCCTGTCGCATTAGTAATAAACCCGGTAAGTCGGGATCGTCTCCATAGGAAAATAGGACAAGAAAATCGTGACGATGGAAGGACAGGCGTTTAACCTAACTTTGGCTCTAAGAAGAACGAAAAGATGATTTGAATGGTGAAACATCTACAACTAGATGCAATTTTGAAAATGATTAATTAATGAAATCAAGAATGAATGGAATGAAATTACTCTAAATTACTTAAAAGACTGATGATGATCAAACTAAAACTTGAACTATATGATGAGAAAAATAGGCCGAGAATACAATCCCTCAACCCTAGTCTATTTCTAGTATAAAACGAATCGTAAATTTAAGTGATTAATCAGACCCAAACTTTAGTACTCCCAAGCATTACGTATATGAGGTTCAAGCTCGCACCATACATAATAAGAGGACGAGTAAAGCAGTAACATGATAGCTACACTCCATTTGCAGTCTAAAGCATCCCGGTTACCCTGGAGCAACCGAGATCCAAAGATCTACAATGGTTGTGTTCACTACGCAATACAGTTATAATAAATCCTTAAGTTTAGAGGATTAATTTTAAACACATGCACCTATCACATCGGGTTGAGTTCATGCATCCCAACCCTAAAAAATCTAGCCGGACTTATTGAACCTAATTGTGCTTGAATTAACTACGTTTCATGTGAAAGAAATCATGATGGAAGTGAAATGAAACATACAAGGAATTATTAAGAACTTAGAAACAAACTGAATCGTGCAAAAAGAATAACATGCAAAACAATAATAGAGAGAACGAAACTTGAATTAAAACTTGACATCAAACCCTAAAATAATCAATCTTGAATCACCAAATCAAAGCTATGTTCCTAGGGTATTCTCCTACTTGTCTCCCTATCAAAACCTATTCAAAACTATGTTTTCTAAGTCAATACAATGATACATGTACGTTTTAGAAGACGTTGTAACATGATAGGACTCTTTGGACCAATTAGCATTAAGGGGAAAATTCGTGCATCAGATACCTCAAACCGGTTCGCCCCTGAACCGGTTCCCAGTGTGGTTTGGGAATTCTTTCTGGTTTTAGACCTCTTTCCAACACTCAAAATATTTTCCAGCTTCTCTTCCTTTCTTCTGTGGATTTTCTTCAACTTCAAGGGGTCATAACTCCTTCACCATAGCTCGGATTTGGGTGCCGTTTCTTCCAGTATTTTCGTTGTTTCGAGGTATTAACCATTCCAGTAGGATCAACTTATGGGATCAGGATATAGAATTACAAAAATTCCCTTGAACTTGCCTTCCTAGCCTTTCCTTCAATATTTTGATTTCTTTTTCGCACCGTTTGCACAATTAACCTGTAAAACACATAAGAGAAACACAAAACATGAAATACTTGCTGACAAAGGTTAGTAGCATATTAATTGCACCGCTCGATTTCACAAAGGTTCCGAAATTAAGGAGATAAATATACAATATTTATGCCCAATCAAATCCCCCTAACTTAGAACTTTGCGCATCTCGAGCAATATAAAAGAAAAAGAATAACCTCACAACTCTTCAAAGCACTTTATTGAGATAAAATACCTTTTTTACAGGCAAGCGATTGCATTTAGCTCATGCAACAAGCCTTTAAACCCCTAGGTTACCCTAATAGGACGAGTGGTATCTTGTGAGGGTTTGTAGTGAATATACCCATAAAATTCGTTATTGACTCAAGCAAAAATCGAAATACTTAAAAATTATACAATTTAAACCTTCCAAAAAATAGTCACCATAAATTCATATTCACAAGAGTCTCAAGTTGTCTCGTGTGGAAGCCAAAAATTGAATCGCTAATTTCCACCGATTGATCATTACGTTACTTTCCGAAAATTCGCTTTGACTTCAAAATCTCACCGATACACTCACAAACGAATCAATCGAAAGTGTGGCTATTCTATCGGTATACGTGATTTATAAGAGTAAATATAATGGAACGCAAGTTCACACACACAATTATGAAAGATGGAATTATTTAGCGAAATGATCTCTTCATCGGATTACGGTAGTTGGAAAATGGGAAACATCGCCTCAATTCACACCATTTAATCTCTCATATTATCTTTTTGTATCTTAGCTCTCCACGCGGTAATCAATTTCTCAATTTGAACTCGTTAGGACTTTTTAGGTTAAAGGTATATTGGGTAACATGGCAATGGTTGAGAACTTTGGAATTGTAAATTTTTTCTTATGATGTGCCTTAGTGCTTTTTCGGGCAATTGCTCATTTTCTCTTCTTTTTCTCTGCTTGATATTTCTGTTGAGCATTTTTCTACTATTTTTTTTCTTGCCCCTTTTTATGCACTTTTCAGACTTTATTTGATGACACTACCAATTTTCATATTTTTGGGCTACTTGTTTTTTTTTCGGGTTGCCAAACGAAAGGGAAAAATTTTATTCGGCTCAATTGGATTAACAAAAGGATAATTTTTCACATCTTTTTATGGCTAATATTTTTGGGTAACAAACGATGGCCTTCTTCATTGTCCGAATTACTTATTGATTTACCATATGCGTCTCGAGATTAATTTAATTTAGAGATTTGTAGCGCACATTTTTTCAAGACAACATTCCATTTCCCATAACCGATCAAAACAAAGAATTGAGATCATCAACGACTTATTTAAAACGCTGAATTAGAACTATGAGTTAACCATTAACTTAGATTGATTTAAAAACTCAAAAAGATCGATAGGCTCTAAATCTCACCGGGGTTTGTTAATCTCCACACTTATTCGTTAAGTCGTCAATTTTCGCACAATTTCTATCTTTGGTCAATTTCGGCTTAGTGCAATAGAGATTTAACAATTTGAGACTTCAAATAGAATAAAGGTGATATTTTTGAAAAATTTAAATTCCAATTTTTATTTATTTTGAAGCAAAATATTTTTAAATTTTTCAAAATTTTATGATTTTTATTTGGAAAATTTTGGGCATTTTTAAAATTTGTGAAGTTTTAAAAAGACGCACTTGTGACCCCCCCTAACTTAGACTTTTGCATTGTCCTCAAGCAAAAAGGACTAAAATCTAACTCAAAGTAAATTAAAAGTGTGAGAGAATAAAACGAACAAACAAAATAGAAATGAAAGATTTTTTATAGATACTGAGGGTCTATGTTACATGGGTGATGGGAGAATTCCACAATCAACATTTTTAACAACTACCAACAATCACCAAAAACAGCACAAACAAATAAGGGCATCATTAGGGAGGTGTATTGGAGGGGCTAGGTGCGTTGGGATATAGAAGAAAGTTGGAGGGGTCCACCGAAGTTGAGCTCACATAAATGGGCTTTGTAACGATGCATCATGCTCGTGTCCCTTCGGTAGGCCTCTTGATCCCGTTGATAGGACGCTTGATCTCGATTGTATTGGGTGAGGAAACCGTCCAAACGGGTTTCTACTGTCGAAAGGCGCCTATCAAAATTTGCACCCGGGGGATCAAAATCGAAGTCGTCGTCCTCGTCTTCATCATACTCTTCTTCTTCCCCCACATCCATCATTAGGGCGTCATGTTCTTCCTCCCTCTCACTCTCATCGAGAATAGGACGATCGGGATGGGCCACACTCATTTGGCACTCACTACGGGTGGTGGAAGTGGCTCCAATTGGGCGGGGGAGTCAGACTTGCTGCCCTGGATCGTCCAACCTGGCATCAATCAGAAGTTCAGTGATAAGGCAGGCGTAGGGGAGCACTGCTTTTCCCCACTCATCATAGGCTGCATGGAGGATGTCCGCGTAGAAGAGTTGGGCCAGATTAATCGTTCTCTCGGGGTCGAGGAAATGGTATAGGAAGTTGGCATGACGTAGCCTGACCACCGAATCATTAGTGGTTTGGTGGATTCCTCCACATGCAACGAGGTGCGTAAAACGCACCGTATCCGAAAAACTTCCTATTGGAAATGAATCGCTCAACCATTCTTCCCAGGGTGCCATTAGGGAGATACATTCGGCCTTGGTGCGGGGGGCACCATTGGTGGGATACATGAAGGGCACGGGGAGGAGAACTCCTTTTTCTCGCATTTTGCGAGCAATGATGGCGCCGGAGAATGGAATTTTAATGCCGTCAAGATAAGCGTCATGAAGAGTGGAGGATTTGCGCACGAGTGTCACATAAAATTGGCGAAAAAACTTTGGTGCTCGTAGGGGAGAGAAATGAGCACCACCCCCAGAGGTTAAAAAGGGTGGTGACTTCACCGGGCAGCTGCTCCTAATTAACAAACTGCTCGATATGAATTAGGCGAGTGGCCGAGAAATTAGCGCTCGTCCCAATGATGTTCTTGGACGCATCGAAATACTCCCGCAACCTCGTCATTGAGAATGGTGGTGTCATCATATTTTTGTGGACGAAAGTTTTCTTGGCGGGGGTGCGGTATGGTGAGAGATAGAGATAGATATGGAGGTGATATGGTGTTGTAGAGAGGGAGAGTGAAATGAAGTGTGATAAATGGAAAGGGGTTGAGGGTGAATTTATAGGTGTGTGGGGGTGGCTTTTGGTGGGAAATGGGAATAGGTATGGAGGGAGAGGATGGAGGGAGTGAATTTGGAGTGTGAATTTGTAGGGGGAAGTTTTAGAGGGTGGAATTTCATAGGGAAAATGAATGGAGGGAAGGGGTAAAAGAGGATGAATTTGGAAAAAGGGGGGAAGAATCTGGCAGGACCCCCGAATCGGTTCTCCTGTACCCCGAACCGGTTCGCCCCCCCAAACCGGTTCACCCTGCGGTTCGGGGTACCTTACTGGCCTGGAAGCTTGGTTTCTCTCATATCTTAAAATTTAAGTGATCTCTCATGCCTCATCACTTGCTTATGGACCCTTACGATATCCTAGACCCTCAGGTTCCCTGAAAAGCCTCTACTAAGCCCTCGAAATGCATGCAAAATCTCCAAAGGTGTGCTACCTCGATCCCTATCATGACCCGTGATCTTGGACTAAAAAATATCCTAACTCATACACTACTACTGTACATAAGATTTCACCCCATATGCATCGGGGGTGCGACGACCTCTCATTTTTAGCTCACTCGATCCCGTAAACGGGGTTCGATAACCAAATGGTGTCGATCTCTTCTACGCACACCTCAATATATATCTTTAGGCACTGTTCATTGACTTTGAATGCGTCTCCCCCTTTGGAATCTTCCACTTCTACTGCTCCGTGGGGGAATACGCTCTTCACAATGAATGGGCCAGTCCATCGAGATCGCAATTTACCTGAAAATAGATGAAGCCGGGAGTTATAGAGGAGCACTTTTTGTCCCAGTTGAAACTCTTTTCGTTGAATAATCTTATCATGTGCTAGTTTCATCTGGGCTTTTGCAATCTTAGCATTCTCATACGCGTCATGGAGTATCTCCTCTAACTCATTAAGTTAAAGCTTGCGAGCTTTACCGGCTTTTTCCATATCATAATTAATCTCTTAATGGCCGAATATGCCTTGTGCTTTAAGTTGATGGGAAGATGTCAAGGTTTGCCATACACAAAGCGAAATGGGGACATACCGAGTGGGTTCTTGTATGCGGTGCAATAGGGCCATAGTGAATCATTCAATCGAAGTAACCAATCTTTCCGATTGGGATTAACGGTCTTCTCGAGGATGTGCTTGATTTCTCGATTCGCTAATTCAGCCTGCCCATTCATTTGTGGGTGATATGACATTACAGCCTTATGAACGACGCCATACTTTCCCATGAGTTTGTCGAATGGTCTATTGCAAAAGTGGGTTCCATTATCACTAATTATCGCTTTCGGAGCATCGAAGCAAAAAAGTATGTGTTCCTGTAGGAACCTAATCACCACTTTGTTGTCATTTGTCTTGGTAGCTATGGCTTCCACCCATTTAGAAACGCAGTCTACTATGATAAGGATGTATAGGAAACCAAAATATAGGGGAAAAGGGCCCATGAAATCAATACCCCAGCAGTCAAAGATCTCAATAATGAGTATCGGGGTTAATGGCATCATGTCTCGTCGGGTTATCGCTCCCATCCTCTGACACCTATCACAAGATTTACAATAATTGATCACATCCCGGAATATTATGGGCCAATAGAAACTGCTTTGAATAATCTTAACGACTGTCTTTTTTGTCGAAAAGTGACCTCCACAAGCTTTTGAATGACAGAATTGGATGACTTTCGGTATCTCGTCATCTGGTACGCACCTTTGGATGATTTGTTCAGCGCAATATTTAAAAAGGAAGGGATCGTCATAGAAAAACATGCGCGACCAGGTAATTAACCTCTTCTTATCTTGCGGTGTCCACTCGGGAGGGACGACCCCCGTGACAAGACAGTTCACTATATCTGTAAACCAGGGCAAAGAAGAGGTATCAAAGAGTTGCTCATCCTGAAAATATTCATCTATGGGTATCTAATCGCTAGGTACGTCGGACGAAAGCCGTGATAAATGGTAGACAACGACATTTTCTACTCCTTTTTTTTTATCTTTCATGGTGAGATTGAACTCTTGTAGGAGTAGGATCCAACTTATGAGGCACGGCTTTACGTCCTTCTTTACAAGTAGATACTTGAGAGTCGCGTGGTCGATGAAACAACTGATTGGTGAACCAATGAGATAGGATTAAAATTTGTCTAGAGAAAATACTACGGCTAATAATTCCTTTTCCGTAGTGGAGTAATTGAGTTGTGGTTTGACTAGCGTAGTAGATGATATGAGCCTTTTTATCCTTTTGTTGGCCCAAAGCAACCCCTATTGCAAAATCACTTGCATAACACATGAGCTCGAATGGTAATGACCAATCCGGGGCTTGCATGATGGGAGCGAAAATAAGCATACTTTTAAACTTTTCAAAAGCACTTTGGCATGATTCATTCCACTCGAATGGTGTATCCTTCATAAGGAAGTTACTTAAGGGCCTAGCGATGGCACTAAAGTCCTTAATGAACTTTCGATAAAACCCCGCGTGGCCCAAGAAGGAGCGCACGTCTTTGAGCAATTTTGGTGTGGGTAGATCGTCTATGACATCTATCTTAGCTCTATCAACTTCAGTCCCTTTGGATGAAACTATGTGGCCAAGAACTATTCCCTCAGTGATCATAAAATGGCATTTCTCCCAATTTAGCACTATATTCTTCTCCACACACCGGGTTAGTACTTTTTCCAGATTCACCAGATAATGATCAAAAGAGGTGCTAAAAATGCTAAAGTCGTCCATGAACACTTCAAGTCCTCTCTCAATCATGTCGCTAAATAGACCCAACATGCACATTTGAAAGGTCGCGGGTGCATTACACAAGCTGAATGGCATTAATTTGTAAGCAAACGTACCAAAGGGGCAAGTGAAGGTCGTTTTCTCCTGGTCAAGTATATCTACCTCAATTTGGTTATATCCGGAATAACCATTAAGTAAGCAATAGTAAGGGTGGCTCGCTACTCTCTCAAGCATCTAATCAATAAATGGTAAGGGGAAATGGTCTTTCTTAGTTTCGGCATTGAGTTAATTGTAATCAATGAAAACGCGCCACCCGGTGGTGGTACATTGGGGAACTATCTCTCCCTTAGCATTTTTAATCAATGTCTTGCCTGAATTCTTCGGGACAACTTGAATAGGGTTCACCCACTTGCTATCCGAGATTGGTTAGATGATCCTGGCATCTAATAACTTTATGATTTCGATTCTCACCACTTCTTTCATATTGGGGTTTAGCCTTCTTTGAATTTCTCTAGAGGGCTTTACATCTTCTTTAAGGTGGATCTTGTGGGTGAAAATCAAAGGAATTATCCCCTTCAAATCAGTAATACACTAACCAAAAGTACTTTGGTGCTTCCTCAGAATCTCTAATAGCTTACCCTCCTGCTCTTCATCTAGGCTAGAAGAGACAACAACAGGAAATGTCTCGTCCTTTCCTAAATAAGCATATTTAATATGGGAGGGCAGTTTATTCAATTCGAGGGTTAGAAATTTTTTATTGGAGGGAAGCATGCGTGCCTCCCTCGGTGATAAATCCTCGACTCGAGAAACCCAACTTACATCTCTCGCATCCTCGTCTGATGCTCTCTCATCAAGTAACTCTCTCAACTCCTCAACTTATTTCTCAAATTCAGTATACGCTCCCTCACTCTCATTGCTCGACACTAAGCAGGTCCCTAGGGCATCTCCATAATATTTTTCCTTAAATTACTCTTCTATGATCTCGTCGATTAATCTCACCGCGTGAAGATCATCTTCTTCCCCTGTATGTTGGGCTATATGGAAGATGTTAATATCTAAGGTCATATTCCCAAAGGTGAGCTGCATCTGCCCATTTCGAGTATTGATTATTGCATTAGCCGTAGCTAAGAATGGGTGCCCGAGAATAATGGGAACATGATGGCTCGAAGAGAAGGAGAGCTCCGTGTCCTAAATGACAAAATCTACCGAAAAGTAGAAAGTGTCAACTTGGACAATCACGTCCTCAACTATACCTTTTGGGATCCTCACGGTTCGATCCTCTAATTGGAGAGTGATCTTTATGGGCTTGAGGTCTCCCAGATCGATTTGCCTATAGATGGCGTAAGGGAGAATATTGACACTTGCTCCCAAGTCAAGTAAGGCTTTTTTAATTTTATTTTCTCCAATGATGCAGGAAATGATGGGTGCACCGCGATCTTTGAATTTTGGCGGGAGATCATTAAGTAGAATGGAGCTCATGTTTTGTGCTAGAAATACGTTTTTCTTTACCTTTATCTTCCTCTTCACCGTTAACAAGTTCTTAATGACTTTTGCATAAGTTGGAATCTGCTTAATGGCATCGAGGAAAGTTAAATTTAACTTTACTTGCTTTAGCACGTCTAGCACTTCATCACGGAGGTTTCCTTTGTGGGAAGGAACTAGTTTTTAAGGAAATGGTTCCGCAGAAAGTGGTTTCACTACTACCTTGGGCTCAGTAGTATCTTCTTTATCACTCTCTTTCAAGGGGACATTTTCGGCCTCTTTCGTGCCGGGCAAAATGTCCTTGTCTTTGGTTGTGTCGTGTGGAGGAGGTGATAAATCAATGACTCTCCCACTACGAAGAGTGGTCATAGATTGACATTTCTCTTGATGTTCTGTAGAGGTGGATCTAACACTTGTTTGACCTTGGGTAGGTCTTTGGCTCTGGGAAGGAAACTTGCCCTTCTCTTGGATACTCAACGATGATTGCATCTTTGAAATAGTCGCATTTATATCGCTGATCATGTGCTTAAGTCTAGTAGTGGTTGAATTTTGGGCATTGATAAATTGGTTTATCGTATCCTCGAGACTTCTCCGCGGTGGAGTGATATATGGTCCTGGAGGTGGTGGTGCTTGCACATGTCCCTGCATGTGAGGTGCTTGTTGAAAGTGTGATGGTGGGGGAGGGGCAACATGTGAACTAGGATTCATCGCAGCATTTTATTGCCCATAGCTAAAACCAGGATGGTTTTTCCATGAAGGGTTGTAAGAATTCCTATGAGGCGCACCGAAACTACCCTTAAACCCTCCTACACCACTCACTTGCTCTTGAAGAATAACTTTATAGGCTGGTATCCTTGGGCATTCCTCTGTTGAATGGCCCGCCTCACAAATATCACACACCCTCTCACTGGGATTCGGGATGGAGCTAGCTGGTCCTCTTACAAATATCTCAAGTACTTCTTGCATTCTTTTCTTAAGTAAATCGAGTCTATTGGCCGTTATAGTATCCTTTTCTACGTGAAATAGGCCGGTCACTGATGGAGTGGTGGTCGCTTAGCGCATTCGATTATGATCACTAGGGTCAGATGTATCCCATTCTTGGGTAGTCTCGGCAACATACCTCAGGTGAAGCTTAGCATCATTGGCATTTAGGTCGACAAAAGGACCATCACACATGGTTTCAACGAGTTGTTTTGAATTTATATTCAGCCCATTATGGAGGAATGAAATGATTTGCAATTTATCAAATCCATGATGAGGGCATGAAGTGATTAACTCGTCAAAATTCTCGTAACATCAATCAAACGACTCATTTTATGATTGTTGGAAGGTTTGAATTTGAGTCTTGATGGAGTTCGTTTGATGTGGAGGAAAAATTTTCTTAAGGAATTTAGATTGCAAGTCGTTCCATGATGCAATCGAGTTTGGAGGTAAATACCATAGCCATGTCTTAGCCTTATCCTTTAGCGAGAATGGGAAGAGTTTGAGGCGTATCACCTCTTTTGTGCAGGTTTGATCACTGAGGGTCTCGTACGCCTCCTCGAATTCCCGGATGTGGAGATATGGCTTTTCTGAATCCATTCCATGGTAGTTGGGAGGTATCTGAATCATCCCATTCCTAAAGCGAAATTTCCCTGCATTATACGGGAGTAAAATGCATCCCGAAGTGACTGTTCGCTCAGGATATAAGATTTCTCTCAAAGGGCGGAACGGGATATCTTCCTCACCTGCGGTTACACTACCGTGTTGTGACATGGATCTTTAACTTGATGACTTTGTATCCTCACTTTGTATGCTCGGAGCGTGCTCTGTGGTGTGTTCTAAGAGGGATGTCAGAGTGTTACTCGTAATTGAGTGTTGAGGTGTGGGAGGTGGAACCCAGAATATTAGAACGTTTGGAGTGTGAGGGCTATAGGGGTCGTACTCAACTATCGAGGTCTCGTGAATGATGGTTGGAGTATTTTGGGGAGTTAGGGTGAGTTCAGGATTTTGCATTAACAGACTTTTGAGAGATGAAGTATGCTTTTGCGCTTTTTAATTTTTTTTTATTTTGGTCGAAGCTTTAGATTAACGGAATCTAACCTACGTCTATCTAAATCGTCGAAAACGGCGCCAAAAACTTGATGCGACTAAGAATGTGTCTCTAAAGTGAGTACTCTCTAGGCTCAAGTGCAAGACTGTCGCGTTAGTAATAAACTCGATAAGTCGGGATCGTCTCCACAGGAAAATAGGATGAGAAAATCATGACGACGGAAGGATAGACGTTTAACCTAACTTCGACTCTAAGAAGAACGAAAAGATGATTTGAATCGTGAAACATCTAGAACTAGATGCAATTTTGAAAATGATTAATTAGTGAAATCAAGAATGAATGGAATGCAATTACTCTAAATTACTTAAAAGACTGATGATGATCGAACTAAAACTTGAACTATATGATGAGAAAAATAGGTCAGGAATACAATCTCTCAACCCTAGTCTATTGCTGGTATAAAACTAATCGTAAATTTAAGTGATTAATTAGACCTAGACTTTAGTACTCCCAAGAATTACGTATATGAGGTTCAAGCCGACACCATACATATTAATAGGACGAGTAAAGCGGTATCACGATAGCTACACTCGCTTTACAGTCTAAAGCATCCCGATTACCCTGGAGAAACCGATATCCAAAATCTATAATGGTTGTGTTCGCTACACAATACGCTCATATTAAATCCTAAAGTTTAGAGGATTAATTTTATACACATGCAACTATCACATCGGGTTGAGTTCATGCATCCCAACCCTAAAAAATCTAGCCGGACATGTTGAACCTAACTGTGGATGAATTAACTACGTTGCATGTGAAAAAAATAATGATGGAAGTGTAATGAAACATGCAAGGAATTATTATGAACTTAGAAACAAACTGAATCATGCAAAAAGAATAACATGCAAAACAATAATAGAGAGAACGAAACTTGAATTAAAACTTGAGATCAAACCCGAAAATAATCAATCTTAAATCACCAAATCAAATCTATGTTCCTAGGGTATTCTCCTACTTGTATCCCTATCAAAAACTATTCAAAACTATGTTTTCTAAGTCAATACAATGATACATGTACGTTTTATAAGAAGTTGTAACATGACAGGAATCTTTGGACCAATCAGCATGAAGGGGCAAATTCGCGCATCAGACACCTCGAACCGATTCACCTGTACCCCAAACCGATTCACTCCCTAATCGGTTCCCAGTGTGGTTTGAGAATTATTGCTGGTTTCAGACCTCTTTCCAACTCTCAGAATATTTTCCATCTTCTCTTCCTTTCTTCTGTGGATTTTCTTCAACTTCAAGGGGTCATAACTCCTTCATCGTAGCTCGAATTTGGGTGCCATTTCTTCCAATATTCTCGTTCTTCTGAGATCTTAAAATTTCCAGTAGACTCCACCTCCGGGACAAGGCTGTAGAATTATGAAAATGCCCTTAAACTTGCCTTTCTAGCCTTTCCTTCATTGTTTCGATTTCTCTTTCGCACTGTTGCATAATTTACCTGTAAAACACATAAGAGAAACACAAAACATGAAATACTTGCCGACGAACGTTAGTAGGATATTTATGAATTAAATCCATATCAATTGCACCGCTCGATTTCATAAAGATTACGAAATTAAGGGGATAAATATACAATATTTATTCCCAATCAATGGGTCCGCAAGAACTAGAACATATATGGGCTCCAATTGAGTTTCAGTAATTTTCTCATGCTCCACACGTCCCACCTATTAATGGGATGTCTCCATCTCAGTTGAACAGGGTTACGGAAGATCTCATATTGCTATCCAAGATGTTTTACTAAGTCAAGATTTTAGGGAACTATATGGAATCCACTCACATGTCTCCCTACTCAAAGGCCTCGTTACTAGAAAAGTTTAAAATGCTAGACATAAAAAAGTTTGGAGGTAGAAGACCTCCCATTGTGTATCTCAATAACTATTACCGTTTTATGAGATTGTTTGGGGTTACTAAGGAAAGAATTACCAGGATGTTCCCACAGACTCTTAAATAAAGCACTTTTTGATGGTTCTTGTCACTAGAGGAATCCCAGATTCAAAGTTGGGAAGATGTATCCAGGGAATTTATGCCCTAATACAATTTTAATTAGGAGTTGGAACTCACTCATCGAGACCTCGAAATACTTAAGCAAAACATTGGAACGTCAATCAATAACTTTATCAACAGCAACTCGTGAGCATCGTGAAGAAGAATTTTCTGCCATATATCTGCACCTCAATGGAAATCCAATAATACCCACATTTTGGAGCCCTCTGGGAGCCTGTGATCCATATCAAAGAGAGTGTTAGAAATCAAAAAGACGATTCTGAGCAGAAGAAGCTAACATAGTAGTTCACTCCTTGCAAACTAGCTAATACAAATATTTTAACCATGGGTGCTAGAAGATCATCCCGTTATAATATTTCTGAACCTGCCACATCATGAGTGATAAAGATCATCCCTTACAATGAGAAAGTAATATTACGATCCCCATGATCCTATCTCAAAAGTATACTGATGCATTTTGTCAAGAAACCTCATTAAGCCTTAGCTACCCGGTCTATTTCCAAACCCACTTCCAAGGAACTTTAAGCATGCCTCTCATTATGATTTCAATTAGATCTTAGGGCATACCACTGACCAATACTTTAACCTAAAAAATGAAATTAAAGGTCTCATTGATAAGGGGATCATCCCTCCGCCAGCCAATCCTAAACCCGATACTACTATGAACCCTTTATCAACACACTAGACTAGTGTAAAGGACATCCTCAATGATGAAGACCCTGATTTTAACCCTTTCACTAAAATCTAACCCATCAATACACCTACTCCATCTTTAAGTTCCCCCAAACCCATTAAAAATTTCCCTTCTTTCATTTTGCACCCTTAAAATGCTCCATACCAAGCCCTATCCCTCATGACGAGAGCTAGGGGTGTTCGCGGTCCGGTCCGATCCGATTTTTAGCAATTTTAAGGACCGGACCGATTAACCGGTCCTAAAAAAAATGACCAAGACCGGACCGATTAATCCAGTTTTTTGGGCTTAGTCGGTCCGGTTTTTTGTAGGGTCGGTCCGGTCTAACTTGTCGGTCCTAATCTTATTCAAATAATCTTTTTAAAGGCAAATCATTGGTTATTTTCAATAAGAATTAGCTGATTACACTGAAACCATTAGAGTTATCTTATCGCACTAAAAATCATTATTAAAGCCTGCAATTTCTTTATGGTGGTAGATTGTAAACCTCACTGATATTATCTTTATGGTGGTTTGATGAAATACTGTTTGCTGTTTGTCCTAGTTATCAGATATCCGTCCCCTTTATCACTGTTATGTGAGATGATTATGAAATATATTATGCAAATAAAAATTTCCATAAAAAAAAAGCCTGCAATTTTTACACCTGAACACTGAAACAGAGGAAGAACTTTCTTCCAGCTAATTTGATTTGGTTCATCATATTTCAAATATACGTGCCTTGCATGATAGCTTGTCTACAATATATATAAAAGAAAAAAAAAATAAAAATATGGAAACATGAAATAATTTATTTACACACCTGAAATACAACCAGAGCTGAAACACACCCACCCAGAGCTGGAATACACGCAGAGCTGGAATAATTTACACCAAACCGTGTGAGATGAGACAGCTCATAGAGGTGTAGAGCTTCCGCGTGTGAGGAGAGATCTCAGAGTTGTAGAGCTTCCGCGTGTGAGGGTGAGGGCTGAGGGCTGCGTGTGAGGGTGAGGGATGCGGGTGAGGGCTGCGTATAAGGGTGAGGGTGAGGGTTGCGCTGCTGCATGAGAGAATATGAGAGAGATGAGATGAGGGCTGATATTGTGAGCTGTGTGGTGGAGTGTGTGTATAGTGTTAATTTTTTTTTACTTTCAAAATGATGAGCTTGTCCTTCTTGAGTGTTTTCTAGCTATAAATATAATTATATATATATATATAAATATGTAACCGGTCCGGGCAGGTCCATATCGGTTATTTAATGTGACGGACCAAGGACCGGACCGGGTAGATCGGTTTGTAAAACAAAAAATCTGGACCGGACCGACAAAAAAAAAACCGATAAAATTATGCCGGTCCGGTTTGGTTCGGTTCGGTTCGGTCCCCCGGTCCAATCGGTTTTCTGAACACCCCTAACGAGAGCCTGTATCGACATTCGAACTCGATAAAAAATGGGGGGGCGTGGAGATAACAATTGTTATGGATAAACTTAGAGATTTTGGACTAAAGTTATATCTATAATGACCCTCAGAGAGAACAGTTGTGAAAGAATCAATAATCTATACACGAAAGCTCAATAATGGGCCTGACTATCAGATGAGTGGTTTGTGTCAATGAAAGAATTCAGTTTAAATAGTGTTCTGCAAGTCATGTCAGATGAGTTCGTTAATGAGAGAGAGATATATATAACTTCGAAACTGCTCACTATTATGAGACTCATGGGATACCTGGTTCCCTCTTTTCAAAATTTATCCGTTGAGTGGGAAGATTTGTACGACGAAGTAGTTAAATTAATAAAATGCATGAATTTTTTGTGGAAAGATAATATTGTTACCACCGTCCGAGGTAATGACTCAAACCCCCAGATGATTCAGACGTTAAACCTGATAATGGGGATACCAACACAATTTCCTCCTTTTGTGTGATGATTTCTTTTGAAGAATTTCTATTAAGAATTAATGAAATATCTGTCATGCCAGAAGTGGACAAAGACTAGGGTTTTTGTTCTTCATAGTGTTCGTAAATCATATGATCCTATCAGGCCGATACTATAGAGATTCGATTATTCCATTAGCCAGTAGGCATGCATATAAAGGAAAAGGAGTTACTGGAGAACTATAAATGCCAAAAACATCAATTGAAGAGAGTTAAGTCCTTTAATAACTTGAGAAGACCCAATTCAACATTAGTTTTAGGGGGTTTTACTTATCTCCCTAGTTCTATAGAGTTGCTTTGATCAAGCTCCTCACCCGAACCCATAGTTCCTACTTCCCCTAAAGAAGCATTCCACATAGCCAGGACTCTGATCGTGATGAGTATCGTCTTTTTTATCTATGAAGAAATTCCTAAGAGTGGTTCTGATCATAGATCTTCCGTTAATATCTTTGTGGAGGTCATGGGAAAGACGATTCCATTAGTACTTATTGACAATGGACCTTCTTTGAATGTTTTCCCGTTGAGAATGATCAATTATCTAGGGATAAAAGTTAATGATCTAACCCCTACTTTTGCCGATGTGAACGCCTACCATAACCCCCACCGAGAAGTTACAGGTTTAATAAATCTCACACTAGGGGCTAGTCCTATATGTCCCCAAATCGAGTCCCAAGTCATAGATATACCGACATGTTTCAAGTTGCTCTTTGGTCTCCCTTGGCTTAATATAATCAAAGGAGTGGCCTCTTACCTCCATAAAAAATTAAAGTTCTTTTTGAATAACCAAGTCTTCGCCATAATCGTAGATGACGACAACTCCGATGGCATGGACACAAGTAACTCATTTTTAGAAATATAACATGGAGCAAATGACTTATTCCTCTTAGGTCTCAGGATTGATCTACTTCCTATCGAATCATGAGATAACTTAAAGGAGAGATTATGTTTTAGAACAGTCCCCACGATAATACCAATGTGATCCAAATGTCCAAAAATATGCATTTCATGCTTGGAATAGGGTTTGGTCACCGATAACAAGGTATCCTTAAACCGGTATGTTATTAGATTTGGTTCTAGTAGATCTTCGTGCAAGAATAGAATAGGGTCAACACTTGACGAGCATGAGCGGTCGTAGTTCGAGGAATTCCTAAAGGAATTCATGGAAGTCTCCACGTGGTCCTACAGTGATATGCTGGATATTGACCCGAAGATTTTGCAACATGATATCCCTACTTACCCAGATTGTAAGCTTGTCAAGAAGAAATTGAGAAAACTCCACTCGAGTGGTCTCTCAAGGTCAAAGATGAAGTCGTCAAAAAATGGAAGGTAGGTTTTAATCGCTTAGTCGAATATCCGACATGGGTTGTAAACATCATCCCATACTAAAATCGAGTTGAAAAGTCCGCATGTGCATCGACTATCAGGATCTGAACATGGCCTCCCTAAAGTAATATTATCCATTGCTCAATATTAACATGATCGTTGATGACACTCCCAATTATGCCCTCAAGTAATTTGTCTAAAGCTTTTTTTGGTACAACCAGATCAAGATGCATATCGATCACCAGGAAAACTTGTTTTACTACTCCTTGGGGTAACCTTTGCTACAATGTCATGCATTTAGGTCTAGAAAATGTTGGTGATACCCACCAGAGGGAACTTACAGCCATCCTGCATGATCTTACCCACAAAGAGGTTGAGGACTATGTTGATAATATGATCATTAAGTCGAAAACACGAAAGGGTCATATCCCTTCCTTGAGGAAATTATTTGAAAGACTATAAAAGTACCAAATGTTACTCAATCCATAAAAATACGTCTTCGATGTCGCAAAGGGAAAGCTCTTTGATTCATGGTTAGTGAAATGGAAATCGAGGTTGGCCTTGATAAACTCACAACAATCCTTAAAATGTTACTGCCACGGATAGAGAAAAGTTCTTGTGGTTTCCTGGAAAAACTTCAGTATATTAGCAGATTCATCACCCAACACACTTTTATGTGAAAAACCATATTCAAGTTCCTTCGAAGGGATTCAACCAAATTTTGAAATGAGGCATGTCAGGAAGCCTTCAACAAAATCAAAAAGTATCTTTCCCAACCTCCGATTCTCATGCCACCGTAGATTGGTCTTCCCATCCTTCTATACCTCACTTTCATGAACACTGCAATATGGTCTATGCTACCCCAATACATTAAGGATTTATTCAAAGAAAGATCCATCTAATACGCTAGTAAAAAAGGAAAGGGTATGAAATAATCTACAGTATTCTGGAGAAGTATTAGATTGCCTTAATTTGGGTCACTCAAAAGCTCCGTCATTTAGTCTCCTGAATGAATCCCATGAAATACGTGTTGGAAAAAACTGCCTTATGGAGCTGCATGTCCAACTATTTTCTATTATTATTCGAGTTTGTCATCACATATGTCACCTAGAAAACCATGAAAAGGAGAGACATCTTTTACTACCTTACTGACGATCCAATGGGAGAAGTCGATGTATTGATTTTTGAGTTTCCAAATGAGGTTATTATTTATATTTCTCAGGAAGAGCTATAATGATAGATGTTCTTTAATGAGGCTGCTAACAATAATATATAAGACATTGGGATACTTTTGGTCGACCCTGATGATTCTCACATTCTTATTGCCATTAAGCTGGACATCCCTTGCACCAATAATATGACAGAGTATGAAGCATGCATCATAGGTCTCAATACTTTATTTGATAAAGGAATCCAACACCTTGACATCTATAAAGACTCGACCTCATCATAAGATAATTCCATCAAAAAAGAAAGTCAAAGATAATAAGCTCCTACCTTTTTACGATCACCTTTAATAGATCGCTTCCCAATTGAAGGATGTCACCTTCCACTACCTCCCCTGCCCAGGAAATAGTTTTTCTGAAGCACTAGAAACCTTGGTCTCCATGGTCGACATACCCGAGGAAATACAATGACCCCCTTTCAAGTCCAAAAGCAGTCCATGCCCACTCATTGCTACCACACCGATCTTGCTATAAAAGAAGATCCAAATAAAGTTACTTTATGGTATTATGACATCTGGTGTCTTTTCAAGTATGGTCAATATCCTCAAGGGGTTGATAAGAAGTATCGTGTAACTCTTAACAAGCTTGCATCTTAGTACATGATCTGCCATATGGCTCCTTTCAAAAGTAACTTCGATGGAACACATTTGCAATGCATAATAGGGGCTAAAATTGAAGACATGATGCAAAAGATCCACAACGAGGAATATGGACCACACATGAATGGTGATGATTTCTTAGAACATTGTCCGAAGGTGACTTAAGTGTAAAAAATATGCTAACCTTTAACACTTACCTCCTCGTGAGTTATAAAACATGAATTCACCTTGGCCCTTATCAACCTGGGTCATTGATATCGTTAGGATAGTCACTCCCAAGGCATCCCATGGGAATGAGTTCATTCTCATCTTCATCGATTATTTTACCAAATAGGTTAAAGTTGTTATATATTATGTTAAACACAAAAAAAGTAGCCAAATTCATCAAAAGAATAACATATGTTTCTACGGGGTCCTTCACAAGATTATATCATATAATGGACTAAACTTTGAAGCATAAGTTACAGAAGTAGTCATTGAGTATAGAATTCAAATCAACAAATATTTTCCCTACTGAGTGCAAACCAATGGGGTTATCGAAGCTGCTAATAAAATCATCAAATCCATAATTAGTAAGATGACTGAAAGTTATCGCGACTAGGTTGACTGAATCCCTTATACCATATAGGGCTACCACATGTGTGTTAAAATACCCACTGGGGCTACACCCTATTCCTTGGTATACAATATGGAAGAATTCCTGATATTGAGCTAGAGATACCATCTTAATAAGTAATGCTCGAAATTCAACTTGTCGAAGGTTATTAACAACAAAGACGTTATAACGAGCTCGAACTCTTGGATGAAAATAACTTGAAAGATTTTTACCACATACAAGGGTACCATGGACATTTTGCATGATCATTCAACGAGAAATTGAAAGACCACGGTGTGCGAGTAGGCGACCTCACTCTTAAGTAAATAGTAGAGTCCACCTGAGACCGAAGAGGGAAATTCAAACCTAATTGGAGTGGGCCATACCTAGTAAAGAAGATTTTGTTGGGTGCCGCTGCTATGATCAGAGAACCAGATGAAGAAGAAATGGCGTATCCATTCAACTTGGAATGTATCAATTTTTTTACCCTTAATCCGATTCTCGTCGTTCTATGACTCTCCTCACCTCCCTTCTATTCTAATAAAATAATACAAATATTCTTTTATCCCTTTATAAGAACTACGTGGGACCTGATCCTCTTTAAATCTTCTTTTCAAAACTTATAGAACAATTTTTCCTATCCCCAAAAGGTACTTAGGCAACCCATAAAGTCACTTAGGGCACAATCCTTTCTTTTTCACAAAATTCTATTCCTTTGTTCGACCAAGGGACACTGGTCTCACTCATCATTTTAAATGAACAAAAGGATTATGTATGATTTAGCAATCGGTATATATTGTTCATATAATATGAAATTCTTCCAAAGACATAAAAATGTGTAACAAAATCATCATCTATTTATTTTATCTCAAACATGGAGATTTGGACGAAATATCATTAATAAAAAAAATCCCATCCTACCTTCCATATAACATGGTGCACCCATAAACTAAAAACATTTATACCTCCACAACCAAACCTACACCAATGAAAACACACAAACTCTCTTCAACTTTTAGAAGGCCCTGCCTCATTATCATGATCCTCATCATCATTCCCTAAAGGGCCCCAATAATTCTAGTCCTGACAGCACTTCCTTATGCACTCCATGCAACGATATGACTTAATCAACTTTGATAAAATCACAACACCTTCCTACCTTGTTTCAAATATCGTGTGCCACCTGTACCCAATCTCCTCATCACAAACCTTTGTAACCATATTTCTCCAAAACCACCTCAAATAATCCCCATATATTACCCTACGTTCCTCAGCAAATTGGGACGAATGGGTAGATGGACTATAATACCACAAAGGTCCTACAGTCATCCTCATAATTCAGTCAAATTATCCACAAGAAAGATATTGGTTATGCAAAGAGAGAGGGGCAAATTTCTCCCAGTCCACTTGATGCAGAAGTTGCCAAGGAAAATTAAAAGAAATTTAGTCAAGACCTACTAGTAGAATGTATCGGCAGTCATCCAATTAAAAGAAAGGATGTAACTAGCCCACCATGGTTTAGACCTACGAAGGTGTCTAGACCTAAGCTCCATAAGCCAGTTAACCTAGTTCTCCACCAAAGGATCGAAACTATGACACGCTATGCAAAGAAATTTGGGACGTCGGTTGAAAGATATTCGGGAGGACCTGCCATGCACAATCTCTCCTAAAACCACATGAATAACATCGGTGGGCTATTGTGCAAAACGTTCACCCTACCATCTTTCTAGTTGCCAAGACCATTCAACATCTCCACCAATATGATAGTGATAGGGTAACGGTGGAAGCGCATACTCCTTGTCATATATGAACGTAAACATTAACCAAGTAATCGCAATGTCCAGATAGTCGTACCTTGCCATAGTATCAGTATAGAACATATATTGCTCTCCATCCATCACCACCACCCTCTCCTTATCCGACAACTCCCCCACTTTTCTAAAAAAAGTAAGAGGTGCCGATGGTGAGGCCTACACCACACCCTTCAGCACCTACCTCACCACCCTTTCTCCTAGGTACCAGACGTACCCGAACTCATGCACCTATAATCTCCACATCTGGGCATGAATGCCCATTGTCCTCGCTGCGCCTAGGCCAGACGCCAAGGATTATATGTCACATGTACCCAAATAAAATCATTCATTAATAAAATCTACAAAAGCATAAGGAAAAACACAAAACTCTAAAAAAGAAGAAAATAAAGTCTAACCTATTCACTCATAAGGGCATTCAACACCACTCTCACATCCTTCAAGGCAAAAAACTTCTTCGATATTCTATTCGATTCCTCCATTGATTCATCCTTGGTAACTCCCCCACCTCGGTCGCCTGTAAAGGCATCAATCCCATGTTGTATCCAATCACCTCATAAAACCACGTCTACAAAAGATAATACAATTCTCTCAATGAAAACCTCAAATAATAAAAATCAAGAAGAAGATGCAAAAAAAATAAAAATAAAAGCTAATTTTAGAAGGTATGTGAGCCCAATAAAAATCGGCAGGAGATGAAGAATGAAAGCATCCGGATAACCATAAAGATATGCCAACATGAAGCCCTGCCAATCATACATGTGAAGTTTGGAGATGGATGCAAGGAAGGGAAAGAACCACAAGTGAACGAGGTTACCACTCGCAACCACAAAAAATATCCTAGCAAAAGTCGACTGAACAAACGGGCTGCTTGTAGCACCTATCATATATATTTGATGTCAATCTGATGCGCTAATAAGGTTTTCTTCAACATATATAACCGCACAGATTCCCCAAAAATAATCTGCCCAAAGTCCCCTAGTTTATTCCGGATCATATCCTCAGATACGCATAGCGTACGATCCACCGTCGGCTCTCACACTCTAGCTCCATCAGCTGGTGAAAATATATTGGGGTGATTGTCATCTCACCCTCCTAGATGAATGTACGGTTAGTATCCCACCATCGCTCTCCTAAACCACACGGAACCACCGACAATCTTGGTGTGTACTCCAAAGCCCGCACAAAAGGGTAAAACCCTATAACCTCGACCTTAAACTTCACTTCCCTGGGGAGCTTCTCCCATACCTTCTTAATCATTGTCGATACCCAAGAGTGTATAAAAAACAAAGAAATGTCCACCTGCATAAGAGCAATAATCATTATTCCCCGAAAAAAATAAATCAAAAAGAAAAAAAAATAAAAATAAAAAAATAAAATGAACACTCACATAGCCACTTGGTTTCCTCACCCTCGCAGAGTAGTGATTTCTAGGCTCCCTTTACAAAATCATTTCGTCATCCACGTCTTTGATATCTTGTTATACGTTCTCGTTACCTATTGCTAATGCCTCTACAAGGCACCCCTTGATGCCAACCCAATCACCGGTGATAACAAAAAGGTTGTTGGCCACGTTATCAATGAATCTTTTGGAAGAAAAACGCCTAAAATTGATTTCTAGAGAGAAAAGGATTTTTTATTTTAAAGGTGTGAAGAATGAGAAAGCCTCCCCTTTTATATAAGGAACTGGGGGCCTATCGGTAGAGCCCCTCGGTATAGCTAAAACCCCTCAGGATTCCGTACCACTGCCAATACTCATACTTGGCCTATGACTATTGGCATACCCCCTAAATTTAGTTACAAAAATTCCAAACAAATCCAAAAATCGCCCGAAAAATTTCACAATCAAATCTCTAAAAATATTTGTAAAGTCAAAAACCTCAAAATTCATCAAAAAACACAATTTTCATAAAAATCACCCATTTTCAAAAATGCAGGCTGCCTTAAAAAATTCATCAAAAATATAAAAAGTTGCATAAAATTCTAAAAATTAAGAATAAAAATGCATAATAGTAAATAAATCATTGAAGTTCTCAAAATACATTGCGCATTCGTCCCAAAATTCCTTAGGCTAGCAAAATTAGTTACAACCCTCTGAATTAGGTCGCTTTCACTCTTTAGGTTCAAAGAATTGACCCAGGACTCTAGAACTAGCCTCAACCCTCTGAATTAGGTCGCTTTCACTCTTTAGGTCCACAGAATTGACCTAAACCTACAGAATTCGGCTCGAGCCTCTGAATCAAGTCGCACTCATGCTTTAGGTCCGCATAATTGACTTAGTCCCACTAAATTGGCCTCGACCCATTGAATTACATCGCTTTCACTCCTTAGGTCTTCAGGATGGACCCTTTATTTCTTTAGGTACTCAAAATTGACATCTTCAAAACCTGAGGCTCGGAGAATTGGCCTTGTCCCTCATAGATTAGGTCATTCACCCTCCCTATGTCCTTGGACTCAAACCTTTACCCCAACACTCACGACTCTCGTCAGGGTATCTATCCCTCACGACCTTTAATTATCATAAGCTTTCCTGTCGAGGGGATCTATAGACATCCAATTCTAGTATCCCAATTCTAATAACCCCATGTAACTTCTTACGTCCCAAACATAATTCATTTAACCCTAACACCCTGGTCCTTCCCTTCAAACCCTAATCTAGAGGCCACTGGATGATTTTTATCTCTTTTTGACTTCGATCATTTCTCAACATTGATAGTAAACCAACGCTCTTTCATAGGTCTTTGAATACCCTTTGTAATGGTCCATATCATGCGCGAATCGGCCTTACGATTTGCATTCACTTTCCTTTTCACTCCAAAAGCCTAATTTAGAGGCCACCATACGCTAATCGGCCTTTTCACTCCAATGGTCTATACCATGAGCTAATCGGCCTTACGCTTTGCATTTATTTGCCTTTTCACTCTGAAACCCTAATCTAGAGGCCACTAGACGATTCTAGAATCTATTTGACTTCGATCAACTATCGAAATTGAGAGTAACCTCATTCACTTTTAGAGGGCACTGAATACCCTTTCCAATGGTCTATACAATGCATGAATCAGAGTTCTGGTTTCCATTTTCTCGAAAATTCCATTTCGGACTACTTATTGACACCCTAGACCCTCTGCCTATCGGCATAGTGCTACTTTACTTCGCCTGCAAGTCCCATGGTATGTAGATAGGCATGACTAGGCCTATCCTGATCGACAGAACTGCCATTCCTACAAATTTCCTATTTAAGGAATCCATGACCTCATTCTCATGGACATTCTTTTTTCAGATCCCAAGGTTCTTCTCCTTGAAATCGGTGCACAGCCTTTTACATATACCTTTCAAAATATTTCTCTTACATTCCATTATATCATCCACACTCCTCTCCTTTCTTACCAACTTTACCACCATTACATCACTACCAAAATCAGCCTATATCACCATCAAAGTCAGAATTTAAGCTTCATAGAGTGTCTAAATCCTATTCAATCAAACATGCTACTTTAGTGATATTACTCACTATTTTACTTACTAGTACATGGTTCCTATTTAGTTGTCATTTCCTTACATTAATCACCTTTTTACTATCTATGTGTTCACAAAATTTATTTTCTTAAACTCAAAAACTAAAAAAATAGGATTTAATCCTTAAATCTCAAATTGAAACTTTCCTTCCATTTTTACTACACTTTCCTCACTTGTGCACGTTTTTAAAGAAACCAAAATAAGGATATTCTAGTTTTGGATTCATGGGTTAAATCCCACCCTTTTATGTTTTCAAACTACGTTGACTTTGATGCCATTTTCGACTACATATGCATCCTTAGTTTTCCTCAACATTTGAGTCCTCTTTTTTTTACTTTTTCACTTTATTCGTTCTCACTTTTATTAGTATCACACACACACACACACACACACACACACACACACACACACACACACACATACACCCACTAGTTTATATGTTCTTAGTAACCCCGTCAGACATGCATACTCACTTCCTTGAAGTGAATCGTGATCCGGTGTGTTGCTTACATTAAGTTATATTTTTATATTTTTTTATATTATTTTTTTCGTAATCCCGTCTGACACACATATCCACTTTCTCACAGTGGATTATGATCCGGTGTATTGCATTCAATGTAGTCGTTTATCTTCATTATATTTTAGCAGCGCCATTAGAAATGTATATTCCATTATTTGCGAGGGATTATGATTCGGTGTGCTGCTCACACTTTAGATACCTTTTAGATTTTATCCTTTCCTTTTTATTTATACTCCTTAAAATAACTCGTTCCCATTTTCACCATGATGTGAGTATGACGATTTCTTTTCTCACCTATTTCACTCCACACACATGGTACACATAAATGGCATTTTTGAGAAAAATGATAACATTATCGTAGCCCATGAGGGAACTAAAGGGTGCCTAACACCTTTTCATTTCGTAAGTTAGTCCCTCAACCTGTGATCTATTTAGTTCATATACATCAGTTTTTCTTTTTTGTCATTTCTTTAGGGACGGCTACATCTTTTTCTTGTTTTAAGAAAAATAGGTTGGTGACTCCATTCTTTATATTTTTACACCCCTTGACGAGGTCCAGTTTATGTCCGTGGTATTTCGAGAATATCATGCGAGTGGTGGAAAGAGGATTTTCTTCTCTGTTCCCCACACGCCATCTTTTTTGAGGCAGACCCATTAATCTTGAATGTCCACACATACCATGTTGTCTCCCTACCAAACATTTCTTCAATGCCTGTTAAATCAATTTTTGGTTGTTAAAGGGGAGCAACATCCTAGAACGATGAACAAACATCTTGATACTCTGGAAACATTTCTCAGAAGTTAGATATGGATGAACTAGAATCTACAATCAATGTTTGAGTAAGTATAAAGCCCAAAGAAATGAATTATTTTTTTTCAAGTGAGGAGACCACAAACTGGAGAGCCTCTGTAAGGACATATTTCTCATGTCCGATATCTTACTGTTGTTCATGTGGTACGCCGCTACATTTGGCACGTCTCTTCACGATCTCACACGATGGCCTCAATCCGAATTTTGAGAATCAAGCATTCAACGTCTCCATCATATGTGCCACTTCTGCCTCAACGGCTTCATGTTCCATGATTTGAGGCACTTTATGGAAGTGGTACGCATGAGAAGTCAAAACAGTGAAAGAAGGCACGATATGAAAGTTTAAGGGTATTTTGGTAATTTTATAGCCACCATCCGGAGGACAGGTCAACTGGAAAGTTGAAGATCTCGATGCCACGAAGATACTGGAAGAAACAGCACCTCAATCTGAGCTACAGTGAAGAAGTTATGGCCCTTTTAAAATAGAGAAAATTCCTAGAAAAAAGTGACGCAAATCTCTTTATGTCCCTTTCTACTCAATTGTTTCAAAGAATTTTTTTCAACTCTCTTTCGACACCAACCAGCCTAAAACGGCCCTCTTTTTAGACTTCATCATTTTAAGGCTTTAGACTTCATCATTTTAAGGCTTTATGCCTCTTTAAATACACACTTGCATTTCCATTTATATTTGTAGAATTTATAAACCTTCAAGAGCTTTATTTTACTCATTTAGGAGTATTTTATGGAGAAGCCAGTCCCTTCCTCATTACTGCCCATCTGGAATTCTTACGGGAGATTCCAACCGACGACATCGGAACCGACACGTGCGGGTATTTTGTATATCACACTTATTTTCATTATAATCCGTGTAACCGTTTTTACAAATTATAGTGAAAATAATATGGTTTTGCCCTGAGGAGATTTTTCCTGATATTTTGTGTCACATGCTCTCTTTATTTATTGTTTGACACACGCACACACGTAGGTGCATGTTTAGGGGCTGTATTTATTTTGTTAAAAAATAGACTCTAATTAAATATGGTTTTCTTGGAAACTTGCAAATAATTTTTATTTCAATATCACACACTGCGTTTAATTGCGGTACTTTTCGAATTGGTATCAGAGCGGGTTGCGCTAATTTATCGCGTATTCCTATTTAAAAAAAATTATTTTTGTGTTTATTCGCAATTTTTCCAATTGAACGCCCATCAAACGAAGAGCCTATTTTTTAAAAAGTTCATGACAGTGCTAAAAATTTAAAACTTTTGAATTTGAATCTTTGCAAAAGAATTAAAGTTTTGGAAAAAGAAAATTCCCGTTTCAAATCCGCAATGTATCTTTTGCAAATGGTTCAAAATCAAAGAGATTTTTATCGTGAAAAATTTATTTCCTTGGACCGTGACTTTAATGATTTAATATTGTCTAAGAAGAAGAGTGTTGATAAAGGTCTATTTTTAGAAAAGGATTTGGAGGACTTAAAAAATTTTGGGGTTCCCGTTTGTGCCGTCGAGGATAAAAATTAATCGATGATTTTAAGACACGTGAAAAGACTCTTAGGGATAAGTTTGTTTTAATTGAGGGAGAGAGAGATACCCTTTTAAGAATTGTTGAAAATTTGAAAAAGGCATCCCTTAAACTGGTTGAGTCTAATTCTTTGCTTGAATCAAATATTTTGAAGTTGAAAAATGATTTAAACGATTCAAGTAGGTTTGATAGTGATGGTAATGGCTCATTTTGTTCTCATGATTCTAGTGCTAAAGCCAAAACCATTATTTATTTTAAAGGGTCAATTTATCCCAAGGATGTTAGAAAAGATCACACTTTGGGTAACATTCCTCTCGTTTACACATGTTCGTATTGTCGTAGGAAAGGTCTCCTTAGTCGATTTTATTTTGATCTTGGAAAATATCCTAGGAAGTTTATGTCTAGTATTTTGTTGGTTCCCAAAATCCCCACGCGTCATGTCATATCCGTTTGGGTAAGGAAATCACTTTTGGATATGCTAGATTTTAGACTTGTTGATTCTCGTTTGCTTGCACATGATTCTTCTCATCCATACCATATAGATGATTTTGCTCGCATGTTTGTCATACGCTAGTTTTTAATTCATGATATGTATATTTGCTAGCGTTATGACATGTACTTTGTGTATAAATTTAAAAAAAAAATACAAAAAGATTTTATTTTGATAAATTTATTTGAAAATCCAAAAATTTTGTATTTTGTTTGCACCGTTTATGGATAGACACTTAGGATGACCAAGTCACAACATCATTTCATATTTTTCATGTGACTATTTGATAGTGTTTTAAGACAATATATCATGTTATCTTTGTTCTTTATAATGTTTGGAGTCATTAAGATGTAACTATGTGTTACTTCCTACATGTTTGACTCATGATTTCCTTTATTGCACACATGCACGGATTTATTTGATTATTGTGCTTATTTTATCACATGTTGGTTGGGTGTTTTTACTTCAATCTTGTCTTTAAAACGAACCAAGCGTGATAAAACTTGATAAGAAAGGTCTGTTTGTATAAATCGTTTTGGTGAGATTGTGTGGTATTTTGAAAATGGAGAGGGGCTACGAAAGGTAATTATCTATCATTTGCGCTAAAGCCACCGTTAAAATGGACCTAAAAAATTGAGGAATTTTATTATCGAGGGTCCAAAGAGGTTCTCGAAAAAAATTTAAAGGTAATAAAAAGCAATTCATGCCAAATATGGGCCATTAGGTTCCCCATAAATTCTCTAAAGTTTGAGAATTTTTTTATCACCTCTAAAAGAAAATATATTTGAGGGTGTTTAAGATTTTATAACGGGTTTGCACATCCTTGAAAATATTGAAAAAGTGCTAAATAGTTTTGAATGTTGTTGGTGTGGAAATCACTTTGACTTTGATTTGTTGATTTGATTAAGTCGTTGTCATCTAAATTCAAAATTTTTTCACCTAAGGATACTTTTGATGTTCATTTGTTAGGATTACACGTATTCATCGTGCACATATGATTGATTAAGCTTATTTACCTATCGAATGTGTTCACAATCATACATTCCATTTCTATGGCCTGGTTATTTGAGTTTATATCCATGGTGTGATTTTTAGTATCTTATTTTGTGTATAAATTTTAAAAAATTCAAATTGATTTCCCATATTCTTTGTTGTATATTTTTAGTAAATTTTTTAATTTTTTTTTTCCAAATTTTGGAAGATTTTTTTTATGATATTTTTCATATTTATGCTTCTCATATCTGTCTATTTGGGGACATCATAGAAAGGGGGAGAATGAATTATGGGGGGAGAAATATTTGTTGATTTATCTATGATTTGCTTAAGCTTAATTGATCTTTGATTTTTGCATACCATTATATTTCAAACTCTTGTGTGTCACGGGTATGTGCTTCATCTCATCTGTGTAGGTACAAAAGTTGATATCTATTGGATTGCACACCCTGATGAGAAAAGGTTTGGGAGTTTCTGAAATGATCGAAGATTTGAAGATGTTGAAGTTTGATTGAAGACATGTCATTTAGTATTCTCAGTTTAGGGTTTAATGGGGATATTATCTTATATGTCATTTGTTTTTGCGAGATTGCATAATTCGGATTTTTTATGTATGTACCAGCGTAGACATAGGGGGAGATTTGTAAGGACATATTTCTCATGTCCGATATCTTACTGTTGTGTATGTCCTACTACATTTGACACGTCTCTTCACGATCTCACAGGATGACCTCAATCCGAATTTTGGGAATCAAGCATTCAACGTCTCCATTATGTGTCCCACTTCTGCCTCAACGACTTCACGTTCCATGATTTTAGGCACTTTATGCAAGTGGTACGCAAGAGAAGTCAAAATAGTGAAAGAAGGCACGATATGAAAGTTCAAGAGTATTTTGGTAATTTTACAACCACCATCTGGAGGACTGATCAACTGGAAAGTTGAAGAGCTCGACGCCACGAAGATATTAGAAGAAACAACACCTCAATCTGAGCTATGGTGAAAAATTTATGGCCCTTTGAAAATGGAGAAAATTCCTAGAAAAAAGTGACGCAAATCTCTTTATGCCCCTTTCTACTCAATTGTTTCAAAGAATTTTTTTCAACTCTCTTTCCACACCAGCCAGCCTAAAATGACCCTCTTTTTAGACTTCATCATTTTAAGGCTTTAGACTTCATCATTTTAAGGCTTTATGCCTCTTTAAATACACACTTGCATTCCCATTTATATTTGCAAAATTTATAAACCTTCAAGAGCTTTATTTTACACATTTATGAGTATTTTGTGGAGAAGCCAGTCCCTTATTCATTGTTGCCCATATGGAATTCTTGCGGGAGATTCAAGCCGACGACATCGGAACCGACACCTGCGGGTATTTCGTATGTCACACTTATTTTCCTTATAATCCGTGTAACCATTTTTACAAATTATAGTGAAAATAATATGGTTTTTCCCGACGGAGATTTTTTCTGATTTTTTGTGTCACATGCTCTATTTATTTATTGTTTGACACACGCACACACGTAGGTGCATGTTTAGGCGCTGTATTCATTTTGTTCAAAAATAGACTCTAATTAAATATGGTTTTCATGGAAACTTGCGAATAAGTTTTATTTCAATATCACACGCCGCGTTTAATTGCGACACTTTTTAGCCTCCATAGTTAAGAAGATGGAAACACATAATGGAAAGATGAAGCTCTTAGAATTAGTGAGCTTTGAGATTCTCCAGGGAACTCTTATATTCAAAAGTCTTGAGGGTACTTAACAAGGTGCATGGGAGAAAAATAAGCTCACTAGAAGTTACAGGGAATGCATAAGATGCATTTTGGGGACACAAATTGTAATACCCTGTACTTTTACAGATATTTAAATTACATAAGTGGGCATAATTTGATAATTATAAGAAATTATTGTGAATAGTAATTTTAGAATTTATGAGTGTGATTTAATAAATTTAGAAGTTAAAGTGAATTTTAGTTAGGTAACTTGGATGGAGATTTCGGGTTCACGATTGGTTTTAGAATGTCTGAGATAGTCAAAATAGAGTATTCTGGGGTAATGTCTAGATTCCTGGGATTTTTGGACTAGTAGTGACTCGTAATTGAGTAAACGAGTCATTTTTGGGTTTATAAGGGACAAGCCCTTATTTCTCTCTTATAAGTCACGAGAGAGAGGAAGAGAAAGGAAAGAAAAGAGAGAAAAGAAAGAAGATAAGAAAGGAAGGAAAAGGAAGACAGAAAAGGGGATTTCGGGCCAAACACCGCGGGATTCGACTCGAGTTCGTCGGATTTCATCCATGAGGCAAATGTTTACTTACTTTATTCATTTTAGTGTGTATATCTCATATTGTAGTTGGTAAACTAGATAATTTTGGGTTAGAACCCTTAAAATAAATTTGGGAAATTTTGATTTTGAAATCACATATAGATGTGTTGTTAACTCTTGATGAATTGTAGTGATAAACCTATATTAATGATGTGTATAAATGATTAGAAATGGGTTAAAATGATAAGTTAGGGTTTTAATGGCTTTAGGGTGTAAATCTAAGAGAAATGGTTTAATACCACAAATTAATTGATGTGTTAGTTATGAATCAATGTTAGGATGATTATAGTGTTGTTGGTTGAGATTAGAAACCATAAAAATTAAAATTGGGCTGATATTTAGAATTTTTGGAGATTGAGAAATCGCCCAAACAGTGCCCTCCGAATAAGGCGAATCGATTCGGGTCTAGACCGAATCGATTCACATAAGGGGATCTGTAAGGTTGTCTTAGGCCGAATCGATTCGGATGGAGATCGAATTGATTCACCTCCGGGGACCTGCTTATAAATCACTTTTTGTATTGATTAGGATGGAAACCGAATCGATTAGCTAACCCGAATCGATTCGCATTTGGGGCGAATCGATTCGCCTTTACTGAATTTGGCAATTTTCTTCCCTTAAGTGTATGGCGAGTTAAATCACAAATCGGAGATTATTATAGGGGATTCTAGAAGTGATATTAGGACTCTTAGATGATGTAATTTAGGTAAGTAAACCTTAGGTTAGTTAAGGGTACAATCCGGGGGATGTACCTGATGAATGTTTAGGATGAGAGACATTCGAGAAAACTATTTAGCAAGCGTATGTAAATATATTTATGCGGTTAGAATAAATACGGGCTGATTACATTTGATTAAATCCTAAGATGGAATGGTCTGAAAGGGATTGAGCAACTATCCGATACGTCTATTGATGACTATTATTATAGGTGATGCGATACCTATGGAATTAAGATACGTACTGCATATACTATTTAATTATTACGAATTGGTATATTCGGGATTATATATAAATCCTTAAAAGTGATTAAGGTTCGAGTTATATTTTAATTAAGATAATACTTATATGATTACTATTTTAAGTGGGTAAATACTTATATACTAATATGAATGGGAACATTCGGGGTTTTGGCTATCGCAATAAGAGTTTGACAATTACAGCCATAATATATTGAGAAGTGGTATATATTATATATACGATGTTGTTACAGTATATATAATATGATACAAATAAATATATATATATATATGTGTATGATTGGTATATTTATATTTAGAGGCTGGTTCCGCGGGCATAAGTATGGACGACCATATTATATATTGTCTTTAGTGCCATCCTGGGAGGTTGCGCGATGCGGATGAATCCCCTGGCCTGTGGAGCAGGCAGTGTATATCCCCAGGTCATATCATTTATGACCGCCTCCACCGTTTAGTATTTTTACCATTACCATGAATGAGTCTGGCTTGGTACCGTTGTTACGTGAGCAAACCCGGATGAGGATTGGCACTTTGAGACTACGTTCTCAAGTTATAACTCTGTGGAATGGTTATTATACTTATGATATTATTATAGGTACAATTATAATTGTTGCGAATAGCATGTGATTTGTGTATGAAAATGAGATATCATATAGAGTAGACTTTAGTAAAGTGAAAAGAATGAATAAGGTGTTATTCTCCTTTCGACAGATTTATATCCGAATTTATATGAATGTGAGTCATAGGTTCTAGTGAGAACTATATATATATGGGGTTTTATGATATGTGTTATGTACTGCGGGCCTAATGGATCTCGACGATCAACATTGTCATGTAGTAGTGTATTGGAGGGGGGGGGGGGGTCCTTGTTTGGATTTCGCTTTGCGAGACACCCCACGCACGAAATGTAGCGCAATGTTGGGAATGGGGAGAAGTTTAGTCCTTAGTACTCGAGTCTATGAGGATTTTTTTAGAATATGGGTGAAATAGATTAATTAGACAGGGTAGCTTAACTAGGTTGTTTTAAAGGTATGCGATAGGTGTGTATTATTAGAAGAGGGGCGAGGTGTATCTCATAAGAGTGCGATACTAGTTTAAATATGAGATATTTCATATTTTAAAATATGGCATTTATGCACTTGCTAAATATTTTCAAACTCGGGCTCTGATCCGTTTCTCTATTTTCCTCCTCTCTTGCTATATATGTATATATATAGGTGCACAGACACAGGGACGCCTGTATGATGATTCCTTTGAGTCAGAAGTTTGCTGTAGCATCTGTGGATGCACGCAGGTTTATTTTATACGCTTATATCCTTTTAATATAGATAGGAGGTACTGTAGAAACACTCGGGCCGATAGCCCAACTGTATTCATTATTCTTTTATCGCATTTCAGTTTGCGACTTTCGATTTGGTTGTATTATATTGTACCGAGAGTTTGGTTATTTTATTTCATTTCAGTTGTTGTATATAAGCTGTTGTGAATGTTTTACTTGGATGGTTTAATTAAAAAGATTAGTTAAATAAAAATTTGAAGCCGATATAATAAGTTATTAGTAATTAATTTGGTTTTTGATAGTGTTGCTAAGAATGAACCATATGAGATTCCTGTTTTAATCTGGTAAAGGATTGATCACCCGATATTTTATTAGGCTGGGTGTCACATATGGTATCAGAGCATCAGGTTCTAGTACCCTTAGGAATCTGTGCGGACGTACTATGCTTTTAGCGTTGCTTTCTATTTGAAATAGAGCCTTATGATTAGAATTGTTGATTTATATTGTGAGATTTCGTTCTCCTGCTATTATGTAAGATTATAGTAAATGTTTTGCGTGTTCATTAGAGATTCGTGTGCTGATCGATGAAGGGCGACCAAGGAAGGTCGTGATGAGGGCTACAGGAGGAGGGGCTTGGTAGGATCTGTGAGTTGAAGTCGGGGACGAGGACTGCAGTAGAGGTCACTCCATTTGTGGCATTATTATGAATTGGTGAAACGACTACTAAGTATAGTAGTTATAATTATCTACGTATCGCTGTAGTAGAGAATGGTGCTAAACTTGAATTACCTAGTGAAGTTAAATTGGGAAAAAGTTTGAAAGGTCTTTAATAATGACCATACATTGAAGTTAAGTCATTCGGAGGCAGTGTAGCTTTATTCAGTGGAAGTATAGGGCTCCGAATCTTTGGCTTAGAGTAGGGAATAATAATGCCCAGATGTGAAAATTTGAGGACATTTTTTTCACTCGCTGGAGCAATGTTGAAATGGTGGGAATGGTGGTCACCATATTTGGGGGAGCAGGATGTTTTGCTCATCAAGGAATCTTATGGACGGTTTTAATCGCGAGTTCCTTTGATTTATTAGAATTGAAGAGAATGCAGTTTCTTAATTATTCACATGAGGATCGGTCAGAGACCAACAGTGAATAAAGAGTTACATGGTTAAGGGAACTTTGTACTAAAGTAAGGTAGGTACAATGAAGAAATAATCCTTCAGTGGAATGATAGGCTCACTAGTAAGTGTTGCTAACACTTATGGAGAATTTGTGTTCCTAAAACCCCACAGGTGGACATCCACCTGGGGATTCATTAAAACAGGGCAGTTAAGGACGGTAGTATGTTTCCTTTTAGTCAGAAGATCTAAGGGAACTATGAGGATTATTGTCAGGATCGAGGCTATTTGTGTCCGAGATACTGATAATTTAACATGGTTAGGGTGGCAAGCGAGGGGGAATCTGGTGAGGTGGAGTGTAGAACCACATGATTAGTCCTTTTCCAATAGGAGTGAAAGGAAAAGAGTAGAGTGCTTAGATGGAGCATTGATTAAAGTAGTTTTTGGTTCGTTTAAGGCGAGTGTACTATGTTCGGGAACCAATTGGAGCATTCAGGGAGATTAACAAAGTTATTGTTAGGAGTTTCACCTCAGATGAAGGAGGTATATTTTGTGTGGCTAGATAGAGTCGTGGTATTTTGTTAACCCTGGATTCGTGTGTGTAATTTGAGCTTTGTGACACTATTAGTAATATTATAGAGGGTATGTCTATATATTTTTTGCGGTAGCGGGATTCTATTTTCTTCATTCGTTGTGAAAACGGGTGTTGGTATTTTGAGCTTATATTTGGTTTGCACTGCTCGTTTTGTATGTGTTATACGAGTATAGTATTATTCTAAGTATAATATATTTTTGATTGATCGGAGCGATAGTAGGCTAATGATTACAAGTATATCGTATCCACGGTACCAGAGTGGAACTGGTTGTTTTTACGATATCTCACCTAGATACGGGTTGAGCTCTCCATTTATTATATGTTTAGATGGAACTTCGGTGAGTAGATGTTTCACTAGCATGGCTTTAGTGCATGGGGACCTTATAGATATGATCTAAGGTATGGAGGATTTAGTATTTGACATGTTTTATGCTGACATACCTCCACGACCGACAAAGTTAAGCAGTAGTGTATCGGAGGGGTTCCTTATTTGGATTTTTCTTGCGAGACACTCCACGCATGATCCTTAACGATGTTGGGAGTGGAGAGAGGTTACTGTATGCTAGGATGTTGGTTTTGGATGATAAATTAGCTGAGAGTCATGTGACGATTAGGGCCTAATGAAACTAGATGTGCTGTGGAAAAGCACTGGAATGTTCCTCTCACCGCAAGTATGTGGGTGAGGCAAGATGAAGGAAATTGATTTGAGGCTTATAGCCAGGCCTTGAATAGAAGGCAAATTCAGAGGAAATATATTTTGGGTATGACGTTCATAACACTTTTGCAGAGATTAGGTGTCCCGATTAGTTAGACTTTCCATTTCGCTAAGATGGAAGGACATAGTGGTAGAAGTACGTTAGTAGGTTAGCAAGGTAGGATTTATAACATTCCATTGGTGTGCCTTAGGCCGTTATATCTCGATGAACGACGCTGTGAGGGAGTATTGTAACCGGAGGGTCCCTTGTTTGGATATCACTTTGTGAGACGTCCCATGCAAGAAACCTAACAAATGTTGGAAGTTGAGAGAGGTCTTGAGCACTAGGGATATAGTTAGGATAATACTCATTTTACGTGTGCAGGAAAACACACCGATCTTAGGACTACTAACAGATAAAGGCCAGTAGGGCAAGTTGCACTGTTATAGGAATAATTGAATTTCAAATTATTGGGGTTAGGGATACCTAGGTGTTAGTACCAGGCCGAGGAAATGAGGCCCATTTTTTAGAAAGAGTGTTACGTGTCGGACGTTTATAATGGTTTTGCAGATAGGCACGAGTTAAAAGGAGTATGGTCACCTTGGTAAGTTGGTTTTATATATCATCTAAAATAGAAGGGGCGTAGTATATAAAGTTGAAGAATATGCCTTACAGAAGTTATGTGTTGGATTGAACTTCGTAGGAGGCACACGATAACCCAATTGTGCTGGTGCAACAAGAGTTAGCACACCAAAGATAAGCGAGAAGAATGGTGGGAGTAGTCAAGGGCTAGTGTAGTTTCCATTTTAAGGGAAATTCGATGTCGAGTGGACGATTAGAGTCGTGGTTCTCGGATGGGATCAATACGTTAGAGCGACAATTATAGGCTCGTTTTCTTTATATGCGCTTATAGAAGCACTAGGGGCGATGTGACGTTATTAGGATAAACCTTATGAATGAGATAGTGTTATAGTATATTGAGATTTAGATAAGCTTGTCATTAAGCTAGTGTGTTAGAAAATAAGCCTTGAGATAGGTGGTATATGATAGAGTACCGTTATGTTAGTATCGTTTGACTTAGGTATACTAGGACGTAATATGATTAGCGATCCTAGGTTAGTAGTTCAGGCTGTATCCGAATTTTGGGGACAAATTTCTGTTGTAAGCGTGGGAGTATATAATACCCCATATTTTTATAGATATTTAAATTACATAAGTGTGCGTAATTTGATAATTAGAGAAAATTACTGTGAAGAGTAAATTTAGAATTTATGAGTGTGATTTAATAAATTTAGAAGTTAAAGTGAATTTTATTTAGGTAACTCGGATGGAGATTTCGGGTTCACGGTTGGTTTTGGAATGGCCGAGATAGTCAGAATCTAGTATCTGGAGGTAATGTTTCGGTTTCGGGGATTTTTTGACTAGTAGGGACTCGCAATTGAGTAAACGAGTAATTTTTGGGTTTATAAGGGACACGCCCTTATTTCTCTCTTATAAGTCACGAGAGAGAGTAAGAAAAATGAAAGAAAAGAGAGAAAAGAAAGAAGAGAAGAAAGGAAGGAAAAGGAAGAGAGAAAAGGGGATTACGGGCCAAACTCCACGGGATTCGACTCGAGGTCGTCGAATTTCATTTACGAGGCAAGTGTTTACTTCTTTATTCATTTGAATTTGTATATCTCATATTCTAGTTGGTAAACTAGATAATTTTGGGTTAGAACCCTTAAATAAATTTGGGAAAATTTGATTTTGAAATCACATATAGATGTGTTGTTAACTCTTGATGATTTATGGTGATAAACCCATCTTAATGATGTGTATAAATGATTAGAAATGGGTTAAAATGATAAGTTAGGGTTTTATTGGCTTCAGGGTGTATTCTAAGAGAAATGGTTTAATACCACAAATTAATTGATGTGTTAGTTATGAATCAACGTTAGGATGATTATATTGTTGTTGGTTGAGATTAGAAATCATAAAAATTGAGATTGGGTTTATATTTGGGATTTTTGGAGATTGAGAAATCGCCCAAATAGTGCCCTCTGAACAGGGAGAATCGATTCGGGTCTAAACCGAATCGATTCGCATAAGGGGATCTGTAAGGCTGTCTCAGGCTGAATCAATTCGTATTAAGACTGAATCAATTCACCTTTGGGGACCTGCTTGCAGAGCACTTTTCGAATCGGTTCAGATGGAGACCGAATCGATTCGCCTTTGCTGAATTTGGAAATTTTCTTCCCTTAAGTGTATGGGGAGTTAAGTCACAAATCGTAGATTATTATAGGGTATTCTAAAAGTGATATTAGGACTCCTAGATGATGGAATTTAGGGTGAGTAAACCTTGGGTTAGTTAAGGGTACAATCCGGGGCATGGACCTAATGAATGTTTAGGACGAGAGACATTCGAAAAAACTATTGGCAAGTGTATGTAGATATATTTATGCGATTAGAATAAATATTGGCTGATTGCATTTGAGTAAATCCTAAGATGGAATGGGCTAAAAGGGATTGAGAAACTATCCGACACGTCTATTGATGGCTATTATTATAGGTGATGCGATTCCTATGGAATTAAGATACGTAGTGTGTATGCTATTTAATTATTACGAATTGGTATATTCGAGATTATATACAAGTCCTTAAAAGTGATTAAGGTGCGAGTTATATTTTAAGTAAGATAATACTTATATGATTAGTAATAGTGGGTAAATACTTATATACTAATACGAATGGGAACATTTGGGGTTTTGGCTATCTCTATAAGAGTTTGGCAATTATATCCATAATATATTAAGAACTGGTACATATTATATATACGATGTTGTTATAGTATATATAATATGATACAAATAAATATATATGTGTACGATTGGTTTATTTTTATTAGAGGCTGGTTCCGCGGGAATAGGGATGGACAACCATATTATATATTATCTTTAGTGCCGTCCAGGGAGGTTGAGCGATGCGGGTGAATCCCCTATCTTGCGGAACAGAGGGAGTATATCCCCAGGTCATATCGTTCATGATTGCCTCCACCTTTTAGTAATTTTACCATGACCATGAATGAGTCTGGCTTGGTACCGTTGTTACGTGAGCAAACCCGAATGAGGATTGGCACTTTGAGACTACGTTCTCAAGTTATAACTCTGTGGAATGGTTATTATACTTATGATATTATTATAGGTACAATTATAATTGTTGAGAATATCATGTGATTTGTGTATGAAAATGAGATATCATATAGAGTAGACTTGTGTAAAGTGAAAAGAATGAATAAGGTGTTATTCTCCTTCCAGTAGATTTATATCTTGATTTATATGAATGTGAATCATAGTTTCTAGTGAGAACTATATATATATACGGGATTTTATAATATGTTTTATGTACTGAGGGCCTAATGGATCTCGATGATCAACATTGTCATGTAATAGTGTATCGGGGGGGTTCCTTATTTGGATTTCGCTTCGCGAGACACCCCACGCATGAAATGTAGCGCAATGTTGGGAATGGGGAGAATTTTAGTCCTTAGTACTTGGGTTTATGAGGATTTCTTTTGAATATGGGTGAAATAGATTAGTTAGGCAGGGTAGGTTAACTAGGTTGGTTTAAAGGTATGCGATAGGTGTGCACTATTAGAAGAGCGGTGAGGTGTATCTCATGAGAGTGCGATACCTGTTTAAATATGAGAGATTTCATATCTTAAAATATGTCATTTATGCACTTGCACTTGCGATACCTGTTTAAATATGACAGTGATGTTGAGAATGAACCATATGAGTTTCCTATTTTAATTTGGTAAAGGATTGATCACCCGATATTTTATTAGGTGGGGTGTCACACAAATGTCCCACTTTATAGACGTTTACAATGAGTAGGTTACTATTGGCCCAGCAAGATCACAAATTCCTCTCGACTGCAACAAGCTTATTTGATGCACCAGATCCAATTTGACCGGCCAGTAGAAGCCAAATTCATCGAGTAATTGGATGATTGTAGGAATCCTTATATATATCACCCCAAAGATGGAGAATTTCCCATTGACCGATTATATGAGATTTACTTGAAGAAAAACTTCACTCAATTTTACTTAGTAAAAGGAGAATTGTACAAGATAGGGTACAATGAGAATGCTTTGAAATATGTTGCTAAAGATGAATTGGAAAAAAGTGTTGACAGAATCTTATAAGCCCTTGTACATAGGTGGCGCAAAGTGGTATGATCAGTTGATGAATCTGTAATACTATTAATCCACAATGGAAGGAAGTTTTACTAACTCTGTTAAGAGCTAAAAAACATGTGGGAACATGGTCCATTCCCCATCAACAATCCTATAGAGTTTGGATGCTCGTTATTCATTCCACACTTGGGCATTTGATCTAGTAGGAAAGACTCTCGAGGAAAAGATTTTATCCTAGTTTCCACAGATTTGCACACTAAATGGGCGGAAGCATCCCCTCTGAGGAGGATAACTACTTAAATAGTTACTTATATCTTCAGTGAGTACATTTTTTAAAGTTTGGTAACCCCAAGGTCATTATCAGAGACAACACAAAGAAGTTTGTGTGAAAAGAGATGGGACTCCTCACATACAAGTGTAAGATCATTCACAATAGTTCCACCATTTATTATCGAAATAGAAATGGACAGGGAGAGGCAACTAAAAAAACCCGATCAACATTTTGAATAAAATTATAGAGGATCTCCCCATGATATGGGATGATAAATTGCCAATAGTTTTTGGGCATACAAAACTTCAAAGAGGAAGCCAACGGAGTTCAGTCCCTTCTCGTTGGTCCATGAAACGAAATTCGTTCGACCCATGGAATTAGAAGTATGATAACAGTGGGAAAATTGCAACGCAAGTATATAAATATATATGCCGATCGTTATGATTGGCTTCCACCGCTATGCGGAAACCTAGATTATTGACTACACTTTTTCAAGGGAGTACAGTGTCCCGTCCGGGTATCGAAATCCACAGAGACTAGTTGCTAGAATTATATTGATTCAATACTTCTCAAATAAAAGTGTAAAAAATAATGGATAACAAACAATAAAGATTATCTAGGCATCTGTATTTAAACTACGATTAATAAAAGGAATAAAAAGTATAGATTGCGACTAATATCCCCCACCTTGGATTAATTAGTATAAATGGTTACACGGGACTACAAGTATATCAAAATTGAATCTCATTTCAACAGTTAATTAAATCTAGAGTTGTCACCCCCTAAATCTTCATAAAAGCCTATTATGATTTTCGCGCCAACAAATATCCCAAAAATTACACATGCAATGTCATAAATATGGACCATGCATTATATACACCGTTAAATCTCCTAGGCGCAAGATCAAGAACAACCCAATCGAATTAAACTCATAAACCCCATTACCAATGAAAAACAACAAAATCAACCCAAGGTGAGTTCAATCAATCTCAACTTAAACTAAATTAGCTATACAACATAATGGAAGACATGTATTTGAATGAAAGAAATAAAGGAAAGAAATAAATGGAGGAATAAACCTAAGTTTCAAATAAAGTAAATAAATAATGGAAACTTGGATAGAGGAAGAAGATGGTGAATAGTGTTCCTACACAACTTATATGGGTAAACCCTTGGAGGGGGAAATGGCACACCCAAAAGCTCCTCCAAACCCTTGCTTCCCTAAGAGATCCAAAACCTAAAACTAACTAAAAGAATAGATATCTTACAAAAATAACTAAGGGTTCCATTTATAGTAAGTGAGAAAAAAAGGGAAAAGAAATTAAAAGGGAAAATTACAGGATATCTGCTACGAATAGTCGATCGCGGCCAGGGGCCAATCGATCGGTCCAAGGATAGAAGTAACCTATTTCCTTCATAGGCAAAATATTGAATCACCGATCGACCGAGGGATCAGGGTCGGTCGACTGAACCCTATTTTTGGCCTCCTTTGGTTTTCACATGGGAGGAAACGTGCTTAACGAAAATGACCATAACTTCTTCGTTCGAACTCAAAACGACGTGCCATTTGCGGGCACAAGAAGCTAACTGAATGAACTAAAATTATGTGGATATCCACTGAGATGGAAATGAAGTGTGAATTGACTAAATTGTCCTTGAATTTGTGTCTGATGAAGGAACTTCTCTGAAATGCAACTATTCCTCACTTCTACCGTTCCAATACCTACAAAAACTCAATTAAACCCCACAAAGCATATAAACATACACAATAGACGTTTTATGGTTAAAGAGCATAAATATAGGCATAAAAAACACAAAAGTTTCTAGAGCACATAAAGATACTGGGCGTGAGTATGAAATATTCGTGACGTATCACACCCCTATTTTAGACATTGCTAGTCCCTCGTGATGAAACAAACAAAACAAGACCACAGAAGACGATGAAAAACATATATAAGCATAAAGGTATATAAGGAACTTTTAATTAAGTATAATTGATGTTACCCTTAAAAATTAATGAGTAAAATTATAAATAGGAATATGATTTTACGTTGAATAAATAGAATTACATAGCGAAAATAAAACTCAAGAGTTCTTGGATTTGAATCATGGATTAAATATAGGTTTTGGCTGAATTTATATGAAGAACACAAAGCTATAGGATTAATGATTATGGGATGTTAAATATGATTATAGGATGAATGTATTGATTTCATTCACGAGTTACGTTAAAAATCATACCTACATGGTTATTTGATGTTTAAATATGATAATTGAGGGTTTGAGATTTTGTTATGAAAGTTTAAGAAATTAAATAACATGAAAATTTGTCACAACAAAAGGAAGAAGAAGACCCCTGACACTTTTCGAATCGATTCGGCCCAAGGGTGAATCGATCTGATTTTCCCAGAATTGAAATTTTTTCATTTTTAAGCCCATATATTATGGAGAATTTGTGAGAAGAATTTTGGGATAATTTTAAATTGCAGAATGGAATGTAAAACCGATCATTAGACCTATAAGTGAGATTAGAATTATGCAAGATTGAGGCGAGTATATAATTTGGGGAAATTGATAAAATATATGTAATTAAAAAATGAAGGAAATTTAAGAAGGGCTACGTAGAGAGGAGTGAACTTACATTTATGATTAGTAGGATACGAAGGAAATAACTTTGGATTTCATAATGGCTAATTAGGAATACTAGAGTAGTGAACGATACTCGAAATTACATGAATTGGAAGTTAAGGTACATCGAATATACGAGTGATATATACTACATACGAGTTGATAAAATTGGGTTGTGTGTATACCTACTGAATAATATATAATTAGGTTGTGTGAATATCTATATATATGATTTGATTATGTGTGTGAACATACCTATGCTGCCTGCTATCAGGAGGTTTACACTTGGAGAGCGATCCCGCCTTGACAATTCTAGTGAGGTCTGGATTTGTGCTCCAGAACATAGAACTTAGGGCGGACCACTATGTGTCGTGTATTAGTAGGATTGGTATGTCGTTTGGGTACGCTAGGTATGTGCGTATCCCAAAGTCTTAGAACCATGTTCACCTCTACTATCTTGTTGATTAATTTTGGGTTCGAGGAGACTTATCGAACCAATAGTCATTTATTGAGTACGAGAGGTACATGAACTTGATAACAGAGTACGCCAGCATCACTAGGGGTCATTCTGGATATGTTGTAGTTATGTATATATTATATGTGAGATGAATATACCGGGACACAATATCTACTTGTGTGAGACAATAGAATTGATAGATGATGTATATATAAAATACTTTAAGTAGTGAAACTTAAATAATTGACTCAATAATAAAATTGGAATAAATGATTTATTATTAATACCGTAGTAACATATTGTACGAGATAACTACACTTATCATGAGTAGTCAAATACCTTATCTAGTTAGTCAATGAATATTAGTTTGGTAGAATACGTTAGGCGTGCACATTAGTTTATATGTGAGAATCTCAAGTGAGTGCACGTGGATTTTACATGTGTAATAAATAACCGATTCAAATTGTGATTTAAATACTTGCTAAATAATATGAAAATGTTTTAATTGGGCTCTAACCTGTGTCAAAAATATTTTCAAAACCTTTTAGGTATCGAGCCACAGGGACGCCTAGCTTAGAGATCCTATCCAGTGATACGTAGCTGCAGTGGTGTGGAGGCTTACGGGATATATTCTTTAGACGCTTCATCTCTTTCATTCTAGATAGGAGGCTCCTTAGCAGTTAATTTGGGTTGGTTTACTTCAGACTATTTCTTTATTTTAGTTATGCATCAGACTGTATTTCATGTTAATTTTACTTATTATGGTTAGATTGTGTACTTAGAGCACCGATAGTTTATTCGGTATCCTTTATTTTATATATCTATCGTGTGATGATTCAGACTATATTTAAGTGTGAATGATTTAGTTAATTTATTTTTGCATGTGTTCATGATAAAAGATAAAATTTGACATCAACTTAATTCAACATAGGTGATTGGTAATTAAAAAGTTTTCGACAGTGATACGAATGAAACCATTAATGAATCCTATTTAATTTAATAATGGACTGATCACCCAGGACTAGAATAGGTCGGGTGTCAGAGATGGTATCAGAGCCATGTTCTAGTGTCCATAGGATCTGTATGTCTTACTATGATTTTAACGTAGCGTTCTTTGATTTAGAGCTCTATTATTAGGACTGTTGCATTCATATAAGCATTTGAGATTCATCTTTTTATTTTTATAATTGTATAGACTATGAACTCATACAATTTGAATCTATTTTTAGATGCCACCTAGTAGACGAGGAGCAGTGAGAACAACGGATCAAAATAATGCGGGGGATGCTCATCCAGAGCCACATGCACTGCAACCACCAGCTCCACAGACAACAGTTAAGGTGGCGGTGATAGTGGCACATACAGTGAATGTAATCATGACTACCATAGATCAACATTTTCCTCAGGTCCATCACCCACTATAGGTAGTGGTACCAAGGATTCAAGAACACCTAGGATTGGTCGAGTGACAGAGGGTTAGGGAGGTTTTCCAGAAGGGCCACCCACCAGAATTTAAGGGGAGTTCTGATGTGATTATGGCATGTTAATGGAAAATAGATATTCATCACCACCTGAATATGGTTGACTGCGGTGAGGTGAAGAAACAGATGCTTACTACGTTCAGGTTAGTTGGAGCAGCGTTGTAGTGGTGGGAGTCAGTTAACACTGTTGTAGAGAGGGATACTATGACTATTGCTATTTTCTAGGTGCAGTTTGATTGAAAATATTTTGCACCACCTATAGAGACTGAGATAAGGAAGAAGTTTAGTGATGTGACTCAGGGTGATCGTTCTATTGATGACTATGAGGAAGAGTTCACTCATTTGGTTAATTTCGTACCAAACGGGGTGAACAACGAAGAAAGGAAAAATGAGAGGTTTATGGATGCTTTGTCTTATAGGATCCGCCAACACTTGAATGGTAATACTTCATTAATGACTTATACAGATGATATTAATGCTGCAATGTTACATTTTCATGACCATCACTTCAATGTAAAGGGGAACAAGCAAGGAGGTGAGCCCATCCAGAAGTGCTAGACAGGAGGGGGCAGTGCTAGAGGAGCACCACATCAGCATCGGTTTGGTAGACTCCAGGGGTAGGATTCCCGACAGGGGTAATAGGCTAAGAGGTTAAAATTAGGGACTATCGACCCAAGGGTGGTTATCGGCAGGTCTAGGAGGATCCTCAGTAGCAGCAGGTTCCTCAGGACCGCCAGAGCCAAGGGAACAATGAGGGAGGATAACAGGGTCGAGGCGAGTAGGGCTAATAGTAGGGTCAATACCATTAGGGTAATCAGGGCCAGCATTAGAGAGTGTTTCCAGGCCAGTGCTTTATTTATAGACAGATGGGTCACAAGAGGAGGGATTTCCCACAACAGGGGAGAGCTCCGCAGGAGCAGTAGGCACAGAGGCCACCTGCGGCATCAGACCTAACCGTAACACTATAGTAGGGAAAACTTCAGTATGGGTGTGTCTATAAAATTCTAGACGCCGCTATACAGCAGGCCCCATAAACACCACCAGCAGTAGCAGGTACATTTCCTATTCACAACGTTATGGGTAGTGTTTTATCTGATACTGGGGCATCACATTCTTTCATAACGACTAGATTTTCACTCACTGACAGCCTATTAGAGATAGCTGGTAGTCTACTTATGTCCGTGGAGTCACCAATCGGTAACGGGTCACTTATACACTCGATTTGTAGTGTGTTGATATCGATATGGGTAGATTGCGATTAGCTGCCAATCTTCTTGTATTGGATATGCAGGGTTGTGACATTATTTTGGAGATGTATTGGTTAGATGGTTATTGGGCGATGATAAATTGTTATGGAGGGCTATTATAGTATCAATACCCGGGTACGAGATATTCTTAGTGGAGATGCCTCTTCCTGAGGGAGGATCGCACACTCATCTATTACATTGAGGAAGACACCTCACAGGAGGTGGTAGTTTTATTAAACTTGATTCCAGTCGTAAGGGAGTTCGAGGATGTATTCCAAGATATACCTGAATTCTCGCATAGCCGGGAAATTGATTTTATTATTGATCTAGCATCGGGTACGAGACCTATAGCTTGAGCGCCTTATCGCATGGCCCCATATGAGATACGAGAATTGAGGGAGTAGATTCAATAGCTCCTGGGGCAGGGTTTCATTAGACGGAGTACTTCATCGTGGGGCGCACCGATGTTGTTTATCAAAAAGAAGTATGGGTCTCTTCGATTGTGTATTGACTACAAAGAGTTAAATAAATTCATAATCCGAAATATATATCCACTACCTCGTATTGATGATCTATTCGACCAGTTGAGGGGAGCAACTAACTTCTCCAAGATGAATTTGCGGTTCGATTATCATTAGTTACGTGTCAGAGAGGTGGAAGTTTCTAAGACCACTTTTATAACTCGATATGGGTCCTACGAGTTTAGGGTGATGTCATTAGAACTCATCAATACGCTAGAAGTGTTTATGGATCTGATGAACCGGGTTTTTTAAGAGTTCCTTGACCAATTTGTGATTGTGTTTATCGATGATATTTTGGTTTACTCTTGTTCTGAGGATGAGCATGCCGAGCACTTACTAAAGGTTTTACAGACTCTTAGAGAAAACCAATTGTATGCAAAGTTTAGTAAATGTGGGTTCTAGCTTCGAGAGGTGCAGTTTCTGGGCCATATTGTGTCTGAGAAGGGTATCGTTGTCGATTAGAGTAAGGTATCGGTGGTGAGGGAGTGAGGACAACCTATGACACCGACCGATGTTCCCATCTTTTTTGGGTTGTCAAGATATTATTGGAAGTTCGTTAAGGGTTTCTCGAAGAGTGCGAGTTTGTTGACAAACTTGACTCGTAAAGGGCTGTCATTTATTTTGGACGACCATTGTCAGTTAGGTTTTGATGAGGTAAAGGATAAATTGACCTCGGCACCCGTACTTGCATTGCCTAAGGGAGGAGTGGCACACTGTGTCTACACTGATGCATCCTTGCAGGAACTAATGGGTGTATCACAGCAGGAGTAAACAAGATGACATGGTAATGAGAGCATGGATTGCGGGAGCAATATCCAGAGTTATTTACCGCAGGTACGTCCAAATTTTAAGGAGGAAAATCCTTTGTAAGGGGGGAAGTTTGTAATAACCTGTATTTTTGAGGAACTAAAAAATGAATTAATTCAAATTTAAATTACACGTGTGACGTAATTTAATGGAAATTAAATATTATGGGTTGATTAAATTATTAATTGGAGAGAAATGATTAATGTTTATTGAATAAAAGTACTAAGTGAATAATTACATATTTGAGGTCACAACGAGTGATAATGACGTGAAAATATGGTATCTCAACTGGATGTCATGTGTGGACTAAATGAGGTACAGATAAGAAAGAAGTTATGATTGACTCGGTGTAGTTTGGGGCCCAGGATAATTTTAGACAAAACGACACTCGAGAGGCCATTTTAGTCATTTTATAACCTAGGGTTAAGCGGATTTCAAATTTTCAAGGATTATATATAATTGTGGTGGTGTGAGGTTAGGGTAAAAAGATTAGAAAATCATTGAAGGACAGTAAAGAGGAGAGGAAGAGTCTTTTGGGAGCTTAGAAGAGAATTTGTGGAGAAATCATCCTCATTCTTGCAACACACCCATATTTTGAGGGTGGATCAAAAGATAAGCATCATCAAAAGGATCAAATCAAAGTTCTTCCATAAGAGGCAAGTATTTATCTTGCAAAACGTTTATGAGTTATAATACCCGTGTAGAATAGGAACTTTGAATTAAGTACAATTGATGTTACCTGAAAAATTGATGAGTAAAATTATAATTGTGAACAGGATTTTATGTAGAATAAATTCAATTACATGGAGAAAATAAAATTCAAGACTTTTGGGATTTGAATCATGGATTAAATCTGGGTTTTGGGTGAATTTACATGAAGAACACAAAACTATAAGATTAATGATTATGGGATGTTAAATCTGATTATAGGATGAAATTGTATGGATTTTATTCAAGATTTACGTTAGAAATCCTCCCTACATGGTTATTTGATGTTTAGATATGATAACTGATGATTTGAGATTGTGGTATGAAATTTTAATAAATTTAGTAACATGAAAATTCATAACAGCAAAAGGAAGAAAAAGATCCTTGAAACTTTTCCAATCGATTCGGCCATTGGGCGAATCGATTCGATTTTCCTAGAATTGATTTTTTTTTTCATATTTATGCCCAGAAATTATAGGGAATTGGTGAGAAGACTTTTTGGGATAATTTTAAATTCTAGAGGGGAATATAAAACCGTCCAGTAGGCCTATATGAGAGATTAGAATTACACAAGATTGAGACAAGTAAATAATTTGGGGAAATTGACAAAATATTGTAATTGATTGTTGATGTAAAAAATTAGATCATATCTAATTATTTAATCACAGATAAAATAAATGAGACACAGAAGTTTTAAAGTGGTTCAGCCTTATAAGAATGGCCTACGTCCACTGTTTCTGCTATTGATGATTGTTTGGGAATTCTCGATTACAAGTTCTATCAAGAAATTCCGGTCCCCTTACAATGAGGATTGTACAATGTATTTATAGCCCTGAGGCTGTAATGTGAAAGGGTAATACATTCAATGCTGTACATGTGAAAGGGTAATATATTAAATGCCCCTTAAGCTTATACATCTGAATGATAAGTATTTAATGAACAGTCAGACTGTTGGTTTTCCTGCTATTAATGCTTTGTTCGAGGTGCAGCTCAGACCGCCTAAGCTGCTCGGTACTCAAGAGTTCCTCGGTACTCAAAAGTTCCTCGTAGAGTTCTTATTCCTCGGAGCGTCTGAATTCCTCGAGGAAGCAGTGTTCCTCGTTGTAGTATGGTTCCTCGGAGCGTCTGAGTTCCTCGAAAGTGTTTGTTGTTGCCATGTAGATTGCCACGTGTCTTCATTCAATTGGGCCATGTCAGCAGGCTAAATTTGGTATCAACAGAAGCCCCCAATGTTTCATAGTTCAAAATTTGAGGAGTATGGAACATTCTTTCTCGAAATATGATGGTTTTAAATGGTCATCCTGAAATTTAGGAGTCTTTTGTATTTATTTTTCCTTCCAAATTCTTAGAATCCGTCTTTTTTGAATTGTTCTGCCCGCTTCGATTCCCGCGCCCCTTTTCGTCTTTTTAGACGCCGGTAACGTAACCGTGTCTTTTTGTAATCATTACTTTTTCCTTTTCCCAAGGTAGAGGATTTAAACGCTGCAGAAAATCCCATCGTCTTCTACTTTTTCAAATTTGTATCTTCGAGTTTTCTATTGTCTTACTCTCTTGTGCGTTCATCCTTTTCATCGTTCGTTGTCAACAGATCCACTCTTTTTCTGTAAGATCTTCTTCCTTCTTCTTCATTTCCTTCTTTCATCATGGTTTATCCTGTAGAATCGATTGATAAATTTCGCTCTGATTTCTCTATTCCCTCCTGGGTTATTTTGGAAGAGCTTTCTGAGCCTTCAGACTATTTCCGTTTGGCTGAGGGACATTGGTTCCCCAGTCTCTTTGTTGCTGAGTGTGGATTTTCTTTTCCTCCCAACCCTCTATGTCGGGAATTCTGTCAATACTTTGACGTGGTTCCTGCAAGAATAGCCCGCAATACATGGAGAATAGTTAGTGGGGTTCATAAACTAAATCAAATTCATGGAACTCGCATAGGAATTCCAGAAATCATGTTTTGTTATAGATGGGCTGTTGGGGATAATACTTTTTATTTAAAAACTAGATTTTTAAATAGGGCTTTAGTGGTCAATCTCCCGGATGCCAATAGGGACTATTTTGAGCACGAGATTGTTATAAAAAATTGGCAACATGCTCCTTTATCTGGAGATGAAGTTTACCAGGGTCCCAGATGCCCTCCCTATGGCAATGGGATAGGTTATTTTTATTTCATTTTACTTATTTTGAAATCATGCTTCTTCCGTGTTTGACAAAATGTGCCACTGATATTTTAATTTTGATTTATTTGCAGTTGATAGCAAAAGAAAATGTCCAAAAGAGGAAGACGTTAATATAAGGCACTTAAAACTTATCTAGAGTTTGCATCAAACTGTTGCTGACGAGCACATTAGGTCAGCTTCATATCTACTGCAGTACAAGAGTTACACTTCCTCTTTCACTGCTCGTCCAGTGATAAGCGAAGTAGAACCAGTACCAGCTTCTACCAGTTCTTCGCCTGAGTCACACATTCCTTTAAGTGAAAGGATGAAGAAAAGAAGACCTCCCACTCTCTTCGAGAAACCTACCTCTACTGCTGGAGAGGCAAAAAGAAGTAAGATTGACGTCCCAGGAGAGGGAACGAAGAAAATTGATGCACCTTCCTCGGCTGCTCCTGTGAAGGTTGTCGAGAAGCCCCTAGTAGCCCCGAGCAAGGCTGATGCTCCAGGAGAAGTGATTGTCCTATCACCGACCAAGAGTTACTCCTTGGTCGAAACTATTCCTGCTCCCCCGAGGAAGCTGAAGAAGAGCTCCTCGGTCAATTTGGCTGAAACCATCTCCCAGCCCCCAACTACTGGAACTGGTGTTCCTACTTTTGTTCCCCCGAGCTCTGCCATGAGCTCGGTGAAGATTTGGATCATTCCCGAGATCCAAGGTATTGAAGAGAACCTTTCTCGGGACATGGTCACCTCATTGGCTGCTCGCCATATTGCTTCTGTAAGTCTTGTTGCTTTGAACTTTTCATCTTTCCCTTGTTATATCTGTTTCTGACTTGCCTTCATTTTCTTTTCACAGTTGGTGAGCTGCTTTAACACAATCTTGAAGAAAGATGAAGCTATTAAAGCTTCAAGCTCCTCATCTGGTGTGGAGGAAGCTCTGATGGGTGTGAGGCAGTCTTTGGAAGATTCTCGTCAGAAGTATGATACTGAAAAGGCTTCTTGGGAGAAGAAACTTACCTCCACCGAGCAGGAGAAAGCTCGAGTTGTTGAAGTCTCCAAGGGGTTGGAGAAGAAAATAAAGGACTTGGAGGAGAAAAATAAAGAGTTCGACAAGAAGCTCAAAAATGCTGGAGAGTTTGAGAATAAACTCAAGGTTGCTGAGGAAAAGTTGGGTCAGCTTCAGGAAGTAAGTCGGCAGAAGGAGGAGGTTGAGAATAAACTGAAGACTGCTAAAAATCTTCTGTCCGAGAAGCTTTCCTCGGAGAAGTTAAAGAGGAAAATGATTGTGAAGAAGTCTTTCAGTGCCGGCTGGGACAAGGGGTGGAACAAAGGCTTGGCTGCCATGATGTCTCAAGTAGAATATGTAATACCCCGTATTTTTATAGCTTTTAAATTATGGGATTTATTAAATTTAATTGAGATAAATTAATTTAATTTAAATCCGAAATTTTGTTTTAAATATTTACTAGCGTGACAAGAGTTAGTAATTATTGGGAATATATTATTTGTTTCATATTACTGGATGAGTATAGTAATATATGAGATTTATTTTTATAATATTTTCACGTGTGAATAAAATGACAATTGTGGAAATTTAAGACGGGACGCGCCTGTGTCGTGTCGGGACTAAATGTGGATTAATAAAAGTGAATATTTTATATGTTGTTCATATGGTCATTTTGAGTGCGCCAACGCGTTCGGAAGGGTCGAGATAGTCAGAAAAGTATACCCGGGAGTTTGATTTGGGTCTCGGGACGTTTTTAGGCCTATTTAGTACCCCGAGAGGACATTTTGGTCATTTTGTATTTTTGGGTAATTAAACCCACGAAAATTAAGGGGGTTATATCAGATGTTTAGGTTATCTCCTAAAATTAGATAACTCAAAACACTAGAACGGCCATTTGAGAGGAGAGGAGAGAGCTCTCAAGGCATTCCAAGGCTAAAAACTCAACCGTTTGCACCGCTGCCACCGCCAACGCGTAGATCGCGAGACGGGGAACGCAACCACACCAAATTCAACACCAAACCAGGTTTCTGAAAATCCCAGGCAAGTGTTTATCTTTCTTATTTCGTTGATGCATCTTTCATATTGGTTTAGGAATGATTATGATGAATTGTATGGAAGAAAAACCCAATTTGAGATAGGAAATTACATGTAGTGATGATTTAAATGATTATTCTGGAAATCTTTTGTGATGTAAAGGATTAAGAGTTTGATTAAGAAAAGAGTTCTAATCAGATAAAAACACAAAAAAACTTTATTCCGGACAATCGGACCGTTGAAATTGGATGAAATTTTACATAGAATTAGCTGAAGACGATAGGAAGCTACAAAAAAAAATTCAGCTCGATCAGACCATTTAATATTTTTTAATATTTTTTTTACTAGACAGTTTTATGTTTTGAGGACTCTTAGAGATAATAAAAATTCAATTAAAACTCCATTTTAATTCCAATTTCGAAACCGTATGAAATTCTCATCTTTGAAAATAAAATTCAAAATCCTTTAATGTAAGGCGAAATCTATATTTTTGGGATATTTTGCATAAGGGATAATGTAAGTATATATTAAAGGGGAGAGACACGTAAGAGAGAGTTACGTTGGAACATAAATGGATATCTACTGAATTGTACATTTGGAAGAATAGAGTCCATGAGGGTTACGTAGTAAGTTGGAAAAACCCTTCGAATTAAAGTTAGAAATGAACCATTATACTTGATAAATAATAATGGGAAAATAAGGATAAATGTTGTGAAGGTGGGTTATGGGATAAACCTAAATTGATATAATAAAAGTGGTATATTTATATGATTGTGTATGCATATATTATATACTTGTGAAAATCATGCCCGCGCTACTTGCTATCCCTAAGGTTACCGCGCTGGGACGATCTTATCTCGTGTGCCTTATGGGGGATATTGACTCGTACCCTAGAAGATAGGAATCCTAGGTACAGGCTATCGAATCGGTAGTCACGGTCCTAAGAGACGTGAGGGTATGTACTGACCTCCTGGACTTGGAAACTATGCTTCGCCTCAATATTGTTTGTGTATGTATTTATACAGTTCGAGAGTGATTCCGAACATGTATTCCCTTTAGTACGATTGATACGGGGATTGGATAGCAGAGTATGCCCGCACCATAGTTTTTATGTGGGGTGCTGTTATGATATATATATTATACGTGAAGCACATTATACCTTTGACTTGCTTAAGTCTACATTGTATAAGTGCTCAACTAATTTGGAAATATTGACAAAATTTGTAGTCCATCCTAGAATCCAAAAAGCCTCAGAACCTATCTCTCTTATCCCCTTCTATGATCTATGAAGATACTAAATGAATCACACTACACACAATTAGAAGTGCATACATGTGTTAATATTGCTTAAAATTAAGTGTGTGTTTAATTCCCCTTGTATTGGAGCTTTAATAATTTTTGGGAATTTTTTAAATATATTTTAAACCTTTTTAAATTTTTTTAAACATTTTTGAATAAATGTTTTTATTAATAAAATTGGTTTATAAAGTTTTTGGGGTTAATATAATATTTTGGGAACTTCTTCTTTCACTGCATTGTTTGGTTGGGTACAATCTCAAAGCGCTAGAGACTTCAGGGTGAGGTTTTGTAATTACTTTGACGCGCGTGTGAGAGCCTATTGACAGCCAACACTTGTCATCCTCCGGGCTTATGTATTTGTGCTTCTTATGTGAGAGGGCTGGATGCATTATTGTTGATTGTTGGATCATTTCTTATCAAGGGCCTGCATGCGTTCTTGGTTAATCCCAGTGCATACATATGAACCAATCACTATGCTTTTAAGCCACCGCTTTTCTATAACCATTGGATCAAGTCAAAACCCTCGAAGACTTGATCTCAGCCTTTGATTTGCCTCGATCATCCAGAACCTTCCCTAGGCACTATATATACCCTTCCCTTCTCTGCCTTAGAGAACTTTTTGTCATTCGTCTCCCTGAGAGAAAAAATAAGAGAGAGAAGAGAGAAGTGAGAGAAGAGAGAAGAGAGAGAAAGGGAAACAGTTATCCAAAATCAAACCCTAACCCTAAACACTTCGTCTCTGAAACAAACCTTCAAATAAACCCTACCCCAAACACAACCTGAGTGTTTGAGAGAGAGAGAGAGAGAGAGAGAGAGAGAGAGAGAGAGAGTGGTTTGTTCATTTGGTTGCTGAAACCTCGTGATTTCTGATCTTCTACACAACTTAAACGTTAGAGTAACGATCTAGTTTCTTTCTCCATAGAAATATTAGATCTGACTCTGCATGTTATATTTTTCACTAGATCTGCATAGTTTCAACTTGGTTTTAAGAAAATCATTTCTGTTTTGGTTTGAAAAATGTTTTATAGTTTCTGTTTTTACAAAAATTAACCTGACCTAGTTGGATTCGCACTTGGAGGGTTTTCAATCTCCTAAATATTTTCAAAAGAGATTGAGAAAGGTCTTGACCGATTTCTTAAGCAAGATCTCCGTGGAATCTGGGTTACATTGAAAGGTCAAAAGGTTTTTGGTTTTGTAAGAAAGAAAAATAACAAACTCACTGCATATAGACTTTATATGTAATTTGTTTAGGTCTGTTTGTAAATCTAAGTGTGTGTGAGTTCATGTATATGAATAGGAATCACTACATAAACACTTAACACACTACTACACTGGAAGTGTTGTGTTTAAGATCTGAGATCATTTGAGTCGACGTAAAGAAGCTAAAGCAAAGGAAGTTAGCAAACTGGAGAACATCATCAACAAATCAGATCTATCAGAAGTTAGAAGGAGCCAAGTGGGGTATATTCCTAAACTTAGTATAGGTTGATTTGTGTGCTTGCATGTTGTATAGTTTGTAACTGATTTTTATTATTAGTGGACTTTTGTTTTTGTGACTTAGAAGTCACCGTGGATGTTTCCTCTGTTGGGAGAGGTTTTACCAAGTTAAAAATCATTGTGTTGATTATCTTCATCTACTCACCTCATTCTTTAAGTGTGCTGATTTTTTTTTGAAACTGCCTTGTTTTAAACTGGTTACACAATCTTAATTAATCTCGTACATAAGTTTCTTTGTAAACAAATATTGTTTATAATTTTTTTTAAAAGAAAAGGGTTTCTCCAACAAACATTCGGAGTTGCTTATACAGTTTAACCTTGTGTTAAATGGAATTAGCGACGTTTTTCAATACGAGTAGTTAATATATATATGGAATTCTGAAATCTGGAACTGCCTACTGTGATTTGATATGTAGGACATGGTTGATGACTCAAATTAGTGGGGTGCTGTTATGATATATATATTATACGAGTAGTTAATATATATATGGAATTTTGAAATCTGGAACTGCCTACTGTGATTTGATATGTAGGACGTGATTGATGACTCAAATTATGAATAATTGTTTTGAGAAAGTATAATATGACACTGGAAAACTTTAGTGATTAATAAAGTTAAAAGGAGAACCTTGGTTACAAATTGAAATCTTACGTTTTAAATACTTGTGTGGTTCAGTTGTAAATCCTGCGAATAACCTAAGATTAATTAAATAATTGGGGAAAGATAGTGTGGTATATGACGAGATAGACCATTGGGAAGGTTAGTGCGATAGGTGTGCACATTAGAAGAGAGGTGAGAATTTCTCAAGAGAGTGTCGCACTAATATGTTGTTGCATTGGCCTGTATCAATTTAAATACTTGCTAAATGAATTTTTAAATCATATACACTATCGGGCTCTGACCCGTTTCTATTTCCTTTTCTCTCTTGTATATATATGTATGTATTACAGGTGCCCAGCCACAGGGACGTCTTACTTAGGATCCTTTGGAAGGAACGTGCTGCAGCTTAAGTGGGAGTTGCAGGCCTGTTTTTTAGACGACTTCATCCATTTGATTTTACTCCTAGTTCAGTTTTATCCAGCAGGGGCATGTGTCGCCCTCTTTCTATTATTTAGTTGGTATTGTCATAGATTGAAATTTTTACTTTCAGTACCTTTATTTCGGGATTTATTACTGTCAGGATGTTTTCCTTTAGTGTTGTAAATGTTGGGATTTATTATTGATGATTAAATTCGTGTATGTTCAATTCTATTTTTATTCTTAATGCGTGACTCTTTAGATGTTAATGGTTTAAATTTTTACAACCGGATTTAATAAAATGAGAATAAGGTTTTAAATGGTTTTGACACTTAGCTTAATTATTTAGGGTGTTTAAATTGGAAAAGTATTTTTACGACAGTGATGCTAAGAATGAACCAACTGTTCACCTTGCTTTTAATTTAATAAAGGAGTGATCGCCCGGTATTTAATTAGGCGGGGTGTCACAGAATATGGCAGCCTTAAATACTTTAGAGATGGGTGGGTCGCTGCTCTACAGGAGATGAAGGTTGATGAAAACTCCGAACTCTTTCAGCGACACATCCCTGGTCCCCCTCCAACTCCTGAAGACGAAGCTGCCTCCGAAGAGTCTTCCATGGTGATGGGAGATCATCCCCCAGCCATCCAGCCTGCTAACGAGGAACTTCAGCAGCTCGCTACTTCCTCCGAGCAACCTCCAACACTTCCCCAGCTACTATCTGCTCCATCCGAGCAACCTTCCTCCTCGTCCCAGCCTCCCGAGAAAGTTTTGGAAGACAAGGAAAAGGTGTAGAGTTGTTCGGACTTCTATCTATTTTATTTTTCTTTGACAAAATGTAATCCTGAACCATGTAACTCTGAACCTTGTGATATAATAAAACTTAAACTTTTGTTTTTGCATACTGTTGTTTCTCCTCTTCATGCTGTGTTGGGACTCTTATTGATTATTGCTTTTTCTTCCTTTGCTAGTTTCTGGCCAGGATGGAATTATTATCTGCTCACGATACAAAGCTATTGAGGCAATGCAATGATTATTTTAAGACTGGTCACATAGATCTGAGTGCAACACAAATCGTCGACATCCTCGGCCAAGATGATTCGGAACAGGCAGTTGAAGCTTACCAATATTTGAAGTGTCTGCTTGATCGTGCGGTGGCCAATAATGTGGCTTATTATGATATGATAGAGGATCTCCAAGGCCCTCTTGAAGACCTTCAGCAACAATACAAAGAATCCACTACCCTTTTGCACGAGGGGTATGAGAAGACGTATCAACAACTCAATGCTGACAAGGGATACGAGAAGTATTTTGCTGGCTACGATGTGAGGGAGAGAACTCTGAGGGCTGAGGTCAAGGAGTGCAGACAAATAGCTGAATTATTAGAGCAAGAGAATAATAACCTGCAAAGAGAGTTGTCGCAGTTGAAGTCTGCAGCTTCCACTTCAAAAGCCTTGATCCCAGTGACTGATGAGGGATTCTTGTTCTTGGAGGTCGAGAACGCCAACTTGAGAGATGAGTTGGAAACCTTGAAAAGATCTGGCCCTTCTACATCTTCTCGTGGATGAGCAAGAGCTCCTCGGGGATGAGCAAGAGCAACTCGAATTCCTGTCGAGGAACAGAGGACTCAATCTGCTTTAGAGAACCAAGCTTTCCAATTAATGGCGAAGAACCAGGCGTTGGCTGAAATGTCAAAGAAGATTAGGGACCTGGAAGAGCAGCTTTCTGCACAGAAATCTACCTTGGAGAATAAAGAGCTCTTCATCAAAAATCTCCACGAACAGATGGAAATATTGACATATCAATTCCACAAACAGCCCAGGGATTTTTGGATGGCTGGCTACAACGAGGCTCTCTATCACTTGGACAATCATATCCAGAATGCCAATAATGAGGGCTACAAACAGGGATGGCTGAATGACTTAGGTGTGCTGCAACTCGAACAAGGTCATTACCTGTGGGACTACCATGATCCTGGGCTGCTCGACCTACCCGTGCCACCATTCAAACTTTATATGAGTTGGATCCCTGCTCGGGCCATTCCTCGATGCTTAATTTCCAAATATCTCGGCGACTACAATCTCCATTGAAATGTCGAGATATCTCGTCCCGAGCACCTCCTAGATCGACCATCCGTGATGAATATCAGGATGCTGAAAGATCTTAACTTTATAAATTCTCCTCTTGCTTTAAATGATCCGCCTGCTAGTGAGGAACCTGTTTCAAAAGAATAGGGGAAGAAACCAATAGAATAGGAATTTTGATGTAATAGTTAGTATACATTTCATTCTCAATGTAATTTGTTTTTGATTTTAATGAAAGACTTTCATTTTTGTTCACAATCTTAATTGCTATTGTCTTGTAAAACACTTTACATCTGTGCATGTGTATCTGTTAAAAAGATAACAGTATTGTGTTGTTTGTCGATCAACTTATTGTCGATTAGTTTGAATTTGTGGTAGTCATTTGGCAAAAATAATGTTTTGTTTCTCGACCAACTTAGTAAAAAGTTACGAGTATAAAAAATGTTGCTCGATCACTTTCTCGTTTTCATAAAATGTTTCCGACCAACCAAGGTCGATAAATTTTCCTTTTTGACCAACTACAATTAGTGGGTTTTTCCTCTACGAGCAACTTTGGCACTTTTTGGAATAGTTGTAGCTCCCGACCAACCTTAGTTGGCATTTTCGAGAATATATTTACTTCCTAACCAACATAAATTGGCATTTTTAGGAATACTTTTACTTCCCGAGGAACACATAGTTTTACTTCCCGTAGGAATACAAGCTTTACTTCCCGGAGGAATACAAGTAGTTATACTTCTCGGAGGAATACAAGTAGCTTTACTTCCAGGAGGAATACAAGTTTTACTTCCTTCCCGGAGGAATATAAGTTTTACTTCCCGGAGGAATACAAGTAGCTTTACTTCTCGGAGGAATACAAGTTTTACTTCCTGGAGGAATACAAGTTTTACTTCCCGGAGGAATATAAGTTTTACTTCCTGGAGGAATACAAGTTTTACTTCCCGGAGGAATATAAGTTTTACTTCCCGGAGGAATACATTTGTTTCTCGACCAACCTTAGTTGGCATTTTTCGAGAAAATTTTTGAGTAGTCCGAGTTTTGCCGAGTTTCGCCGAGTAGTGTAGTGTGTAGCATTAGTATTCCCCAAAAAACTTTCAATAAAAGGAGAGAATATACATCACTGATAATATTTGCGCAGGTGCTCAGCATTCCCTGCATTCTTAAACTCCTCCCCCTCTAAAGTTGCTATTCGGTAAGTTCCTGGTCGAACAACTTCTGTAACTCGGTATGGTCCATGCCAGTTTGCCTCTAGTTTGTTGTGCTTTTGAATCACTTTATTTAGCACATAGTCTCCTTCTTTCAGGTCGCACTTCTTCACCCTCTTATTGTAGAACAAAGCTGTTCGTTGTTGGTATGCAACATTCCTGATGGCTGCTTCTTCTCTAACTTCCTCGAGCATGTCTAAATCCAATATTCTCATTAAGTCGCTGACAGGGGAATAGAAATTCAGTACTCTATGTGTTGGGAGGCCCAACTCGGCAGGTATAACAGCTTCACTTCCAAACGCTAGCATATATGGAGATTCCCCTGTTGATACTCGGGGAGTAGTTCGGTAAGCCCACAGTACTGACTGTAACTCGTTGATCCAGTTTAGCAGCGTTCTGTTTGTCACTTCAGTTTGTCTATTGCTTTGAGGATGGCCTGGTGTTGAGTGGACCTTCAAAATATTTGACTGATGACAATAGGCAGCGAACTCCTCGTTATCAAATTGTGTTCCATGGTCTGTGATGAAAGCATGAGGAAGACCATATCTACAAATGATGTTCTTCCAAACAAATTGGTACACCTTGTCGTTCGTTATATCAATGAGGGTCTCAGCTTCTACCCACTTAGTAAAATAATTCACTGCGACGACGAGGTATTTGAATCTTCCTCTAGTCGTTGGCAGTAGCCCGACCAAATCTATTCCCCACATGTCAAATGGTTAAGGGGAAGTGATGGGTGTCAACAATGCTTGTGGAGTTCTTCGGATGGAGGAAAAGCGCTGGCACTTGTCACATTTCTTGGCATAGGCTATACAATCATCCCTCATCGTCGGCCAGTAGTATCCCAGCGTCATCACCCTTTGCAAAAGCGTTCGACCTGCTACATGGGCTCCACATGACCCTTCATGGACCTCTTCAATCAATTCTTTCACCTCAAAGGGATGTACACATCTTTCCAAACCTGCAATAATTCCTCGTCTATATAGAATACCGTTAGTTAATACATACTGAGCAGCTTTAAACTTCAATTTCTTGGCTGCGAGCTTGTCAATTGGTAATTTCCCTTTCTCAATATATGCCCTGATGGGATCCATCCAAGATGGTCCTAAATCAAGGGTGATAAAGTTCATCGTTAAATCTTCATCTATACTCCGACCAACCAACACTTCAATTGGGATTGTTCTTCGTAGCTCGGTACGAGTAGCTGATGTTAATCGAGCTAAGGCGTCTGCTCTCGCATTCTCCATTCTTGGTATTCTGACCAGCTGAATAGCAGCAAATTCCGACACCATCTTCTTTTCCTTTGCGTGATATCTGATCATTAATTCTCCTTTGACTACATATACTCCCACCATTTGGTTTACGATCAATTGAGAATCACTGAAAATAATAACCTGCTGCGCCTCCATAATTTTTGCCAAATTAAGACCTGTAATCATGGTCTCATACTCAACCTCATTATTGAAAGCTTTAAATTGGAAACGTAGGGCGTATTCCATGTCGACCTCGTCCGGAGTGCTCAAAACTATCCCCGCGCCACATCCTGTAGTGCAAGATGAGCCATCTACATATAGCCTCCATATAGGTAACTCGTCTTCAAACTTCTGATCTGACAGAGTTCCTCGGTGAAATATTTGTTGCTTTCTTTCATCCTCCCCTGATATTTCTTGCTCTTCGTCGATCATCTTTTCTTTCCCTTTTACCAACCTGAGTTGGTCTGAGCTCGAATTTGATGATCCTGTAACATCCACTTGCCCTTTTACCAACCTAAGTTGGTCTGAGCTTGTGTTTGATGATCCTGTAACATCCACAGGTTGATCAACGAGCAACTTGTGCTCCTCGGGGGTATAAGGATAAGTGAACTCTGCTATAAAATCTGCTACAGCTTGCCCTTTTAGCGATGATCTGGGTTCATAGACTATATCGTATTCACCGAGTTCTATTTCCCAGCACATCAATCTTCCTGACTTTTCTGGTTTTTGAAGGGCTTGCCTCAATGACATATCAGTATATACTACTATGGTATGAGCTTGAAAGTATGGCTTCATTCTTCTACTTGCCTCGATTAATGCTAGTGCCAACTTTTCCAGCCTTGGATATCTGATCTCTGCTCCTCGAAAGGACTTACTTTTATAGTAGATTGGTTTTTGTACTCCATTCTCCACTCTTATCAATGCCGAACTAACTGCATTCTCGGACACTGCCAGATATAAGTATAATTTTTCCACCATCACTGGCCTGGATAACAGTGGAGGCGCTCCAAAGTATTTCTTCAAGTCTTGAAAAGCTTTCTCACATTCATCATTCCACTCAAAAGTCTTTCGGAGTGTCTTGAAGAATGGGAGACATCGATCAGTTGCTCGTGATACAAATCTGTTGAGTGCTGCTACTCGTCTTGTAAGACTTTGCACCTCTTTCTTCGTCGTCGGAGATCGCAGCCCTAATAGAGCTTTGATCTTTTCAGGATTTGCCTCAATGCCTTGTTGATTGACAATGTACCCGAGAAACATGCCTTCTCGTACTCCAAATATGCACTTCGTCGGGTTCAGCTTCATTTGATATTTATCCAGTTGATCAAAAGTCTGACTTAAGTCAACTAGATGATCGGCAACTTTTTTGCTCTTTGTCAGCATATCGTCAACATAGACTTCCATATTGCAACTGATTTGTTCAGAAAGACCATGTTCATCAGCCGCTGATATGTCGCACCTGCATTTTTCAAACCAAACGGCATAACATTATAACAATAAGTTCCCCTAGGGGTAATGAAAGAAGTACTCTCCCTATCTTCCGGTTTCATTTTAATCTGATTATAGCCAGAATAAGCATCCATGAAGTTCAGCAGCTCGTGTCCCTAGGTAGCATCCACTAGTTGATCAATTCGGGGAAATGGAAAATGATTCTTTGGGCAGGCTTTGTTGAGGTCGGTGAAGTCTACACACATCCTCCATTTGTTGTTCTTCTTTTTCACCATCACCACATTTGCTAACCAGTCTGGATATTTAACATCTTCAATAAAACAAGCTTTCTGGAGCTTCTCGACTTCCTCCTATATAGCTTGATTCTTCTCGGGACTGAATACTCTTCTTCTCTGCTTCATAGGCTTGATCTCCTTATTCACATTGAGCTCGTGACATAAGAAATTTGGATCTATCCCGGGCAATCCTCATGACTCCACGCAAAAGTTTGCTTTTTGCTTCTTAGGAAAGTTATCAATTCCTGTTTTAATGAGGCTTCCAATGACGAACCTACTTGAGTAGTTCGTTCAGGGTGCTCGTCGTCCAGAATGATGTTTTCAGTAGCTTCCACCACTTGACCCTTCACGAGTTGTGACTCATCTCTAGGATCCAATGTTTCAATTTCGGCACCTTCATCCACTTGATAGGTAGTAGTCTTTTTCCTTGATTCCTCCAGTTCCTCTTGCTCGGAGGATGAATAATAGCATTCCCGAGCTACTTTCTGGTCACCTTTCACAACACCTACTCCAAAATTTGTTGGAAATTTTAGGCATTGATGAACCGTAGATGGTACAACCTCGAACTTCTTTAATCCTACTCTTCCCATGATGATATTGTATGATGATTGGACATTCTTATCCATCATGAAGAAGCGTATTCTTTCTGTTCGATAAGCAGTCCACGTACCAATGAATATATCCAACTTGATCGTCCCAAGTGGAAAAACTTTCTCACCAGTAAAACCGAGGAGGGGTCTATGATAAGGCTCCAGTTGATATAACTTTAGATTTAAACTGTTGAAGTACGAGTAGAACATGATGTCTGCCGAGCTACCATTATCTACCAGTACTCTTGAGATCATTACCTCTTTCATCCTCATTTTGATCACCAATGGGTCATCATGAGGATACAAAACTCCTGCGAGGTCGTTCTTTGAGAAACCGATGACCAATTTCTCTTTGTTCACCTTTCTCGGGTGATCCTCCTCATCTAGATTTATTCGTTGAATGTATGAGCAAGATTGAGCCTCATAGAGATAAGCTTTTCTTTCTTCAGTAAGGTCTCCTCCTCCTGCATCTCCACTTGTAATAACATTACAATCAAATGACCCGAAGCGTATTGAAAATACCTCTCGTTCTGGATGCCTTGGTCTCTTGGGAAGATCGGGGTCATCTTCTGGATCAACTTCATGGTTTCTTTTCTTATTCTCTTCTGCTCGGCGAGGAGATCTAGACCTCTCTCTTGTTCGGTCATTGTTTCTTCTTTCGCTTCCACGATCAACATACTTTGCCAGTTTTCCTCTTCTGATGAGTGTTTCAATCTCATTCTGAAGAGCTATGCAATTTTTGGTCATATGGCCATGATCTTTATGAAACTCGCAATACTTTGCTTTGTTCCTCCGATCAGGGTCTGCCTTCATTTTTTCCGTCCAGTTTAATTCCTCGTTGTTCTTGATTTCTTTTAGAACATGGTTGATGTCCTTCTTCAAAGGAGTATAATTATCGAATTTCTTCATTACGTCCCATACCGACCTAGTTTTTGAAAGTTTGTCATTACCATTGTTCTTATGCTCTTTCTTTTTAGCTTTATCACCTTCCACCTTGGTTTCTTTGGCATCCATATTCTTCTTCGCAGCCATAGCCTCCTCGGCATTCATAATCTTAGACGCTTTTCCCATCAGGTCTGACATGGTATTAGGTGGATCTTTGGCCAAAGTGTAGTTCAACTTGTTTGGTAGTAGTCCACTCATCAAGGAGATAATCGCTATCTTCTCCTCATAATCAATGACTTCGAGTTTTTCGTTATTAAAACGAGTTATATAATCTCTGGTACTCTCACCAGCTTTTTGTCTAACACTTAACAAATGCGCTACTCGTTTAAATGGATTTGCCCAAAAATAGAAATTCCCAATGAATAACTCGGCCAGTTGAAGAAAAGTTGAGATCTTACCCCGAGGAAGATTATTATACGATATTTGAGCATATTCGGTAAGAGTTCCCGAGAATGCTCTGCATCTCATTTCATCTGGAACAACATAGATGTCGGCCGCAGCTTGGTATTGTTCTATATGAAGGACAAGGTCAGTCTTTCCATCATATTTGGGGGTCACAACAGGTGCTTTGAACTTTGATGGTGTTGGAAAATCTACAATGGCCTGGACAAAAGGTGTTCCTCGAACAAAGGTTCGTTGTAGAGGGTTCTTGGCTTTAGCCATTTCCCCTAATCTATCCTCCAGCCTCTGAATAGATCCTTTCCACGCATCGTTTCCTTCCCCAGGCCTGTTGGTTCGAGCAACTGATCACGTTGATGTGGTTTCTTGGGATCTATCTTGACGAGCAGCTGGTCGCGACTGGGCAGATCCTTCCCTTAAATCTGATGGTCATCGAAAACTTATCGACGCGACTTTAGTAGGACTTCTACTCCTTCTAGGTTCTAATCGATTGAAAGGTGATGCCCTGCTTAACCTCTCTAGCGCACTAGTCCTTTCTGGAGAGAGAGCGACACGTTGTTCAATATCTGTGGTTCGCACTGACGAAGTTTGTCCAGGTTGATAAGAAAAATCTTCAGACTCCTTATTGCGATATGAATTGGTATGCCTAGTACGTGAAGAAGGTGCACGGGTATTTCTTTGAATACTTCGTGATCCTGAATGGATTGGTGCACCGCCATGGAGGGTTTGTATGAGTTTTTGCATAATTTCTTGCATGACGGTTTGGCCCTAAGCCATATTTGTCATTATTCCAGCCAGATCTGGAATATTTGGTGGAGCATATGGATTTAGAGGGCTTCCAGCGTTTCAATTGCTAGATTCTGGAATATCCGCCATTTGTGATGGATTATTTTTGATGAAAAACGATATTACCAGTCGTTTCCCACAGACGGCGCCAATCTGTTGATGTAAAAAATTAGATCATATCTAATTATTTAATCACAAATAAAATAAATGAGACACAGAAGTTTTAAAGTGGTTCAGCCTTATAAGAATGGCCTACGTCCACTGTTTCTGCTATTAATGATTGTTTGGGAATTCTCGATTACAAGTTCTATCAAGAAATTCCGGTCCCCTTACAATGAGGACTGTACAATGTATTTATAGCCCTGAGGCTGTAATGTGAAAGGGTAATACATTCAATGCTATACATGTGAAAGGGTAATATATTAAATGGCCCTTAAGCGTATACATCTGAATAATAAGTATTTAATGAACAGTCAGACTGTTGGTTTTCCTGCTATTAATGCTTTGTTCGAGGTGCAGCTCGGACCGCCTAGGTTGCTCGAACCGCCTAAGCTTCTCGGTACTCAAGAGTTCGTCGGTACTCAAAAGTTCCTCGTAGAGTTCTTGTTCCTCGGAGCGTCTGAGTTCCTCGGGGAAGAAGTGTTCCTCGTTGTAGTATGGTTCCTCGAAGCATCTGAGTTCCTCGGAAGTGTTTGTTGTTGCCATGTAGATTGCCATGTGTCTTCATTCAATTGGGCCATGTCAGCAGGCTAAATTTGGTATCAACATTGATAAATGAAAGAAATTAAAGAAGGGCTACGTAAAGATGAGTGAGCTTACATTTATGACCCGTAGGATATGAGGGTAATAACTACGGATTATAAAATGGGTAATTAGGAATAGTTGAGTAGTGAACGATACTCGAAATTATACGAATTGGAATATGGTACATCGAATATACGAGTGATATATACTATGTACGAGTTGATGAAATTGGGTTGTGTGTATACCTACTGAATAATATATAAATAGGTTGTGTGAATACCTATAGATATGATTTGATTATGTGCATGAACAAACCGATGCTGTCTGCTATCAGAAGGTTTATGTGCAGAGGGCAATACCACCTTGACAATTCCAATGAGGTCTGGATTTGTGCCCCTGAACATGGAAGTTATTGCGGTCCACTATGTGTCGTATATTAGTAGGATTGGCATGTCGTTTGGGTACGTTAGGTATGTGCGTATCCTAAAGGCTTAGAACCATGTTTGCCTCCACTATTGTGTTGATTAATGTTGGGTTCGAGGAGACTTACCGAACTAATAATCCTTTATTGAGTACGGGAGGTACATGGGCTTGATAGCAGAGTAGGCCAACATCACGAGGGGTCATTCCGCAAATGCTATAGTTATGTATATATTATACATGTGATGAATATATATCGAGATGTTATATCTACTTATGTGAGATAGTATATTGATAGATGATATATATCTAAAATACTTTAAGTAGTGAAAATTAAATAATTGACTCAATAATAAAATGGGAATAAATGATTAATTATTGAGACCGTAGTAACATATTGTACGATAGAACTAGAGTTATCAAGACTAGTCAGATACCTTATCTAGTTGGGCAATGAATGCTAGTGTGGTAGAATACGTTAGGCGTGCACTTTAGTTGAGAGATGAGAATCTCAAGTGAGTGTACGTTGATATTACATGTGTAATAAATAACCGATTTAAATTGTGATTTAAATACTCTCTAAATATTTTCAAAATGTTTTAATTGGGCTCTAACCCGTGTCAAAAATATTTTTAAAACCTTTTAGGTGTCAAGCCACAGGGACGCGCATCTTAGAGATCTTATCCAGTGATACGTAGCTGCAGCGGTGTGGAGGCTTGCAGGAGACATTCTTTAGACACTTCATCTCTTTCATTCTAGATAGGAGGTTCCTTACTAGTTCATTTGGGCATTTTGCCTTCAGACTATTTCTTTATTTTAGTTATGCATCAGTTTGTATTTTGTTTCAGTTTTACTTATTATGGTTCGATTGTGTACTTAGAGCACCGATGGTTTATACTGTCTCCTTTATTTTATATATTTGTCATGCGATGATTCAAACTATATTTATGTGTGAATGGTTTAGTTAATTTACTTCCGCATGTGTTCACGATAAAAGATAAAATTTGACACTAGCTTAATTTAACGTAGGTGATTAGTAATTAATTTTTTTTCGATAGTGATGCTAAGAATGAAACAATTAAAGATTCCTATTTATTTTAATAATGGACTGATCACCTAGGATTAGAATTGGTGGGGTGTCACAAATAATAACGAAAAATATTTCAAACACGTTATTAGCAAAGTGAATGAATTCACACAAAAGTTCGTATTATTAACATTAATAATGAGCCTTATAGAATTGAAACCTTAAAAGTGGGAGGAAAAGCGAGCACATGCGAAGTATGGTTTGGCAAAAACTTAAATAAATCGTATATGCATTTAAGCGTGCATAAGTCAATCCTCAATGGATATTACACTCAACAAATGAAATCACTATGAAAGGGAGGTAATACACGGAACATGCGGGCATAAAGAGTAAATGTAAATGGAAACTAGACCGCACACACATAAACTTCCATTGTCTTCCCAATATGGTCCTTAAACATTTTGTTGACTAGCCTCTAATACATTGCCCTAGCATTTTTTAACCCAAAGGGCATGGCCTTGTAGCAGTAGTTCCCCTTGTCGATTATGAAAGTTGTCTTCTCTTCATCGGTCGGGTCTATGAATATCTGGTTCTATCCTGAGTATGGCATCCGACTATAGCGTCTACCTTTTGACCAATCCTTGGTAGCGAGAAACTATCTTTTGAGCATTCTTTATTCAAATTCGTGAAGTCAACACACATTCTCCACTTGCCATTGTCTTTGGGAATGATGACATCATTGGCCAACTACTCTGGGTAAATGACTTCTCTAATGAAGTTTTCCTTCTCTAACTTTTTCGCCTCTTCTCGAATGACATCATATTTCTCTCGCGAGTAGAATCTTTTTCTCTCTTGGATTGACCTTTCATCGTCGACCACATTGAGCTTATGACAGAGAACTTTTGGGTTAATTTTGGGCATATCTTCGTGGCTCCAAGCAAAGATGTTCCGTCTCTTCCTTAATAGTTTAATCAGCTCTTCCTTGACCTCTTCATTTAGGATTTTGCCAATTTGTATGGTTTTTTCGGCTATTCCTCATTAAGGGCGATGGATTTTACCTCATCCATGGCTTCCCCTTTCTTTAATTTCGTCTCGTCTCTGGGGTCCAACGTATCAATGTTGTACGTTGTATTGGATTTCTTATGAGCTTCCTTCTCTTCAATTGAGTTGAAGTAGAATTCTCGTGCCAACACTTGATCACCTTGAACTTCCCCTACCCCATAAGGAGTCGAGAATTTCACCATTTGGTGTATAGTGGAGGGCATAACCTCAAACTCTTTGAGGGAAACTCTTCCCATGATAATGTTATAAGCCGAGTATACACTTTCATCCATTACAAAGAAATTAACCTTCTTTGTGAGCCTGATATCCATCTCGTATATTCCCAATGGTAGGACTTACTCACCGCTGAATCCAATTAATGGGTGATGATAAGGAATGAGCCTCTTCTTGCTGAGTCCTAGGCCTTTGAAGCATGGCCAGAACATAACATCGGTCAAACTTCCTTCGTCGAACGATATTATCGGCACGTCATACCCAGGAACTCTAGTAGTAATCATTAGAGGGTCATCTTGGGGAGCTAGGATACCTTTAAAGTCAAGTCTTAAAAACCCACAATCAAAGTGTCCATATCCACCTTCTTCCTTTTCTCTGACTTAGATCCGAGTTAACCACTTCAACTTTGGGAAGAGCTTTGACCTCTGCAACGCGTGCCTTTCTATCAGCCACCTCTGAGTATCCCCCTGTTAGTCCCCCAACAATCATCTTTACATCAAACGAGATCATATGAAGTCAACCTTTGGGACCATAGTCCTTCAGTGGTAAGTCTGGGTCATCCCTATCATGATCGTCTGAGGCATCATCCTTTTCTAAGGAACATCCTCTTTGCACTTATCGACTCTTATTTTTCTGGGGTCATCTCAACCTCCCCTTAGACTATCACAGTTTACATATTTCCTCATCTTCCCAACCTTGAGAATTTTCTCAATCTTATCCTTCAGAGAAAAATATTCATCGCTCTGGTGCCTGTGGTCCTGGTGAAATTCACACCATAGGTTTTTGTTCCTCTTGTGAGGGGGACCTTTTAACTTTTTGGATCACCTCAGGGACCGATCATTCTTGTTTTCATTCAAGAATGAGATCAAGAATGATGTTTAAGATTGATGATATTAAAAATGGTACCATCTGGTCGCAATGATAATGAGCTCAATTAAGTATTACAATAGCAGTAAACGGGCAAAATATTCAGTAAGATAGAGAATAAGATCAGGCAAGGAGGGATTGAGCACCAGAATTAAGTGGTTTAACTAAATTATGTCCTACGTCCACTGTGTAGTGTGTACAATCCACTAAAGTAAGGCTATAATGTCCTGAATATACAAACACTCAAGCTATCTCTTGCTTTCAATGAATTTGACAGAGTTTATATAGGGTTACTATTTTATGTCCCCTTTACAAGAGGTAGAAGACAAGTATTTATAGTGATTACAGGGTATAATGCACCCCAAGCATGCAATAGGCGTGTGTCGATAAAGACATCCACCAAGATGGTGACAACTTTTTACAACACATGTAATTTATGATGATGCAATCTCCCCTCATATGAGGGAATAATTAGGTTATAACAGAATTTCTCACGTGGGACACGCCACTTTGGAACCTTCTATTGCTCGTACGGTATGGTGTCGTCTGTAAAGGTCTTACCCTGGCCGAGTATGAGGTTACTGATGCAGTGCTTGACTTTGTGATGGGAATTGGCAAGTGTGGTCTTGGCTGAGGGGTTCAAGCCGAGGTGACCTAATCAGGCCATTTCCTAATGTCGACTTAATAGAGGATGATAGACATCCTTGTCGCTAAAATTCTTCCTCGGGTCTCAGCCTATTGATAGCTGAGGTTATGAATACGAGGTCGACCCTAGTTTTGGTTGTGCTTTGGGAATGACTTGTGAGATACTTATTGAAGCTCGGTTGCTAGAGATTGGGGCCCTCGTCTTAAGACGAGGTCATACTTGTTCATATCACTTCTCCTCCCTCTATTCTTTCCTCCTAGAAGAAAAAGAGCTAAATGATAAATATACGAAGTAAAAGGTTATATGATCAATAGTTTAAAGAAAATAGGCTTACTCGCATGCCTATAGGAGTAATCATACTACTCGAAAGCTTAGGCTGATCTCTCTCCTATAAGTAAATTGAAGTACATAGTTAAAGCACCACTCAAAGAAAATAAAAAGGAGGGATATGATCGAGAAGTAAATAAGCTTACATGATGATCAGAAGAAAATCAATAGTGAAAACATGCAAATAATCGTCTCCTTGCTCGGTTTGAGGCTCTACAGTGATAGGGACACTCATAACTTCAATCTGAAAGCAATGATACATATTAAGAAAAGCATTAAATTGTTTTCAAAAGTATAAGAAAATGAATAAAAGGCACTAATATAAGTACCTAAGGCTCCATCGACAAGGGAGAGCTCGCGGCTTCAATCTGAAAAGAAAAAATAGACTGAGATGAGCATTCAAATATTTGTGTAGTATATGAAAATAAACAAATATTTACAACAGTTTGGTACCTGAGGCTCCACAGGCATGGGGGCGCTGAAAATGTTCACTTGAAAATAAGGAAACATGACGAGAAATGTGAGCAAATATTTGCAAAGCATGAGAAAAAAAAAACTTAAAAGGTGTAATAGTTAAGTACTTGAGGCTCCGCACGCATAGGAGCTCTCATAATGTTCACCTAAAAATAAGGAAACATAATTGATCAACTAAGCAAGTATTTACAAAGAATAAAAAAATAGATAAAGGGTATGCCAGTTTAATACTTGATGCTCCACAAGCATAAGATATCTCGTAGTACTCACCTGAAAACAAAGAAACAAGATGAGTGACTGCTCGAGAACTTGCAGTGTATATGAAAATAAAATGCAAAGGTATGAAACTATAAATACACGAGGCTCCACCAGTAAATGAGCACTTAAATCTGGAATATTTGTAACCTAAAATTTACCAAGTACGAGTTAAGGTGTGAGAAAATAATGCCAAGTACCTAAAATTTCTTATAAATTGGAGTGATTGAACTGATTGCAGCCTCAATCTGAAAATATAAATTAGGGAATCTGTAATAACACACAAGTTTGAAATATCTAAGCAACTAGACAAATATATGTATCTGATTCACCACAGGGGGAAGTGCTCAAGTCAATCATAGCACGTGCATGAGACTCAATAGGTTGAGTTGAAGGAGGAGAAGGATCACTCATGCTAACTTGACATAAAATAGATAGAAGAGCAAAGTGTGTTAATTAAAAATTCGAGTAAATGATTTGTATGAATTTTTTTTTTGAATACTTATCCCATAAGAGACTACATACTAGGTTACCTACTCTAAAAGAGTACCAAGTAATGTGGGTTCACTCGAAGCCATGCAAAAAATAGTCTAAGTAGATAAATCTTGGACCTGGGTCCTATTATCCATGAATGGATATACTCATGGTAAAGAAATACTATCATAAAATGTCAACCTAGGGATCATTATCCCATTGGGCAAAATTATTCCCCCAGATTAAAGGGGTTTCTTGCCATAGATCCCTACAAAGATGAAAAAATCATTACCCATTTCATTTTAAAACAAAAGTAAAAGAAAATGCCTTAAGGAAGGTGAAGTACCCTAGCCAAACTAGTTGTAAAATTGGTTAGGGGATGGATGTATGAACTACTCATTCTTGAAGGAGAAACAGGGCCACGGGCAAATATAGAAGGTGGAATGGACACCCGCCAACGAAGAAAAGTATGTAATGCCCGGGCACAAATTTATGGGTTACCCATAGTCAACTCGCTCCGACCCAAGCGGTAGGTGTGAAGTTAAATGAAACAACCTATATAATGTTTCTAGTCTAGTTTTATTTAATTAATGTTTCACTTGTTTAGCATGCAATTTCCATCTCAATAAAACTACGTGAGGGACCAGTGGCAAGCGACCCCATAATCAAAGCATACAGAGATACTTACATCAAATAAAAAAGGGCACTTACCTGTATAACGCTATCAAAATATGGAACCGCACCTAACCTCTCGTAACAAAGAAGAGGGAATTGTCCGAATCCCGCTGGGAAAAGTACAACAATGCAATATATAATCGAACAAAAGAAAAGAGACTCTAACACTTTATATTTACGTGCACATGAAGCCACCTTATATATACACATATATACTTTAATGCACGAAATCGTTTTTATACAAAAAACGTTACTAATTCCGATTAATTCTCCTCAGTCTTAGAAAGAACCTTGTAGTACTTGACTTAACATTTATTTATTGATTTAACACATCCGGTTAAGTACTTTAAATAAATATCCCTTGTTTAAGGAAAAGTATTTCTGTCACCGAAATTACCCCTTTGCTCATACCGAATTTACCTTAGTATTTTCATTAAATATCACCTTTCAACACATGCAAACACCGTGTTAGAAAATACTTATTTTTCTCCGAAAGCCTTTCTTAAACACACTCTTATGTCAATTACCCCTTTGGGTTGCTTAATTACCTAGTTAGTCACCGAAATTACCCCTTTGGGTTGCTTAATTACTTAGTTAGTCACTTCACTTTACCATTCCTTACTTTATGGACATTAATCAAATTTCACATTTACTTGTGCACTTTATCCTTTACCGAAACCTTTATTAATTCATTTAAGTTAGGTTGCCTTTTCTCATATTCACCACACAATCCATTTCTTGACATGTTCTATATTGATTAGCTTTTTCTCAGAATCTTCAAATATCTGCTTACTTTCACGCCCAACACCACTGGTTATGATACCATATGCTCTGGCCAGTGATTTTGAGTCTTTCACCCTGGGATCCGGGCCTCCCTTAATTATCTGAGTGCCATCCAAGTCCATATTAATGTGTTTTAATATTTTACGAATATCCAAATTGTTCCACCTTTCCTTTTACCAGCCAAAGCCAAAAACTCGGGGTTTCACCCTAACTTGTGTTACACCTTAAAATAATTGTTACTTGTCCTTTATACCTTGCATTGATTTTATTCCAAAATCAAGTTCTTTTAGGACCATTGTGTGTAACACACTTCCAACATTTTTATTTAATAAAAATGTTCCACTTTACATAAAATTAACATTTTATCCTTTTGTTTCCAAACTTGTCATTTTCTCCATTTTCACAAGTGTTATTTGTCAAAACATTACTAAGTTACCCACACTTTTAACTCATTAACAGTATGGAGTAACATTCTTCTCAAGTTGGAAACATATTTATTTCATTACTTTCTTTCTCTAAAAAATCATTGGACATTTAAAAACTACTCTAAAAGAAAAATACCATTTTCGTTCATTAATACATGTAGTCTTAAAACCATACACTTATCACCTTCCCAACACTGTTTTCATATACTTTATGGGATGAAATATCTAATTTCTTTATTTCATATTTAAACCCAATAAAACCTTTATTAAACTTAATTATATACTCATCATCAAAATGATACAAGTTTATATACATGAGAAGATGTATTCTAACTCCTAAAATCCTATTATATGGGTCTAACACATGGTTTATTCTAGAAATTTCAAGATATTGGCATAAACATGTTTTTCAAAATAAGACATTTTTTATTTTTTTAAAATTGAATAAATGTTCAAAAATCCCAATTTTTCACAAGAAAACTTTAAGACATTTGTTCATAAAATATCTTTAACAAGATAAACATTAAAATTTTTATTTCATAAAAATGTTTGAACACCAAGTCTTCTTGAAATAGATCATTTTGATTAAAACCATTGAAACGATTTTGTAAACCATTTTCATAAATCATAAAAATATCATTCATAAGTCATGGATGCATCCTACTCTTATAAACTCTAATTACAAGGCCAATATTATGAAAAATAGAGCTTTTAAACTAAAAAGTAGAGTTTTCCCACCTTAAATGGAGCTCCAAAATTGGTAGGATGAAGATGGAAGATGGAAGATGATGGTAGCCTTCCACCTCCCAAGGTGGCCTAAAGTAGATTGCCTAGCTCCACAAAGCTTGCCTCCATGAAAGCTACAAGAAAACCCCCCTTTAAACTCCATTAATCTTATATTTTCCTTCCTCAAAACCCTCCAACAACGTCCCCAAATTTCATATCTTTTCTCAACCATGGTGGAATGGGTTTATAATAGTGTTTGAAGGTGGTGGCAAGGTGTTCCTATGGGGAAAAATGCATGGGGAGGAAGATGGGTCTTCCCACTTAGAGAGGGGGAATGTGTAAAAAATGGTGGGGGAACCCACCCTCACTCTATCCTCTTATAGCCCACAAAAAACCTTGAAAAACCCTCTTAAAATCAACCCCAACACTTAAATCCTAATTTTAATCATCTGGGTTCACTAGGAATTGACATGTCATCGATCCAAGGGCCCAAAATGTGATAGTACACAAGGGTATTCAAATTTAAAAGATTTTTGAACAGGTTGTTCGAATGATAATGGGACCCCATTAGAATGAGATTAGGATCTCATTTGATCAGCCTTAAAAAACGTTCTAATGAAATAGGAAATTCTAGGCAACGACATATCGTTAGATCCACGTTAGAAGCCTACTTCGAACGAGATAGGCTTATCATTTGAACCAATAATATTCCCATTCAAATAATATTGGGACCTCGTTTGAATGATCCTTATTTTCCTTTGAACCACAAAATATCCTTAAATTTCCAATTTCTCCTAAATAACTTACAACTATTAAAACCAATACCAAATGAATAATTGAATATAGATAAAAATCCCACATATTAACGATCCAAATTCCGATGGTTTCATATGATTACAAATTGCACGGGGAAGGAATTAAATATCGGGCGCGGGTATTACAAAATAAGTACAAATGATCAATGAGATATTAACAACACACTATATGAGATTTATTTGTGTAGATATCTGAGATGAAGTGGTTGTTACATGACTGGTGGCATATTTAGTGATTGAATAACTCCTAGAAATAGTGGGTAATATTGTTGAAAGCATGAAAAATAAATCGCGAAGTTAGTTTGCGGGAACTCAAACTAATATTCTTTTAGAAAATTCAGAAGCAGAGAGTTGCCAACATAACTCTCATGCTAAACTTAAAGAGGTCACCAACATAAAGTTCATCTCCCTTTGAAAATGGGTGTGATGAAGACGAGTAGGTGAATGAAAAGATGAAGATACTGTGCTCACTCTTGGGCCTCACTCGCCCCCACAGATGGAGCCTGCTTGATAAAGACATAAATATTGTTAGTCATAAAACCAAGACTGTTGAAATGAAAACTGAGTGATCATGTTAAAAAAACTTATAGGCTCCGAATAATGGATTTTCCTATAAGTTAGCAATCCAGTGGTGGTACCGGTCGAGTGGGGAGAAGAAATCGTTAACTTGTAATGATCACTCTTAGAATGCTCCAGATCCATCATTACATTGCTCGTAGCTGATGAAAAACATGAAGTATCAGCCGAATGATGTTTACTGATAGTGAGTTACTCAATGTCATTTGAATATGAACTATGATAATCATATCAATGTTCACTTAAATTTTCAACAAGTTCTTCTTTAGATGAGCATGATGTTGAGAAAATACTCATATTCCCATTACTTTTATTTTTATAAAGTAAGTGAAAATAAAAAATTCACCTTCCACCAGTTGAGAAGTGAGTGGAATGAATAATTAAGGGAAATTTTCGTCGACAACTTCATATCCTTGCTCGTGAACAATTTGAAAAGCCTTCTCACTGACAAAAGTACCAGTATCAAAGCCTTGATACGTGGGAACAACAACAGCAGCAAGACTAGTTGTTCGGGTCTCTTCCCTGGATGCTCAAGTTTTAACAGGAGACAGGGGCGAGGAAGACCCATCAATTTCAACAGGAATAATGTTAAAAAAATCTACATTAAGATCATTCCTTGTTAAAGATGCCTTAGTCCTTCCTTTCCATTTTGACTTTATTTGTCGATCCTTTACTCTAGGGTGATTGGATTAGATAATCTCCTCATAAATAAGGTTCACAAAGACGGGAGTAACCATAGTGTAAGGACATTTTTTATAAATGTTCGGGTTAGTATAGAGGCACTTCAAATTTATCCTAGATTCTAGAATATATGTCATATACCGCTACAATCGGCTCGTCTCAGCACGATCATATTTCAACGGCCTCAATCCGAATTCGATATTGTTTCACGCACCAATCTTCATCAACATCCTGCATCATGTTCATCCACTTTAACATCATGCGTAGTGGCCTTCATCATGACAGGATTCAATAAAGATTGGAAGACCGGACCGACCTGGATCTGGCAATAATCAAACCGATCCGGGTAGCTTTTTTTATACAAAAAATGCCTTTTGACCGGATTGATCCGAAGTTGAAGAAAAAAGAACCAATCTGGTTAGTTATTTTATCGGGAATAGTCATCTGTACGAATGGATCCATTTAAGAAGAAAATCGAACTGATCTGGATGACCGGACCGATCCGGATGATCCTTTTTGGACCGGACCGACATGCTCAGAAAAATTCAGCGCATAAGAGTTTGTTCTCTTCTGTATATTCTCACTTCAGAGTTTACTTTGTTTAAGACTTTGAGGTATCTCTTCCACGACCTAATACACCAAGTCTTCATAGTTTGTTTTCAATCCCAAACACTTTAAGATTCATAAAAACTTCATACTCATTATGTGGATCAATCTAAACCCTAAATACCCATTCGTGGAGCATCTTGTGTTGAGAAGAGGGTTCTCTACACTACTGAACTTGGAGCGTCTTGAGGGAGCTCTTGCTGACGACAACGAATCGGTGCCTGAGGGTCTTCGCTTGTCAAACAGTATTTGTCTATGTATGTAAGTGTGTAGAAAAATATTGAAATAAAAAAGTTTTTCCCCTTTGGGGGATTTTTCCTATTTTCCCGTGTGTGATTGATCTTTACTTGATGTGAATATGTTTGATGTCGAATCAATCACCTTTAGATGCATAACTTTGATGTGTGTTTAAATCTGGATATTTAAAAAATTGGATTTAATTAAATTTATTTCTCCGCTTGAATAAAAAGCGCACTCTCTCATAGCAAAGGGAGCTCTCACAACCTCACTATAATGCCATGCCTTTATGAGAGTATGCTTGGTCAGATATTTATCAGAGGTTGGGATGCCCTCAATGAATGATTTGTAAGACACATCTTGGATGCAAGATTTTATGAGTTGGATCTCATGTTTCCATAGTATGTACAACGAGCGGATAATAGATGGCAGATATAATAAAGTCCTTAACATGGGCTGTTCTACAAACTATGCCCTTAAGAGTGAAATTTTAGTAAGACTTCTAATATAACTTAGCGGGAGAGAGATTTATGGGGAAGTCAGGAGAAAAGGTACTTGATTATAACCATGTTGCCTTCTCACCCACTCAAAGTGATAAAATTCTACCCCCTGACCCCACTCAGTCAAGGATGGAAGTATGAAAAGTAAAATGAATGCCATTACAAGAATATGTGGAGAAATATTCACCAACTCAACATTTGTGGGAGGATTAAAAGTTTGAGAAGCATAAGAAAAAATGTTCCAAATAAAAAAACCTCCCAATATCCTCGAGTAAGGGTAGAAGGGTAACTCATCAATGTTATCCAATAATGGGCCAAGTGAATCATTCGGGGTTTTCCTATGACACCTAGAAATCAGAGCGTGCTACTCGATAGTGAGCGAGGTTCCGGGGACCAATTTCAAATCGATCAAATAAAAATCGCACTAGAATGAAAAAGTTGACAAAGTTGAAGACATCATAACGCCCATATTATATCTCAAAATCAACATGTGTTTGGTCCAACCAGGTATACATAGAACCAAGGGTTTAAGCGGTGAGTGGCACATTTTTTTTCGTGATTAAGTCTAACAACTAGGAGAAATAACATCTCACAAGGGGAGTCATTTGGTCTCCCTTGGAATAAAAACCTTGGCAAGAAGGTAACAACATGACTTTTGGCCTTTAATTTTGGGCCATCTTGGATTTTTAGGATTTTGGTTTTGTCTTCATCCTTAGACAGGGGTTTAAAGGTTCAGAACCAATACTTTTGCCATTTGTCAAAGGAGTACTTTCTCGTACCAATGCAAGTATGTACCACATAATGGATGCAACTCCTAGTGCCTTGTGTAACTCCTCTCATAATTCCTTCTCTTTACCATCATCGTAACCATCAATGAAGACATGATTTCCCCAAATAAGTAAGCACATGAGTTCACATATATCCTCAAAAGTGATAGAGAACTCCCCCAACTAGTGACAAAGGTATGAATGTTTATACTCTAGTGATAGACTAGGATATTGAGATCACTTGTTCTCTTACTGATTATATATTTCTTCGAGTTATGGACAGTCCTCCCCAAACCAAGTCCCTCAATATATTTATGATATGTTTTCACAAACACAATATACTCAACTCTTAGCCCATACTCCTTGTGGGACACACCACAAGCATCAAAATTGATATTAGAGAGAGGGAAATCAACTCTACCCTCTTGGTTACTTAGTATGCTATCGGACAAGACAACTGAAGCATCCTAAGATTATGGAAATACTAAGAGTGGCTGCTCAACCACCATTAGAACAAACTGAGCGTCAAAACCTTTGAGTGCATCCATAGAGTATCATCATTTCTAAAGGATGGATCACACATGTAGGGTGTGATGTATCTTTTTGAATATGCCTCCAAATACTTCTTGTGGGATTTATTAATGGAAGAACCACTAGCACCACCTTGGGAGGTTCTAGCACCATCGCTAGTGGTGGGGGCAACAGAAGAAATGACAAGAAATGTGGTGGAAATATGGGAAATTCATGTGGCAAAAGAAGTTGCCACAATGACTTGGACAAGTAATAGACCCAACGTCATCTCAGTAATAATGGTGGGAGTAGTGAATGAAGAGGGGATGGATAATGGAGCCATTGAAACTAGTTGGTTAGTGAAGAAAAAGAATAAAAAATGTTTGATTATAATAGAGGAGACGAAGAACTTTAAAACTGTCTCTCTCTAAAAAATCTTGAAAGTTTTGGTAAAGATTTTGAAAAGAAGGAAGAGGAGTATTCATACCCTAGGAAATAAAGAGGCATTGTCAGTTCAAAAGCCTAGGCCAATGATTACCCAAATCACGAACAACCTCCCCCAATGTGACACATATCCCCTCGGGGTACTAAGAAACTTATCTTACACAGTCAGTCATGCCATAGTATTAAATGCAACCCAAATACAATAATAATGACAAAAAAAGTTTAAAAATCTCAAAAATGACTTTTCATGCACAAGTCTCTCTATTCAAATAAATGAGAGACTTCTTCGTAAGGGGTCCGATATAGAGGGGGTACATGAGAAACCCCATAGTAGCTCAAGTGATTTGAGAGAAGTACCCAAGAAAATAAGATCCACGAGCAACCCTCAAGACACAAGGAGAACAAGTGCAAGAAGAATACATGCACAAGCAACACCTATGCACTCCAGAAGACATGTGATCAATACTAGTAAGGGGGATACGTGAGAAATCCCACTTCACATATATCTTAGAAGTAATGCGAGCAATTCTAATAAGGGGGATACACGAGTAGCCCCAAGTCATAAAGCTCTTAAAACAAGAGTAAGAACACGATCAAGTCCTTTACTGCCTAAGAAAGTGGATCACAAGCAGTCACTCAAGCAACACATAAATTAGTGGACGCGCACTTCCTTCACTAATACTCAATTTTATTATCCTTGACATATTTACTAGCAGTCACTCAAGCAACACATAAATTAGTGTACGCGCACTTCCTTCACTAATACTCAATTTTTTATCCTTAACATATTTACTTAGAAAGAAACCATATCTAAGCAAGTAAGGCTTGAGAACAAGGCCAGTTGGGGTCTCTTGAGAGTTTTAATTTGGAGATAGAGAGGTAAGTCTTATTTAGAAAGATAAGGCTAAACCAAATCAATATATTAGGAAAGAGATAATATTCAGGGATGGTTATAAGAGGCCACTCGCACCCACAAAAATTACACACACTTTACATATTAAAATATCAATCACTTTCCAGCTCACAAGACAATTTTTATAGAATAAATAACGAGTAACCTTCAAGGTCACTCCCAAGTTTTCAAACTTACTCAACAAGCAATTTCAACAAAAAGACAAAATAGCACATTTTGGCATCATGGCCGACAAGATTACATTTTTTCCACTATTACGCCAAGTGTGTAACCATAACATATAAATTGTCGGTGATAGTTGTAGACACCACATTCTAGGACCCTCTAAGTCTCTCTTTAGGCTCCTAGCACTTCCCCTTTCCATCGCAAACCTAGGTCACACTCTGAGTACCGATTTAGAGACCATCGGGCGCACCTGGGCCCCGAATTGACCCCATCCTACTCCACCGTCAGAGAGAAAACTCTTTGAATCTTCGAAAGGCGATGAAACCCCTTTCCAATGTTCCACCCCGTGTTCAAAACAACATATGCGTTCGGATGAACCATCAGTTTTCCCTTAAAAATAGATCCGGAGACCACTGGGTACTCCCGGACTCTATTTGACCAAATTCAACTCTTCAGCTCGAGCGAGACTGAATGAATAACTGAAGGGAATTGAATACCCTTTCTAAAAATCCACCCCGTGCGCGATTCTGACCTACGGTACGAATGAACGATTCGTTTTATCCGAGAGGTCACCAGGCGCTTTCGAGCCTTGGTGGACCAAGGTCCACTTCCCAAACTGAGATAAAGTCTTTGGAATGTCTAAGTACATCTCCTAACCTTTCCAACAGTCCACCCCATGAACGGTTATGACTTACCATGCGGATGAACGATCCGTTTGCATCTGGTGACCTCCCTGTCCTAAGGACCGACATGTGCTTTCGAGCCATATTTGACCCAAAGTAAACTCTCAGACCGGAGAATGGTCCAAAGGACTATCGTAGGCCTCTGAAATAAATTTCTAATGGTATTCCCCGTGCACGATTAGGATCAACGGTTTTTGCTCTACAGTCATTTTTCCAGAAAAGTCTACACCAGGCTACCAATTGGCAGGTCCTGAACCCTTCCTATTAGCACAGTGTTAAGGGTGACTTGCCGATCGGTACCCCCCCAGGGTACGCTGATCGGCACCCCTTACCCTTTAAATAAGGGCCCTGATCTCATTGCTAGAGGAGAGCAGAAACCCATCAGCATCAGTGATCTCAACAACATTCTCTCGAAGTCAGCGAAGTTCCATATGAGAAATCCTATTCAAGCCTAAATCCCCATAATTTTCACACCCAATTTGGTAAATATCCTTCTCTCTCATAAACATTCAAAGGAGTTCATCCAAGATCCAAGTTCAAGCTCCAAGAAAGGTCAAATTCTCTCTCTCTCTCTCTCTCTCTCTCTCTCTCTCTCTCTTTTAATTTCTAGTTTTATATAAATTACCTTAGATTCATAATCTAGTTTCATCCTAGTTCATATATACTAATATCTACACTTTTATTAGCATATTGCACATACTCTATTTTTCATAAAAACCCAAAAATAAATAAAAGAGGGTTACACCCGTAAATTTCGAACGGAATTATCCACCACACTTTTTCCAAAATCAGAAACACATTTTCTACACGCACACACCTAATAAAATTCCGTTCAAATCTATGGGATAAACCCCACCCCTATTCTACATTTGAACTAAGTGGACTTCGATGCCTTTATAGGCTACATAGACGTCTCAGATAAAAATCCGAGACTCGAGTCCAATTTTCTAATTTTCCAATTTTTCTTATTTTTCACAATCCTCAAAATTACTCATTATCATCATACATATATATTTGTTAGCGTCTCATCCCACACATATTATCATTTCCCAATAATGATCAATATCGCGATGAACACTCATATTCTATCTTCTACATTTATTATTATTTTGGGAATATTCCTATGGATGAACTCACCTTATCTTTTCCAAGGTATGGGTCGAACGATTCCAATCTCCATTATATAAACACATGCATACACTTCACGGGAATAAAAAGGAAAATATAAACATTTTCCCATGAGAGACCGAAAGGGTGGGATGGCTGCCTAACACCTTTCCATTCCGTAACTTAGCCCCCGGACCTCCGATCTATTGGTTTCGCACGCATCAGTTTTGTTCTTGATGCCACTCTCTTGAGGTGAAAACATATTCTTTTGCCTATTTTGAGAAAAATAGGCTGGCGAATCTATCTCTTTTCATTCACCCCACACCGACGATGACATAAGCCCCCTTTTCGAAGAGAAGGGTGCGATCCTGCGATGCAGTTTTCTTCCTCGGGGGATCCTCTTTCTCCTTCCCCCCGTAACAAACGTCGCGCCGACTGGGATGGCCATAGTGGTGACTCTGTTGGAGAAATTTTTAAGAGGGCTAGACTCTATTCACATGGGTGTTTCATTTTCTTGTATATTTTCCTATTTGCATGTTCCCATTTATTATTCATGTGTACCTTATGCTTATGCTACTATTCATACATGTGTAGAAGATTCTCCATGTACACTTCACACCATGTGCACCTAGAATCACGTATATCCACATGTTGCACACATCACTTATCCATGCTTGGTATACTTTTGGTACTTGTACTTTGCTCCCTATTTGCCATGATAAAAAAAGATACTCTCACCATATAATACTAATAAAAGAATCATGCATGATTCACACGACATCACCAAAAAGCATTGTTATTTACCAAATTTTTTCCCGTAACTGGAGAGTCACTTCGTGATGGGCGCTAGTCCGGTAGGGCGCAGTTAGCCTAAGAGATATGTTCCATTGTCCAAGTACCTTTGACGTATATCAAATGGTTCCCTCGCAGCGTACCACTTGACCGAAGTCATGACGGGAGGTATATTACAGGTAACTCGTTCACGTACGTCGAGTATATTGAATTCTCTCTCACACGTACCATCCCCACGAGGTATATAGTGAGAAAATTCACGTACACTCTAGTATATCAAATGGATTATCCACACGTATCGATTGTCCTCAAAAGAAAGACGTATATCTTGGAAGTCACGCCAAAGGGGGGAACCCTTTCCAATTCACCCAACCCAACTGCATACCCGCATATAGGTGTCAAGCCCAGGACACACATGTTAGATTGGCAGTTTTGACCCGAAACTCTGTCGAAATTCAGGGTCGGCCTACCGCCCAAATGTTCGCATAATTTTCAAAATGGGACCCAAATTTTCCAGGCTCAGGTCCCGTTCATCATTTCATTTTGCATTTAGGAGAATTTAATACAAGTGAGAACCTAATAAACATAATAATCATGCTGAGACCCGTCTCTAGTCTTTTCCTCTCTCTTTCCCAAAAAGCATCCAAAAACGCTTTTCCTCTTTTATTAAAAACACACAAAATATTTTCATTCTCATCTTTTCAAAAAAAAAAAAAATCAATCAAAATCAGAAAATATATTTTCCTCTTATAAAAATAAAAGTTTCCCTTTTTCTTTTCCAAAAAATAAATTCCATTTTTTCTCTCAGGTCGATCATATACCCTTGCCCTAGATCCCTATTAGCTTCGGTCTTCAGTTGAACCGCCCCGAAGTTTTGTCAATCCCTTTACTTCCTCCGAGTTGGAGACTCACTCCCTTCCATGGAGAATACAAATCTAGTGCCGAATGTACAACCAGATTTGTTGATGGTTCTGGCTCAACTCACTGCCAAAATTGATAACCTTCAAACCGAGGTTCATGAGATGTGAATAAATCGGGTCCCTATCCCAGAAGATCCTGAGGTCATTTTCCCTCGTGCCATGGGTCCGCCTTCACCTGATCCTATCTGGGTTCCTAAAGAATACCATCATGATTCATGTGCTCCTCCTGCTAATGGGCCGCCACCAGCCCAACTTCCCATGCCAAACCTTGTGCACATCGGGGCTAATTTACCCGTAACTATTGATTCGAAAGAGGAAGAACTGAACAAGGTTAAGGAAAACCTCTAGATGCTAACTAATAAATTCGACCAGGTCAGAATGTCTAGAAACTACATGGACTACACCCACATGTCTCCTTATCCTAAAGCTAGGTTACTAAAAAAATTAAAGAAGCCTAATATCGAGAAGTTTGGAGGCAGTGGACCCCCGATCATTCATCTCCGTAGCTATCATCGAGTCATGACTCTCCTAGGAGATTTCAAAGAAATAATAGCTCAGATGTTCTAGCAGACTTTGAAGGATAGCGCCCTCGTTTGTTTCCTATCCCTTAAAGAATCTAGAATCCAAAGTTGGGAAGATGTTGCCTTTGAGTTTACGCCTCAATACAAGTAAAAAGAGGAGCTAGAGTTTACCCGCCATGACTTAGAGCTACTTAAGCAGAATCTTGAGGAATCAGTCAGCAATTTCATAGCAAGATGGAGAGAAAAAGAAGCTACCATGACTAATCGGCCTTCCGAAGAAGAATAAGGCAGCATTGTGAAGAAAAATTTCCGACCCAATGTCCGAGAAAAAATGGGAGGACAGTATTAACCTCACTTTCGAGCCCTCCGAGAAGCAGGAGTAGAAATCGAAGAAGGTTTTTCCAAGACATGAGTCAAACAGAAGAAAATCTCTCGACAGTTTGCTCCTAGAAATTTTGAAAATTCTTCTAGTACCGCAGTCTCTACAATCAATAATATCTCTCAGCCTGCCACTTCATAGGAACTAGAAAGTCGCCCAAACCCAATTCGAAAAGAATATAATGAGCTTTAAGCTCCTCTCTCCAAAGTCTACCAGGATCTCTTGAACCAAAACTTAATCAAACCCTTGGACCCTCGTCCATTACTAAACCCTCTTCTAAAGAATTTCAAACCTGATGCCTATTGTGACTATCACCAAACTGCTGGCCATACCAACAACCAATGTTTCCATCTCCGAAACACAATTCAAAGCCTGATTGACCAGGGTATCATCGCCCCACCATCTAATCCTAAACCAAACACTACCTATAATCCACTCCCAAGTCACACAAACGCCAATTTCATAGAAGAAGAGTCATAACTCGACCCATCTACCCAAATCATGCCAAGTAAATAACTATTCATGCCCATATATTCTACTACACCTCTCCAATCATGCCCATGCTTCCTCTTACACCCTACCAACCTTGCGGATCGAACCTTATTAGTTCTCACTAAAGCCTGCATCGCTGTCCGTACCCGTTATGGAGGTAAAGATATGAATTATCATAAGTGCTGAACTAAATCCTAGAGTTTGGGCTTAGATTGCCCTCCCAGATGACCATCGACTGTCAAAATTTAGCGGGTTATTCTTAAAAGCTCTAAAATGGGACTGAGAGTCAGAAAACTGGGTAGTGCCAGTCGATGAAATCAGTCTAGATGACCTGTTCCAGATCAGGACATATTTTTTTTGACAGACTGGTGTTATTTGTAGCATATCCGAGCTGGTCGACACTTTGAAATTATAAGGGCACCTGGTCCCTTCAGTCTTGTATTTCCCTGTCGAATGGGAGGAATTATACGAAGAGGCCATAGATGTTGTAGAGTGCATTAACTTTGCATGGAAAGATAATATTATTTCCACCGAATGGGGAGATGATTCTAAATACTCAGATGAAGAGCCAGATTCAAGAACGACCAGTCTGATAGCCGACCTATGTAGAGTGATATCATTCGAGGAGCTTCTAGGAGAGATCAACTAGGTAGCTGAGAAACCCGACATTAATGAATAAACATGGTTCTTATTTTTCCCCTCTTTCGTTAACCACATAACCAGGTTGAGGAGACATTACCAGAATCTGTACTTACAACCATCAGCAAGCGATAAAAGGAAAGGTGTTGAGAATCTCCCTATGCCAGAAATGACCCTTGAAGAAAACAAGGTCCTTGATCAACTGAAGAAAACTCAGGCCAACATAAATCTATGGGGACTTTTCATATTTTCCCAACTGCACCGAAGTGCCCTAACCAAGCTACTCACAGGACCTACAGTCCCTCCCTCAACCACACTAGAAGAAGTAGTGAACCTAGTTGGATCCCTGACCTCTACTCAAATGATCTCATTTTCTGAAGAGGAAATCCCTAAGAATGGTCCCAACCATAATCATGCTCTCAATATCTTTATCGAAGTCATGGGGAAAACTGTTCCCCTCTCACTCGTCGATAATGGATCAACTTTGAATGTTTGGGATGGAAAGTGAGCGACCTTGCTCCAACCTTTGCTGCCGTGCATGCCTATGACAACACCCGCCAAGAAGTAATGGGATCTATCAAGCTTGCAATAGGGGATTGACCTATAAATCCTGTTATTGAATTCCAAGTCATCGATATCCCAGCCTGTTTCAATCTGTTGCTTGGACGATCGTGGCTCCACAGCATCAAAAGGGTGTATTCTTCCCTCCATCAGAAATTAATGTTCTTTGCCAATGGACAAGTTGTCACCATCTTGGTAGATAGTGACAACACTGAGAATGCAAGCACCAGTAATACGGTACTCGAGATACAACACGAGATGAACGATACGCTGTTATCAGGCTTTTAGGTCGAACCACTCCTAGTCCCAGCAGGGGACAACTTCAAAGATATGGTTTATCCAGATTATGACCCTCCTGGAAACGTTAATGTAATCCAAATATTTAAGAATATGCACTTCATGCCCGAACTGGGGCTAAGGAAAAGGCAACAAAGGATAACTAAACCTATTGTGTTGAAGGAGGCTTTTCCTCCCCGTGGCTTGGGCTATCAACCATCAGAAGAAGAACTATGATTGATCCATCTGCTTTAACTGAAGAGAAAATTATAATGCGCCAGAACTATCTCAAGAAACTCCCTAAATGGAAGATTCATCAAAGAGGGTAAATATTTCCCTTTCTTCGACTTCCTTGAACCTTAGTACGACCCTATAGACAAAAGGATGAAACCAGGAATGGAGATATTTTTTAAGATAGCTACTCGGGAGCTGAAAGTTCCTAACGCTGTGTGTAATCACTCACTAAGGAGACCTTAGCTGATATCGGGGATTCTGAGGGCAGTGATTCCTAGGACCCTTTTAACTTGCGGATACTGGGGCTGGAACTCTGCATGATCCACTCAAGGACTACATCATCTAATATATCCTACCTCATCAAAGATGCTGATACACCTCTTCTTAACTAACTTGCTGCACCTATGCCACTTGTTGATATTCAACCTAACCCTAATGTTTATCCCCTTTCCCCTTTAGTTGTTTCCTCTCACTCTGATGTAATCGAGACCTCCTTTGATGAGGTTCTCAATGCTATTTTTCCTATGAATGAAATATATAAAGATTTTGAGTATCTTGTTGTGCCTTACATTAATTGTCTTGATTCTAATCAAACTCTTAATGGTGATGATTTTTCAAATGAATAATTCTTAACTGATCTAAATAAGGTTAATAATAAGCAAAATAATCACGTTCAAGTTAATGAAGATAAAACTGTTGTTATTAATCTCGGTTCTAGTATCCAAATGCGCAAGATTATGATAGGGGCTACCCTTAATGAGTATGAGTGCACACAACTCGAAGAGATACCGAAGGAGTTTGTGGATGTCTTCGCATGGTCCTACGATGATACGCCCAACATTGACCATGAAATAGCACAACAGGAGATTCTAACGCTCTTGGAATGTAAACCAGTCAAACAGAGGCTGCGAAAGCTCCGCACCGAATGGTCACTCAAAGTAAAAGAATAAGTAGTTAAAAAAATTAATGTGGGATTCATTCCTATGATCGAATATCCTACATATCTACCCAATATCGTACTTGTGCTAAAATTAGGAGGAAAAGTCCGCATGTGTCGACTACCGAGACTTAAACAAAGTCTCTCCGAAGGATGATTACTCGCTACCCAAAATTGATATAATCATGGACAATACGTCCAGTCATGCTATCAAGTCATTCATTGATGAATTTTTTGGATATAACCAGATCAATATGCACCCTGATCATCAACAGAAAACTGAATTCATCACCCCTTGGAGAACCTTTTGCTATACTGTCATGCCATTTGGTCTAAAAAAGGTAGAGGCTACCTACCAACGGGGTACCACAACCATTCTGCATGATCTAATACACAAGGAAGTCGAGGTATATGTAGATGACATGATTATCAAGTCTAAGACTAGAGAAGGTCATGTTCCTGCTCTCTGGAAATTCTTTGAACGATTGTGACAGTATCAAATGCAGCTTAACCCACATAAATGTGTATTCTGCGTTACCAAAGGTAAACTCTTAGGATTCATGGTCAGTGAGAAAGGGATAGAAGAAGATCCTGCTAAGATGAAAACCATACTTGAGATGCCACCTCCCCAAATGGAGAAAGAAGTCCAAGGATTCATTGGGAAATTACAATACATTAGTCGATTCATCAGCCAATTGACTTCCATCTGTGAACCCATCTTCAAACTCCTTCAAAAGGATTCAACCAAGGTCTAGAATGAATCTTATCAATAAGCCCTCGACCGAATTAAGAAGTACCTAACCTGACCTCCAGTGCTCATGCCATCGCAGCCTGGTCTTCCCTTACTCCTATACCTAATCGCGACCGATACTACAGTCGGGGCTCTGCTAGCCCAATACCTTGAAGAAAACCGTAAGCAGAAAGCCATCTACTACGCCAGTCAGAAATTGGTTGGTTACAAAGTAAACTACACCGCCTTGTAAAAATCATATGTCACCCTTATCTGGGTTACCCAAAAGTTACGGCACTACATGCTCGCCTTCCCTATCAGACTCATATCCCAAATGGATCCCATAAAATACCTACTTGAGAAGCCCGCCCTATCCAGCCAAATGGACCATTAGTTGATGCTTCTAAACGAGTTTGATATCAACTATGTCACACAGAAAGCCATAAAAGGAAGAGCTATCTCTGACTACCTTGCTGACTACCCTATGGAAAAGGCAGATTTCTAGATTTCTGAATTTCTAGACGAGAATATCCTTTGTGCCTCCCACGAAGATCTTCGATGTAAAATGTTCTTTGATGATGCTGCCAATAAAAAAGGGTATGCAATTGGAATTATCCTACTAGAGGATGACGCGTGGTGAAAGATCCTAAGTTTTAGTACTAGTCTTGTCCTAATTTTGAGGACAAAAATCCTTTGTAAGGGGGAAGTATGTAATACCCCGTATTTTTACGTATTTATGATTTAATTAATCGAGAAATTAATTGGGAAAATACGTTTTAGTTAAATTACACGTGTGACGTAATTTAATGTGATTAAATAATAAATGTGATGATTATATATTAATTGAGAGACAGAGACTGATTAATATTATATTATGAGATTTACTATCTGTGTGAATAGTAAATATTGATAGTCGTCATAGCGAGTGATATGGACGTATTTGTTATCATCTCTCTGGGAGTCGTGTGTAGATTATTTTGAGGTGAGAAATGAGAAACATATCTTAGTGACTCAAATAGTAATTTAGAGTTCATGGATGAGTTCGAAAGGGTCGAAATAGTCAAAATGGTATACCAGGGGGTACTAGTCGAGTAGTGGGTCATTTTTTAGCTAAACCGGGACTGTACGAGGGCGTTTTAGTCTTTTGGCATATGGAGGGTGAGAAGACCTACGAATTTTGGAGTGTTTTATCAACTAATTAAAAGTGGGGTTAGGGTTAGAAACCTCACAACACAAAGGAAAGCCATTAGAGAGAAGAGAGAAAAAATTCTCAAAGCCTAAGAAAGAATTAGTGAAGGATTGAAAGGGTTCTTGCACCACAAACTAGTTGGGAAGGAAGTTGGAGGAGAAAGACAATCAATCACCACTAACAATCACGAAAGCAGATCATCTATGAATATGGAAAGTAGTTATTTGCAAATTAAATTTGAGTTATAATATCCATGTGTAGGATTTATGAATGATTGATCTTGATTAACATTATTGGAGAAAAAGAATTGATTAATTACATTTTTGGGGTAGAAATAACATGTAGTTAGATTTATATCTGTAGAGGGTTGAAAATCAGAGGAACCATGATTGTAAATATGAATTAAAATCTGGGTTTATGATTTAAAATAAGGGAAGAACATATTTTTAGGGTTCTTGAATAATTAGACGATTTGATTTATTCTGAACTAAATTTATGAAGATTTATGATGTTTAAATCATTGGAAATCATCCCAGTGTATGTAAGAATGGTTAGGAATCGTTAGTTGAAGATTTGGTGGGTTATCATGTAGGTTGGATAGTTGAACATGGTAGGAAAACGCATGAAGAAGACAAACTGCATCTGCACCTTCTCGATCGATCGATCGACCCTTGAATGTCGATCGATCGATGCTCCTGGTCGATCGATCGACCCATGATGATTTTGGGTTCTTTTATTGGTTGAGTTCTATTCGATTGCCGACTCTTGATGGGAACCTTAGTGATGATATTATACTTATGCAGGGACTTATAGAGTACCATTAGGTGTATAGTGGGGGTCCGTTATAATCATTGCGTGCAAGATTTGAAGAGATGGACCGACGAGAATAAACCGATCGAGTAGTGCATCGAGAATTTGGGATTTGAGCTACAAAGACAGTAGACGTCATTCCAAGTGGTATACCAATAGGTAGGAGATAGCTTAACTACTGAAATAAATGGAGGGGTAACTAGTGCCCTTAGAGTTATGTGAATACTCAATTAAAATGTGATAGTGAGATAAATCGTAAATTTACAAGTAGGTGAATATCCGAGAGAAATACTACGTACGAGCATGATTATTAGGCTGCGTGTATACTTACTGAATTATACAAATACTTAGGTGGAGTGAATACCAAAAGTACACTTGATCATACTAGGGTCGAGGTAGGATTCCGAACCAGTATGTGAAAATAGTGTAATCTAAAGAGTACGGTGACTATCCGAGATAAGTGTTACGTACGAGCTTTATTATTAGGTTGTGTGTATACCTACTGAATTATATCGATACCTAGGTGGAGGGAATACTTAAAGTATAATTTCCTATATTAGGGTCGAGGAAGGATCCCGAACTAATATATGGAAATAGTAAATTGGGGTAGTGATGAAAGAGTTTCGAGCCAATATACGTATAAAATTTCATTAGTGGGGTCGAGGTGATATTCCGGACCAATACATGAAATAATCTTGGGGTCAAGGTGACATTACGAACCAATACTTTTTCTTGGTGTTGATGGGCCATTCCGAACTAAGAGTCCTTGATGTGTGTTGTGAGAACATATTAGTGATGAATGAATTTATATGTATATATTGTGTGTGAAATATATACTTTATGATAATCTACTCATATGGAATAGTAGAAAATTAGATGAAGTGTATAAATCTAAAATTAAATTAAGAAGAGAGACTTAATAGAAGAATTAAACGATAGATAATGATTATCTTAAGAAAATTAAGTAGTGAGGATTAATTGTAAAAGTAAGAGATAATAAGATGTGACAAGTTATCTAAGTATATAACATATGAGATGTGTTACTGTTAACCTACTGTATGGGCGGTATGGAAACTTAGTCGTGTAGATAAGTTTAGTTGAATACTATAGTCTAGTTAGCTTGGGTAGTACAACTAGGTGGGCTATGTATAGGACGTTAGGCGTGCACTATATATCAGGGGATAGGTAACTCAAGAGAGTGTACGCAATCTTAACATGTATAATCAATAACTTATCTTATTGTGATAAACACTTGCTAAATATTTTCAAAACTTTTTGAGTACTAACTCTTGCTATCAAAATATTTTCAAAACCTTTTAGGTGTCCATCCACAGGGACGCCAGACTGGAGGATTCAGTTCAGGGACTCATAGTTGTAGCGTTGTGGAGGCTAGTAGGACTTAGCATAGACAATTCGTTCTTTCAGATCGAGTGTAGGATTTCATTTTAGTACTCTCTATTGGGACATGTTGTCCATTGTCTTTATTTCAGATATTCAGTTTTGGATTACATCGGTTTTATTTAAAAGTTTTGGATTTTAGCCAATTGTTGACTCGGCAAGACTTTATTCTTTATATATTACTAGATGGTTTGATTCATAGTTTGTTGTGAATGTTTATCTATTACTTCCGCATGAGTAAATTTTCTTGGGTTGATGAACGATAAAATTTGGCACCGGTCTAATTTCACTTAGGTGATTAGTAATTAAAAAGTTTTCGACAGTGATGCTAAAAATGAACTAACTGAGAAACCTGTTTTAATTTAATTTAGGAATGATCACTCGAGATTTAATTAGGCACGGTGTCACATATGTCACATACCGAGTTTATGCAATAAGAGAACCACTTCAAGACCCATTTTTTATAAGTAAAGATATAGGAAATATTATCACACATACCAAAATTCGAGTAATATGTCAAATATTCTTAATCAAGAAAAGATTATCCAAAAAAGGCTAATAACATGATGAGAGTTGTAACCAAGAACATAAGATCATATCCCAATTTTGTAAAACAAATGTAAAGTGAAAACCATTGAGAGAAATGCCCAATCTCAAGTTCAATTAAGACAATTAATCAGGATACAAAGAACACAAAGCTTTAACTCAAGTGAAATGTCTAACACCCTATTTAGGATCATTTTCAACTACCACTATTTCCCTTCAATTAGAAATTTGTTAAAACCTTTTGTCTCATATATTTGGTGATATCTAAATTTAGATAGATGAAAATCTTTGAGACATTACAATGTTCAAATTATTTTTGCATGTATCAACTTTCACCAAAGAAAAAATATGAGACTCTATTTCCATTTGTCAAAGTAACATAACCCAATCAAAGTTGTATCCCTAACCACATCTTCACTCATTATGTTTTAGATACCATTAGATTTTTCAATATTTTCCAAATCATGAACGAAAATCTTCACGTATACATATAGGAGCTAGACACACTTTCACAAGTCTAATGAAGCTTTGAACACTTTGTAGAAGATCTAAAATCTATGACATTCCTCCTAAAGTGGAATCAACTCAATGTGTATTGAGGTGTAAAGTGCAACAATATATTATAATGTATTCCCAAAGTTTATAAGACTTTAATGAAAAAAATTCATCTCATGATACACATGTCATATTCCCAAACAAACAAAATATAATCAAATAAGACATTTTCGTATACAAAAATATACCATGGATTATATCATCTAAAAATTCATAAATATTATTGTACTAACAAATCTTTTTGAATCCTTTGATGAAAAATATGTGCAACCCAGAAGGAGTATGATATAAGATCAAAACATATACATAAAGTAAATAATCATAACAATCTTCCAACAAGATCAAATTACTATGAAAATAACCAAAGAAGTTATAAAATAATTAATATAGAGAAACATAAGGTTAAAGTTAAGAGAGAATGTAAAGCGTTAGTACAAGACTATGTAAAATCCAAGGATAATAAGAAAATTCAAACAATATACATCCAAGGTAAAATGAAAACACTTTGAATATGTATAATAACAAAACATATATGTATCAATAAAATATCAACTAGATGTCATAATCCTCGACATATTTTTGCAAAACCAAAACAAAGTATCCTCAAAAATAACTTTTTTGTTAATTATCTAAGATATAAACTAAGAACAAATTAAGATGACAAATAGATCATAGACGAATTATAAAAATGATGTATATGAAACATAAACTCACATATGAACTAAAAGTACTTACCCTAGCATAAGATATATTAAGTGGGATTCTAACAAAGGATATGATAAAAAATAAAATATCCTATAATGTTTAGAGGTGGAAGGAACAAATTTTTGAATCTTTTTACTATCAACTTTAATTCCATATGAAATGACCTTCCTAACCCATACATGTCTCAAATTAATAGTCTTTAGTTTGAATGGGGCATTAGGAATATTTTTGTTTTCTTTGTCTCTCTTTCCATGACCCACCGGAATAAAAATGTTTAGCCTTTTTATAACCCGAATTTGTCTTTCAACAGTTTTAAGTGCAAATATCCCAGAGTTAAATTATTTTTGACCTTTGTTATTCCCAACAAAATTCATACCATTCTTACCAAGGTTCAAAGGCAAGTTTGGTTTTAGTGAAAATACAAATGTTCTCAAATGACCAACTTTGTGAGAATGAACATATTTAGATGGATTTTGTTTTGATCTTAGGAACAACCTTTTTAAATTTTGAACTTTCATGAACTTGTAATAAAAAAAATTAGTGTGACCTTTCTTACGACAATGAGATAAAACAAGGGTCTTGTTAGGTCTCATATGATTAAACACGTAATTTTTGTTAACAAAATACGGATGAACTAATTTATCTTTGTTTTCAAAAATTATTTATAACATTTTCCTTATTATCTTGAGCTTTCAATGTTATTTTTTTAGTGTTTGTTGTTTATTTTGAGAAGAATCCTTTACAAAAATTGTTTCACTAGTGAAAGACGAAACGTTAAATTTGTCAAAACTTAAACCTTGTTTTATCATGAACTTTTTGGGTTAGTATCAAAAGAATGTCCCCATGTTTTTGTGATCACGCCGTTAGATTGAAGTTCATATTTTTGATTAAGATAAAATTATTTTTAAGACTTTTAACTTTCGTTTTCAAAATATTTTTTACTCTTGAAACTAAAGAAATCCATTTTCTTATTTTCAATAGATGTAGAAATACATTTTCTTTCTTCGTAAAAATTGATAAAGTTTTCATCCTCTTATTTTAACATAATTTTCTTATCTTTTAACTCATTCAAAAAGTCTAAAATGTCCAAGACTAAAACATCAACACATTTAAGTTTTTCAAGAATGCATAATAATTATTTTCATATTTTAAAAGTGAAGGCTCATTAAAAAACTCTAAATTCTCTATTTTAAGATATTTGACCTTTTTTCGAACAGCTCCGTTTTTTCTTTTAAATTATTTTGATCTAGAACCGACAATTGGAGGCTCTTTCCTTAAGAACTTAATCTTCTCACACATGTGAGCACAGTTAATATGAAATTTAGCAACCATACATTCCTTAAGTTGTAAATTATTATTCTCCTTTTATATTCGTTGAGTTTGGAGAACAATAACGAATTCTATTTAAAAAAGTTTCAAAGAATCTTCGTATAATTTATTATATTTAGATTCAAGAGTCAAGAAGCCAATATCATCACAATCACCCTCATTAGACTCCTATTCATTTTTGGGTCAAGGTCAACATGTAAAAGTGGAGTGGGAAACAATTCTAATATATGAGTCATTGGAAGAACTACTAGGAAAATCCACTAAATTCCCTTACCTAAAATCCATTTCAGCACACACGTGATCTAACTGTAACTGATTAAACCTAATACAGTGAGGTATAACTCTAATACCACTTGAGAGAATGAGTGTGTAGAGAGAAACTACCAAAATTAAAAAATTATTACCAAATAAAAGGTAATGTTTATTTTTAAATCAAATTCAGGCAAAAGTTAATCCTAGCGTCTAAGTGATAAAATAGTGATTTAAAAGTTAATTTAAGTTAGAAATATATATTCATGAAGCATATAAGATAATTCAAAATATGGAATAGTAAATAATTCACTTGAGATGAGGATTTATATGAGGAAAAAAACCTTTGCAAGAAAAATCTAGGGCCGAATCGACACCTTTATATAGATCAATATTTACAAAATGGAGAAATGACTTAAAAACTTGAACCTATCATAGACTTAGTAATAAAAACCTCCACAAGACACGTTTTCCACCTTTTAGCTAGACAAGAAAGGATGAACCACTCTCTGACTACTCGCTATATCGCATGTTTCTACTTTTATTGACAATGTCGCGTTTGAACCAAACTTCAAAGCTTCTTTAAAGTTTTTGTAATAAGAAAAATCTTCTTTAAAGTTGAAGAAAGTAATAAATCGCTAATGTAGATCTAACTTCCTTTGATGGGAGAGCCGTAAAGGTTAAGGGAAGTTTCAAAAGTATCTGGCTAAACAAAATAAACTCACAAAGTATTTATAAGATATCAAAAATATTTAAAGTTTCTCAATAACAAAATTTTACAAAATATTTTGAGTTAAGTCTTGAGACGAAGTAATAAAACTTCAAATAACTTTAAACTAGAATGATAACAATGGATATCTCAAAAAATATAAAAAAGGTTTTTGCTCTTAAGAAAATCTAATTTCTTTAGCATAATAAAATAATGAAAACCTTTTCGAAATAAATCTTAACCTTGTTTTGTTATGGATAAGAAGATGAATAAAATAGGCATTTTAAAACTTTTAGACACAAGCTCTCAGTCTCTCTAAGTCAATCTTATCCATAAAAAATAAGTTACGTCAATAGGATGATAAAAGATATGGTTGCAAAAGAGAATCTTCATATTTTACAATGAAATCTTTAGAAAATACTCCCTTTCTACATCTGATCTAAAGTTGGACCTAGGGATTCACTGCAGCGAGGAATTCCATTACTATAGTGAACTTGTGGTGAAGCCAGTTCGCGTAAGAAGGAAGGGAATTTTGGAGTTGAACAAAAGTACCAGCGAAGGATGTTTTTTTGTATCCAAAAGGAACTTCGTTGCAATGATTCTAGGGTGAGGTAGGTCACGACTTTATCCATAAATTTATAACCAGTATTTTCTATCCATGATTTTGAAGAAATTTTTGAATAAATTCCAAGTATGTTTGTTCACAACACAAAACAGTCATAATTAAAATACACACATAAGAATGAAAATTTTATGAACATCGTTTTTCTATAAAAAAAGTATATTGCATAGTATATTTGTTCCAATTTTCCAACCCAACTGACATACACAAGTTTTAACACATTTTCTAATTTAAGAAAATCCAATTTTCGTTACGTTAAAACATGGGTGGTGAAACTTAATCATTCAAAATCCTTACCCATATCCTCAAGTGGCAATATCATTAGTAATGGCATGAGATATCTTTTGAATGAAGATGAAGAAGTCTGGTCTTTTAATCTTGAACATGAAGATATGGGGAAACTTAAACTACGACTCAACGTATTTTGGGACAAGATAAGACAATCTAATCCCATGGAGATTTTGAGCATACTTGTTCTCTTACACTGTGATAGAGAATAATAGTTCTTGGATAACTTGATTGGATTTTGTGTGGCAGACCGTATGGTTTGGGGAGGTCGGAGAGATGAGGAACATGGTGAATATAGTTTAATTAATTAAAAGATTAATTCATTATTGAAAATAAATGTTTGATTAAAATGGACTCTGCAGTTCCATTTTATATGTGTGAAAAGTATTACAAATTAGAAAACTTATGGAGTTATCTTTCATATATATAACTTCTTTTAAGTTGCATAGCTTTGGAAACTTGTTGGGCTCTGACCCATTTATTATCATTGAAACATTTCAGGTGTTAGGTCTTGATCGTAAGAATAATTCCATTCCAGTTAGCACATAGTATCTCTTCCTTCATCCCTTAGTAGCAAAAATATTGGTTTCCTTATAAGATGTGTAGTCACTTTCTATAACACCACGGATGATATTAATCAAGGTGGACATTCTTAATTAATAAATACTCGGACTATAATCAAATTAAAATCTCATTCTTAGCATGTGAGAATAATATGAGACAATTTACAAATTTTCTTAGAAAGAATAATCGATGAGAAACAACACTATAAATAACCATATATAAATTTTTTATTTTATTTAAATACTTAAAGTACAATCAATTCAGTATCTCTGAATAATACAAGGTAATTGCACCATAAATTATCATCATGATTTCAAATTTACATTTCAATTTCACAAATCTCAACATTTTAAGTTTCATGTAATAATATGAGCATGAATTGTCATAGTCAATTCACAAGTTCTAACAAGTTTATTTCATTCAATCATATGAATACTTATAAATGACATTTTTCTTCTCCTAATTAAGTTCGTAATCTCTTTTAATCCCAATTCATATCAAGTTTCAATGACATACCCAAAGGGTTCACCCTTTTAAACATCATTTATTTGTTTTGGACCTAACATCCCTATTCATTTACTATGGGTATTTTTAATTCATTATTTAATTGATATAAGGTCCATATGCCCATAATACCCTTTCTCATATGATGACGACTTTAATTTAGTAAACCATTCCCAAGATAAATGTCAAATTACAAATTGTACCATAACATTAAAAGTTTTTAATTTATTCGCGTATCAAATCTTGTTTATGGAATATCTTTGAAATCCTAACATTATTATCACGATTCCAAATTTCATTTTCAAATTCCCAAATCGTAACATTTTAAGTTTCATATAATAATACGAGCATGAATAGTCATATTCAATTCACAAGTTCTAACATGTTTATTTCATTCCATCATATGAATACTCATAAATTAGTTTATTATTCCCCTACTTAGGTTTATAATCTCTTTTAATCCCAATTCATATTATGTTTAAGAAATATTTACACATATAGAAGTCAAGGATAAAATTAGAAGGATACTTCCCTCTTAGACGCCCAATTATGAAACAATAAAAATTATGGTACTAACTTTGTCCATTCACAAACTATGAATTCGAAAATTAAGTTTACACGAATAATTGAGTCGGGTCCGTGTTTGGTATTTTTTCAAAATCTTAATGGAAGCTCCTCAAAATTAAGATGAAAAATTAAAGTTTTTGTGAATCAAGGCCCCACTGAAAATGCCCCTCTAACCCTCCTTGACACCCCACCAGCTTCTATGCCAGTTTAGGGACATTCCATAAAATCCTAAGATCACGCTATAGAGTCCCCATGACTGGTTATGTTGGCCCCAAACTCCCATTTTCTTTGTCGTTTGTATTCTCTTCATTTTCTTCCCCTTTGTTTCATTTTCTCTCAATTCTCTTCTTTTTCCCTTCTTATCTCATCCTTTATACTCCACCTTCTTAGCATATATTTAATTATGTTGACCCATCACTTTGCCCTAGGTTCGAGCCCAAGACATGTCGAATTACTCTTTTATCCCTAAATTTGAAATTAATAAAACAAATAGCTCGTTTGTCATTTTAATTATTATAAAATATTTAAAAGTAGTATAAATTCATTTTAACTCATTTAATTACATTATTAATCAAATAAAAAATAATTCTCATCATATTTTTAATATTATTCAAATTATTGTATGTCCTGCAATTATTTTTTTAAATTATAAAATCTTCAAAATTACTTGTTAATTCACATAAAATTCTAAAAATCAGAAATTTCATTGTTTATTTAAATATTTTGACATACGAATTAATTCAGAATGATTTCCTCATTTGCTTGATTCTTTTCATCTAATATATTTTCTTATTTATTTAATTCTTTAAAATTATGGGGTGTTACATCTTCAAGTTAGTATGGGTTGAGTTATACCTTTACCTTTCAATTTAGTTTATATTTAAGGAGACCTTATTAGCATGTATCTTTCTTTTAGTAGCACATTGGTGGTTGGTGTCTTAGGCTCTAGTTTGAGTTTTATGGGTTTTTTAAATATTGTGGATGATGAGACAATTTTATATTTCATTAGTATTGTGTGGTGATGACTCAATTTATACTTAAGGTTTATCATATCGCATCTTTATATATTGTCACATCTATATCTTTTGATTATGTACATACTGAGAATGATATTTGAATTGCTTTAAACATTTTTTAATATTTTAGCATTAAGATGTAATCCCAATATCATAATATACGGGCTGTTGAATTTTTTTCAAAACTAAGCACTTTATTCAAAGGTATGGTCATTTATTTCAAATTTATTTATGTTGATTTAGAAATTGTTCTAAAAAGGGATATTTTTTGTAATACCTTGAGATTTTTGGACCAATAATTAATTATTTTTGGGAGAAATAAATATTAATTTAATTGGAGAATGATTAAATGGGCATTTGAGGTCAAAATTTGAAGATGTTAGAAAGTGATTCGAATGGTGATTCTGAGGGTGTGGTTGTTTTTGAAAGGGTCGAGATAGTCAAAATGACTGTACTTGGGACTTGTTTGGGTTCCGAAATATTTTTAAGTTCGTTTGGCTCGAATTAAAGTGACCGAGTCATTTAAAGTGTGTATTATCCTTTAAAGTTGTGTATTTTTGGAGATAAGGCTTATTAATCCTACGGGAGAACAATTCTCCTTAGAGAGAAAGAGAGAAAAGAAAGAGAAGAATAAAAGAAGAGGAGAAAGAGAGAGAAGTTGGGATTTCCAGCCATTAGGACGAATCAGACTCTATGAGTTTGAGGCAAGTGATTAAACTTGGTAAATAATTATTGTGTATCATTTATTTCATGATTTGTGGACAAAATTATGGATTTTAGGCTTAAATGTCAAAAGCTAGATTTTTGGGTAAATCTTACATTTAATAGGTATGAATTGATTTAAGGTTATAAATTAGTTGGGTTGAGTAATATGATGAGTTTTAATGTTAAAAATGAGTTTGGGTTGATGTAGAATGGAGAGAAGATGATATATATAATTTTTAGGATTTTGGTTTTTGAGGAAATAGTAGCCATTTTCGTGACTTCTGATAAGCCGAATAGATTTCGCCACTCACCGAATCGATTCTGAAAGTTACAGGTGCCCAGGTCAGAGTGACCGAATCGATTCGGCCCCAACCCAAATCGACTCAGCCTGAGACAAAAGCCCAGGTCTTTGGACCCAAATTGATTCGCCTTGGAGGCCGAATCGATTCGCTGGACCGAATCGATTCGGATTGGGCCCGAATCGATTCGGAAACAGGGCAGTTTTGGGGATGTTTTTCTAGGGTGAGTTTCATTCGATTTCGTTTGAGTTTGTCGATTGGGAACCTCTATAGGAGTTATGAGAAGTATGTTTTGGAGATTTTTAAGGAGTTTCCCTTATGAGAAGTTATTGGAGTCATATAGACTTAAATTGAGAGAATACCGATTAGAGAGTATCGTATTGACAATGTGGGGAAGCCGAATATCATTGAAATTTTCGTGTGGAGATAATTATGGATTTATAAGAGAGAGTTAGGATGCTCTTAGTGATAATGTATTTTAGAATTAAATCCCAATTGGGATAACTTTATAGGTTCATATGATTGATTGAACCACATTATGGATTGAGAATAGTAAATGCTGATCGATGTGCCTACGGATATAGAGAATATCCATAACGTAAATAAAATTGAGAGATGATTCATACAAATAGAAGTGAGGTGTGAACTTCAAGTGAGAAATAGTATAGTGCATACTAAGTGGGGAAGTTATGGGAGTTATTGACGAATAATATATCGAGAGTAAAATATACTAATACATGGAAATAAATTCTTTAACGCCTAAGAGCGTAATAAGAGTATGTAAATGGTGTGATATATATACCTTGTGTGATGGTGTACATTTATATGGTATGATGATGTATGTATATCTTATGTGATTGATATATATATATATATATATATATATATATATATATATATATATATATATATATATATATATATATATGAAGCATACCCCCTCTATGCTATCACGGGAAGTTGTACGATGTGGGTGAGGCCCCTGCCAGGTCATAGCGTCCATTTATTATTGTGTGATTTTTATTAGGGGTGAGATGTGGTGGGTACGTTTCTTCTTATTTCCGGTGAGGAACTATGACCTCTTCCCCTACGTTGTGTTTTGGTTTTTGCGAAGATGATGTGACATTCCAACCGTTGCTACCCAGGATGATATGTGAGTGATTCCCTGGAAGATGATAGCATTGAGAACCTCCGTCCTCGAGTTATAGCTCATTGGGATGGTTATTATTATACTTGTATGAATAGTATATTAATTGTATATGATTATGTGATATCATATTTGTGTCTAGAGTAAAGAGACATAAGAAGATTGCTTGAATCTCATTCTGGGAGATTTTAACCGGACTTAAATTGTGATAAATCAACTATGAGAAAATAAAGAGTAGTTAATTATATGAGTATATATATAGTACTTTGGGTATCGAGGGCATAATGTACCTCAACGAACAACATTTCCAAGGAGTAGTGTATCGGGGGGGGGGGTTCCTTGTTTGGATATTACTTGCGAGATGTGCCACGTACGAAATGCAGTGCAATGTTGGGAGTGAGGAGAAGTTAGTCCTCAGTGCTCATATTTATATATTAGTATATCTCGACGATCGACAGTGCCAAGGAGTAGTGTATAGGGGGGTTCCTTGTTTGGATTTTTCTTGCGCATGAAACGTCGTGCACTGTTGAGAAGTGAGAATAATTAATTAATTACATTATGTAAGAACTTGGTTATACGCATCATGCATTGAGGGCATAATGAATCTTGACAATTAATACTGCGAAGGAGTAGTGTATCGGGGGGGTTTCTTGTTTGGATTTCGCTTGCGAGACGTCCCACGCACGAAACGCAGTGCAATATTAAAAATTGGGAGAAGTTTAGTCCTTAGCACTTAGATGCTAATAACTCAAATATATGTATATATATTTATGGCATAACTAGAATATGAAAAATTCTAGTACGAGAATGTTTATGTAGATTTTATATGTTAAGTAAGAGAACGAATAATTGAGATCGATAATATTACAAGTTGAAGGATATGATTTAGATGGATTTTAGATGAGTATAAATTGGGAGTAAGTTAGATTACTTTTCCCTTAGATAGATTTGGGAACTTAATTGGAGATCATGTGCATACGTTTAGTTGCGCACTTTAGTTGAGAGGTGAGTTGAACTTTATGGAGAGTGCAACTCCACTTTAATCATGTTATAATGCATTTATAATTATTATGCATTTTAATGCACTTGATATAAATGTTTTCACATCTCGGGCTCTGACCCGTTTATATTTTTCCTACTATGTATATATATTGTATTATTCTAGGTGTTCCTCCACAAGGACGCCATTGATGTTATCCATCCAGTCTATTCGTGGAGCTGTGACAATAGCGGACTGTTGCGGTATTTTGTTATAGTCAATTCCTATCTTTTGTGTATCTAGATTAGGATTCAGTTTGTATATCGGGTTTAAACCCAAGTGTTGTAGCGTAGCACTTTTATATTTTCTTTCTCAGTTTATTGTATTGTCTGTGACCCGACAACATATTTGGGTATTTTATTTTTGTACACTATATTGTACTGCTTTGTTAGTCTCTTTTATATCATTTGATCATGTGCGTGTCTCCTATCATATGGAGTTGGTTAGTTGTTGCATGGTTGGTTTTAAATAAAGTGTTTTAAAGTTTTTTTATACCCTCTTTTTGTGGTAATGGGTAGTTAGCCGTGTTTATTTTTAGAATCGTCATTGGATGCTGAGAATGATCCACTTGAGATTCCTGATTATGTTAGTATAGGTTTGGCCACCCGTTATTATTCTAAGAAGGGTGTCACAGGTGGAATCAGAGCATCAGGTTCTAGTGTCCTTAGAATTTGTGTGGGTTACTGCGATCTTCCGTAAGAGTTCTTGAAGTAGAGCCCTAATATTAGGACTATTGTGTTCATACGTCCATATTTTCTTCTGTGATGAGAAAATATTTGAAAGGCGTCCTGATACAATTGTTCTTATTTCAGGTGCCACTGAAGAGAAGTGTTCAGGCAGGGTAAATAAAGGGGCTGACAGTGTGGAACCCCAATTACCTCAAAGGACTATGACTATAGCTGAAGTTGCCAATATTGTGGTACAAGCAGTAACTGCCGCCATTTCTGTAATAGTGCATCAACCTACAGTTCAAGCATCCCAAACCCATTCAGGACCGTCTTTGTGGGAAAGAGTGCAGGAATATTTTAGTAAGGGATATTCTCCAGAGTCTTTAGGGGGATTTGATGAGATGGCTGCAAGTCGATGGAAAAATAGTATGCAAATGCACCTTCGTATGGTTGAATGTAGTAAAGTGTAGAAGCAATTCCTTGCCACCTTTAAGTTGAAGGGTACAACTCTCCATTAGTGGGAGTCTGTCACCACATCGGAATAGAGAGATACATTGCCCATAACAGATTTTTGGGAACTTTTTGACCGAAGGTATTTTCCTTCCGTGATTCAGAAGGAATTGAGGAGGAAATTGATGGTTATGTGTCAAGGTGATAGAATGGTGGCCGAGTATGAAGAAGAATTTACTCGATTGGCGAATTTTGTACCTGATGAGGTAAATACGGAAGATAAGCGTATATCGAAGTTTATGCAAGGCTTAAATGGGCAAATTCGACAGCATTTGTTAGGGAACCCAGCGTTAGTGACTTTTACCGAGGTAGTGAATGCGACACTGTTACAGTGTCATGAATATCATCTTCATTCGAAAGGGGGTAAGAACTTTCGAGACTCGGGTTCATCAAGTAGGTCTGGTGAAGAGAATACCAGTAATGCCAATGGGTATAAGTCAAATTATAGAGGGTCGCAACAGCGTTACGTTCCTCAAGATGGGCAGAGAGGATTTTCGGGTAGATGTTTCTTTTGTAAAGAATTTGGTCATAGGAAGAAAGATTGTCTTAATAGAGGTAAAGGACCCCATTTCGAGGAAGTTTTGGAGGTGCAACCCTTACAGCAAATTCGAGGTCATTTTAGGCCAGGGGACTTTGTATGGGAACCCATTGATGAACAGAGGCAATCGAACTAGGGATGTATGATATAAGTTATTTTCCTTTGTCAATAGGATTATGCTATATGAAGCTTTGGGAATATCGTATGGGAGATAATTATGAGAAGGTAGTGCTATAATGCTATTATATATGGAATGACCCGAAAGGGAATGTTGAATAAGCAAGGCTCTTATATTATTATCTTTTGAGAGGATAGATTATTTTGTAATGTGCTCATAGAGAGCTATGACTTTGTTATGAATGTAAGAATTGTCGTAATGTGTTGAGTAGTAATGGTAAAGTTATTTTCTTTATAGTCGTGCTACACTTATATATTTGTTATATTCCGGCTATGGAAGAGCCTAGTGTATGGAAATATATTAATATGATGTGAGAGATTATTACTAAAATGATTCAGAATTTAGTGGATTATTGTTGAGCGAGAGAATTTAGCTCATAATTATGTTAATTTTGAGAACTATATATTATTGTGAGTATAAGAATTGTTAAAACCTTGTGCCTTGAGCATAAGGTATTTTTTTTAATTAAATGTCGAAAGACATAAACCCTTTTCAAAAATAATTTACACAAAAATATTCTTAAACTCTAGTACCGATCTAACAAACTCTCGATCCCCGACGTCGCTACATATTAGTGTATTGGTATGGTTCCTTGTTTGGATTTCGCTTGCGAGACCTCCCCCGCATGAAAGTAGCGAATGTCAGGAATTGAGAGGAGTTAAATCTTTGGACATTTCAAAATTGTTATATTATTAGTATGTTAGTATAGTTTAATACATTTCTAGTTATTGTAATATTGGAGGCAAGTGAAGCCTAATTATATGTATACGAGTAGAGCTCGAATAAAGGGTGTATGAGCGCCCTAGTAGTTATAATTGGTTTTATATAAATTAAAATAAATTCATCGTGAGAAGATAGAGGTTTGGGTATAGTGTTAGTGAGGATAAGTGTAGTAGGAACTAGTTGAGCTTTGGAGTATTAGGCTTAGCTTAATTTCGAGGGCGAAATTCTTGTAAGTGGGGAAGTCTGTAATACCCTGAGATTTTTGGACCAATAATTAATTATTTTTGATAGAAATAAATATTAATTTAATTGGAGAATGATTAAATGGGAATTTGAGGTCAAAATTTGAAGATGTTAGAAAGTGATTCGAATGGTGATTCTGAGGGTGCGATTATTTTCGGAAGGGTGGAGATAGTCGAAATGACTGTACTTGGGGCTTATTTGGGTTCCGAAATATTTTTAAGTTCGTTTGGATCAAATTAAAGTGATCAAGTCATTTAAAGTGTGTATTATCATTTAAAGTTGTGTATTTGGGGAGATAAGGCTTATTAAGCCTACGGGAGAACGATTCTCCTTAGAGAGAAATAGAAAGAAAGAGAGAAAAGAAAGAGAAAAAGAAAATAAGAGGAGAAAGAGAGAGAAGTTGGGATTTCCATCCATTACGCGATCTTGAGGACGAATCACACTCTACGAATTTGAGGCAAGTGATTAAACTTGCTAAATAATTGTTTTGTATCATTTATTTCATAATTTGTGGACAAAATTATGGATTTTAGGTTTAAATGTCAAAACCTAGATTTTTGGGTAAATCTTACAATTGATAGGTATGAATTGATTTAAGGTTATAAATTAGTTGGGCTGAGTAATATGATCAATTTTAATGTTAAAAATGAGTTTGGGTTGATGTAGAATGGAAAGAAGATGATGTATATAATTTTTGGGATTTTGGTTTTTGAGGAAAAAGTAGCCATTTTCGTGACTTCTGATAGGCCAATCGATTTGGCCCATCACTGAATCGATTCGAAAAGTTGCAGGTGCCCAGGTCTGAGTGACTGAATCGATTCGGCCTGAGACAGCAGCCCAGTTCTTTGGAACCGAATCGATTCGCTGGGCCGAATCGATTCGGATTGGGCACAAATCGATTCGAAAACAGGGAAGTTTTGGGGATGTTTTTCTAAGGTGAGTTTCATTTCGTTTCGTTTGAGTTTGTCGATTGGGAACCTCTATAGGAGTTATGAGATGTATGTTTTGGAGATTTTAGGGATTTTCCCTTATGAGAAGTTATTGGAGTCATATAGACTTAAATTGAGAGAATACCGATTAGAGAGTATCGTATTGACTATGTAGGGAAGCCCAATATCATTGAGATTTTCGTGTGGAGATAATTATGGATTTATAAGAGAGAGTTAGGATGCGCTTAGTGATAATCGATTTTAGAATTAAATCCCAAATGGGATAACTTTATAGGTTCATATGATTAATTGAACCACATTATGGATTGAGAATAGTAAATGTTGATCGATGTGCATACGAATATAGAGAATATCCTTAACATAAATAGAATTGAGAGATGATTCATACAAATAGAAGTGAGGTGTGAACTTCAAGTGAGAAATAGTATAGTGCATACTAAGTGGGGAAGTTATGTGAGTTATTGACGAATAGTATATCGAGAGTAAAATATACTAATACGTGGAAATAAATTCCTTAACGCCTAAGAGCGTAATAAGAGTATGTAAATGGTGTGATATATTTACCTTGTGTGATGGTGTACATTTATATGGTATGATGATGTATGTATATCTTATGTGATTGATATATATATATATATATATATATATATATATATATATATATATGTGTGTGTGTGTGTGTGTGTGTGTGTGTGTGAAGCATACCCCCTCTATGATATCATGGGAAGTTGCGCGATGTGGGTGAAGCCCCTGGCTTGAGGAGCGGGGCGCGTATAGTCCCCAGGTCATAGCGTCCATTTATTATTGTGTGATTTTTATTAGGGGTGAGACGTGGTGGGTACATTTCTTCTCATTTTCGGGGAGGAACTATGACCGCTTTCCCTACGTTGTTATGGTTTTTGCCAAGGCGGTGTGAGATTCCGACCGTTGGTACCCAGGATGATATGTGAGTGATTCCCTGGTAGATGATAGCATTGAGAACCTCCATCCTCGAGTTATAGCTCATTGGGATGGTTATTATTATACTTGTGTGAATAGTATATTAATTGTATATGATTATGTGATATCATATTTGTCTATCTAGAGTAAAGAGACATAAGAAAATTGCTTTAATCTCATTTCGAGAGATTTTAACCGGACTTAAATTGTGATAAATCAACTATGAGAAAATTAAAAGTAGTTAATTATATGAGTATATATATAGTACTTTGGGTATCGAGGGCATAATGGACCTCAAAGACCAATATTGCCAAGGATAAGTGTATCGGGGGAGTTCCTTGTTTGGATTTCGCTTGAGAGACGTCCCACGCACGAAACACAGTGCAATGTTGGGAGTGAGGATAAGTTAGTCCTTAGTGCTCATATTTATATATCAGTATATCTCAACAATCGACAGTGCCAAGTAGTAGTGTATCGGGGGGTTCCTTGTTTGGATTTCGCTTGCGCACGAAACGTCATGCACTGTTGAGAAGTGAGAATAATTAATTAATTACATTAGATAAGAACTTGGGTTACTTCATGCATTGAGGGCATAATGAATCTTGACAATTAATACTGTGAAGGAGTAGTGTATCGGGGGGGTTCCTTGTTTGGATTTCGCTTGCGAGACGTCCCATGCACGAAATGCAATGCAGTATTGAAAATCGGGAGAAGTTTAGTCCTTAGAACTTAGATGATAATAACTCAAATATATGTATATATATTTATGGCTTAACTAGAATATGAGAAATTCTAGTGCGAGAACGTTTATGTAGATTTTATATGTTAAGTAAGAGAACGAATAATTGAGATCGATAATATTAGAAGTTTAAGGATATGATTTAGATGGATTTTAGATGAGTATAAATTGGGAGTAAGTTAGATTACTTTTCCCTTAGATAGATTTGGGAAATTAATTGGAGATCATGTGCATACGTTTAGTTGCGCGCTTTAGTTGAGAGGTGAGTTAAACTTTATGGAGAGTGCGACTCCACTTTAATCATGTTATAATGCATTTATAATTATTATGCATTTTAATGCACTTGCTATAAATTTTTTCACACCTCGGGCTCTGACCCGTTTATATTTTCTCCTGTTATGTATATATATATTGTATTATTCTAGATGTTCCTCCTCAAGGACACCATTGATGTTATCCATCCAGTCTATTCGTGGAGCTGTGGCAGTAGCGGATTGTTGCGGTATTTTGTTATAGTTGATTCCTATCTTTTATGTATCTAGATTAGGATTCAGTTTGTATATCGGGTTTATACCCAAGTGTTGTAGCGTAGCACTTTTATATTTTCTTTCTCAGTTTATTGTATTTTCTGTGACCCGACAGCATATTCGGGTATTTTATTTTTGCACACTGTATTATACTCCTTTGTTAGTCTCTTTTATATCATTTGATCATGTGCGTGTCTCTTATCATATGTCGTTGGTTAGTTGTTGCTTGGTTGGTTTTAAATAAAATGTTTTAAAGTTTTTTTTGATACCCTCTTTTTGTGGTAATGGGTAGTTAGCCGTGTTTATTTTTAGAATCGTCAGTAGATGTTGAGAATGATTCACTTGAGATTCCTGATTATGTTAGTATAGGGCTGGCCACCCGTTATTATTCTAAGCGGGGTGTCACATTTTTCTTATGTACATTCATCCATATGTAAAATTGATCTTTCAAATTTTATACTTGCATGCTTGTATGATTTTTAAACTAATATTTTATGGATTCCAATTGTTTTTTATTCAATGAATTCATTATTTATTTTATGTCAATTAATTTTAAATGACTAATTAATGTTATTTATTGAATTTTGTATCTCATAATTAGAAAAATAAATTTCAGATTCATTTGGTTATATTTCTTTATGGACCACGTGGGGAATATCTTGGGAAGTTATACGAATTTCTTTGAAAACTAATATTTCATTGCCTTTTGAGGAAGATTCCTTTTAGAGGGATTCGTTGTTTTAAATAATTGATGGAAAATAAATTTGACTACCTAGACTCATGAAAAGTCTTTTCTAATTTAGACAATAAAATTTTTAAGAATATTTCCATAAGAATTTTACCACTCATGACCCATGGGACGTTGTCTGACATCCCACGCACCCGAAAAGAGACACGCGACATGCTACTACGATAAAACTAAACTAAACCCATCAATCAACAAATATAAAGCATCTAAATGTCCACAGTTTAAATGAAATAAATCCACAATTTCTATTCCCATAAAAAGATTCCAATAAAATCTCTCGCATATGAAATTTTCCAACTAAAAATTTCACCACTAATTATTACATCAAAAATAAATCCTCCAATCCAAGCTCTAAAACATTTCTCCAAAATAGTTCATAGCATTCCAATCCACGCTAACCTGCCAACTAAAAGAAAATACGGGGAAGTACACAATACGAATCCGCATATACAAATCAAATGCAATACTCAAGTATTATATCAATATTAATTTTTCAACAACACATCAATGAGTCACTAGGCCTGACCTCACCGCGCCTATGCATTCTCAAGCATATCTGAATTTTGGACTATTGATGGGTGCCCATTCTCCGTGCCATATTAAAATCTCATAACACGATGCTCAAATCACAATATAATATACCACAATGAATCAATATCAAGATTCCAATAATTTTCAGATTTAAAATGAATATCATACTTCAACACGAGTGTAATCGACAAAGAAAATAAACGGAATACTCTCGATAGAATTTATGAGCATATTGTGTAAGTCCCATACCTTAAAATCATCACAAAATTTCAGCCTCAAAATCTAAACACACCATCACGTTTTTCTCACGAAAATAATCAAATTTCGTTCTATCCCAAACTCGAGAAAACGCCAAATAAGCCTTCTAATCTAAGGTTGAAATCTTGAATAAGTTTGGGTCTATGATTTGTAGATTAAAGGGAGTAATTTTGGAGAGTTCTTCTGGTTGAAAAGTTTGAGAAAAATTGATTTGAAAAGTCCATCCACAAATTAGTTGTGATATGTAGAGGATTAAGAGTTTGATTAAGAAAAGAGTTATAATTAGATACAAATACTAAAAAGAACGTTCCGGACGGTCAAATGGTTAAAATGGCTTGAAATTTTAGTATATTGTAGCGAACAGCGAGACAGGGCTGCTGTGAAAAATTCAGCTCGATCGGACGGTTGAATTTCTAAAAATATTATTTTTATCCTCTTTAGCTTGGATCCTCTCCCGAATTTTATACAAAAAGTTATAATTTCCAAGTTTTAATCCTAATTTAAATTCCGCTTAAAACCTTATTTTTATATATAAAAACCAACATATTTAATTATTAAAAATAATTAAATCCAAATTATTATTTTATTTGAATTTTTCAAAATTAGTTTAAAAATACATTTAAAAAAAAATTGGGGTTGTTACATACATCCCCACTAACAAGGAATTTCGCCCTCGAAATTCGACGAAACCTAACCCCAAAAAAATACTAACCCAATTGATGAGGGTTTTTGTTCATTATGAGATAGGAAAATTCTAATCTCCCACTACCAACCTAGAAAAAATTAGTCACAAGAATATATGGGCAATGTCATCCTAGTCAAGTCTCTAAATTATTTATACTTATGAATAGCACATCTGAAGGAAGGAATGAATATCTGAACAAAGGAAGGAGGATAACAAATGTCTTTTGCATCACCCGAAGAAGGTGGAACAAGATTTTTATGAGTAGGAATACAAACACCAGAAGGTTTCTTGAACTCTTTGTCCTCAAGCAAGCAAGACTAGTAGTCGAGAAAGGATTTAAGATAGTCACACAAACTGTTAAATGATAAAGGCCAAGACATGTCCCCAAGACATGAAAGCAAATGAGATAATATACATAGTTTTATCCGTAAGGAGTTAAATGGAAACTTGACATGAGTTAGTGCCCATACCACGGTGGAGTTAGCGTGAAGGACTTTAGTGACATAAATGGGCTATCTTTTATTCCAAAATCCGATAGAGGTAGACCCTACGACTTATTATACAACACCATGGTTCAAGATATATGCTAATTATGGATTTGGGAAATAATAATGAGGCATTTATGTGTTAGACATTCTTTTCATGTGAGGGGGTGAAGTTGAAAAGTGGTTAAAAAATCTTTCATTGGAGCAATATAAATCTTTGAGCAATAGACCAAGTCACTCACAATAGGATTCATCACCATTAACGTTCACCCCCATGAATATGGATGACCTACTCATGTTTAAGAATAAACCTTATGATATTATCAGGGACTGTTATTGGAGATATTGTGAGATTTACTGTGAAGTAGAAGATTGTTATAAGGAGGTCATAGTTGCATCCTTTAAGATCAATTTTCCCAATGACTCGTTGTTAAACTAGTCATGGAATAAGATAGAGACCACCGTGATAAATGACCACGTGTTTAGAATTGAAAACTATACAAAGGTGGATAAAATTTTGATCGAAAAATATAAAAGTGGTAAATGAACAAAATATAGCGGTAATGAGACAAAGCAAACATGAGAAAAAAAGAGATGTAAAAAATATAATGATGTGGGTGAAATTGGACAATTATATATGGATTATAAATGAGGAGGAATTAATTATAATGATTGGAATTGTGGGTATAATTATAGAAAAATAAAATAGGAACAATAAGGGTCATTCAAACGATAAGAGGTTGTTGTTCGAACGATAGTGTGAGGTAGCGAGAAGGGTCGTAAGAAGTATAGAATCTAACAACGTACTATAGGTTACAGTAGCAGGTCGTGCGAAGGGTCACACGATCTACTATTCCAATAAAATAGGGAAGTCGTTCGAATGACGCAAGTCGAGATTTTTAGGTCTGAGTTACCCTTGTGCGCTGTCATAATTTTGGGGGCTAAATCTTTGAGCTGTCGAGATTAGAACATCCCAGAAGGGACAAAATGTTTTTTTAACTTTATAGAGGGTTTCATAAGGTGTTGTTTGGTTGTTTAAGGTTAATATGTTGGGATAAAATGGAAGAAGGGGGGAGAGAGAGAGAGAGAGAGAGAGAGAGAGAGAGAGAGAGAGAGGTGGTCTTCCACCTCCACCAAACCACCACTCCTCCACCATACAGCAACCATAAACCACCATTTTCGTAATGTATTCCTCCATATTTGAACCAAATACAACCATTTCCAACATTGATAAAGAAGAGCAACGAATTTTGGAGGTATTATGGGGGATTTTTGGAGAAGATGAAGGTATGTTTTTCATGAAGTTAAAGTGGGTGTTGCTTGGAAGCTTTAAAGAAGAACATTTTGGAGATCTTAGAAGGTGAATTTGGTAATCCCTTAAGGCCACCTTTGGAAATGGGGGTTGCTCCACCTTTGAAATTTTGGAGATCTTAGTGTAAGATATATTTTGAACATTTGTAGTCTTGTAGTTAGACTATTTGAGTAGGGTGCATAATTAATATGCAGAAGATAATGAACATTTTTATGAAATAAAAATGTTGAAAAATGATATTTTGTTGAAAATAAATAATAAGTAAATATTTCAAGGTTTTGGCTTTTGAAAGTTAGTGTTTTTATGAAAATGGGCATTTTCTAGAAATATCGGTGTTAAACATTTAATGAAATAAAATGTTTGGAAATAATGATTTGCTTTGGTTAATATTGAAAAAATAATAATATTTCAAAGTTCTTACAAAAATGAAGATTTTATGAAAAATAGATGTTTGTTGAAGTTGAAGAAATAAAAATGTCTTTTATGCCTTATAATTTAATTTTTCCAAGTATAAGAATTCCTCGGATGAAATGTATGTTTAAACCATGTAGTAGGATTTTTGGATTTAAAATCCATCTTCTCATGCATATAAACTTGTAGTATTTTGGCATTAAATGTATGAACAAGTTTATAGAATATTTTGTTGGGTTTAAACAAGAAATAAGAAGTGTATAAGTTCTTCTCCTTAATGGTGTATGAAAAAAGGGTTAAAATGTGATAAGGATAAAGTGTAAGACTACATGTAAAATGAAAGAAATGGTATTTTCTTATAAATTAGTCTTAGTGTGAATGGATTTCTTGAATAAACAAAGTGAAGAAATGTGTGGTTTTGCAAAAATGATGATAAAAGTATTCATTAATGGGCAAACACAAAAAAGTTAGTGTGTGTAACTTAGTATTGTTGTAAAGGATTAACACTTATGAAATTAAAAAGGGATTAAAGGTGTAAAAGTTCTTTCGATTAAGAAGAATATTACTCCAAGGTTAAAAAGGGTGTTAAGGTGTTAAAAAACTTAAGAAGTTAGGATGGGTAACTTAATAGTGTTTGTAAGAAATTTACAATTGTGAAAATGGAGTAAAAGGCGATTTTGGAAACAAGTGGGTAAAATGATAATTTTACTTAAAAGTGGAATATTTTTATGAAATAAAAATGTTGGAAAAGGTGTTACATAAGTTGGTCCTATATGAATATGATTTTTGAAATTAAAATCAAGGTTAAAGTGTAAAGGAAATGAAATGTCAATTTTCAAAGTGTAACACAAATGGGGTGGTAAAGTTTCGAGTTTTGGCTTTAGCCGGGTAAAACAAAAAGGAAAAGTGAAATAATGTGGAGATTTGTAAAATGTTAAAACACAATATATGGAACTCGGATGACACCGGGATAAAGTAAAAAGGTCCTGGAGATCTGGGGTGAAAAGTCCAAGACCACTGGCCAGAGCATATGGTGCGCATAGCTGGCGGTGCGAAACCCGCTGAAGTGTGCGATATTGGAAGATTTCGAGAAAAAAAGAATAAGGAATATTTCAACAAATGGGTTGTGAGGTAAAATATATTAATACAGCCTAACTTAAATGAATGTAATAAATGTTCTGGTAAATGTGAAGTGGACAAGTAAATGCGTAAATCTATTAATATCCATAAAATAAGAAAAAATGGTAAAGTAAGTGGGTAAATGGGTGATTAAGCAACCCAAGTTGTCAAAACCATAACTTACATAAGAATGTATTAAAAGGGGTTTTCAAATGACAAATAAGTATTTTCTAACATAGTGGATGCGTGTGTTGAAATGGTGATTTCAACGAAAATACTAAAGTGTATTTAAATAAATAAAAAGGGTGGTTCTGGTAAAGGAACGTGTTTGGATAAATCAAGTGGAGTGGTTTCAAGTGTTGAATCATGTATGTTAAATAAAGTGATAAATGCTAAGTATGAGTAAAAGAAGTTTTTATAGGATTAAGGTAAATTAATCTAGATAAGCAAGGATTTTAGGATTAAAAACCTTTTCATATATTTATATATATATATATATATATATATATATATATTTGTATACAATGTAGTTGCATGTGCACGTAGGCATAACGTGTCGAGTCTCCTTTCGGTTGTTCGTTTCTATACTTCATTTGTACATTTCCCTCCGGGCATAGGCTCAGAGCCTCGCTTTGTTATGACAGGTTGGGAGCGGTTTCTTATTTTGAGGGCGTTATATAGGTAAGTGTTTTGTTTATTTTTACGTTAATAGCTTTGCGTACTTGGACTTCGGCATGTTTCCCGTGGGTCCCACACCTAGTTTATCTTGAAACTAGAATCGCATGCTAAAAAAGTGAAACGCTAATCAAAATAAAAACGGACTAGCAACTTTATATATGTTGTTTCATTAGACTTCACACCTAAGGCTCGAGTTGGATCGGGTTGATGACAGTTAACCCATAAATCTTGGTTGGGGCATTACACATAACACTCTGTATTAAAATTTAGGAAATTAATAAACTTATACTAAACTAAGTGAGTTGATACGAATTCGTGTACCCGAAGCTATTCAAAAATCATAATATTAACATGAGTGATCTTAAATAATTCTGTGACACCCCCTAAAATTTATAACTAAATTGATCAAGTATAATTTAAATTTACGGGAATGAAAAAAATTAATATCATTCTAAGCATGACTAGAAATAAAACTAAATACATAAAGTAAATAATTTTACATAAGAAAGAGGAAATACCATACACATCTAATAGCATAGTTGATAATAACAGATGAAGGTGAAGATACGAGATCAAGGCGGAAGTCACAACAACGTCCTATATCTAAAAAAATGTTAAATACACAACTTTAACAGTAAGTCCAATAACAATAAGATTTTAACTGAATTTGGCAACCATACTACTATGCATCTTCCTCTCGCCTTTTAGTTTTTTTTAAATTTAACCGAAACCCATACAACCCTAGATATCTCATGAGTCTACACCCAAGCCCAAGTGATCCCATGATAAAGTATTATTCATGAGGATTGAATATAATTATAGATCTCAATTAATTCTACACTCAATATCACCACTGTATAAGAATATAAGTAAAGATATTCTATTAGTCCACTATTAACATCATTATGGTCCAAGCCACATTCCTAACAATACAAGGGCTCCATTTAAGCCCTCACATAACAAAGGCCTAGTATGTTTCTTTTGGGAACTCTCGCACCGTACTAGGTAGAGTTCTAGGTTAAACAATTATAACCCTAAAATATCAACCAGGAATCATAATATGCCTCAACATCAATCACATAGACCCATACCCTAGGCCGTATGAAAGAGTTATTTCGTATTATTAATATATGATAAAACAAGCATACCAGCCATGTAGTGTCTAGGATAAAATGATCAAGGTAAATCCTGTCTCATAATCGGGGTACCAATCAACATATGCGCACCCGATAAGGATATCTCCTCTAATATGTAATACCACAAGTACTCAAGACCAGTTATGTTGCACATAAAATACAAGAATACTAAACTCTAGCGTACAAGGTGTCCTAAGTCTTTACCATAATATATTACTTTACCAATTTTCATAATGTTAATTATTCGGATTCAACATCAATTTCAACAATTCTAATGCATAGGATTCGTATAATACTACATGGAGAAATAACCTCTAAGTCATTCTAAACTATTACCCCATTGACAAAATGAATTCAAAAGAGGATATAAACCAAATTTGATCCAAACAGTGATGGTTAATTGATCGAAAATCATCGATTGAGCGACTAACTTCCATCGATTGATCGATGATTACAGTGTTCACGTTCTTCCTAATTATGGGATTGAAAACCATAAATCTCCATTAACTTATATAATGTTTGTTAAACCAGACTGTTCAATATCCTTCATATCTATTTGATATATTAACATTCCAAACCTATATCTAACCGTTTTAAATAATTCTAATTGGATTAAAGGGTACATTCCAAATTAAGTTAATAACCCTATTTTATGGATAATCCATCCAATTTAATTTAATTTTCCATCAATTAGAATCATTAACATGGGGATTTTGAAGATTAAACAAAATATAATTTATCCCTACTCGCGCCAGAACAATTTCCATTACAAATCATGTAAAAATCCTCAATTAAATCAACTATGCCATTAGTCTAGTTTCTTATTTTTATTAACCACCTTATAATCCATATAACTCCCACCTCTAATTCAGATTTACATGTGATTTAATTTAGATTGTAATGAATAGAAACATAATGATCAAACATAATTAAAATCAAATCCTAATTAAACTTACCTCATTCCCAAAGTGAATAAATGAGGCCCAATTCCTCTCTATTCCTCCTCTTCTCTTTAAATCTCTCCACTCTAATCCTTAATAAGACTTACCAATTGTAATTTATGAAATATGGAAACCGTAATGATATCTCAAGACTTATAACCCACGAAATTAGGTTAAACCCCTACTTGAGCCTCATCTAAATGAGTCCAAAAATATCTCTAATAAGCCTAAAACACTGTCCAAGTCATATAATAGCCCAATGGGCTAAAACCTAAACCTTTAGACTGAAATGGACATTATATGTGTTAGAAACCAATCCAAAACATCTCATAAAATCAATTACTAATTTAACTTGGTAATTTAGTATATTAACTTATACGAAACTTCAATAATTTAATTAATTTAATAATTCAGTATAACAAGGTATTATAGAAAATTACTTCAAAATTGTTGGAACTCGATGCCGATGGATAATCCAAACAAGGAAACCTCCAAATTAGTGTCCATTCCATATTCGCCCATAATACACAATCATATTAAAATACACAGTCACATTAAAATATTTATTCATTATTTTACTGTGTTTTAAATCCGATTTCTTAAATAATTTATATAACACATCAGAACATATAACAATGGTGACATAACATATCATGTCAGCTAAATAAGATAACCTAATTTCATGAGTTATTTAATGCATAAAAATATGGGGTATTACATTCACCCCCCACCCCCCAAATAAGGAATTTCATGTTCGAAATTCGAATTCATTATGCTTCCAGTAAAAAGTATAAGAATGTGTCGCCCATAGAGTCCTCATACTATGCACTGAGTCTACTTGTAGTATGACCTGATATACATTAAGATCTATCATTGTAAGTCGTGTTCGGATATCACTTAACCAACTAGCCTAACCATTACAAAATAAACTTTTCCCGCAAGAACATCATCATTTGTGTACCAATATACCTCGTCTCTGCATTGACGATGATAAGGTGAGGTCAAATATTATCAGTCCAACCCTATCCATGAGTGTGAAAAGGACTCATGTACTGGAATGCCAAATTCCCTTTAGATTCTGACTTCACAATTTCCATTCTCTAGGAGGTCTTCAAATTACCTGACCTACCTCTTAGTGTTCCAAATAATACTTTCGTGCATCTTAACATCTTCAATTGTCTGCTATGGAAATCTTCATACTATCTAACATAAAAACCTCTTCTTCTTAAGTGTTTCCAACAGATTCCCAAATAATAACTTTCTAACTCTTAGCTCTTAGTTAAATTGGTCAATCTAACTCAAATATTCCCAGTTGGTTCCATGTCCTCTTTTGAACCATTGAACCTCATAATCCTTGTACAAGAAGATGGTTGCACTCTCCCACATTGGCACTTATATTTCAAGAACTATAACCCTTAAAATGCTTTCAGGGACCCACCTTCTTTACTAGCAGGAGAACCCTTTAGACACAAACTATGACCCTAATTTCTCTATCATACCAACATTACGAACTCTTCAAATTACAAAACATCAAATATCATATACACTATAAAGTGGGACACAAAATACGCGACTCAGCTACATTACCTTTCGTATCTTGGCAACCTTTGTAACAAATAATGACCGTTGAAAAATAACTCTATACTTTTATTTAATGAAGAAAGGAACTCCTCCCAATTATGACTTGTATAACATCTCTCGATAACATTTCAACGCTTGGTTGTAAACCACCCTTAATAAATTTTTGGTTGCAATGCCCACCACTACTACACATATTTATTTTTCATCAAGATATCATCTTTAAACCCCACGATGAACTTGTCTTGACAAGGCAATTTTATTCAATTAATCCAATAGGTCATTGACATGAGGCAACAAGAACTTATTCAGCATTACAAACTTGCTGACTCCCTTTGAGTTTCAAGGCCGATGTCTGAAGCATGTCCTATAACATTTGGTTCACCCTCTCAGTTTACTGTCTAAGTTAGGATGAGATGCGTATCTTAAAAAACCATCTTGAACCAAGATCCCCACGTACTATCCTGGTCGAAAATCTTTTCTACTTAACCAGTGACATACCTCGACATACACTCTTCAACATATTTCTTCAATCATGTTCATCAATATGATCTATGCATAATCTGGTACATTTTATCCCCTTCGAAATGTACTGTGAACTGCAAACCGTAGGGGTCTTCTAGAATTATTCTCCTCACTTGGGACTCTCTGAAAAACTAGTCATCCTTAAAGTCTAAACTGATAGATAAAGAAGGAATTTAAACAAACACTAGTTGTTTTACCTTCTCTTGGAAGAAGGAATATGAAGCATTTGCTTATATCACCCATGTCAATATTTCTAAAATTGCATCAAACAAAACTAAGTCTCGCGTGTCACTTAAATGTGATGCCCATATGTCCAGTAAATCATCCTCATGCTAGTCCTTCAATGCTGTCAATGTAACAGTCGACCTTTGACTCGACACATTAGCTACCTTATTCTCCTTCCTCAGATGTTACTGAATAGAAAAATGTTAATCCTTCACGAACTCGAGTTGTCTCCCCCTATCATAATCAACTATCTCTGAGTAAAAAAGTACTGGTGACTCTTTTGATCGGAATATAAATTGAACCTTTCATCCAACAAGTAATGTATTCAAATACAAAGGACAAAGACTACTGCGGCCAACTCCAAATGATGTGTGTGGTAGTTAACCACATAAGGCTTAAGCTTTCGGGACACAAAAGATATAGGAATCTATTCCTGCATCATCATTCCTCCTACCTCCTAAAATGATGCATCTATAAATACCAAATACTCCATGTCAGTTTATTATAATGCAAGTACATGTGGGATAGTGAGCTTCTAAAATGATCTAAGATAGTCTACACTCCAATGAATGGTAGTCCCTTACAGGTGAGGTGAGTCAGTGATCGTATAATCTGAATGACCTCCTCTAGTACCCCACCAAACTCTAGGAACTCCCATATTCTATAGGTGTTGTGGGATATCTCCAGTTTCTAAATGTAGATACCTTATTAGGATTCATCGAGATCTAGAGGCACTGTTCAATAATCATATGTCTCGATGTCAAAAATCACACTTAGAGAACTTAGCGTATAAATTCTATTTTTGTAGTGTCTTCAAAATCAATCGCAAAAACTCCACATGCTCCTCCACCTAATTCGAATTCAGTAGATTTTCATTAATAAATAAGATAACAAACCAATCCAGGACTGGTAAAAAAACACGATTAATCTTGTCCATAAGCACTATTGGTGCATGGGTCATCCCAAACGGCATGACTCCAAACTTATATGATTCATATCGTGTCAGAAAATATGTATTCGAAATGTCCTCCCAAATATGTGACTGGTGATACACTAAATGCAAGTCAATATTAGAAAATTAGAATTCGTCCCGCAACTAGTCGAATAGATCATCGATATGTTGTAACTAATACTTATTAAACATCTTGACCTTGTTAGGATCACTATAGTCCACACATAATCGGAATGAATCGTACTTCTTCTTTACAAATAGAACTAAATCTCACCACAGAGACATGCTCCTCCTTATGAACCCCTAGCTTAATATTTTTTGAATTTGATCCCAAAATTTCCTCATCTCTAGCGGAGCCAACTGGTATAGTGTCTTCATAATGGGGCTTGTACCCAATGCCAAATATGTATAAAAGTATGAATTTCTAACTAGTTGTATTCATATTAACTCATTAAATACTTATATAACTTTTAAATAATTGGTAGCAAGCCTAAAGATATGATGACCTCCTCAGATAAAGTCGCATTCATGCAAGACAAGTGTGTGTTAGATCCTCCCTCAGCCCAGGCATAATTATAATATGTATACCCTTCCCTAAAACAACAATCATTAAAACCTTCCCCCAGTAATCGATATAAGCGTAATACATATATCTACCAATCAAAGCTAAATAGTATGAATTCTAAGACAAAATATCTAAATCAACAATGCAACTGGACAACAAGATGACTCACATCTCTACAATCACGATGTAAAGTAGCCCTATTCGCTATAGGGTATCCAAATAGAAATAAATTTCGGTGATAACATCTATATATCTTATAATCGTAGTAACCTCAAAACCAATAAATAATGATAAATCCTCGATATCTATGTCAGACTCAAGTGCGCAAGCTATAAACATAATCGTACCCATCCCCTGGTGGTATTCTCAAGAGCAAAGCTTGTTCTAAGGCACCTACTATCTAATTGTCTTACTTCACCACATTTATAACCTCTTACTCTAATGAAACTATCAAAATAGTGGTCCTACTGGTGACCTTGTTGACCTTACCTCTATAATCATTACCTTTAAATCTTATCTCATTGGTTCTTTTATAATGGTGTCTACTCTTGGAACCTCTCGGGGTCTTCTCCCCCTCTGGGGTTCCTTTTGCTTGTGTGGTCTTCCCTACTTGGATCAACGATACACCGTCTCTAGTCGTTGGGATTATTTTGGCCTCGATTTTCCCAATATTAAGAGATCTATACTTTAGATAATTATGGTGGTTCTACTGATTAGGAATGTAAATCCCACCATCTGAATGTCAGTGGTGATTAATGGTTTACCCAGTAAAACATGTTGACCCTTCATGTAAGGTTTATGCTAACTCAAAACAAAATCTTCTCATACTGAAGTGTATAGAATGAACATCTTTATTCATTTCCTTATCATTCTCTCCCAGTGCAGGAAGAGAAAGATAGTTAAACTTCTCCTCATACCGACTACCTCACAATCATACACATGAGATCTACAAAGCATACTTAAAATGAAGTAATGAATGATGAGTTAGAGAATTTTTCGTCGAACCATACGCTAATCACTTATTAAAGGTATCCAACCCAAAACTAACTAAATAATGACATAAATCGACCTCATACATGGGCTATCTCACAAAGGAAATCCAATAAGAAACCCTTCGTATACAATCGGTCTTATTAAAGTCATTCGTCTCGAATAATGCAAATACCCCCTACACAGTCATCTTGATACAGAGTATAAATCCTAAGTAGTAAAGCTCTAACTTTATCATAGAATGCGATGCGAAAAATGATCAACACGCTCAATATATCTAGGAAACTAGAAATTGGAGTGCTCTGATACAAACTATAACACCCCAAAACATTTATAACTAAATTAATCATGTCATTTAAATTTATGGTAATTAAACAATTGAAAATAAGCATGACTAAAAATAAAACTAAATAAAAAAATTAAATAAATATACATAATAAAGAGGAATCCCATACACGTCTGATACCATAGCTGATAATAACGGATGAACTCGCAAAGATAAGATTAGAGCAGAAGTGACAATAACGTCCGAGATCTGAAAAATGTCAAATCCACAACGTGAACAATAAGCCCAATTACAATAAGTTTTTAATTGAATCTGTCTACCGTATTACTATGCATCTTCCTCTCGTCTTTTAGTTATTTTTAAGTTTATCCTAGACCCAAACAACCCTAGATATCTCATGAGTCTACTCTCAAGCCCAATTGGTCCCATGATTAAATATTATTCATCTCGATTGAATATAACTAATATATCTCAATTAATTATACACTGAATATCACCAGTGTATACGAATATAAGAAAAATATTATATAAGTCCACTATTAACATCAGTACGGTCCTAGTCACATACATAACCATACAAGGGCTCCATTTAACCCACATAATAAAGTTCAAATAAGTTTACTTTGGAAAGTCTCGCATCATACAAGGTAGATTTATAGGTTGTCCCATCCCTATAACCCCAAAATATCAACCCAGGATCATCACTATACCTCAACACAAATCATTTGGACCCATACCCTTGGCCATATGAAAGATTTCTCTCGTACTATCAATATGGGATAAAACAGGCACAATAGTCACGTATTGTCCGGGGTAAAATAATGAAGGTAAAGACTGTCACATAATCGGGGTACAATTAAACGTCGCACACGCCCTATAAGGATATCCCCTCTAGTATCTAATACCATGATGACTCAAATCCTGGTATGTTGAAAATAAAATACAAGAAAAGTAAACTGGTATGTTGAAAATAAAATACAAGAATAGTAAACTCTATCATACAAGGTTTACTAAATCTTTACCGGAATCTACTACTTTACTAGTTTCTATAATGTTAATTATTCGGATCCAATATCAATTTCAACATTTCTAATTAATAAGATTTGTATAATCCTACATGGATAAAGAACCTATAATTCATTCCAATTTATTCCCCATTTAAAAAACGAACTTAGAATATGATATAAACCAATTTTTATCTAAACAGTGATGGTCGATCGATTGACTGTCATCGATCGATCGATGGTTTCAGTGTTCTTCTTCTTCTTAATTATGGGATTGAAAACCCTAAACCTCCATTAAAGTATATCACGTTCCTCAAACCAAAATATAGTTCAATATCCTTCATATATAGTTGATATATTAAAATTTCAAACCTATATCTGACTAGTTTACCTAATTCTAATAGGATTTTAGGGTAAATTCCAAATTAAATTAAGAACCCCGGTTTATAGATAATGCAACCAATTTGATTCAGTTTTATATCAATTCGAATCATTAACATGGTGGTTTTTGAAATTAAACTGAATATAATTTATCACTAGTCTTCCTTGAACAATTTCCATTACAAATCATATAGAAATCCTCAATAATCAACTATGGCATTAGTCTAGTTACTTATTTTAATTAACCAATTTGTAATCCAACTAATTCTCACCTAAAATTCAAATATAAGTGTGATTGAATTCAGATTCTAATGAATAGAATTGTAGTAATAAAAAAAATTAAAATCAAATCCTAACTAAACTTTCCTTAATCCCAAATGGTGAAGAACTGATGCCTAATACCTCTCTATTCATCCTGTTTTCTTGAAGTCTATCCTATCAAATCCTTAGGAAGCCTTCCTATTTGTAATTTATGAAATAAGGAAACCCTAATGATCTCTCAAGATTAATAATCCACGAAATTAGGTTAAACCCCTTCATGGACCTCATCTAAATGGGTCTAAAAACATCTTTAATAGGCTTAAAACATTGTCCAAGTCCAATACCAGCCCAATGGGTCTAAAACCCAAACCTTTAAAATAAAATGGACATTGTAGGCATCCAGAAACTAACCAATTTTTTTTTATAAAATCAACTACTAATATAACTCACTACGTTAGTATCTTAGCTTATACAAATCCAAATTTCCACAGTTTAATTAATTTATTAATTCAGTATAACACAACATTATAGGAAACTACATCACAATCATTGGAACTTGATTCCTAGTGGATAATCCAAAGAAGGAAACCCTTGATACCAAATTTCTGACCATTCCATAGTCACCCATTACAAACAATCACGTTAAAATATTTATTTACTATTCTATTATGTATTGATTTTAATTTCTTAAATAATTTATATAACATATAACAACATATAACAACGACGACATCACATGTCATGGTAGGCAAATCAGATAAGAGAATTTCACAATTTATTTAATGTATAAAATGCAGGGTATTACAAAAAAAGTGTATCGCATTCGAATTTACAGTAAAGATGACTAAGACTTTGGGGAAGATGGTCTTGCTCAGTCGTGTAAGAGAACTCTACTTTCTTTTTGAATTTCAGGTAGTGGATATTGATTCGCCATAAAATGCCATCCTAGAGAGAGGTTAACTCGATGTAATGAAGGTAATACCCTCCACATATCACTAGAAGCTCAAATGAATTACTAACATAGAGTAACAGAGATTAGGGGCAAGTAATATTATGCTCGAAAATCCTTTATTCCATCTATTCATATAAAGAATGATAATAATAAAGATAATATGGAGGATTTCAATACATTGGAAAGTTCCCTTCTCCAAGTAGAAACTAAAGAAAATATTACTTGATGTATAGGAAACTTTCCCATGTGATCATGCATCTTCAAAACATGTGGACTTTGGGTTTGTTTGGTTTTCACATGGATTCGTCATTTGTCTTGGTTAATTGTTAAATTTTTATGCATATTTTCTAGGTTTCAAAATTCAATCGTTTTAGAGGTTCTTTGTAGAGTTTTTTTTTAGATTGGGGTATTATCTGTAAAATTTCTATAGTTTATAGAGTTTAGCATAATTTACCCTATTTTAATTGCAAGCATGCTAAGAAAGTTTATGGTATCTCCAACTAAAAGATCTTAGCCTTGTGATAATATCAAATGATTGTGTACCGTTCGATGCTTCAATTAAGAAGACTTGTGCTCTCCTTAGGGAAGACATTGATGTGAGTGGAAAATTACTACGAACAATTAGAACTAAAGAAGTTGTTAAGTGTATAACTACAAGGAAGAAAAACTTTGAAATGAAAGAAAAGTAAATGCTTGAAAGTAAAAAATTATGCTATGAAATGTAAATCAAGAAAGTATAATATTACATTACAAAATGTAAAGCAGGGAACTAGAAAAACTCAAATCTAAAGGTAAGAAACATTAGTAACTATAAAAGAAAGTTGCAATATACTTAAAATTGAATGAAATATAACAAATATAGAAAAGAAAAAGAAAAGAAAAGGGATAAAATGAGTAAATGTGATTTTTTATTAAGGGGGTACTTTTTTCCATTGTCTACTCGTTGCTTATTTATAAATTTTCTTGCCCCGCAACGTAACTGTGTTTGCAACTAGTGGCTAGTTATTCGTATAAATTGAGTTCATTTTCCTAGGTTCATTAGTGTTACTATAAATATTACTTAGCTCTTAATCAACGTTAAAAGTCTTGGCATATTCAATCGTTTAAGCTTCTTTTGTTATTAATACAATGTATTTTTACTCGGTTGTAATTTCTGTTTAATAGAAATACATGGCATTATCATATTGGACGATAGATATATGGTGTAAACATATCCCCCCTGAGAGTGCGCTACCTCGATCTTAATGGAATATTTATATAATTTAGTTTTTAATACACAAGTCCAAATTTTATCTTATTAACCTAAACATGCATCTAGGTGATAAAGCTGATAAAATAAATCATGCATTCAACAAAGGCCAATTAAGGAAAAATCTCTTTTGGGTAAAACCTTTTTTCATTCAGTACTTTAGAGAGTTACAAGTCTATCAACTTATAGACTACTTGATAACCACAACAAGTATAATTCACAATGCCTTTGCAAATTTCTAAAAAATATGGCTCCATCCAGAGTCATCGACATGCATCTTTCCATGCTCGGTATTTATCAATCAGCCTTTTGTCTTCAGCAGTGGTGTATGAAAGAAAAAAGAAACTTTCTACGATTTAAACTGATTCAAAAAACAATTTTCAGGATGTAGGTTGTGAATCAAAAGTGTTTTAGCACTAAACAATGAATAACTTTTGCAAAAGATGAGCAGAAATGAATCAGGAAAATGTTTAAGAAAAACTGAACACGGAACAGGTATGTCTAGGACGTTGATAAATTTCTAAGCAGCGGCGAAGTTCGAACAACATTAAAATATCGTTCTAACGAGATTATTGTCTCGTTTAAACGAGACAAGTCTCGCTTCCAACGACTGAAAAACTGAGACAGCAATCCCTCGATCAAAGCTCGTTTAAAAATCATTTTGAACGACCCTTCTAATGAAGTCACAATCTCGTTTAAATGAGATGTCCATATCATTTGAACGAGATTTAAACAAAAATATTTTCTTTTTTAAAAATTAAAAAGCCCTCTTCGATTTTTATAAAAATAAACATCCCCAAAATACTTTTTATATCTTAGTTTAAACTCAAAATTTCTTTATACCTTTAAGGGATTTCGGGAAGTCTTCAAACTTGGAGATGCTTGAGTTCGAATTGTCGTGACTATGCATGAAAATTTCTAACAGGATACGCCAAACTAGCCTAAAATACAAAATGGTTATGATATGAAAAATCCTAGAAAAATTGTTCTTACACCCCGCACTAATTAATTTTTGGGAAAAGGTTGATTAGTGAACCGTCGGCTTCCCCATGCCACTCTTCCATGTTCATGTCATCATAACTTCTGATCACAAGCTGCCAATATATTATTTTCTTATTGTGAGATGTTCTTCACTTTCATTCGTTAGTCTTTTTAACTCCATTCTCTGTATCTCATCCCTTCATCTTCTCTAAACATTAAAATTGGAATCCCAAGAGAATAATGAGAACAACCTCAAGAGTTTCTTGGATCTACTTCAAACTAAATCAATAATGATATAAACCCATGGAGGGTTAAAAATTTCACCCTTGATCAATTTTGTGATGATGAGATACTCTCTACTGAGGCTCAGATAAAGGCCGATCGTGTCTTTTATAAAATCCATTCTCCACCTTATCATGGTGGATCTGAATCTAATGTCACCAACTTGGTTATTCTCATTTTAGCCTCCCATCATGTTGAAGAAAATATGGATAATATGACCTTTGAAGATGATGATGTCCCTGAAATTGAGGCTTATGAGTATAAACATAATTATATACTTCAAAATTCCTCTAATCATGATGGTGATCATCCCACCATAGTCTATAAAGGTATTCTGTCGACTCTTCCTATTGGATTTGTGTGTGATGAACTTGTTCTGCCTACTCATGATACTTCAACCATTGGTCATGAGCATGGATTTATCGTACTTTGTTTTCCACTTAAGTTCTAAGCACAAGTGGTTTTTCCAAACTTCACAAGTCATCAGCTCGGATCACATGCTTGTTCAAAGCCTAACCAACCTTATTTTTCATTTAATACTTGCAAGAGTGAGTATTTGAGACTTTTGGACACCTTCCATCATTCATCTTATAAAGTTCCAAGGTATTTCTCTAATGATTCCCATAGGCCATGTCAAGCCTTTTTTCATTATGCTTCTTATCGCATCACCAATGGCCTCTATACTTCTTATGCCTTAGCTGGATAAAGTTTTGACACCAGTGCATTTCAAAGGCTTATGAGCGAGACAAACTTCTCTACCATTCCCCATTATGATATGGTTTTCTTTACACACCCCTCGTTTGGCGATCCCATTAGGGATTTTGAGAAACTCATTCGAGATGTCCTTGACGTTGGGCACAATAGCATCACTCACCCATTCACTTCAAATAATGTCGTCAAATCTCTTAAAAAACGTACATGCCAATTCCTAACTCTCTCTTGGGTACTACTCAAAGATCATGCTCTCGATAATGTACTTTGGGACATGTTGATTCTTGAAAACATCAAAGATACCTCCAATCCCCAAGGCTCAAATTTATTTTTACTTTAAATCTAATATTTCTTTCTATGAATGACTGATGCACCACAAATCAAACTTCAAAGACTATAATGGGAACATGTCTCTTCATGGTGATATTTTAAATAAGTCTAGTCATATTTTGTAATATTGAGAGGTTTTTTCTTTAGTTTTTCTTCAAAAGTAAGGCAACCTCGAAGTCTATGGATTTATTGATTTTTCTTTTGAAAAAATCGAACATAGATCGTAACACTTGTAAAAGGAAGCGAACGAAATGGTTCAGCTTTTTCAACACTATAAACCTTTTTTTTTGTTAAAGATGGATCTAGACCTTTCTTATTTAGAATTAAAATAAAATCAAATTGTCTCGTTATGGAATACCTTCCATAAATTTGTTACTTTTGCATTTTCTCACTATTGTTCAATGCAAAGAGGATGGCGCGTATGTCCTTTCACATTTTTGTAATTCCTAAACTTGAAAGAATCAACAAAAGGATTTTATCTTATTTTGAACATTAATTCATGGTCTGCAGTGAAACTAACATGTGTATTGATTAACATTTAATTGATAATTACATTATTATTTTAACCAACTCTATCACTATTGTATGATATTTATTTAACCATTTGATGAGTATCTTATGCCTTAACCAAATTTAGTATATTACATGTACTTCTAATAATTTTTTATTCATTTTTAGATCGAATGACATTTTAATTATGGTCTATTATGCATGCATATTTAGTTATTGGTAATGGTCCCTCAAAATCTCATTACATGTGTGAAAGTGTCAAAATAATAACTTTTGCCGCCAATTGGGATAATTAACTCTTGGGAAACAGGCAATTTTTATAATTCTATCCAACTAAAATGTTTGGGTACTTTAGGACTTCCAATGTTTTATATTGGTCTCTTGGGGTAACAAATACCCAAAATATTAATCATGATACCTTTTCCATTAATGGGTCCAACATTGACTGACATACCCAAGTGTGACCTAGTCCCAATATGGGACTCACTCGAACAAGGCCAACCTTATAAACCATCATGATAGATATTTGTGGGCCTTCTGCAGTAGACCTACATCATCAGTCAAGGTCTCGTCAGGCCTCTTAGGACGAGACCCATCAACTGGCACATTGACCCTCGTAAATCTCGTCTCTCCTGCACTCCCAGACAACCAAGACCCATCAATCGTCCCCTCACAAGTCTCGTCTTGTCCTATCACCTCAAGAAAACCAAGACCACACTTTAGTTTTGCTCAACAGTTGCTCAAGAAGGATATTGTAGGTGTTATCCTCAACCAGGCCGAGACCTCCCAAGATGACATATAGCCCTGTGCGACACAGGTTTCTAGCAAGAATAATCCATGTGGACATGCAGTTATAACAAGATCACAGGTGCACTTGAGGGTAATGTTGCGTCATCATTACATATTTGTGCTTAGGACAGGTGTCTATTCCTTATTGGATTCTTAATTTAGGACACGCTTCATGCATGATTGGGGGTTCATAGTGAGCCCTTCGCATTGTAAATATTCATCTTCTACCCCAGAAGAAGGTATCTATAAATTGTAAAACCTAGCCAGACTTTGTCTCACTTGTATTAAAGAGAGAGAACTTGAGACTTGTACATTGCAGTCCATTAGAGACCCTTTTATGTATTGAAAACTACACTCACCTGCATAGTGGAGTAGGTTGATACAGTCGAACCACTTAAATTATGGTGTTATTCCTCTTCTCCTCTTCTCCTTCTCATATTTACATTATTTTTCTTTTATATATATATCTCCATTATTGAGTTGTGCTTGATCTTGAGCTGCTTATATAAATTTAAATGATGTCTCCTTAGCGCCATCATTTTAGCTCCGTCTGTGGGAACGAAGGTTCATCATCTTATTCCTCTTCACTTTCATCTTGTTTTTCACTAGATTCTCTAGTGGTGATCTAGTTACACACTTATTTGGATCTGTATCCCCATTAAAAGAGCTCTTGTTGGGTTGTTCAAGCTTTTTTCAATCTCATTTAGTTCATCCAGCTCACCCATTTATTTTGCTCATTCACTGGAGAGAATGGCTTTCGATTTGCCTCATGGTACTGGATCAGCTCCATCCAGGCACCTCCTCAGTTAGAAATGGTTGAGGTGCAGTGGCACTTCACTCACGACCGTCCAACCAGTAGAAAATGCAAGAATAACTTACTACCATTAGCCAAACTATGATGGCTAGACCTACCGGCGCTATAGCAGAGATGATAACTCTGGCCGCTATAGAGATGGATCCAGTGATAGGGGGACCACCCCCGACCCCATAAAAAGAAGTGCCACAATAACAAAGATGCAAAAATGTGGCTGAACCTAGGCGATTACGCTTGGGAAGGCGGGGTAGATGTAGGAAAATATAAATGAACAGTGTTGTGATGAGGACGAATACTAGGAGCCTTATGAAATTCCTATAAACACAATTCGCCCAGTTCCAGTTAGCAGAGGAAAGAGTGGTCGATCGAGCCGAGATGGCCAACATCAGGCTTAAGCATTTAACACGAGTCAAGGGTTAACTTTTAATCGACTCATCCCAGTCGTTGACATAATAGACTAACTCTCCAAATCACTCAGTATTGTGACCTCTACGGGAATGGAGGTTATGATGATCATCAGCCTTAACAAGGCCAAGAGGGTGAGCAAAGGGAGGTAAATAGTTATCAAATGACAACTGTTCAAGAGCCTGTACAATGCCCAACCGGTATTGAATGAGACAGAGATAATATTGTGGTGGTCGAAGGAGATAATGCAGTAGTGGCTGATAAACCATAAAACAATTCTATTCAAAGGCTCGAGGACAAAATTGGTGATCTCTTAAAGAGCCGAGACCCCATTAAAAGGGGGTATGTGGAAGGATCTACATTTGTATCAAATATTATGATCTATCCAACCCCGAACAAGTTCAAATCACCGACTATAACACCTAAGTATGATGGGACCATAAACCATACTCATCACATAGAGATGTACCAATTTACGGCAGACATCTACTCTTTTTCTGATGAAATGAGATGTCGGGCATTCTTCAACACACTATTCGGTGCAACTCATATATGGTATTTCTATTTTCCTAAAAACTCCATAGATAATTTCAAGAAACTAGTCGAGAAGTTAATTCATAACTTATGTTTTGGCATGAAACCACAAAAGAAGGTTACCCATCTTTTATATGTAAAGCAAGGGAATAATGAGTCTCTCAGAGACTATATTACACGGTTTAATAAAGGGAAGATCGAGGTTGAAGACTATGAGGAGAAGATTTCCATGACCGAGGCAAATTACTTTAAAAGATGGCCGAGGATCCTCCAAAATCCATGGTAGCACTTTTGGCTATAGCTAGGAGATTCATGAATACGGAGGAGGCCAGCGGGAGTAAATATAAAAAAGGAAAGGTTAAAGATGGGAAGAACAGGTTGGATGAAGACAAGTTTGCAGACTACACTCCACTCATAGTAAGTCTTGTCCTGATTTTAAATAAGATCAGGGATGATAGACCTTTAAGATGGCCCTAAAATCTTAATTCTCATCCTCATAAGAGATACGAGTGTAAGTGGTGTGACTGTCACCTAGACCACAGCCACACCATCGATAAGTGTTTTGCATTAAAGGATGAGATTGAGAAATTATTGAAATAAGGGAATCTTTGAAAGTACATTGACTGAAGTGGTTCTAAGGATGATGCTCGAAAGAGATACAATGGGTCAAGAGATAAGAGGCTAGGACAACAGCCTTAGGCATACAAGAAGGATGATCAGCCTGATGATGATGAAGACGACCCAAACCTCCCACCCAAAATCCTTAGGCAAAGGGACGTTGCAAAATGATTTCATTTTATGTGAAAATGATAAGTTAGGGGATGGTCGTCAGAGGGTTAGAGGCACCCGACTGTAAGGCGCACGACGGTAAGTCCAAGTTGACACCCAAGTGAATGGAAGTGAACTCGGCTGCTTTTGAGTTGAATTAGGGGAAGACAAAAAAGGTGGATATGGACACTCATATTGTGGGATTCTCAAGCTTGGATTTCAAGGAAATCCTGGCCCCCTATGACGAGCCTCTGGTGATCAGCACCAGGGTTCATGGGTATGATGTATGAAAATATTTGGTGGACGACGGCAACTCAGTCGATGTCATGTTCTCAGAGTGTTTCAAAGTGCTAAAACTCAGCAAAAAGAGACTGATTTCTTACCACCAACCCTTAATAGGGTTCAGTGGAAAAAAGTGCAGCCTCTTGGAGTGTTTGAAATGGATGTATGCATAGGCACATGGCCAAAGTACCTAATAAGAAGGTCATCTTTTTTATGATGGATGGAAATGTGTTTTCGGCCTACAATATCATCCTCGATCGTGTAGCCCTTAGAGAGTTTGAAGTAGTGCCATCTACCGTACATCATATGGTAAAATTCCTGACTCTTTATGGGGTAGGGTAACTTCAAGGTGATTAGATAGAGGATAAGGAATTCTACTTCATCTTAACTGAGCAAAGAAAGGCCCATAAAAACTCACCACCTCGTACAACATTGATAATCTTGACCCAAGGGACGAGAGGAAACTAAAGAATGGAAAAGCCATAAAGGAGGTAGAATCCATAATCCTCAATGATGAGGAGCTGAAAAAAATTTCCAAATCGATTCTTCACTGAAAAAGGCGGTGAAAGAGAACTTGATAGAGCTGCTGAGGAAGAGGCAAAGCGTGTTTGCGCGGAGTCATAATGACATTCTAGGGATAGACCCAAAGGTCATTTTCCACGAGTTGAACATTGAAGAGAAGGAAAAGCTTGGGAATCAAAGAAGAAGGACCTATAAAAGAGAGAAGTATGGGGTCATCCAGGAGGAAGTTAAGAAACTCCAGTCAACTGAAATCATCAAGAAGGTGCGCTATCAAGAGTGGTTGTCCAATGTTGTAATAGTCCTAAAGGCTAATAAAAAGTGAAAAATGTGTGTTGACTTCAGTGATCTAAACAAAGATTGTCCTAAAGATAAATTTTCTCTACCTCATATAGATCAGATGGTTGATGCCACAGTGGAACATGAGTTAATAAATTTTATGGATGCATATTCTTGATAAAACTAGATATTCATGGTCGAGGTTGTTTAAAATAGACTTACTTTATCACTAATAAAGGAACTTAATGCTACAAGGTCATTCCTTTTGGCCTTATGAATGCAGGGGAAACCTACCAAAGGTTGGTTAATAAGACATTCAAAGATTAGACCGATAAGAATATGGAAGTCTACGTAGATGACACGCTGACGAAGAGCCTGAAGGCCGAGGTCTATATGGCTGACCTTGAGAGGACATTTACACAATGGAACTTTACCAGATGAAGCTAAATCCAACCAACTGTGTATTCAGCGTGGGTGGAGGAAAATTACTTAGCTTCATCATCAACTATAGGGGTATTGAGGCAAACTTAGAGAAAATCAAAGCGCTGATTGAAATGAAAACTCCAAAGACCATCAAAGATGTGTTGAGGTTAATGGGAATAGTCGATGTACTCAACAAGTTTGTCTCAAGGGCCACAAAAAGTGTCGACCCTTTTTCAAAATTCTGAGGAAAGTTTTTGAGTGGGATGAGGAGTGTGAGAGAGACTTTTAAGAGATTAAGGCTTATCTAGATTCTCCAATGCTCTTATCTCGCTTCAACAAAGGAGAAAAGCTATTTTGATACTTAGCAGTATCAGAGTCGACAATAAGCACAACTATCATCCAAGACAATGAAGGGGTGTAAAAGTCAGTATATTTCAACAATAAGGCTTTTCAAGGAACCAATATATAATATCCAAAGATGTAGAAGTTGGCATATGCTTTGATACATGACTCAAGGAAGATGAAGCCTTACTTCCAAGCCCATACTATGGTGGTGCTCATTGACACTCCTTTGAGGTAAGTTATCCATAAACTCGAGAAATCGGGTAAGTTGATGGATTAGTCAATTGAGCTAGGGATTTCAATATTATATACCGACTGAGGACTGCAATTAAGGGGTAGGCATTAGTGCATTTTACAGTCAAGTTCACTTGGGATGAAGGAAGATGAAATTGTAGTTTTGCTAGAAAAAGGAATTGTGGGTCCAACCTCGACCGATGGCACAAGAGCCGACCTTACTGAGAAGGATATTTTGTTAAAAACTGGTACAATAGATAAAGGGCCTTTCTCGACTGATATCCTAGTCTCAAGTTTATTTATAGATGGCTCCTCATGTGAAAGTGACAGTGGGGTAGGGCTCATACTGTCGTCTTTAAACGGGATAGACATTGAATATGCATAGAGATAAACTTTAAAGCCTCAAATAATGAATGTAAGTACAAAGATTTGTTAGCAGGCTTATCCCTAGACAAGGTATTGAATGTCGACCATATGATAGTTTGTATCGACTCCCAGTTGGTGGTGAACCAGATTTTGGGGATTTATGAAGCTAATGACGAGAAGATGGCCAAATACTTGTCCAGTGTGATAAAGATTTTCATGTACTTTAGAGAGGTAAAAAGAAAGAGAGTCCCTCATATTGAAAATAGCTGAGTTGATGCATTGGCAAGGTTAACATCAATAACTAGAATAGAAACCAGGAGAACTGCCCTAGTTGAGATCCCGCATAGACTGAGCATTGATGAATACATCCTTAAACTTGAATTTTTCTTGAATTTGAATCTTGAAGATTCATGGATGGACCCTCTCATTAGATATATCAAAGACGAGGAGCTCCTAGAATCGAAGGCTGATAAGAAGAAATTGCGATATAAGGCGGAGAAATTCATTATCATAGGAGATATCCTATATAAGAAGGGTTTTTTGTTCCCCGTACTACGATGTGTTCACCCTTATAAGGTGTAGCATGTCTTGAAACACGTACGTGGGGGATCAAGCTCCAGTAATATTGGGGGACGGTCTTTGGTAGAATGAATAGTATCGTAGGGCTATTGATGGCCGTTGCTAAGGATCTGACTAAACATATAAAAAGGTGTGACAAGTGCTAAAGATACGCCTGCATCCCCCATCATCCCCATTAGACTCTATCATCCATTAAAACCCCTTGGCTGTTCGTAGTATGGGGGATTGACTTAGTGGGACATATTCCTAGAGCTATGTGCAACTATAGGTACTTAAGAGTGGAGATCAACTACTTTTCAAAATGGGTGGAGGATAAAGCCATGGTTTCTATCATAAAGATGAAAATCTTCAAATTCATTTGGAGGAATATTATTTACAGATATGGCCTACCTCACACCCATATATTATACAATGAAAACAGTTTAATAACAAGTCCCTAGAGGCTTAATTTGGAAGTGTTGGCATCAAGTAGTTCTACTCAGTGTCAGGTGGACCCTAGGCAAAAGACCATACAAAGGTCACTAACAGAACAATTCTAGATGGGATCAAGAAAAAGTTAAAAGGTGCCAAAGGCTTATGGGAAGGAGAGGTGCTTGTCGTCCTGTGGGCTTATAGGATGACAAAAAGGATGTCGACAAGGGAGACTCCCTTTATATCGGCTTATGGTTTAGAAGCTGTGATACCAAATAAAGTAGGCTTGTCCATCCATAGAGTCTAGACTTACAATCTAGAGGTAAATAACAAAGAGATAAGGCTGTACTTATATTTGATAGAAGAGATAAGGGAAGATGCCGAGGTGATACAAGCAGTGTACTAGCAGAGAACCACCAAGTTCTACAACAAGATAGTCAAACCTATAACGATAGCTATGGGGGATCTAGTTATAAAGAAGGTTTGGAAGAAGTCAAACAAGATACACCTAAATTGACATGGACCATATAGTGTCACTGAAGAGGTCATCCCTAGGACATCTCGCCTGGAGAACTTAAAGGGATAATCATTCTCCAATTCATGGAATACCGACGATTTTAAAAAGTATTATTAGTAGATTTGTATATACAATTTATGTAAATTTCTCTATGTATAAAAGATTCAAAGTAATGAAAAGTATTTCCACATATCTTTCTTGTACGAATTGTCCAAATGCATGGCTTTAATTATCTTAAGCTAAACAACATCATTCGTTTGGCGAATTAGAATTAACTCACTCTTGATGATACGAGTAACCATGCAAGACTCGCCTCATTCATGGTATATAAATAACACCGAGAGGGGAATGGTATGATAACAGCACCAAGGTGGTGAAAAACATTTAGATAAGAGTTATCTCTTGGCTAAAGACGAGAGCAGACTTGAAATTAACATCATTAAGTCGGTGGTCTCTAATTTGAAAATCATTAAGTTGGTTATTTATCTCAGCTAAGGACGAGAGTAAATCTCCAATTAGAAATCACAAGTTCATTAACGATCATATAGACTTAAAGCAATCATTTATGACATAAGGAGAAAAAGATGATAACACGTAAGAGCTGGCAACTGGATATTTTTAATTCCATTCATCACATCGTAAAATTAATACTGGCATGTTGTCCAAAAGATGATACAAATTAAACCATTATATATTGTTAAAAAATTATACAAGAGAAAAGGAAAAGTTAGGCCACAAACGGCTGCCCAAGAAGTATACATAAAAGAAAAATCAGAGGATCTCCTCTAGAGGAGCGTCATCTTGATTAAGAGCGACATTATCTGTAGCAGGTTCAGTGTCTGCCCCATCGTTATTGCCTTCACCTTCGGTCGTGCCAACACCAGACTGTTCATTCATATTGGATGTCGGCTGCTCAGTTGTCTTTGTAGGGGAGCTCCTAAGGTCTTTGACATCGACCAGAGAAGTGCTGACCAAGGGGTCTAAAAGATCAAGGCCCTCAAAGTGTTTAGGGTCAATGTCCTTACCTCGACTTATTTAAGGATGGTCCAATGACAAACCATCTTCATGCCCCTCTCGATGTATTTAAAAGCATACCCCCAAACTCCTCAGAGGCCTTGAACTTGACCATAGATTATGCCTTAGTCTCATCCAAAGGTTCCTTGACCGCTGCAAAAATATCGATCTCTCTCTTGTCGGTCAGCCCCTTTAGGACATCAGCATGCTTTTTCTTGATTCTGTTCGACTCGTTCAGGTGAATTTATTATTATGTACCCATGGCTTTTGGGTGGTCGATATTCTTGGAAGCCAGCTCATCCCTCAATATCTTATCAAGCTTCTCAGCATACTTCCTCTTTTGGATTAGGGGAAGTCTCTTCTCAACCCACTAACCTTAGTGAGTGTGGGTAAAAAAAGACCACAGAAAGTTAAAGAAAATGGGTTAGTATGAGACAAAAATTGAAATAAAATGGGTTAGTTAAACAATAAAAGTTAAAAATGATTACCTGAGTGGCCTTGTGGAGACCAAACTCAATGATATGAGAGGCATCCATCACCTCCAGAAAAACATCGGTCAACGTTGGTCACCATAGAAGAAATAGCGGCTCGAGACCTCCTAGCATCACCAATTAGAGTCTCGTCGTTGAGTTTTAGTTGGGAGATACGGGAGGCAAGAGCATTGGGATCGCCCTATCGGATTCTCCCTTAGTCTGGCCTCCTTCCTATTTTTTTTTGGGGCGGTGAACTGCAGTATCATTCACCACCTCCTTTATTTTCTTCGAAGCCTTAGGATTACTAGGGCCCCTTATTTTTTTTTTGTTTGGGCTAGAGGAGCCAACTACTTGCCAAATTTATTAAGCATTGTTGAGATGTTGGGGGTAGCCATATTCCAAATAGCCTTGGGAGTATTGTTCAGCCGATCTGTAAAAATTTTTGAAAATAATAATGTTAGAGACAATATGGCTATAGACGATACCACAGTTCAAAATCAAAATTTACACGTCCTATGGTAAGAGTCAATTAAAGATGAGATTACAAGTAGAAGGAAAGGCTTACGCATTTCTATTAGAGAGTCAACACATAATCCTATCTCGGCTAGGATTTCAGGGGGTCAAAAGTTGCTCGAATTCAACTACGCCACCGCCATCTCCTTGCACTCTGATTTGTTATATCTTGTCTTGGTCATCAATGCTCAGACCAGGGTAAAGTTTGGTAGCCATGGAAGTTTTCCCATTTTTGGGGTACCCTTGGCTCTGACGAATAACATGAGACCTTTGATGGAAATTTCCATGCACCAAAGATGAAAAAATATCTCGGCTTCCAATGATGGTTTGACGTCTGGTTAATAAAAATAACTTTATTTTTCCATTTCCTAGCTAGAAGTGATAGTAGCCAAGTTGCGCTTTTGTATAGGAGACATTCTAACACGCCTTGAAAACATTGGCTGGAAGGTCAGTGCCATGATAGTACTTCCACAAATATATGAAGCTAAGAATAATTATCCACACGTTGGGAGAAAGCTTACCAGGGGACATACCCCGTACTTTCCAGGATTGCTCCTGCAGTAGGGTGAATGGGGAGGCAAAATCTGACCTTGAACATTTGTTCATAGACGACAATCTCACCAGGTCGAGTATCAAACTCCATGTCGCCATCATTAGGGATCCTCATTATGATATCAGATTTGATCCCATATAGGTGCCTCTAGTATAGGAGGTCAACTCTTGTCATAGTACTCCAAAAAGTTTGAGCATAAGACTTGTCAAGTGTTTCCTCGGCCTCATGTTTAGAGTTGATGATTTCAACAATTGGTACTCCATAGGGAAATCTACCCTGAAATTCCCCCTCGGTTGTGGATGAGATTGGTATAGCCAACTGGATAGGGGGTTGAGCAGCAGTAACTCTTGTTCCATCAAGGGATAAAGTCTCGATAGATTGGTTATCCTCACCAAACCTAGTAGCCCCCGAGTTGACCGTATAAGAGGTAGGGACTTTCATGGCTTTCTCATTGGAGTCGGCCTCACCAGAAACCCTAGAAGTAGAAGGGATACAGTCCTCTGAGGACGAGACATTAATGGTACTCTCACTCTGAGACGAGCTTTTACTCATTGAATTATCACTTATGTCAATTATAGGAGGACGAATTACATCTAAAGGAACATGAAATATAGGATGCGTAAGGTCGGTCTCGACTTTATTTTTATCCTCGACTCCAGACTCGCCCTTACGTATTTCGCTAAAGATACGACCTTGGAGATGGGGAAATTGATCAAGAAGTTCGTAAAGAGTCTTAAACATTCAGGAAGTTTAACTTAGGTTGACTAAAGGATAAAAAAAAGTTGGATAGTTTTGAACATTTAAAGAACAATGGGATGAAGGTCACCAAAGAAGGTAATCAGAGTAGTTTTGGCGACCCTTACAAATAGAAAATAATATGGAAAATGAATGGGAATGATAATGACCACTATCCTCATCCCTAAACCTCTTCTAGAACCACATAGATCATCCCTAAAAATACCTAAGAAGGTTTTCAAAAAACTCAAAATCTCGTCAAAAAAATAGTGAATAATTAAAATCACAAAAAGAGGGAAAAAATTTAAAGAAAATGGGTGGTGGAGGTTACCTAATAGAGGAGAACGCTTGAAGAACAGAGGATGAACCCTAAATCTATCTGAAAAATCTTGATTGGAGGAGAGAGAAGGAGAGGAAACCGGTTTGGTTAAAGAGAGAAAGAGAGTTTGGGCACAAGAGAAATGGAAAAGAAGGAGAACATGGAGGGTTTCAAGTGAATTTAAATAGTGGAAATGATTGCACCCAACTTACAAGGCATTCATCATTAGGGCACAACTCCCCAAGCAGGCCTATAGCTGTCAGCTTTGGACAATATGCCAAACCATAGGATGCATGCCAAGTGACACTCCACAACTCTTATTCATCATTTCAAACCGAAGATTTAAAGGACATCTCTTCAGCGTCCACTCTCAGACATTTTTACCCCTCAACCTTCTACTCACATTGAAGGCTAAGGGCTAGGGGTGATTGATATACCCAAGTATGACCTCAACCCATCCTGGGACTCACTCGACTAAGGCTAACTTTATAAACCATCATGATATATAGTTATGGGCCTTCTATAGTAAGCCCATTCCAGCAGTCTCGATCTCGTTCAGCCTCTTAGGATGAGACCCATTGACTGGACCATTGTCCATAATAAATCTCATCCCATCCTACACTCCTAGACAACCTCGACCCATCAAGTGGCCCCTCCAAGTCTCGTCTTGTCCTGTCACCTCCAGATAACTAAGACCACACTTCAATTTTTCTCATCAGTTTCTCAAGAAGGATATTATAGGTGTCATCCTCGACCAGGTCGAGACCGTCCAAGATGATATATAGCCCCATATGACACATGTTTCTAGAATGAGTAATCCACGTGGACAAGCAGCTATAACAAGATCATAAGAGCACATGATTTCATCATTACATACTTGTTCTCAAGGCATGTGTCTACTCCTCATTGGATTCTTCATCAAGGACGCGCTCCATGCATACTTGGGGATGCATTGTGCACCCCAAGCACTATAAATATTCATCTTCTTCCCCAGAAGAAAGGATCCAAAAATTGTAAAGCCCTAGCTAAACTCTATCACTTGCAGTATAGAAAGAAATTTTGAGAGTTGTACATTACAGGACATTAGAGCCCCTTTTAGATAGTGAGAACTACACTCACCTACACAGTAGAGTGGGCTGATACAGGTGAACCACTTAAAATTTTCTATTATTCCTGATCCCCTCATCTCCATCTCCTATTTACATTGTTGTTCTGCTATATATATCTCCATTATTGAGTTGTGCTTAATCTTGAGCTGCTAATATAAATTTAAATGGTAACTTCTTAGCGCCATCATATATACCCTTTTGTTTCTCCGTTATCCCATTATTTAATGTTTTTGGAATAGACATTCTCACAGACAGATGTAATTGTCTGATTCACTTTCATTTGCATTTTAAATGGTGGCATTAAGATATTTAAGCTCACTCCTCATTTTCTTTTCCTTTTATACAGATCATTTTCCTTCTCCAAGCATACTTTTAGCTTACATGACCATTTTCTCTCTCTTCAAAGCTTTCACTATCAATGGTGTCTAGCTCTTCAGATATCAATGAATAACCTTTATTTGACAAAACCTTCTTATAGCCAATACCTTGATGTGGAGAGTCACTCACCACTGTTAGTCCCTATTTCCAGTAGGAACATCCATTGCCCGTGTTTTCTTACTACCCTAGGTTTGAGGACCTCAATCTAATCATTCAAAACTATATTAAAATCCAAGACCCCCCTCACACACATTCAAGTTTAGGGTTTGGGCCAGAAAGTTAGATGATGATAACCGGTCCAAATAGGTGTCTCAAAAGTTGGCAATCAAAGCATCAAATATAGAGAAATCATGTATCTTTGACAACGTTAAACCCAATATAAAGAATCTTTAGATTAACCCATTTATTATAATAAGTGGTATTTGTTTTTATAATTATACGTTTAATTGTTTCAAATTCAATTTTAGGACGGCAAGTCTAACTATTTTGTATATTTAATAATTGAATTGGTTCAGGTTCTGGCAGAAGAAGCTCACCCATTTATGTCCTTAGTTGAGATCCCATGGAAATTAAAAAGTGAAATCCTTCACTTGGCATATTCCACATTCATGCATGCTCATATGGAAAACCCTCCAAGTATAACTGATAGGGAGTATTTTTTTTTTTTTTTTTTATTCTGGCTTCCAAGTCATGTCTTCTACGTTATGTCCTAATGAGTAATGCAAGTATACTCTTTCTTGCCTGCCAATATTATGAAAGGTAAGGAAGTTTCTATCACTCCTTATTTTTTGTCTCTCTTTATAAGATTTGTTTTGATATTATTAAGAACCCTTTTAATGCCAAGCAAGATGGTCCAATATAAGTCCTTCAAATGCGACTTCTTGCATATTTTTAGAAACTGGCCACATCAAACATGATTCTAACTTTATCCATTTCTATTTTTATTATTTCTCTAAACATGGGAACTAAAGCTTTGAATCTCTCCTCACCCTGTTTGGAAGTCTATCAATTGTTAGGCCAAGGATCTACTTGCAGCCTCTGTTGGATCCCACCAAGGCTCCATTTTGTCTACTTCCAATCTTGGAGACTCGTCACAATACAACATAGAATGATCAATATTCGATAAGTTTCTTGATTCCTAGGGATATATATTATGGAACATCACCTCCATCTTGCCCCAAATCTCAACCTTTTAGGGAGATATACTTTCCTTCCTAATTTGTAAGGCAATTATTTTACCAATCTATTCTAGTTTTAATGAGGAGACTTGCCAATCCTCATGTATTCCTTAGGTCTTATCAACTTTGAAGGCAATTATTTTACAAGGAATAGCTTAGTATCACAGGGTTTGGGGCACCTTTAGCAAAACAAGGGCTGAATTTAATGCAAAGGTGACCCCATTTTTAAGGATTAGGGGTCCAAGTACATTTTATTTCTTCTTCAAACCATTATAAGCATCTATAAAGCCTTTCAAGCCTTCTTACTTTGCTAAGGCTTTAGTTATTTCTTGTAATTCCATCCTATTTGTTTTGGATTTAACTCAACCATTTAATTTTCTTAAAGAAGTTCCAACTAATGAGGATTATGAACCTTCACACAAGAGAAGATTAACTCCTGAAGAGAAGGAGACTTTAGAGGAAGAACTTTTGATGCAGGCTAGAGAGGAGGAGGAATAATAAGCTTTTTTAGTTCGACCAACCAGGTCAAGGACTTCTTCTAATAATCCAACTAATAATTCATCAGGTACTATTGGGCCTATTAAGCCACCCATTTCTACTATATTCCTCATTCACAAGGGGAAGTTCATGAAAACCATAGATAGAAAACCTATGCATCAAGCTCGGCTGGAAGGTATGCTAATATCTTTTCTCTTGAAGAATACTTAACACTTTGGCATTATTACACTAATAAATTTGACTTCAAATTACCCTTTTTTTCTCTTTATAGGTTTAGTTGTAGCTTTAGCTAGTATGGACAATCTAACCCCAATTGGAAATCCTATGACACCTCCTCAAACATCCCCCCAAAATGAACCATAAAGTGATGCAAATGATGTTCTTGCTTTGTCAATAAATTCCATAATGTTCAAGCTATTGAGGAGAGTAAAGTTCCAGAGACTCTTGATACTTCTATCCTTAATCATATCTCTTAGGATGAGATAATTTGGACCTCAATTCAATAGGAGAAAGAGCCCATGGAGGATCTAAATCTTACTAGCAATTCTCCCACGCTACCTTCTCTCTCACCAGTCCCTGTAGATGTTCCAAATTCAAGGTCTTTACTATTAAGAGGATTATATCCTAAGGAAGTGGTCAATCCTTTAGATAGGGATGTTCATATGTTGACAACATCATCTGAGGTCATTTCCTTTCTTGGACAACTCCAAGAGATTATTTTTAAGACCCTAGTTCAAGATATGAAAATATCTGTCAGTATTATAGAACTATAATTAGAACATCTAATCCCAGTTAAATCAACTCCTTCATATTTGAAATTGGAATCTTCATAAGATTTGGAGTTGATTTGAAGCTTTGCCAGGTTAGCATTTGAATACTTGAATGACTTTACCTTTGTTAGTGGACTTAGAGCAACTTGCTCACGTGTTTCCCAGTTTGAAGGCTTGGAAGAGAGTGTTGAAAAGGCATTAGACATTGGGGTTATTCACATCCTTATCACATCATAACCACAGATCAAGAAGAGGTAGAAGATAATACCTTATCTGGAGACATAATCCAATTCTTAAGATAAAATGGTGAAGCTGTCAAAGGTTTGCAGGACTTGCGGGCCATTCAATGTAGAAAGTTTACCCTCATTTATGAGAAATAGGAGTTAGAGAGACAGCTAGTAAGATTCAATTACGCATTGAAGGTGGACATCATGGAAGAAGATAACTACCGACAAAGAATCGTCCAATTGGTTAGTAAGATATAAGACTGAACCCATGATGTAACTCAGTTTGATGAGAGAGAGGTTCAAATTTGAACCAAGAATCCTGATTATGAAAACTTTGGGATGAATTTTAGATCTCTTATATTCAAACATTTTCAGTAAAATGTAAGTTTTCCAATATTTAATGAAATTATGCACCACGCTCTTGTTGCCTTTCTTCCTAATGGTTGGGTAATATGACTTTAGAAATCTAGCATTTATTTTTCTCATGTGAATGTAGCCATTAATGTATCTTAGATGGTATGATCCACCCTTGAATGCTATAAATATTTGGAATGGTCCTTCCCACTTTAGGGACTATTTACTATAAACAAGAACTTTTGATCCTAAAGGCAAGATGGTTTTCCAAACCAAGTCCTTTTCCATAAAGTTTTTTTTCTTCACTTTCTTATTATAGTTATTAGTTATTTTCTTCTTTTGGATCTGAGATTATCCTCATCAATGTTTTCTAACTCCATGTGCATAGTTTGGTTATAACATTCTACTATGAATTGATTTTGGGATACCACTATTAATGAATTAAGAGTGATATCAACTAGTAGAACAACATCATGCCCATAGGTTAAGACATATGGTGTTACCCTAGTACCTGAACATTTAGAGCTCTTATAAGCCTATAAGACTCCACGAAACAAATTATGCAATCCCTTGGATTATTCTCAATCACCTTCCCGAGATTATTCTTAATTACCTTATTACTAGCCTCTATCTAACCATTTAATTGAGCATAATAAGGTGCATCTTTTGTTAAAATTATTCCTAACCTTAAAGAATAATCTAACACCATCTTTGATGAAAAAAATACTTGCATCGTTTTAGGTTATGGTTGTTGGGATACTAAACATATATACACTGTCCTTCCATAAATCTACCAATTCATTCTCGATAACTAACATTAAAGCCTTTTTTTTACCCATTTGGTAAATTAATCTATTACTACCAAAATAAAACTGTGTAATTTATAGGACGAGGGATAAATATTTCTAATGACATCAATAAACTACCGTCTAGATGGTCATGGCTTCATATATAACAGACACATGTTTAAAAGGACCATAGTTCTAGCATCCTTTTGCAAACGCAATACAATATTTCAAAATGGATGGCCAATAAAATACATTCCTTCTTAACATCCCGCTCATTTAAGGACCAGCCTCGTGAGATCCAAAAAGACCTCCATGGACTTTTGTTATGGCTATTAAGCCTTCATCATTACTTAGGCATTCTAGGATCATACCATCATCACCTCTTTTGAATAACTTTCCATCATATGTAACATAATTGGTTGCATGTAGCCTGACAACACTATCACTCTTGATGTTTGGGCTAGTTAGATATTTAATTAATGGTTTTCTCAAATATTCTTATATATTTATATTCTCAATTCCAACTAAATGACACTTGTTATGCAATAATGGTAAGAAACCACTAATATAACTAAGCTTTAGTATTGTTATCATGAAGTTTAAAACCTAAATCCTTTTGAGCCATTTCATTGGCTTCTTTATTTAGAAACCTAAGAAAATTGTTTAGTATGACTTCATCAAATTTAAAAAATAAATTCAAAGACACTTGGTTATATTAGGTCAAGACATCATGAACACACCTATATTCACTAGTTAACTATTTTATAACCAATTTGGAGTCACCAAAAAATTATATTATTGAAGGATTACAACTTGGAAGAATTTTTAGGCCCATTATCATGGCATTATATTCCACTTCATTATTAGAACACATATTCTCCTCTAATCTGTATCCATGATCAGATTTGATATGCTCAAGGGATTTAATAACTACCCTTATTCCTGACATTATTTCTGTTTTCAAACCATCAAACCATAACTTCCAAGGTCTTAGAGATATATACTATCTCATGTCCCTTCTGGCTCATTCTCCCATAGATGATTTGCTAAGAAATCATCAAATGCTTAGACTTTTACTACTCTATGATGTACATAATGTAGGCTAAACTCATGTAGATCTTACACCACTCTGCTAAATATATTGTCAAAATAAGTGTAATCAATATATATTTTATTAAATCAAACTTCGAAATGACAAACACCTCTCTATGCAATAGATAACATCTTAATTTTGTAGAAGAAAAATAAAAAATTAAACATAGATTTTTCATTATGGAATATTTATATTCACAGTCATTTAGAAACCTATTATGGTAATACATAACTTTTTCTTTATGGCCTTCATAATCTTGAGCTAATAGTACTCCAATTGATGCATCAGATGCTGAAATGTACAACTTCAGTGGCTTGTCTTCCCTTGAAGGTGCCAAAATTGGTGGCTCGACCAGGTTTCTCATGAGTGATTGGAAGTATTGCTCATGATTCTCTTTCCAGTCAGTCTCCTCTTTATCTTTTATCTTCAATAAAGGAAAAAAACACTTTAGTTTTTTCCTATTGCGTTTGTAGAAATTAACTTGATCAAAAAATCTTTGTAATTATTTCTTGTTTTTGGATTTGCGATTTCAATTATGTCTTTGTCTTTGTTTTGATCTACTTATAATCCCTTTTGCGTACTAAATACCCTAAGAAATTTACTGCAGAAAATCTAAAGGCACATTTCAAAGGATTCATTTTAGGTTAATAAAGCCTCATCCTTTCAAAATACTTTTTAAGGTGTTCAATATGATCAATTACTGTTTTTGATTTAACAATTCTATCATCGATAAGACACTCCAAAAAGGTGCAAACCATGTTATGGAAATTATTATTCAATCCCCTTTGGTACGTGGCCCATCTATTCACTAAGACAAATAACATTTGTATCTATTCGGAGGTTGCTAAATTACCAAGGCACCACATCTTTTTCAGCTATGCATATTTGACTTGGAAATTTCTTGATAGATTTATAGCCTTCCTTGATTTGTAGTATGTATACCACCAATTTTCTATCTAAGCCACGTACTTCCTCATATTCCAAAGAAAAATAGTCATATTATTGATGTAAAAGGTTAACAAACGACTGCTGGTCATCTTTGCTTAGGTTAACAAGACTATCATATTGATGATTCTACAAACCAATAGAGTCATGACAATGAAATCGCAAATAGGATAAAAGAACATTGTGCAAAACCATTGATATACCATCCAAACTCCCTCAAAATATGCATTATTCTTTTCTTTTGAATGAATATATCAAACTAAACAAAATAGGCCTTGGAAAATATTTTTCTTTTAATGCCTTATGTTTTCTTTTAGGCCTTTGAACCACGTATTTCTTTTAGGTCCATTCCACACGGTGGCTTACTCCAAAGGATAATTTTTCCTTTCAGACTCCTTCCTCGTGCACATTCATCTATCATTTTTTTATCACACAACTCTCACATGCAACGGGTTTAGCATACACAAATCCTCCTAGGTCACAAGATATGCAGAAAACTAGATTGGTAGGAGAACACCTCACAAAGCTCAAATATACATGTGAAGTTAAAATTTTAAAAGAGCTCGTGCATGTGTGTGAAAAGGCGTATAAAAATGAATCCATTAAGAAAGTCAAACTTAAACTATGCCATGTAACCATGACAAAGAACATTTTAAGGATTGCAAATTTTAACTAAAAGTTCTAGCCACATGGAAGAGAAAAGAAGGATTCAACACAAACATATGCCATAAAAGGTGTGTCAAACTAAAATACACAAAAAAAAATCTTTTTGAGTTTTTGAAATTTTAACCAAAGAAAAAAAATTTACTCAAAAGACAAACAAAAATCATTTGTATTTTCGTTAACTCATATAAATGAAAAAAAATAAAATACCAATGATAAACAAAATCTTTTTGTATTTTTCATTTAATGCAAACTAAAATGAAAAGAATATAATACAAAAATAAACAAGTCATAAATCTAGCAACGCATATATAATGAGTCATAGACTAGAAAATGATAAACAAGCATACAACTAGCATGGAAATCAAAAGCTAGAGTATGCAAAACAATGCTAATGCATTCAACCTTTAGATTTTACAAGTGAGGAAGCATGTGAAAGCAAATGAGAATAAAAAATCCTATTTTGTAAAGCTACCAAGTCGGATCTCATAACCCAAACTAGTAAAGAGTGACAATCTTAGGATTTGGGGAGCTTAGCTACCTCGGTTACCTTACACTAATTTCATAGAAATTATGTTAAGATCAATACAAAATTTCCTAAGATGGCCCTTTCGACCACAATGTGAGCAAGTAAAGACTCGTCGAAAAGTAGTACCTAAGGATTGACCTCTAGAAGTGTTCCTAGGTGATTCTCTAAAAAAAATTAGTTTTGGCTTAATTAGTGGAATCATTACAAGAATCGAAGCCTAAACCAAAAGTGTCATTTCTGACTTGGACGGTTCCTAATATTTTGTCTAATTTAGCGGACCTACATTCCAAATCAAATTTTACCTCACTAGAGTCTCTCAATTTTTCTTCCAATTCTAATTTTCTAGACTCTAGTCAAACATTCCTCTCTTAAAACATAAGAAGCTCCTATTTAATTGATTCCATCAAACCTCTAAGGCTATCTCTCTCGCCTTCTACATTTTCAAGCTTCTCTCGAAGAGCACTCTCACTTGTCCTAAGGTCTTCAACCAACACACTCTCATCAACGACCTTGGTACGCTCTCTTAAACTATCTTCTAACTTCAAATTTGCTCTTTTTAATTTAATAGATTCTTCATATAACTCTCTAAAGACATTTTGAAGTTCACTCTCATCAACCTCTTCTTCACTTTCACTCTCTCCCTCTTCTCCCCTCTCATGACCATCATCTTTTAGGGATTCACACACAAAGGCCTCAGAAGCGTCATGTAAATGTACATCGTTATGGGAAGATTCATTGTTAGTTCTCACATGACTTGCCATGAACGCGATAAAGTTGCGCTCGATGGGGGAATCAGGTCCCTCTTCCTTTTTACTTTGTTCACTAAGGGTGGAATTATAGGAAATTGGTTGTTTGCCTTATCTCCTTAGTTTAGTGGGGCACTCTCTCGCCCTATGACCATAACCCTTACAACCATAGCACCTATTTGACTCGACCCTATTAAGATTTTTATTATATGATTTAGGCATCTTTTCGGATTTGTCAAGCTTGGATTTTTCTAATTTATTATAATCATTGTAAACTTATCTTTATTAAATTTAAGAAAAATTTGAAATTTTCTCGCAAACATAGCCATGTTCTCTGAGTCACTATCACTCTCATCAATCGCAACTTGTTTTTCCTCCTTTAGGGATTTCAAAGGAATTCCCTTATCTATTTTCTTTTCATTTTTGGAGGGAAACATATCTAGTTCATAGGTTTGCAAATCACCTACTAACTCCTCAAGTTTCGTAGAGTGCAAGGTGGGTAAAGAATTTAAAACGGTCACTTTAGGGATAAATATATCGGATAGGGACCTTAAAATTTTCTTTAATACTCGGTCGTCGAGTATTTTATCTCCCAAATTAACTATATCGAAAAGTCTCCCATAAAATTCATCAAAGGTTTCATTATCAAGCATTTTGATGGTTTCCAATTGAGTGGCGAGGTTTTGGAGTTTTGAAGCCTTAACGACACTAGTTCCCTCATGAGTGAGTTGTAATATATACCAAGCTTACTTAGCGATTTCACAAGTCATAATACGATGGAATTCATCCCGTGTAATCGTACTAAACAACACATTCAAGTCTCGGGAATTAAAGTTGGCTTGTTTAAATTCATTCTCACTCCATCTATCTATGGGTTTGGGGACACACTCATTTTCTACCAAACATGTGGGTGGGGACCAACCGTTAACAACTGACAACCAAACCCTCTCGTCTATGGACTTTAGTGACGATTTCATACGTGCTTTCCAATACGCGTAATTGGAACCGTTGAAAATAGGAAATTTTGAAAATGGGAAAAATCTATTTTAACAACAAAATTCTAAAAGGACCTTAACGCAATAAATTAGCGTTCCTGCTCTGATACCACTGCAAAGCCTCCAAATTTTAAGAATTGATTTTCAATTAAATATTAATTTCCTAAAATGCGGAATAGGATGGTTCAACACAACACACACAACCTTCAAATTTTAATTTCTTTCAAATTAAAACTAAGCTGAACTTAAGTGAAATAAAATTAATCCAACATAAATATTCACTTAAACAAATTTAATTTAACCTAAGTCCTAAAATTTGCCTAACAAGATTAATTCATTTTACTATTTAGGCCAAACCAAATTTTATCAAATTAACATTATCTTGACATATATTAAATTAAGTTAAACTTCACCCAAACTAATTTTAATCCCCAGATTATATTAGCGTGATAATTAAACCAATTTTATTTTGAATTATCCTAAGCACGCGTTCGAAGGGATTTTTGCAAGATAAAGATAAACCAATCACACTACATGCTGATGTACGAGGAAAAACCCAAATAAGAAAAGCCTCGAAAGGCCCAGCGTTAAGTGCAGTAAGTATGGATTTATTATTACAAGACAGATGACTTACTTCCTCGTCTCGATTTCGTCCAAGACTTGACGCGTCTTCTTGCAACTACCTCCGCCTAGTCGATAACCATGAATTTTTCCACAGTCTCAAAATTCACCGATGAGGCTTTTGGTCTCCATCACCCTCACGCGAAGCCTTTCTTTGAGTGGGAACATCGCAACGACAAATCTTCTTCTTTATGGGATATAAAAGCAAACCCAAATAAACTCTTCAAATGGTAGAGTAGAAACCGGTGCCAAACACTCCAAGAAACAATTATATATATGGAGATACTTGGATTTAAACTAAAACATATTGGGTGTAAAACATATGTGTTTTAAAAGTATTTAACAATACGAAAATCAAACACATAAAAGTGGAACTTTTCTTGGAAGATTTTCTCTCTCTAAGATCTCTTGAACAGTGAAAAGTTCTCTACAAAAATTCTTCCCACGAAATGGTTAAAAGCAAGTACAAAAAGTGGGTTAGTGGAAGGTTACCAAAAACTGCCAGAAATTTGGCTTTCCCGCCAAAGTCGTTTGAACGAGATTTCAAAGGAAAAATAGGCCAAAATCGTGTTGGAAAAACTCGTTCGAACGAGTTCGTCGAACAAAAATATAGTGATTTTTGGGGAAACATGTTCATTTTCTCGTTCGAACGACAATCTAGTTTGAATGACAATTTGAACGAAAAAATAGAAATCCCATTTTTCAATATTAAGCCCAAAAACTTTTAAACAAAGTTCTAAAATATTTTCTGAAAATAAAATGTCATTTTTAGATTAAAATAACAAAGATTACACCCATAAAAATATTCCAAGTCTCATACATATATAAAAGTGCATTCATACCTTTGGAGACTATGCAATCCAATTGTTGATGACGTGAAGCGTGGCACTAGGCTCGACAATGATGAAGCTTTAAATTCTGGGCTGCTACATATTCAACAAACTCGTCATAGGCTTAGTTGGATATACTTTACTCTCTATCCTATGACTCAATACGTTTTGTTCGGAATTAAGCCAATACTACTAATTGACTCGATTGGAAATTTGTCCTTACAAAATATAGTGGAGTTATTTCACTCAAGAGAAACAACATGGAGTTCTATAGTTGCAAGCTGAGGGTACAATGTGTTATGTGTTTTCTGATTATTTTTCACATGATATGATCCTCTTGATGCGAGATTTATTTATACAAGAAATGACTCTTATCTAGATACCACAAATGGCTTGAGTTTGACTAAAGAACATGATTTCAATTGAGGCAAAAAAGGTTTTATCTTGATAAAGAACATGATTTCAATTTATCCAAATGTTATGAAATAGTCTAGGATTGGTCATACATGCTTTATTCAATGACTGACTTAATTCAAGGGAAGATTAGGAAGTCCATGCCCTCTGTATTGCTAAATGGGCCAAATAGGTTCCATTTTCGTTCAACTTCCAAATTCAACATTGATATATTAATATTTCCATGAAACATATAACTTCAAATGTCTACAACTCAAATTGGTATGTGCCCAAGGGTTTATGATAATTATTACATAAAAAAATAAATCATTTTTTAATTTGAACCGCTTTTAATTTTATAAAATTTAATTAATCAGGTGAAATTTTCATGTAGATGATTATCAACCGAAGAAAAAAAAAGCAATCACAAACAGTACGAAAGGATTTTAAAGTAGAGACCTCGTAGGAAAACCCATTAATGATCCAACCCACAATCAAGTCCACTAGTACTGAATACTGTTTACATGACTTAAGGATATAAACATCACTTACATATATGCCGATGATTACTCCAACGTGGTCACTCCCTTCTTCTTTGCTCCTATGCCCGCACTATCAAGTGTTGATCCAGTCCAAGAACAATCTACACATACTCCAATATTTTGGTAGCCATTATTCTTAATTATTGATGATCTTCCGACGCATAACCTAATGTGCTAATAACCCACACGATTTCTCATGAAATTATTCTATTGATTTAGAATATTCAGAGGCGATTTTAAATCTACGATCTTCCTTGAAAGCATGGAATATGATATGATCTCAGACACTCAAAGGACTCTCTCAAAACTAAGAACTATTTTTTTCTTAATGGGCTTCATACTCTAAAATACATGTTTAGTGTTTACATTGCAGATTAAGAACGTGATTAAAACACATTTCCCAAGAAACAAAGCCTTCGTTCAAACTAGGGAGCTCATTCGAATGAGGTCTGCTTTGATTAAGATTCTCTTAAATGAAGTTTTTATCTTACAAAGTCCCGTGGATGAAAATCAATGTCCTTGTAAGAAAAATTATCTTATGAGGTCCAGTGTTTGTAAAATAATGACCTCGATAAAAAAAGTCTTTCGATCTAGGGAATCTCGTTCGAAAGAGATATTCATTTTTCTAAGATCCTTGTTAGATAAAAAAGACCATTTTGAAAAACTTCTCCTCACTCTTTAAATCAATTTTAGTCTTGTAGATTCCTTACTTAAAATGTAACAAAAGGATTTACAAAACCTAAAAATATTACTAAACTTCTATTGTCTTTTTTCTGAAAAGTCAGGACAGGTACGATAATATTTGTCGTGGTGGTTTATCTTTTTCCCTTTAATGATTTTAAATTATAACTCAATAGACTCAATACAGAGACACTATGAAACAAAGTGTTAGAGTCGATATAAATCCAATACAAATAAATAATGGGAGTGTAAAATATGTCCTTACAAATATTCCCCTTTGGTTATTCCAGGACAAAAAAAAAGATTAAAAAAATCATTGGATTAAATACGTCAACATCAACATACTTGCACCAAATACCCATGATATAGACTCGATACTCATGTAAGGCTTTTTTATCCACGACAAAGCAATATCACCAGCCTTGTAAGTCATGCAAACTTAAGACACACCTCATGATGTACATAGGATACAAAAGAGTAATAAAAGTATACATGAATTGAAAAATAAAAAGCATGCACAAAATTACTCTCCCTTAGCATATACTCCCCTTGAATTCATAATATCTCCACCTTTTTGTTTGTAATATACCAGGGAATGAACTAAAAATATATCACAAATGAAGAAAATTAATACTCATATAATGATAACATATGCTTAATGAGATAAGTGACATATAACAACATGGAAATATGAATATCAAAAAACACATACCAATAAGTCCAAATATCTATATCTCAGCATGACACAAAAAGCAAATAAAAAAAAACTAAACTAAACACAAATGGATGACAAGGGCAAGATGACATCAAATCTATGAAATTTTATACAAGGTCTCTAATGGGAATAGGGATGAACTCGAAATCCAAAACGTTAGATAAACCCCACTTATGTTATTCACAAACCCTTTAATGCAACCCATGGTCTAAAGAAACCATATTGAAAAATGTTTGGTGTTCATTGGTTCCTATCGGTTAAGACCTAAAATGAATCGCTTATGTTAACAGTTTCATTAGGACAAAAGAAAATCACATACTAGATGAAAATGTGAAAACCAAATGATCTTCAACTTATAACTCCCTTAAATGTGTGCTTTTTATTTTTGAGATTATGCATTTTCATAGATATTTTATTTTCTCTGTCTCTTATTATCCCATAAAATAAGTTTATTGTCAATCGTTGCTAACACCCTTTTAGTAGGACTTACCAACTTTTGTTCTCATCATTTTAATTAACCTCAAAAGCAATGGTATTTACAACCACGTTTTCACCTATTGTCATAAGAATCTGACAATTCTTGGCTCCGCATTCCCTTCCATAAGTTTATCTACAAGAGTAGATTCATGAGACTTCAATTGACTCATAATTTCATCACCTTAAGACTTCAATTTCCTCACAAGTTCATCACATGCATTCTTGGCACAAATATCCTCCTTACATTTATTATTCTTAGATAAAAGCCTAAGATTTTTTTCTCCCTCTTGATGGACATAATGACAAGCTTGGTTAATATTTTTCAATGTCAACCTCCTTAACACCTTAGGAGATATTGGATTGGGATTCTACGATATTATCCTCAACCTCGTGTTTAACAAATAAAGACTTTGGATTAGTCAAATCCTAGATGAAAATAAATGCGGTGTGATTGCATTTAACTAAAGAACCACTTATGGATCCCGAGTCGTGGTCACTAGGAGTGATATTCACCTTATTCTTACCCTTAGTTCTTGTCCTAGTGGGATATTCGAATAGCTTGTAACCAACACTTTGACATGAGAAACATATCCCCAAATCCTTTTCTATCCCTCAATTTTTTCCTTATTTTACTTGAAGATCTTAATAATGGAAATTGGGACTGACATATAAACGCAGAAAAATTTTAGCCCTGAAACTTTGATTAATTATGTATTGAAAAGTAAAGATGAGAGCTAGTTTTCAAGCATAAACATAGAATTTTGAATCATGATACCTTCGTAGATCAGGTTCGTGGTACGAATGAGGATAAATATGTTGATGAAGATAATGAGCTTGTTATCCTCCCAAGGTCCCCAAAAACCTTGCTTGAATCCATAGAATGCCTAAGAACTTATAGTATATGATCCACCTAAAGTAAGACTTGTGTTTGTACACTCACTAAAATTAAAAATTTATGAAATATGAGAGAAATCACTTTCTCTCTCATCAACCCTTGATAAAAGTGTGAATAGTGTTTTTCATCTCCGTCTCTAATCCTCCATAATGTATATGCGATTTAAAACCCTAGATTACACCTTTATATATAGGAATAAGGCATGGCCTTGGGCTAAATTGAGTTTTCAAAGTTTTTTGCCTACTACTTGGGTAATGGACAATAATATAGACCTAAGAGTAAATAACTAAATTGGATTCCAAATAAGCACTCAGAAATATCAAATTACATCCCGTAATTTATTTTCTTTCTTTATTTAATCGTGAGTAATATATTAAACCAAATAATCACGATTTCATTGTAATTTAATTATCTTAAAATCACTCAAAATATATAGGTCTTATTTGCAAAGTTAAATAGTGCATATTGTGATTCTCCACATAAAGTATACAATACCCACTTAGTCAAATCTTATTTATTCCTTCACTACACCTTATATCGCCAATGGTAACGATTTTAACCCGTGACCATCCAAATGGGTCACGGTTCAAACCCGTGACTATATTAAGTGTGACAAAACTAGGAGTCACGATTTATACCCGTTACCCATAGGGGAGGACGCGGGTCACGGTTCAAAGTCGTAACCACTATACCACTGAGGGTCACAGTCCAAACCCATGACCCATAGGGGAAGACGTGGGTCAATATACAAAGTTAGGACCACCATACCACTGGGGGCCAAGGCCCAAAATTGTGACCCATAGGAGAGATTGTGGTTCATGGTCCAAAGTCATGACCATCATACCGCTGAGGTCACGGTCCAAAATCGTGACCTATATGGGAGGACATGGGTCACGGTCCAAAACGATGACCAATAATTTATTTTAATAAAACAACATAATTGGTCATGGTTTTCAAACCTATTTACATTAAGGGAAATAAATATTTAGATAATATGTAATAAAATTTAACTAACGCATACTTGCGTGAATATGTAATAATACAACACAAGTTAACTAACATATGTTTGCCTGAATATGTAATAAAATACAATGCCTTCTTGCGTGAATATGTACAACATAAAAAACAAAATCAACGTATGCTTGCATGAATATGTGCAACACAATTAAAATACAATGCATGCTTGTGTAAATATGGTCCATATGTTCCCTCTGCAATGAGGCCAGCATGTAAAACTTCAAAATGTCTTAAGTGGTAAGTAACAAAGGACTTGATCCAAAAATAACTTTGGAACGCCTACATAGATAAAAATGACATCGAAGTCCATGTAATTCGTAATATGAACAAGGTTGGGGTCTAACCCACAATTCGAATATAGGGTCTCTTTTTTTATTTATCAAAATATATGTCAAATGTGTTGAAAGTGTTGAAAATTGTGAGAACGCTCTAAATTGGGAATTGTGGTATAGGCTCCGTTTTTTGGATTTTTTATTTACAAAAATATATGTGAATGCATATATGATAATAAAAATCATGGAGTTCTGTGACTACGCAATCATTTTCTACATGCTACGTTGGTCCCGTGCGAGATGTATGTGCTTCTTTCGGGGCTGTTTGGGGATGTTTTGAATTTTCTCCCTTTATCTGCATTTTTTCAGGCCTAATTCTAACTAATTTTAAGATTGGGTCATATTCTCAAACAAAGAGTCTCATGACTATGCAGTCAGTTGCTACAGTTATGTTGGTCCCGTGCGAGGTGTTCGTGCCTCTTACGGGGCCGTTTAGGGGATCTTTTGTGTTTTCTCCCTTCAAAGACATGTTTTTCAAGCCTAAGTCTAACTATTTGCAAGTGTGAGTCATATTCTCAAACTGGGAGTCTTGTGACAATACGATTAGTTACTATGTATTATGTTGGTCTCGTGTGAGGTGTTTGTTCCTCTTGCAGAGCCGCTTGGGGGCTATTTTTCATTTTTTCCCTTTAACGACTTATTTTCATGCCTACGTCTAACTATTTCCATGTTTCAATCATATTCTCAAACTGGGAGTCCCGTGGCTACATGATTAGTTGCTAGGTATTAGGTTGGTCCCGTGCAAGGTGTTCGTGCCTCTTGTGTGGCCATTTACGGGCTATTTAGTACTTTCACCCTTCAATAATATGATTTCAAGCCTAAGCCTAATCATTTACAAATTGGGGCCATATTTACAAATTGGGGCCATATTTTCAAATTGGGAGTCACATGACTACACGATTAGTTGCTACATATATATTGATACCATGTTAGTTGTTTGTGCATCTTGCAAGGCCGTATGGTGGTTGTTATGCATTTTTTCCCTTCAACAATATATTTTTAAGACTAAGTCTAACTATTTATAAGTTTGTTTCATATTCTCAAATCGAGAGTCCCGTGACTACGCGATCTGTTTCTATTTATTACGTTGGTCCGTGGGAGGTGTCCGTACCTCTTGCGGGGCCGTTTGGGGGTTGTTTTGTATTTTCACCCTTCAATTGCATTTTAAGACTAAATCTAACTATTTACAAGTTTGGGTCATATTCTCATACCGAGAGTCCCGCGATTACATGGTCAGTTGCTACATGTTACGTTGATTCGGTACGAGGTGTTCGTGCCTCTTGTGGGTCCGTTTGGGAGTTATTTTGCATTTTCTCACTCTAATGGCATGTTTTCAAGCCTAAGTCTAACTATTTGTAAGTTTGGTCATATTTTCAATTCGATAGTATGGTGACTACTCTGTCAGTTGCTACATTTTACGTTGGTCTGGTGCAAGGTGTTCGTGCATCTTGCGAGGTTGTTTTCCATTTTTTCCCTTCAATAGCACGTTTTTAAGTCCAAGTCTAAATATTTTCAAGTTTAGGTAATATTCTCAAAGAGTTAGTCCCGTGACTACAAGGTTAGTTACTATATTTTATGTTGGTCATGTGCGATGTGTTCGTGCCTCTTGCGGAGCTGTTTGCAATTGTTTTGCATTTTCACCCTTCAACGGTATGTTTTCAAGCCCAAGTCTAACTATCTGTCAGTTTGGGTCATATTATCAAATCAAGAGTCTCGTAATAACACTATTAGTTCTTATGAATTACGTTGGTCCCGTGCGAGTTGTTCGTGCCTTTAACTGGGACGTTTGGGGGTTATTTTGTGTTTTCTCACTTTAATGGCATGTTTTCAAGCTTAAGTCTAAATTTTTGCAAGTTTGGATTATTTTCTGAAACCAAGAATCCCGTGACTATGTAGTCAGTTGTTACATTTTATGTTGGTCCCTATGAGGTGTTCGTGACTCTTGCGGGGAAGTTTGGGGGATGTTTTGTTTTTTCACCATTCAACAACATGCTTTCAATCCCAAGTCTAACTATTTATATGTTTGGGATCATATTCTCAAACTGAGAGTCCGTGCTATGTGTTACGTTGGTCTCGTGCGAGGACGTCATGCCTTTGATGGGGGTATTTGTCACTATTTTGCTTTTTTGATTTTCAACAGCATGTTTTCAAGCCAAAGTACAACTATTTGAATGTTTGGGTCACATTCTCTAACTAGGAGTTCCATGACTACGCGATAAGTTGCTACGTGTTATATTGATCCCGTGCGAAGTGTTCGTGCCTCTTACGGGTCTGTTTGGGGGTTGTTTTGTATTTTATCCCTTCAACGGTACATTTTGAAGCCCGAGTCAAACAAATTGTACGTTTAGGTCATATTCTCAAATCGAGAGTCTCGTGACTACGTAAACAGTTGCCTAAGTCAAACTATTTTGGTTTTACCCATAAATGAGAAATAATTAACCATTATATAGGAATAAACCATTTAAAAAATTATGCATATTTAGTATATAAGAATGTAAGTTGAAGTAATGAATATATGGGTACTACGATAGTTTTGGCACGCTTCAACTGCACAACATTGTCTTTCTCTAGTATACTATTGTATTTCTCTTGAGCCCTATTTTCTCGAATGAGGTATAGCTAAAAGTCATCGTTATCGATGGCGAGTTTCTCTCTCAAGTGTTCGACCTCTAACTTGCACCCTTTCAAATTAACTTCCATTTATAGTTTTTCTAACAAAATTTCTCCGTGTTCCTTTTCCATGGCATCATATTTGGTTTTCATAATTGATTCTCGATTCATCAGAATTTTTTTGACACCGTTGAACTTAGAAATGTAAAATGCTGATTGGATCGAAGAAATGAGACCCGAAATAATGCTAATCGAGGTGTATATCCGATCAGCCTTTCTTATGTTCGAGTTTGATAATATTGAAAAAAAATTAGTGAATCGAGAGTCAATCATGAAAACCAAATACGATGCCGTGGGAAAGAAACACAGGGAAATTGTGCGGAAAAAGCTCGAGGTGGATTTTGACTTGAAAATGTGTAAGAGGTCAAACACCAGAGAGACAAACTCACCTGCATTAACATGTACAACCACTTGTACCTCATATAAGAAAATAGGGCTCAAGATAAATACATTCTTAAATCAAACCGGTCATCCGTGGGAGGTGTTCGTGCCCGTAAACATTCATAAGTGAAACTAAACATTAATAAACCAATCTAAACATTTGTAAATAAAACTAGACATTCATAAATCAAACTAAAGGTCTAATATAGCATCAATATTGTAATAGGATAAAATTTTGATAGAAATCGGATTGTCAAGGGACAATATAATAATAGGATATAAATAGGATTGCCAAGCGTAAAATAATGTTTTGATATGCAATCTTCCTCTAAATCAACTAAAAGATCCTTCATATTAGGGTTGACATCATTTATAGACTAGAACTCTTTAGGAGACTTTAATGCGTATGCACCAGTAGTCATACCCTTTTGTGCATGCACAACAATAGACCAATTGCCATTATTTATGCACTTATAATAAAATACATTCTTTGCATTGAGAAAGGCACAAATAAAAGGTTCGTCTACTACGCGATCTTTACTTTTCATCTTTGATAAATCTACCATGATAAATTTGGAGTCAGGATTAACTTTACAAGTGTTCTAGTGTCCTCCACCTTCACCCAATCATAATATAATATGATTTCTGTAAAATCTAAATAATATAGTTCTAAGATCTTTTGGACAATCCCATAATATGTTAGCACCCTATGTTTTGGATTTTTATTGATATTTCTAGTGACACATGTAGTCAAGGTATAAATTTAAATTCCTTTATTTTGCGTCAAAAGCTTTTCCTCATATGGATATGCAACGAAATCAAAACCGTTGGTGCGAAATTTATTAAACTCTTTGGCACGAAATTTGGGACCTTTTTCTATGCGTAAAAGCCATGATGAGACCTCTTTTTAGAAGCTGCATTTATTAATAAATTTATATTAAGATATGTTTTTACCACAAATAATTAAATAACCGCACGCATAAGAGGTGTAAATTGCCTCTTTCGATATCCATGCCCTAAAATCATTCGTCGTGCAACTTTTATTTTAATTTTGGACAATTTCATTCTCATACTTTCTAAATGTAAATTGAAGAGTTTACATCATAATATATATAATGATATACCCATATATACCCTCCAAACCGGACGACCCCTTAGGGGGCCGACCCTTCATCATGTTCCAGACGACCCCTCAGGGGGGACGACCCTTCATCATGTTCCAGACGACCCCTCAGGGGGGACGACCCTTCATCATGTTCCAGACGACCCCTCAGGGGGGCCGAACCTTCATCATGTTCCAGACGACCCCTCAGGGGGCCGACCCTTCATCATGTTCTAGATGACCCCTCAGGGGGGCCGACCCTTCATCATGTTCCAGACGACCCCTCAGGGGGCCGACCCTTCATCAGGTTCTAGACGACCCCTCAGGGGGCCAACCCTTCAGCAGGCTCCGGACGACCCTCCGAGGGTACGACAGTACGAGGCTAGAATTAGTCCAGACTCACCACATGAAGGAACTTTGCCCTCGGACTCGGCTCATACGCCAAGGGTGACATCATCACAGTGCGTGGTTTGGGAGACGCGTGGAACAGTGCGCGTCAGGTTCACATGGCACATGGGAGACCGTTATAAAAAAATTACACCCTCACGTGAGGGAATATTATGTCATCATTTGGCATCTACAGGTGTCAGCAGGGGATTGGCTAGATCATCATTCACATGCACCATGCATACTTGGGGGGTACACTACACCTCCCAAGACCTATATATACATGTCACCTACAACCCTACAGGGGATGGATGAATCAATTGATTGTAACCCTAGCTAAAACTCTGCTTGTACACACACTAGAGAGAGAAAGTGAGCTTATGTGCATTGTATCCAAGGCCATTAGTGCCCATACTTAGTGGAACACACACTCACAGTGGATGTAGGCCAAATTGGCTGAACCACTATACATCATTGTCTTATTTCCTCTTATACTCATCCCCTTCTACATACTCATACACTTATACATCTCTATGGCTGCCATGGTTACTAGTGTTTGTGCTCACTATCACTTATCCGGTGGTGCTAAATCTCAGCGTCATCAGTTTGGCGCTGTCTTTGGGAATCGAGAAGACATCTCTTCCTTTGTACAACTTGACCTCACTGGGCACTCTGGTGGTGAGCCAGCACTCCCCCTGAGAGGAGATGTTTCACCATTGAAAGAGACCCACTAAGGTCCTCAAGCTCATCAGTATTTTCTTCAGTTCAGCTTTTCATAGCTCAAACACATGGCACCTGAAATGCCACCACCACCACTTCCCCCGCCGGATGATGGGGGAAGACCCAGTTCCAGTCAGCCGCCGCCTCAGTCTGAGATGGCTGATGTGGCGGCTGCCTTAAAGTCTCTGGCAGCAAGCCAGCGGATGATGCAGGAACAGTTCACAGCTCTAAGCCAGAATATACTAAGACCACCAGGGGTTTCACTTGAGATGATTACTCCGGCAGCAGCTCCAGGACAGCATGAGGCCAGGGAACCACCCCAGGCACCATGCAAAGACCTTCCACCCCCTCAGCGGCGTAGGGATGTTGCTGACCCCCGACGTCTACGCCTGGGTAGGCAAGGAAAACCTTGCCCCGAGGACAGGTATGATGATCTGGAGGGAGAGGAGGACCCTATAGAATGCTGGGAACCATATGAGGTCTCCAACAATACTATACGACCTCTCCAGGATAGTAGAGGAAAGTGCGGGAGACCAAATCCTGATGATCGCCCGAGAGGCTCTGCTTTTGATCTCTTGAGAAGGGGGTCAGCCTTTGAGAGGCTAGGCCCAGTAAATGACCTGCGGGAACAATTGTCCAGGTCAAGAAGTGCTGCGAGGTCCAGGAGGGAGGCAGCAGATGGCCGACCCCAAGGACGGGATGACGGCCAAAGGGAAGTAAATAGCCGACACAGGCCTGCCGCAGCAGAACCCTCCGTCCATCTTAAAGAGGCGGCAGGGGATAACATTGGCCAAGCCGACCCTGTGAGGCCCTGGAATGACTCAATCCAGCGGCTAGAGGATAAGATCGGTGATATAATGAAGAGCCGGGACCCTCTTCAGAAGGGATACACCATAGGCTCACCCTTTGTGGCGAAGATAGTCAACTTCCCTGCGCCATCAAGGTTCAAGCCACCTGAGGTCACCCCAAGATACGACGGGAGCACCAACCCTGTCCACCATGTCGAGATGTATCAATCAGCAGCAGACATATACTCTATCTCAGATGAGATGAGGTTTCGTGCCTTTTCTGGTACCCTGACAGGGGCTGCACATGTCTGGTACACGTCTCTTCCAAAAAATTCCATTGAAAACTGTAAACAGTTGGCAAACCTGTTCATCCACAACTTTTTCTTTGGGGTGAGGCCACAGAATAAGACCACCCACTTGCTCTATGTTAAGCAGGGGAAAAATGAGAGTCTGAGTGACTATATAGCCAGATTCAATAAAGAGAAGCTGGAGGTGGAAGACTATCAGGAGAGCATAGCTATGACAACCCTGATTGGAGGACTCCAAAAGGGGAAGCTGTTATGGAAGCTTGCTGAAGACCCTTCGAGGACGATGGCTGAATTGCTGTTGACAGCAGGGAAGGTAATGAACGCCAGGGAAGGTAATGAACGCCGAAGAGGCGATGGCCGTAAAATATGAAGATGAAAAAGGAGGTGCTAGTGGAGGTAGATACCCTAAGAAGAACAAAGAGGGGAAGAAGAGGTCTACGGATGACAAGTTCACTAGTTACACCCCTCTAACGGTCAGCTGTGAATAGATTCTCAATGAGATAAAGAGTGATCGATCCCTGAAGTGGCCTGAGAAGCTGAGGGCAGCCCCCAGCAAGAGGAATAAGAACCTGTGGTGTGAATTTCACGAAGACCACGGCCACGTAACAGACAAATGCTTTGCTCTGAAAGATGAGATTGAGAAGATGCTGAAAGAAGTGAATCTCAGAAAGTACGTGGACAAAGGTGCCTTCAAGAGGGGCCGAGGGGATGACCCCAGAAAGAAGCGAGGCGAGGCGATGCATGCAGAGAAGGTCCTCAAAAAAGAGGGGATGACCCTTGTGATGATGAGGACGACCCTGACCTCCCGCCGAGAGACGACCAAGGTCCTGTCAAGAGGCTTAATATAATCTCGCTCGGAGTGGGAATGATCTCCGGGAGTCTAGCAGGAGGAGGGTTTGAGGTCGCCGACATGAAGGCCCATGTGGCTGAGGCCAAGGCAATGACGAAGACGGTACACTCAACCTCTCTGGAGGTCAAGTCAGAAAAGAGGAAGAAGGTTGATATGGACACTCTGATAGTGGGATTTTCAAGAATGGACTTCAAAGGCCTCTTAGCCCCACATGATGACCCTCTTGTCATCACTACCAGGGTGCACGGGTGCGAGGTGCCGAGGATCCTAGTAGATGGGGGCTCATCTACAGACGTGATGTTTTGGCCGTGCTTCAAAGCCTTAGGTCTCAATCGGGCTAGACTCATCCCGTAGAATTATCCATTGATTAGGTTCAATGGGGAAAAGGTTCATCCCCTTGGAGTGTATGAGGCTGATGTCAGGATGGGGGACGAATGGCCGAGATGGCTCACCAAGAAGGTCAGTTTCTTCATGATGGTTAAGCATGTGTTTTCGTCCTACAACATCATACTGGGGCGTGTGGCCCTAAAGGGGTTTGAAGTTGTGCCGTCTACGGTCCATCAGATGATCAAATTTCCTACCTCTTACGGGGTGGGGGAAGTTCAGGGAGACCAGACGACAGCGCGAGAATGTTACTACAACTCCGCTGAAGAAAGGGAGGCTCACAATAGGGCTATGACCACTTACAATATTGATACCCTAGACCCCAGGGACGAGACAAAGCTCAAGAAAAGAGAGGCTGCAGAAGAGGTAGAATCCATCATCCTCGATGAGGATGACTCAGAAAAAACCATCCAAGTCGGCAAGTATCTGAAGCCCAATATCAAGGAAGACCTCATTAAACTGTTGAGGAGAAGACGAAGCGTCTTCGCATGGAGTCATGTAGATATACTGAGGATTGACCCTGAAATCATGTTCCACAAGCTCAATGTGGTAGAGGGAGTGAAGACGGTAAAGCAGAAGAGGAGAATTTACTCTAGAGAAAAGTATGAGGTCATTAGGGACGAGGTCAAAAAATTAGAAGACGCTGAATTTATCACAGAGGTCATCTACCCTGAACGGCTGACCAATGCAGTCATTGTCCCAAAGGCCAACGGGAAGTGGAGAATGTGTGTGGAATTCACAGACCTCAACAAGCACTGTCCCAAAGACAGCTTCCCTCTCCCCCGCATTGACCAGATAGTAGAGGCTACCGCAGGCCATGAGCTCATGAGCTTCATGGATGCCTATTCAGGGTATAACCAGATCTTCATGAACCCTGAAGACTCGGAGAGGACAACCTTCATCACTGACAAGGGGACATACTATTACAGGGTCATTCCCTTTGGCCTAAAAAATGCTGGGGCAACGTACCAGCGCCTCGTAAATAAAATGTTTGAAGACCAAATTGGGAAGTCTATGGAGGTCTACGTAGATGACATGCTGACTAAGAGTCTGAAGGCAGAGGATCATGTGGCAGACTTGGAGAGGACCTTTAATACGATGGACAAATACAAGATGAATCTTAATCCGACCAAGTGTGTCTTCCGGGTCGGAGCAGGGAAGTTCTTGGGGTTCATTGTCAACCAAAGAGGCATCGAGGCCAATCCTAAAAAGATAAAGGCCCTTGTTGAGATGAAGACCCCCAAGTCCATTAAAGACGTTCAGAGACTCACAGGGAGAGTTGCTGCCTTGAACAGGTTCGTGTCTAGGGCCACAAACAAGTGTTTGCCATTCTTTAAGATCCTTAGGAAGGCCTTCAAATGGAGTGAAGAGTGTGATGAGGCTTTCAGGGATCTAAATTCATACTTAGGGTCTCCCTTGCTGTTGTCGTGACCCGTGCAGGGTGAACGACTTTATGTGTACCTCGTCGTCTCAGAGTCGGCCATCAGTGCAGCCATTGTGAGAGACGAAGACGGGATACAGAAGCCTGTGTATTTTATAGGCAAGGCACTCCAGGGGGCAGAGCAAAGATACCCGAGGATGGAGAAGTTAGACTACGCATTGATCCATGCCTCAAGGAAGATGAAGCCGTACTTTCAGTCCCATACAATGGTCATCCTCACCGACTCTCCTCTTAGGCAGGTCCTACACAAGCCAGAAAAATCAGGCAGGTTAATGGCCTAGGCTATAGAGCTGGGGGAGTTTGACATAGTGTATCAGCCTAGGACGGCCATTAAGGGGCAAGCTCTGGCGGATTTCATGGCCGAGTTTACTTGGGAAGGTGATGAAGCCGAGGGTGAGACCCTCGGGAAGACAAATACCCAACAAGACAGGCCCACCGACACACCCGCAGATAGGGCCGAGACAAGCACCGCTATAAGGAAAGCGACTAAAAATGAAGAGGGAAGATACATATTTAGACAGGGATCCCTCTCCGAGGGAAATTTTTCAGAGGGAAAGACTCTGTGGAGCCTCTTTGTTGACGGGTCCTCCTGTGACAACGGAAGTGGAGCTGGACTGATACTATCAGCACCCGATGGCACAGACGTTGAATACGCCCTGAGGTTCAACTTCAAAGCCTCCAACAACGAGGCTGAATATGAGGCCTTGGTAGCAGGCCTCTCCTTGTCCAAGTCTCTTAGTGTGAGCCAGATTTTGGTCCATAGTGATTCAAGGCTAGTAGTGAATCAGATACTAGGAGCCTACGAGGTTAAGGACGAGAGGATGGCTAGGTACCTTGAGAAAGTGAAATCATTACTGAAAGGCTTCAGAGAAGTGAAATTAAAGAGGATACCTAGGCTCGACAATGGCCGTACTGATGCCCTTGCGAGGTTGGCCTCGGCAACTAGGACAGACATCAGGAGGACGGTCCTAGTAGAAATTTTGCTTCAGCCAACTATTGAAGAAGCCGCGGGAAAACTTGGCAATTGCCTAAATGTTTCTCAAGAAGCTTCATGGATGGACCCTCTGATCAGATACATTAAAGAGGGTGAGATGCCAGAAGCAAGGCAAGAAAAGAAGAAGCTGAGGTACAGGGCTGCAAAATTCACTGTCATCGGAGACACCTTGTACAAAAAGGGGTTTTTGCTCCCATTACTTAGGTGTGTGCATCCCTCAGAAGTCCCTTCCATTTTACAAGATGTGCACGAAGGATCGTGCTCAAGCCACATCGGGGGCAGATCCTTAGCGAAGAGGGTGATCACCCAGGGGTACTGGTGGCCGACCTTGGGGAAAGATGCAGCGGCATATGTAAAAAAGTGTGACAAATGTCAAAGATTTGCCACCATCCTGTGGTTATCAGTTCTAGTATGCATGGAAACATCTACAGAGAACCACCCTCGGCTATAATGAGGTCCAGTGGAGGGGACGACACCACCACTGTCCTCAAGAAAGACGAGGGAAAACTTTGTTAAAAACCATTAATTTGGTAAGGTGAACCGTCGGCTATAATGAGGGTCAGTGGAGGGGACGACCCCACCACTGTCCTCAAGAAAGACGAGGGAAAACTTTGTTAAAAACCATTAATTTGGTAAGTTGAACCCTCGGCTATAATGAGGGCCAGTGGAGGGGACGACCCCACCACTTTCCTCAAGAAAGACGAGGGAAAACTTTGTTAAAAACCATTAGTTTGGTAATTTGATCCCTCGGCTATAATGAGGGTCAGTGGAGGGGACGACCCCACCACTGTCCTCAAGAAAGATGAGGAAAAACTTCATTAAAAACCATTAGTTTGGTAATTTGATCCCTCGGCTATAATGAGGGCCAGTGGAGGGGACGACCCCACCACTGTCCTCAAGAAAGACGAGAGAAAACATTAAAAACCATTAGTTTGGTAATTTTATCCCTCGGCTATAATGAGGGTCAGTGGAGGGGACGACCCCACCACTGTCCTCAAGAAAGACGAGGGAAAACTTTGTTAAAAACCATTAATTTGGTAAGTTGAACCCTCGGCTATAATGAGGGCCAGTGGAGGGGACGACCCCACTACTGTCCTCAAGAAAGACGAGGGAAAACTTTGTTAAAAACCATTAATTTGGTAAGTTGATCCCTCGGCTATAATGAGGGTCAGTGGAGGGGACGACCCTACCACTGTCCTTAAGAAAGACGAGGGAAAACTTCATTAAAAACCATTAGTTTGGTAATTTGATCCCTCGGCTATAATGAGGGCCAGTGGAGGGGACGACCCCACCACTGTCCTCAAGAAAGACGAGGGAAAATATTAAAAACCATTAGTTTGGTAATTTGATCCCTCGGCTATAATGAGGGCCAGTGGAGGGGACGACCCCACCACTGTCCTCAAGAAAGAAGAGGGAAAACATTAAAACCATTAGTTTGGTAATTTGATTCCTCGGCTATAATGAGGGTCAGTGGAGGGGACGACCCCACCACTGTCCTCAAGAAAGACGAGGCAAAACTTTGTTGAAAACCATTTATTTGGTAAGTTGAACCCTCGGCTATAATGAGGGTCAGTGGAGGGGACGACCCCACCACTGTCCTCAAGAAAGACGAGGGAATACTTTGTTTAAAACCGTTAATTTGGTTGTTAATCCTCGGCTATAATAAGGGCCAACGCAGGGGATGACCCCTCGTTCACCCTCAAGAAAGACGAGGGAGAGGTTAGTGGCATTAACAAAGATTCACAACACAAATAGTACAAGAGGCAAATATGGAAGACAACAAAGGAGGCGATAGTATTAATGAAATGTCAAGGGTTCTACAAGTAGAGTACAAAAATGATAATTACATTAAGAGGGTATGGGCTACAGACAGCCACCCTATGGGACAATATCGGAGGGCGGGGCCTCAACATCCACCAGAGGGGTTTCTTCAATGACCACAACCGGCTGATCCTCAGATGTGCCGACACCCTCGACTTGCACTTGTGATTCCATCTAAGTCGGAGCCTCGGCGATCAGAGGGTCGTCCAATCTGACTGCTTCAATCGACGGGCGGACTGAGGAGACGACATCACCAAACCTGAGGATGACCCACCGGCAGGCCGTCCTGATTCCTCTCTCCAAATATTCAAGGCCGAAGCCTTGAAACTCGTCAGAAATTTTATAAGCTTCAACAGCATCAGCCTCGGCTTTCCTGATAGCTGCTTCAAGATCAGTCTTGTGCTTGACCCCCATGTGGGTCAAGGCCTCATCCTTTTCCTTGATAAGCAAGTCTTTGGCCTTAAGGTCTTCGTCGTGCTGCCTCGTCAGCTGGTCCAGGATCCTTGCATGCTCAGTCCTGGTACTTTCCAACTCGGCCCTTGCAGTATCAAGCTCCGATTAAAGATCTGCCTCATGTTGAATCTAGGCTTCATGGAACTTTGCTTGGTTCTCAGCCATCCACTTGGTGGCCGAAGTAAAGGCACATACAGATTGCACAATAAAAATAAACAGATGTCAAGAGGCCGAGGAAACAGTTGGTGAAAGAATGAAATTAAAAGAAGTGGGTTGACCGGGCGGAAAAAGTGTGTTCGTGTGAGGACACAATCGTTGTGTCCTTCGCCGCCGCGATACAAAAAACCTAAGCTAATACTACACTTGACAAGCAAGCACAGCGGTAAGTCGGGTATCGTAAGAAATCCACAGGGAGTGATTGAATTTTAGATTTTAATTGTTTAATTACTTCTGGAATAAAAGTGTAAAATAAATAAATGAAAAGGTGATGGGTGGTTATGGTGATAAAAGAAATGAATAAGTTACGCTACACAAAAGTAAAGCGAGGATCGGGATCGCATCCTACCAAATGGATCGAAACAACTACTAATCAAGATTCCGGCTCGAAAACAATTTAATCGAGCATTTACAATTAGGCATAAACATCACACAATAAGGAATTTAACCCAAAGTTGCGAGATTAAATATTTAACGGAAAATGGTCACACGCGGATTAAATTCGGATTATCGCTATAAACACTAAAGTTACGTGACAAATAAAGTTAAACGCATAACAATCCAACTTTAATACACGCGGTTTCAATTAAATGCAATTTCACACGAAAACCTAACTTTCGAGGTTCTAAACCCGTAAATGGTAGAACGAAATCCCGACCCTATTTATCTAAGGGCACGACATGGAAATAAACTAAATTAAACTAAGAAAGCAAAAGTTAAAGCAAGTAAACTAATTAACAAAGCATGTAAACCTAATTATCAAACCAAGAATGAATGAAATACAAGCTCTATTAAAGAGGAAGAAGATGAATAGTAATAACTTACATACAAATTGGGATGGAACCCTAGGAGAGAGAAGCTCTCAAAAATATCACCTAAAAACTAACCTAAATGAATTATATCAAGTCAAAAAAAAGATCCCCCACTTAATACAATGTTTTTACACATATACCCAACCAAAAACCAACTTAAAAATGAAGATTTTCGGACTTTTACTGTAGCCGAATCGATTCGGGAAAGGACCGAATCGATTTGGAAACAGGGGAAGCAAATATCTGGCATTCTGGTGCAAACCGAATCGATTCGGTTTTGGGCCGAATCGATTCGCAAGCATCAGGTCTGAATCTGCAGCTTTGTCCTGTTTTACGGAAAATGCCGCCATTTCTTCGTTATAGCTCGGAATGAGGCACGGTTAGAGGATGCGCGAAGATAACTCAGAGGACTACAACATCCAAGAAGACATTAGGCTAAAAAACCAAAATATGAAATGATTAAAATGCCCTTGAATGTGACCTTGAGTGTACTTTTTAAGTAAAAATCATCCTAAAAATGCCATAACTCCATCATTACAACTCGGAATCATGCACCGTCGGTGGCCACGCGAAGAGAAATCAAAGGGCTTAAACTTCCATGAAGAGCTCGGGCTTCAAACCCGAATACTGGAATTACTAAAATGCCTCCGAAGTTGTAAAAGTCGACGAAACATTTCCGGAAAGCGTCTAAACTTCATATTAAGCATCCAAATACCTACAAAAGCTCAATTAACCCCTGAAAAACATGTTAACATAGAAATTCGAGGTGGTCTGGTTAACGATCATAAGTATAGGAGTTAAGATACCCAAGGGGGCTAATAAGGCGTAGGTTAATGGGTGAAATACGCAATATTTACGTCGTATCATGGGTCAAGTCCAATACCTGTGCAAGGGCGTGCAGACCATAGTCGTACACTTTGGCAGGAGGCATCTTTGATAGGAACTCGTAATCAGCGGCCGAGGGAGCAGAAAACATTGAGGCCTTGGCTTCCCTCAAGTTTGTGATCAGTGATGAGGGCTCCGCCCTGAGATGTGCCAGGTTCTGGGACCAGAAGGCCCCCATGCTGGATGAAGAAGAAGTCCCTTCAGATGCTTCGACCCTGGCCCTCGTCCGAGAATCCGGCCGAGGGTCAAGAGGAGCCTGAGGCTCCTTTCTTTTGTGGCTATCGGCGGTCGACTCAACTACCATCGGCCCAGCGACCTTCGTCTTCCTCGGAGCCTGCTGAGGCTCCTCACCCTTCTTCTTGGCCAAGCCGAATAGTAAGCTGGGTGCAGTCATTTCCCAAAGATAGTCTGATATACCTGCAGGACGACCTGAAAAGGGTACGACACATGAGAAAAATGCAGAGATAAAAAGGAAACACTTGGAAAAAGTAAGGAAAAGTACAACTCACATAGTTTTATAAGGGGGCCGACCTTCAGACCAGCTTCCTTGAGGAACCGAGGGGTCATCAGGTCTTCAAATTTTAGAAGTTCACCCTCTCTCCCTCGTCCTCTCAGATACTCAACGATGTCCTTCTCCTCCAGACTAAGTCCGGGGTCTGACCTGACCTTCATTGAAGGGTTAGACCATCTTCTGGGGACCCTCGGACCATCGGCTACAAGTTGAGCCTCGGCGGTGAACTCCCACTCCCCAGAGATAAAGAAGAATCTCTTCTTCCAATCGTGGTTGGAGGTTTTTGCCACGTGGAGAAGTTTTTTCTCAGACCTCCTCGCCCTAGATGATAGAACCCAGGTTGTTTGGACGAGGAGGTGATATTGTAGTAGGCCAAGAATACGTCAGCCGAGGGCTCATCAGTGAAAGCGTTCTTCCACAGGGAGATATAACCTAGTATTGTTCTCCAGGAATTGGGAGGAAGTTGAGAGGGGGCAACACCAAGGGCTGACAGGATATCTACGATAGCAGGATGCAGAGGGAATCTGACACCAACCTTAAACATCTGTTCATATACTGCAACCTCTCCCTCTTCACAATCAAAAACCCTCTCAGACTCAGAGGGAACCCTCATAGTTATGCTGAGGGGCACTCCATAGGCATGTCTCCACAACAAGAGTTTGCGGTCCCTAACGGAGGAGATATAGGACGAGGCATGGGAGGTATCAACCTGTTCATCTGTATCATCGCCCTCGTCCTCATTCCCCTCTCCCTCGGCCTCGTCATCTGCCAGACGACCATGGGGAAAGGCCATCTAGAAGGCATGTGGAGATAGGGTTGTCACAGGGACAGCCTCGGAGGTGACCATACCCTCGGTCTGTCGGCCTGGGCTTAGGTTAGATGTCTCTATTCTACCAGAAGGTCCAGCGCCAGTTGGCGACGACGCTCTCTCATCCATCTCACTTGAGTAACTCTCGGCTGGACGAGAGGGCGAGGCACAAGACTCAGACGGTTAAAATGGTTTTATTGTGGCTAGAGGAATGGTAAAGATGGGTCGTACCCAGTTAGGGTCATCCCTTCGTCTCTGATCTCTACAAAGAGATTCTCTCTCAAGGATGGGAATTCAGTTGCTAAACTATAAAGCCTCCTAAGCATTAAAGGGAGGACCCTACACTTAGAGAATTTAACTAAACTTAGCTACAAACAAGTTGGCAGTTGACCAGATTGGACTTTTGGATTGAAACAAAGGAATTCAGGGGTTTTGATCAAGAACAATCAAGAACCAGTTGCCGGAGAAGACACCGAAAAAAGTTATGAGACAACCCAAGGAAAATGCAGCCCTACGAGCCTAAAAAGCAAACAGAAATGAAGATAAAAGAGAGCGCTGTGGTAAAGGGATTACCTGATAAAGAGAGAGCAAGACTGCCATAGTTGCTAAGCTCGAAGGATCGAAGACTGCAAAAATGGCAATGAAGACTGGTGAAAGGCTAGAGAGAGAGATCTTGGGCGCGAAGAAGAAGAAGATAAGAAAGAGAGTTCAAAAATCTCTTAAATACCTTAGTAATGAATGGGCCCATTAACCAAGGTGGGGCACAACCCACGAGGAAGGCATCATTAGGGCACAAAGCCCCAGGAAAAGTATGCAGACGCCATGCCTTGGAAATCCGAACAACAATGAGTATCTGCCCAGGTGTCACTCACCTAACTGATCATACACACATCTTAATTACAACACTATCCCTCAACCATCTCAACAGCACCTATGGCTAAGGGCTGGGGGGTGATTGATATACCCATATATACCCTCCAAACCGGACGACCCCTCAGGGGGACGACCCTTCATCATGTTCCAGATGACCCCTCAGGGGGGCCGACCCTTCATCATGTTCCAGACGACCCCTCAGGGGGGCTGACCCTTCATTATGTTCCAGACGATCCCTAAGGGGGCCGACCCTTCAGTAGGCTCCGGATGACCCCTCAGGGGGCCAACCCTTCAGCAGGCTCCGGACGACCCTCCGAGGGTAGGACAGTACGAGGCCAAAATTAGGCCAGACTCACCACATGAAGGAACTTTTCCCTCGGCCTCGACTCATAGGCCGAGGGTGACATCATCACAGCGCGTGGTTTGGGAGACGCGTGGAACAGTGCGCATCAGGATCACATGGGAGACCATTATAACAAAATCACACCCTCACGTGAGGGAATATTATGTCATCATTTGGCATCTACAGGTGTCAGCAAGGGATTGGCTAGATCATCATTCACATGCACCATGCATACTTGGAGGGTACACTACACCCCCAAGACCTATATATACATGTCACCTACAACCCTACAGGGGATGGACGGATCAATTAATTGTAACCCTAGCTAAAACTTTGCTTGTACACACAGTAGAGAGAAAGTTAGCTTATGTGCATTGTATCCAAGGCCATTAGTGCCCATACTTAGTGGAACACACACTCACAGTGGATGTAGGCCAAATTGGCTGAACCATTATACATCATTGTCTTATTTCCTCTTATACTCATCCCCTTCTACATACTCGTACACTTATACATCTCTATGGCTGCCATGGTTACTACTATTTGAGCTCACTATCACTTATCCAGTGGTGCTAAATCTCAGCATCATCATATAATATATAAAATCAAACAAGAATAATTCATTTAATTATGTAGCTACTTAATATCTCCAATCTTTAACTTCATCTTGCGATTCAGAGACATAGAGAGCTTCTGGATTGTATTGTAGATTAGTGAGTCTCACCTCTTTAGCATTCCCAAAAGTAAATTCATCCTCAAACTCATCAGGTTCCTCAATCACTCATTCACAATGAGGATTGAACCTCCTCATCTCTTATTCTGGCATATGTTCCCAAGCGTATAATGATGATTCCAAAGTTGTGTATTCTTCAATAATTGGCCCTCCAATATATCGTGTATTCTTCAAGTAATAAGTGAAGGCTTTCATAAAGTTCTCAAAAGGATACATCCATCAATACATAACAAGACCACGCAACAAAGCCTCATCACATAAATGCACAAGCAGGTGGATGCGGATACCGAATAACGACTAAGTAAAATATTTCTCTAATACATAAAATGCCTCAACTAAATTTGATTTAGCAGTTTTTGTATGCTTTATGTTTATCACTATTGCACAAAGTAGCATAAATTACAAATTGATTTACATAATTTTTCGACGAAGATATTTATGTTCAAAGAAGCAATTCCTACATGGAAAAGGGATTAATTGAATAATGACATGCTAGTCAAGAGACTTATACTGTTTCAGATCATTTGATTGGTAACTTAATACCCTAGGAAAATTACCGAAATAACAAGCTGGAGTCTTTAAGTTGACTGTGTCTAAAAGAATCTTTTTCTCACTAGTAGTCATAGTGAAATAAGTCTAGGGAGAGAAATTCTTCGTATTGTAGGATCATTTTTTAACCACAATTCTTTTTTTATTTTCATACCCTGTAGATCGCGGCATGCCCGCTTTCCATCTTTTGAATGAGATCCACCTAGACATGTTCCTAATAGATGCTCCGCAATATTCTTATCTCTGTGCATCACATCAATTACATGCCTTACACGGTGATCTTTCTAATACAACAAGTAAAAAAATATTGATCATCTGGACCATGCCTTCATTTTACTAGGGTCATTCAGATCCACCCCCTCTAGCTTTACTCTTCAGGTTTATAAACCCAGGGTGATTGACCATATACATATTCCATGTAGTATCATCCTTCGCCTTCTCCTCAATCTTCTGACCAGTAAGCCGATAAGGTTATGTTCTACGCTCATGATCGATAAGTAAGAAGTTAGACTTGTCAATCATAAAAATTTTACTGGTCAGTAGAAATCTACGTTGACTTGTATAACTCATCTTACCACTATGAGTTACGAAAGTGGATTCAGTTTTTTCACCACATATGGGACATCCATAATAATCATAAACAAAACAACCAAACAATGTCCTATAAACTGGAAGGTCGTGAATTGCCTACCTCACCCTTGATTTAAGTGTGAAGTTTTTACACTTATGAGAGTCAAACGTCTTCATGACTTTATCCCACAACTCTTTAAGTTCTTTGATTAATGGGGCGGATCATATATCAATATCATCGTCGAGATCCTTCTGACCGACTATCAATAAATATAACAATGAGAACTCTTTTCTCGTGCACAATGTCGAAGGGAGAATTAAAGGTTCCATGAGAACTGACTAATAACTCTTACTCTTACTTAAATTAAAGAAGGGGTTAAACCCATCAGTTGATAATGCGGGGTGGAAATTTTGCAGTTCCTTTTCAAATTCATAGTGTCGCGTGCTTCAAATTTTCCAGATGACTGAACCAATTGGATGGTGTATGATATTCCCACCCATCTTGTATCGAGCGTTCCATGGCATGGCCTTTTCTATCCAAAGTACAGTGAAAAAACATTTAAAGTGTGGCCCGAGGGGAAAATACTTCAAAACTTTTTGTGAAACTTGCTAGCACTTGCGATATTTTACAGTCTTGACTTTTCGATTCTCAAAAGGCACGTATCTAGGATCACTGCGTATAGAACACTTATCCTTCTCTTTGTGCTCGTTGCTATAAAATATGCAATTTTATGTGCAAACATGCATAGATTTGTACTTCAAACCCAAACCCTTAAGCTCTTCTTCATGCTTGGACAATTGTCTAGTAACGTATTCTCTTTTGGGAGAATATCTTTAACCCACTTAATAATTTCATTACGCTCTTGCTCAAAAAACAAAATTGACTCTTAAAATTATGCAAATCGATCATTGCATGCAATTTTTATACAAAGGTCTTGTTGTATCGGCTTTACCCCGTATGTATTGCCGATCTTCGGGTAATTCAGCATCAACTTGTTCATTGACTTAATCATAATGCACAATATCCGTATCCATTGGCTGGTGATTTTGACTATGGTGGAATCCGTAATCACCATCAATTAGGTTAGTCAAATGATGATGTGCTGGTGAATCGTTCATTACTTACGCCCAATGGGATTCTGTCACACGATCATGTACCAGTAATTCTTTCAGAACACACAATACATTCTTTTCCCCATGGAATTTAAATATCTTATAATCTTGCATCATACCCCACTTTTGTAAATACAATTTAACATTTTCTAAAGACTTAAATTTTTTATTTATACAACCATTGCACGGATACAGAATCTTATCACTATTAAAATTTCTATTTTCATATTTAATAAATTCCCAAACGCCATTTACATGATTATCAGATACTCCGTCACTCTTTCCCATCCACTCTTTGTATTGTAGGAAAGCCATTAAGTAGTGTTCAAAATTCAAGTCATCTACATAAATAGGTTGGATACAAAAACCCTTAATTCATAATTCAAGAAAATGCATTCAACCCTAAGAAATTCAAAACAAATTCAAAGAAAATTCATTCAGCTCGATCAAAATAATATATGACAAGAAAATTCATTTAAACCAAACACATATCCCAGCTAATTAAAATATTACAGTTTTGTTAAAAAAGAAAACATTGTTCATCACATCGAATTAACGAACAAATTAACTGGACAAGTAATAAAATAATTTTCATAATTTATGAACAATAGCCTTTCCCTATGGCCAATGTACATAGGCTCAACTCCACAACCATATTATATTTTATCAACCAATATTTGATCTTTACCCATCACCAAAGGCCGAGTGTGGACAAGTATTCCTACAACTATGGATATGAGAGTGCACGTGACAATAACCCTGGTATTGGTCAAGTTCCTTATATAATACGCCTCGCTAAAGTCAGCGTGCGTGAATAATAATGATGCATGGAATGTTCCAGGCTATGCATTTGTGAAGGGAATATTCCAGGTGTACACATTTGCAAGGGGAATGTTCTGGGATGAGGAATTTGGGAGGGAAATATTCTAGAAGGACGCATTTGGGAGGGTAATGTTCTAGGGGACGGATAGGGGAATGTTTGAGTCATCTGGTGGGGGTAACTATGTTCTTGAGTAAAGATTCAGACCATCCCTTGGATTTCATTCATCTAGAGTGTCAAGTCCTTTCGAAGATATGAGACCTCTCATTTCATCTTCGCACAGTCTTCCAACCCCTTCGCCACCTATCCATAGAAGGCTTCAATAATGACGTTCCACTGTGGAATTTATATGTAGATGGTTCTTCATGTATGACTGAAAGTGGAGAAGGTATAATACTCAATACTCCTGATAATATTGACATTGAATATTTACTCATGTTCAAATTTAAGGCATCAAACATTGAAGTGGAGTACGAAGCTTTGATAGTCAGATTGGATTTGGCCCACTCGTTAGGCAATGAGCAAGTAGTGGCGTACAGTGATTCACCGCTAGTGATCAACCAAGTGATTCATTTATATGGAGTCAAGGGATAATTGATGACCATATACTTTTCTAAAACCATGGGAGTTATTTCCAAGTTTCCATCCATACAAATGAAGAGGATCCCAAAAATAGCTAACGCCCGAGATGATGCACTTGCTCGGTTAGCTTCAGCAACGAGAATTGAACTCAGGCAAACTATTCCATTAGAAATTTTGGCGAATAGGAGTATCGATGAATATTTAATGGTTAACTTCATTGTTGTAGACTTGGAACCTTCTTGGAGGGACCCAATCAAATCCTATATTGAAGATGGAATCTCACCACCTAATCCCAAAGAGGCCAAAAAGCTTTGATATAAAGAAGTAAGATATGTGTTGGACAAAGGGGTTTTATACAGAAGGGTATTAACGATCTCTTTAATGCGCCATGTTCATCCAATGGAGGTGGAAGAGTTGATTAGAGATGTGCACAAAGGTTCTAGTGGAGCTCATTCAGTCGATCGATCGTTACTTCAAAGAATCAACACTCAAGGATATTACTAGATTACTATGAGGGCATATTATAAAGCCTTTGCAAAAAAGTGTCACAAGTTCCAGAAGTTCTCTATAGTTCACAAAGAACCCAATGCTGCTCTAGCCCCAATAACTTAGCCTTCGACCTTCGTTATTTAGGGAATTAACTTATTCGGCCCACTGACGACCACCAAAGGTAGGTTTAAGAATCTGGTTATTTATGTTGATTACTTCACAAAATAGGTGGAAGGAGAGTCGTTGATTGAGATGCCATATGAGAAAGTGTATGAGTTCATTTGGAAGAACATCATATGCATATATGGGCTGCCTTATGCCTTTATTACAGACCACGAAACCCAATTTGACAACGATGAGTTTGAAGCATATTATGCCTAGTCCAAAATATAGAAACTCCATTATGCACCAGGCCATCCACAAAGCAATGGTCAAACAGAAGTCACAAATATAACTTTACTCAATGGACTGAAGAAGAGGCTTAATAATGCTAAGGGCAACTAGATTAATGAATTTCATTATTTTCTTTGGGCTTACAGAACAACAACTGGTGATACACCATACATGCTTGCATTTGGGACTGAATCCATGGTACCGATCGAGATTGGCCTACAAACTCATAGGCTCCAGAATTTTGATTCTCCAACCAGTGACTCGATGAGACGATTGGATCAAGATATGTTGTAGGAAGTTCGAGAAGATGTTGTTATGAAAAATGTTGAATTCCAACACAAGACAGCTTTCTTTTACAATAAATGATCAAGTCGACTAACTTAAAAGAAGAGGACTGTGTCCTTAAAAAGGTCATCTAAAATAATAACAAGCTTGAGGCTAATTGGCATGGCCCACACCTTATTTCAGTAATCATCCGACCAGGAACCTATCGACTTGAGACATTAGATTGCGAAGAATTCAGAAACCCCTAGAACGTCGAGCACCTTCGAAAGTATTATTAATAATTCAAGGGATTTCCATTATTATATTCTATTTCATTACAATAACTATTATTCAAGTTTCAATAAAATCTTAATTTTCGTCCCTTCAATTTTTTTCATTTTTTTTCAAAGTACGGTGATATACATCCCCTAATAACAACAAGTAAAAAAAATTTCTCTTGGTCTCCAGCTCTTACCGATCGACAACACATATATACTTAATCAGGTTGAATTTATCAAATTCCAGATGCACCAACAACTTAAGGCACAATTATTGTTTGCCCAAGATTAAACTTCATGTATTACTTCATATGTACAAGTAACGAACAAGAAGTAATCATTACTTCATGTATGACTCTGTATTAACAAGTCACGAACAAGAAGTATTATCCGACTAAGTTAAGTACATGAATATATTCCAAAACACTTGGTCGAAAACCGCAATTTACTACATGTATGACCTTGTCATTGACAAGTCAAGAACAAGAAGTCTATAAAATTTCGTATACAACTAAAAAAGTTATGAATAAGTTTCACTCGACTAGGTTAAATGCAGGAAGACATGTAAGCATTCCTAATCAATGGAATCCAAACATATATTCCCCGTACACTTGGTCTCAACTGATAACTAATGCTTAACTGGGATAAAAAAACCTAAGTGCATTAGTAGAATTTATGGTGTTATAATTATAAGTTGATTGTTTTATTAAATAATCAAGAACACAAAAATATGGATTTTATTCACATAACTGTAGTACATTCAAAATCAAGTAAAATACAATAGAACTATTCAATACACTAGACCAAAATGGGAGATTTGTGAGTTCTATTAGCAGTCACAAATGACCTTTATAACTGTTATTTACCGTCATAATTTAGGAGGTGATAAGAAAAATTGTAACTCCTAATAGGAGTCACAAATTTTTATAACCCCTATGGGGGTTATGACTGGTGACCCCAATTTGTAACTGCTGGCAGCAGTTATGAATATAATATTTGTAAATCCTGTCAGCAGTTACAAATATTGAATTTGTGACTGCTAACAGCAGTCATAAATATTATATTCGTAATTGCTAACGGTTACAAAATTGGCAGCAATGACAAATTTGTGACTGCTATTAGCAATTATAAATGTTGAATTTGCTAAATGTGTCACTGCTTAGAGCAGTTACAAAGATTTTAATATTTAAAAAAATAGTAGAATAAAAAAGTGAAATAAAATAGATGAGTAGATTAAATGCCATGAACATGTAACAAATGTAAAAAAATTAATGCCGACATCATACAAGTCTTAAAAAATTCGACAAATTTCATTTATATTTCGGACATTTCAAATATCATGTACATATAAAAACTTGTTTAAACTTAATTTAACATCAAATAAACCCATCCCGGGCGCCAAATACAAAATGAACATCAAATAAAAAATAAACTAAAAATTGGAAGTGTTGGGATTCACAACTGCATCCTTATGAACCGTAGGAGCTTTGTTAAAAAGTTCATGAGCGTCCAATGCTTAATATATGCCTGCAGAAAAGACAGAGCTCGAATAGTAAAATTATAGATTAAGCTTACTCAACTAAACATTTCCAAGCCTAAAATAACATGAAGTTGCATATTGTTATAAAAAATTAAAAGAGGCATACTTGCAGTGTACCTGCTCTAAATAAAAACACAAGTTAATATTTCCATGTCGTTGTGCAACCTACATATCAATCAAAACTAACCTCGAACAAGTTGATTACATCCCTTAACATTATACAAGTTTATTACATCCCTTAGAATCATACAATTCGACATGGATGAAAATATACAATTTAAAATTCATTCTAAATCTAGGAAGTCCACTATGGTTAATAATATCATTTAAATGGAGTGCAGACTTTAGGCCAGACGAGGAATCTCCAATAGTCCCAATTTGGGTCTCTTTTCCAAACCTCGCAACCCACTTCTTTGAAAAAATCTTCTTTATTCTCGATTGTCCAATTAATAGGTCAACCCCTCAAACTAGTTCTTCAACAGTTTCAATAGCATGCATTCCTCCAAAGTTATTCTTACTAGCATGTACCCCGCACAATGCGCGGGTGCATTATAATATTTTATAACAATATAGTGAGAAAATAAATAAAATGAAGAACTAATCATAAAATAAATTTTTTTAAGGATGAATCAATTTTTAATTTAACTATTTAAATTTGTAAGATTCCAAATGAAAGTCATCCTATTCTTGGTCATATAATAATTTCATAATTTCAATATTCATCTTAGTTAGTAAGGTTAAGAAATCTCCATTGGCCTCCTCTTAAGCTGAAACACTTCTTTGTAAATATGGGAACAAAAAACATTTATGAAGAGAATGAAATTAAAGGAACAAAAATAATTTGTAAATGTCGGAGCATCAGAATAGAGATGCCATTGAATAATAAAAAAAAATAAGAAGAAGAAGAATCAAAATTTCACTCATAATTATGACCCTTATCACATAAGACAGTGCTAATTCTAGTTGTAAGCTTCCACTAACCACTTTTTTCCCCGTCACCATATCCACACGCGTCATTCACAACATCTCTTGGATTTGCATCAACATAACTGAAATAAGGAGATGAAGAAAATGTCAATTTATACAGGGAAAATTGCAAAAGAAGAACCTAAACTTTCAAAATAACCCCATTAATGTTCAATTATGTTTAAAAATAACTCCCCTCTCAACTATGTATTCTGTTGCAAAGATCCCTTCCACGGACTTTATAATGATGTTTTTTTCAAGGAGGATCTTTGCAACAATATCCATCATATTAAAAACTTTTGAAAAGATATTAACGTAGGACAAATGTAGAGAAAGAATGGAAAACAAGGATCAATTTTGCTTAAATATCTGTTACTTCCACCAATATAATCACAGAAGGATTTTTTTTATCACAGAAGTTTAACATTCCAAAGAATGGAAGAAATCAAAAGTTTAACATTCCAAAGAATGAAAGAAATCAAACCTGGATTATAGGCTTTTTGATCATTATAATCGTCACCTACTCAACATAAGACAGGAATCTGTAAAGCAGATATTAGAAGGGGAAGAGAACCGCTGGTCATTGAGTATTAATAGCCACAGTGAAGACGCATGACTCAAATTTGTGTAACGCTACATGCACCAGCTTGGTGCCTAAGTTTTATGCATCGGGTTGCATAAAATGCTTGTACCGTTGACTGAAAAGTCAACGGTACAAACATTTTATGCACCCGGTGCACAAAACCGGTTTAACAATCATTTTTCCTCAAAATTACACCATGTTTTCTTTTCCAATCTTGATCAATTAAAATAAAAAGAAAGTGTAGAAATTACATAAATATATATTGTGACTTTCACGGTTTATCCGTTCTTATGATTTAAATAAACATAACCACCATTTGTCATATATAGATATATTCAGAAAATAGTTACTTAAGGTCAATTTACCGACAGCTCTCCCCATGATATGATGTTGTTGCAGCTATAGCTTACCTTGAGCACACAAGAGCCTATTGTCCCCAAAATTGTTGTTCACTTTTGTGAGGCTATCAAATTCTGCAGCATCTGGAAGCTCATGAACCTTAATCACTCTATCGACAATTGGAATCTCCCGTTCATCAATGATAAACACAATAATTTCTCCTGCTCGAATAGGACCCTTTCTCATATGCAAAACGTATAGTAGAGTTTGCCTTTGATAGAGTCAATTTGATCTCCCTGATTGGAACCTCATCTATGCAAAATCTGCATAAAATAAATATGTAAAAATATTAAAAGTTCTTTTTCATTATAAAAGATATAATACTTTTTGTTTGTAATACACTTCAATATGTTTCGAAATATTCCAAATTTATTATTTAGTTACAAAATTTTATGTCCAAAGGTGCTTTTCAGGCTCTATGTGGAGTTATCAAAGTTTTTGCAAGCTCTCAAAGTTAATGGCAGGCCTAGAAAGCAATTCAATTAGTCCAGTTAATATTTTTTTTAATCCACTAACGCACCCTAAACTTTCATAATTTCTAAGAAAAAAGGAATTCAAAATTATACAAATAGAAAATATAAGACGAAATTACTATAAACATAAACAATTCTATAACAGTGGGAAAATTGAGAGATGGTGCAGAAGTGACAGAAGATTGCAGCGATGATACCCTACCAGGGGTGGTTCATAACACCAAAGAGAACACATGGCAGTTAAGTACTATCTTTTGCATTGGTAGGTGAGGAAGTTACCATTTTGACTGCATCTTAAATACAAGCCACTTTGTAATTGCCCATTTCCAAATGACACTACAATAACTTACAAAGATAAACTTGGCTATCAAACACCTTAGTTAATACAAATGGGCTTTCCAGGAGGAATCCAGGTGCAACAACATTTTCATATTCCCTAGAGGATGTTTTATCAAAGACTAAAATTTTGCACATTTGCTTGTTGTGATCCTTACAATTGAGACAAACTTTTAAAAACGGGTGGCGTAACTTAAGGATTGAGTCAGATTCAGCCTCAGCCATTGGTTGCTCCTTCAATCCTAAATTTTTGTTGGGACATGTGGAATAAAGGGAGTAGTTTTAGTGTTCGTTTATTGACTTATGATAGTTTATTGTTATTGAAAGGTGCATCTACCACATGCTAGACTGGAGAACATAATGATTGATATTTGAGGAAATGATTGGAGTCCAAGTCGAATGGGAATCTGTCTCCATCCCATTTCACCTGGAAGAATAAGAGTGAAGTAAAAAAAAAATATTATCAAGCCAAAAAAATTCTGTCATAAGTTAGTAGTGGTACCAATTCGAGCAATCGTGGAGGAGTCAGCAAAAATAGGTAGCTCAGTCCGAGTAGCCTTCGCTCAGATGACTTCTATTAATGACAGCGCCCGTAATTTTGCAACCTGCTCTCACCTCGTCAAGGAAGCAGTGTCTGCGGGGGCAAAACTGCTTTGTTTTCCAGAAAACTTCTCCTTTGTGGGTTCCAAAGATGGTGAGAGTCTTAAGATTGCTGAAAGTTTAGATGGGCCAATTATGAAAGGGTACTGTTCACTGGCACGGGAGTCAATAATTTGGTTATCACTTGGAGGATTCCAAGAAAAAGGATTCGATGATGCACATTTATATAACACTCACATTTTGATTGATGATGCTGGGAATATCAGAAGCACATATCGAAAAATCCACTTGTTTGATATGAATGTTCCTGGCGGTATAGTATATAAGGAGGGAAGCTTTATAAAAGTAGGTCAGGAAATTATTGCAGTATACACTCCCTTCGGGCGATTGGGCCTGACGGTTTGCTATAATTTGAGATTCCCTGAGCTTTATCAGCACTTAAGATTTCATCACGAAGCAGAGGTATTGTTGGTACCATCAGCATTCACAAAAATAACTGGTCACGAACACTGGGAGATTCTTCTTCTGTATAATCAAAAGCACTATATTATTATTTTGAACAAAATAAGTTTAAGCTCTTGTGAACCAAAGTGAATTTTGTTGCTTTCTTTGTACTTGTGTGTGTACTTGATAAATGTAAAACCATTCACAAAATCATAAATTGATTAAACTTTAAGAAAAATAAAAAATAAAAAATCTACCACGTGCTATGTTGCTGCAAGCCCACAAATAAAAGGGTTGAGTGGAAGATACTTTGAAGAATCTAATGAGACTCGCTACTCGTCCCTAGAAAATGACGAGTTTTAGGCGCACAAGATTTGGAAGCAGACCCGTGCATTGATCCACAGGCGATTATGTCAAACAGGAAATTAATTGGGGCGCCCTCTTCTTGTGTAAAGCTAGATTATATAGGTTCATCTACTTAATATTCATGTATATATGTAACAATATAGTTATAGAATATGTAACCTTTATGCAGAATGCAATTATTTAAATATTGTAGTTTTTAATTTTCTTTAATCTTCTTTATGCAGAATGTGTTCCCCCAAAGTTAGAAGATCTCAAATCCTTCTCCCAAAAATTTAATGAGAAATGGGGCATATATGAGTTGAAAAAAGTTGTTGCAAATAAGAAGCATATAGTTATGCAAGAGTAAATTGCTCAATCAGTTCCCAATAAAGCCAAAGTAAGCAATCAGTCAATTGATCCTCTATATAGTAGAATTACAAGGGCAACTGGAAAGGTAAACTTAAAATCTCAGCCCACTCCTCTCAATGTTAAATTTTGTATGCTGGAATGCTAGAGGGGATTTCAATCTTGAAATAGCCTATGAAGTAGTGAGGCCCTCTAGACCTGCTTCAATTAGTTGGAGATATGTCTGGAGTAGCAGATGTCCTCCTAAAATTAGCATCTTCATTTGGAAAGTTTTGAATAAAGTTTTGTTTATAGATGTTGCCATTTAAGAAATTGGAATCAAGTTTGTTTCTAGATGTAGAAATTGTGAGAAAGATTCAGAATCTCTTAATCATCTGCTGATTGGATTTCTAGTTGCACAAGAAGTGTGGAATTTCTTTGGAAATAAGATGGGAATGAGGATGAATTTTCTAAATGCTAAAAGCATGATTATCTCTTGGTGGATGAAAATGCTAGTCAGAGATCACCAACAATTGAGCTCATCCTCTAGATTTTCCTGTATGAGTTACGCCACGGAGAGGCTTTTTCTCTTATTACTTATAAAATGTGTGGGGGTTCCGTCCATCTTCAATAAAAAAAAAAGGGTTCAGAACACTTACTAGTTGTGATAATCGTATGGAGCCTTCTTCAAATAAGGACATGTGAACCTTTGTAGTTCTCCTAATCTCACACAATGGTTTTAAGTTTGAGAGATCAAATAGCTCCTTGTGTGTCTTGTACATTTTTCATATTGTGAGCATAATATACCAATCAAATTAAAATCAACAGACAAACATCAAAACACATTGGCATAACTAATACTACATGACCATATTCATGCACATGTTACCCAAGTGTATTAAACTTACGTTTTACTCCAAAATGCTTATAATATACCTCAAATTCACATTTGCCAAAAAAATGTTGATATTACAACAAATACAAAGTATTAAGAAAATTAATTTGGATATTGAAGAAGTCGTGAAGATGATAAAGATTGAACTACAGTGTTTACAAGATCAATTCCATCACAGAGCTTTATGCTTGTCCAAGCGAAGGTGGACAAACACCTCGATGGATCAAACACCTTGGTGGAGCAACTTTTGCAAGGATAAACACTTAACTAATTGGAGGTTGACCACAACTTCAGCAGAAGACTATACGTCTCATTCCTCCTTTCTTTTGAGTATTATACGTCCATATATGTGTGATATTATTTGGATAAATGGCGAACTTTTTAGAGAACGGGATCCTAATGAAAAATTATCGAGACAGGGTCAGAACTTATCCTAGAAAGTAGGACTCTCAGGGGCAAGACTGGTAGTGTGAAGAATAAATTTGTGGGATGAGGTTAGAACTCAAACTAATGGGTAAGCGTATCACAAACTAGACATAAGTTACAAAAGGATGAACTTGCTCAAAGGTTAGCTCATACGTCCAGAGAAAGCCGTTAGAGAAGATAGAATTCACCACGTTGGTGTAGGATCTCATGGTTTAAGCTCAATATACCGAAACTCAACGCTAATATTGCATAGTTAAAGGGTGAGGCTGACGAAATTTAGGTGACTTAATTTAAGGCACCATTGTTTGAGGATAATATGGAAGTGCTCAAGGAGTCTGAGGTAATAACGTCCAAAGTGATCAACTCAAGCAGAAATCATCAACATACATACCAAACTTGCTAAAAATTAACTTGGCGAACGTATTCATAGTGCATATTCCCTTGGTAAAGAATATTTCAAGTGTTGATGGGCACAACCCATTGGAGTATAATTACTAGTTAATTGCTTTTATTGATAATGAGGGTACTAATTGAGTTTAGAGTACCCAAGTACTGGAGAGTTAATGGTCTAAAGAAAACATGGCGTAATAGGAGAAGCTGATTAATTATGTTGATTTTATTTGACTAGGTGGAAATTTCTTGATGAGTATCACAACATTCACAAGGTTTAATGGGCACAACAATGTGAGGCTTTTGACGCTTTTCCGTATATAGATAATATACAGAAAATTGGTGGTGACCCTAGCGTGGATTTAGGTTGCATTAGATAACGGCAATAGTGATTGATACTTTCTTGCATGTGTGCATAATGATTGCTTTCAATAGGTGAGTCGTTAAATGTAAATTTATTTTTGTCTTTTAAATCCTTTTAAATTTATATTAAGTCTTACAACTTTAAACAATTACTCTCAAACCCACTTTCATGAATAATTAGAAAACAAACCAACTGTATCCTAAATGCACACGTGCATCCTTTCCATAACCAGTCGTATCATGTCATATTTAAAAAATCAAATTTATCAGTTAACAAAATGGACACGTATATGGAATATTTGAAACATAATAGGCTATGTCTAATTTATCCTCTCACATGTTCTTTATAAATGGCCTATTTGGACTTACTCCTTAATCGATATCACATTAAATTCATCACAATTCACTATAGTAAAATCCAGTCTTTCTTGATTTTATAATATTGATTTTTCCCTGGAGCATAACATTGATAAACAAATTCACACAAACCAGTAAACAAATATCAATTATTCTACCTAAAATTCACACAAACTAGTAAACAAATATTTTGGTAGCTTAATCTAAAAGCTATGTTTCAACAACCAATTGACAATCCGGGTTTTCAATTGGCTCACCCTCAACCACCTATCACCACTACAAATAATATATAAAAAAAACTAATGAAATATTAAGAATCACTAAATGTTAAAATTTAAGAAAAAGAGTACATACATACAATTGGCAACAGTACACTCATCTCTGGTGGTACTAACTTGATTAGTATGGCATTATATACCTAATTCAACCAAAAACATTAATTCCCCCACAACCAAAACACAAAATCAAAGTGACAAATAATAATAATTATTACAAGCACTCGTTAATGTAAAATACACACATTTGAAATGTACCCATTATTATGCCACTCTAGATATATTAATGTAAAATACTTTAATAACAAAAACTTGTTTACAAAAACATACCTTTAGCCGGGGCCGTCCATATTATCTGCTAAAAATTCAACCTGATTGAACCAAACAAGTCACAAACACAAAATGAACATTATTAGTCCTCGAAATTATAAGTCCAAAAATGCAAGAATGAAAAAATGTATCAAATGAGAATGAGCTAATGATCTGACAAAACATATATGAATGTATTGAGATCGGCTACGATAATACACAAAACCTCTAAAAAAATCTAGGGCAAAATTTTTGTTTAGAGATTAAACAAAGAAATTTACCCAACGAAACCTAGGGCAAAAATTACCTAATGAAACCTAGGGCAAAATTTTTGTAAAGAGAGACAGAGAGAGCGCCAAAAAAGGGAAGGGGGCGCGGAGAGAGAGGAGGGAAAGAGGGGGAGCGGGATCTTGAAGAGGAGAGAGGAAAGAGGAGGAAAATTAAACTTTGTCAAAAAAAATTATGACCCTTAATAGCGGTCACAAATTAAGTCTTTGGATAAAATTTGTGACTGCTATGAGCAGTTACAAATTTATGACTGCAAATAAGAGTCACAAATTAGGTCTTAGGTCAAAATTTGTGACTCTTCATAGCAGTTATAACTTTTTGACTGTTCATAAGAGTCATAACTTAAACCTACTAATAAATTTGTGACTGCTTGTGACAGTTATAAATTTGTGACTGCTTATAGCAGTCGCAAAATAATTATACAGTAAGATTTGTGAGTGTCATTAGCAGTGACCAAACAATTGACTCAATTTTTTATTACCCAAAGATTTTATCACTCCTAATGGCAGTTACAAATAATTTTGTGACTGCTCCCGGGAGTGATAAGTTTGTCACCCCCATTAACAGTCACAATAAGGCAGTCACAAAATTAGCATTTTGGTGTAGTGATAAGATGCTTTACTTGAGCTTTGGAAGTCGGCTGAGCTGGTTGCACTCTCTCCATTCCAGCAGGATGATCATCCAAAGTATGCAGATAATTAATAAAGTTAAAGTCCTTCAACATTATTCTGTTGCTGCTGCTTGGTGCATTAATCAAATGAGGAGTATAAATTATTTCATAAACATCATGCAAACCATAATCCCCCAAATTCTTGGTAATTAAGCACTGAAAAATAGCGTCAATAGGAGTCCAAGATATGTCCAACTTGAAGAGAGGATTATCACAATCTAGAAGACTAGGCTCATTCCATTACCATAGCTCGTTGTTACTATCACGCTTCAGCAAAGTCAAGCAGTTGATCCACCCCCACTTATAACCTTCGCGGTGGCTTTGGGCAAGGTGATCATAATCATGGCCAAGAGCTTTGTTGTAACCTTCTATCCACACCTCTCTGGGTTATTTGTGAAATTGAAAGGTTAATCTTTCAACTTGATGTTGAAGTTTCTTCAGAACATCACTCTTCACCTTAAACTACACAGATTGGTCGGCAATGTCCTTATCCTTAGCTTCCAGTTTTATAGACAAATCAATTATAGCTTGACTCTTAGATTTCAGCTGGGCTTCTTGGTTGGGTGATGTTTTTATAGTCCTGGGCTCATCAACAGTTGGTCGACTGGTCCTTTGTTGTTTGGAAGTTTCTCCATGCTTGGATTTCTTCAAAGAATCAAGTTCCTCCACAAGTCTAGCCTTATCAGTCTCGAAGAAAGATGACCCTTTGTCGGCACCACTAACAGAAGACTGTTTCAAAGTATCTATCTCATTTCTGAGTTTGTTATATTCCTCCTTAAGCAATTTGGAAATTTCCCTAGTTTCATCTATTTCTCAGTTCAGTAAGAATTATTTTCTCGTGTACATGGAAGAATATTCTTACAACTTCTTCTCAAATCCTCAGCCTTCACTAAAATCTTTGTATTTAGCCTCATAATCGAAGTGAAGTGAAGCCAAAGAAAATTTATGATCTTCCGGCATATCTTAATTCATTTCATAGTAAGTTGTATTATTTGCTACAGCTCTGTCCAAAAAATAAGGGATATGGATATATGACTCTTTTACTTGAGTAGATTCTTCTGGTCCAAGTAGGCCGACCAAGTCTTTTTCAGTTAAAGGCACATGGCTAGCTTCTAATAAGTTTCTACTCCACCAAAGTAGGTGGAATTCAGCAGAAACTCTGGCTTGCTTCCTAGAATGAAACTGAAAATTGAAAGTGTAAGTATGCAAGTATGATTAATGAGAAAAAAATGACACAAGTATAAGAATCCATTCAACCAAGAAAAAAAATTTAAAAGGTATGATAAGTACAACACATATAAAAGAAAAGAGGAAATTCTTTCGTTAATAACCAAAAATGTGTTACAAAATGTTGAAATTATTGGTCCTATTACATAGTAGAGAAGGATTAAAAGAAAATAATAAGGAGTTAAACCTTCTCCTTGTCCTAGGCATTGCTTTCAGAAGGTTGGTCGACAGAAGGATCAGCTTCATCAACAGTCTTTAAAGTAGACCCATCAGGTTAAAGGGAGGATTCCCATATCCCTCCTTATTATCAAATTCATCCTCCAAGTTGGGAGGAGAGCCTGGATCATGACTAAAAAATAGTTCAGATTCTGTTGGGGTGCCAACCTCCTTGAATGCCTCCGACCATCTATCCTCAAAATACTTCTTCCTCATGAACTCTATCTGAGCAGAGGCTGCTAAAAACGCCCTGTCCCAAGCCTTGTTGAAGGAGTCCTCCTTCAGCTTATTATTTTTGGCCTTCTCTACGACCAAGTCTGATGATAAACCAGCATCTTTTTCCTCCGCAGCTTTCAGGAGACCTTGATTTGCATCCAACTTCTCCTCGGCTAACATGGCATTATTTTTAGCAGATAATACATTGGCCTTAGCAGTTGTCTAATTTTGGTCTTGGCAGTGATCAATTTTCCTTCAACTAAAGTGGCTCTATTAATAGCCTTCTGCATCTCCTCATCCCAAGCCTTTTGCTTGGAATCTAACAACTGCCTAAAAGCCTCAACATATTTCCTCAGACCCTCAAGGGAATCTTCAACTTCTCTACCAGAAGAACAAACCTACTCGTCCTTCTTAAGCATTTGATTAAAGTTTGCTAAAAATTGCACAATGAATGATATAAAATTAGAAGGATCATCGAAAGAAAAAGATATCAAGAGGAAACTAATAAAGAAAAGATGACTACCATTGCCAAACTTTGGCAAGCATTTTCTGCCAATTTCAGTCTTGGCAAAGGGTCAAGAGTTGCGCTATTGATAGAGCGAGTACCAGTCTTGATTAATTTCCTGGAAACACTAGGATGGATAGTGATGGAGGATGACTCAGCAATAGTCAAGCCCTCCTGAATATTCTCAACCAACTATTGGTCAGGAGTGGAGTTTTCTCAACTTACTTCTCGAGCAAGCCTTTCTTCAACCTCCTAAAGTGAGGAACATAAATATTTACTTCCTCAGGGGTGATAACTTGAGTAACCTTCTCTTTCTCAGAAGCCTTGGACACTTTTTTTGTCTTCTTAGCATTCCCAGGAGCTTACTTGGCAGGAGGAGATAGGACTCTGCTAATTAAGTTAGGGATTTTTCTCTTTCCCATGGCAGGAAGTGGAGAGGATAGAATGACTGAAATATCCAAAGACTCAAAAGATGAAGAAGTCCCCAAATCTTTTTTTGCACTAGTAGATTCTTTAGCAAAAGAGTTAGGGATTGGTTCCTCCTCAAGATTAATGGTATCAATAACTATAGAAGTGGTGGGCCGAGTAAAAAATGAAGTTATAGATCTCCTATACTGCTGCAGATAAGAGGCGGCTCTGGGATGTTCCTCGATAATTCTCTGATGGATGCTCCAAAGGAACTTCAACTCACGAATATTCACGTCCTCTTCCTTGGGACACTTTTTCTTGCTCTTAACAATGCAAAAAATAGAAATAAGATAAGAAATTATGGATTAGCATATCATCAAACAGATGGTAACAAAAATAGAGGAGTATAGCAGTAAACTAAACAACCTATGCCATGACCCACTTGAGGGCATCTCGATCCATCATAAACTTCTTTAGATTGTAAAGGAGCATGTTAACAATTTTTAGCAATAACTTGACAATCAAAGTAATCTTTATTAGAGTCTAGAAAATTGACAACTAAGGCCCTATTGATAAACCTAGTCTTCAAATAATATGTGTTATCATTAGTGACCCATTTGTAACAGAACATCAACTCAAGGATACCAATGTGGGTTCCATGTATCAAATTCAGTTTATAAATCCCATTTACTATCCTCCAAGTATTGGGGGCTATCCTAGCTGGGACGTAATCAAAAAATTGACAAAATTCTAAACAAAACCAATTGGGGGGGATATGTGAAGCCAATTCATCAGTGAATAGAGAGGTAATCTAGTGACCCTCAGATAATGAAAACGCATCTATAGGTGGCATGGGCATCTCTAAATCAACCAAATCAGGAATATTTTGTTCCCGCCTAAATTCTTCTAAGGAACCCCCATCTATGATATAAACTATGGCTACAGTAAAAGAAAGAAAGAAATTGAAATGAAAGGGGAGAAGAAATATTACAAAAAAATGAAGACGGGAGCAAAGGAATGATGCAAAGAAAAGCTCAGAAACATAGAATTTGGGTAAGTAGGGTTCGAAAACTTGAAAAAGCTTTGGTAAAGAAAATCTGGTAAAAGTCTCACCTTTACCTAGGAAATTGTGCAAGAAATGATTACGTCGCATCAATGCTTGACATTCCGATGGCTTCATAGTACGAAAGATGAAAAATACCTATTTACCCTTTCGCGGTTTGCTAATTTTTAAATTATTTACGAAAATTCCATTGCAAAATCAAACCATGGAAAAAATTTACAAGTCCCACACATCGGCAAACGCCTACCAACTATGAAGAAAATATACTCCATCCTTTCATCAAAAGCATCAAGAATGAAGTATTGGGGGCTTCTGTTGATACCAAAAATTATCCACTTACGTGGACCAATTAGAAATGGACAAATGACTTCCTACGTGGAAGAAATCGAAATCAGCAAACAGTAGCTTAGAAGGTATGCCGACCAACTAAAAGAATGCTGACTATCAAGCACCACCATATAGAAAGTATAAACAACGGACGTATAGCACGTGGTTCATGCAACCAACCATCATATTCATTATGTACAGGTGTAAATGCTTAAATTTATAAAGGCATTCCATCCCTTGACATTCCAACCCTTGATCTCCGAGTCACTATAAATACATTGTATTCCTTTCATCAAAGGTAAAATTGAACGGATTCTAGGACATTCTTATTAACAAGAGTACATAGCTTTCTGTAATCTTTGAAATCAATCCCATAACAGTGGAGGTTGGCTTTTTTACATAGCCGAACAACTTTAAAATTTGGTGTCTCTATTTTTATTATCTCATTACAATTCTATATTTTATATATGATTATAAAATTGGATCAAGTTCATTTTTTGACATCAACAACAATCTTAAAGTTAAAACAATCATAATAGACTTTAATATGGCTACGAGTGAGAAGGTTTTCTCATAGTCAATCCATTTCTTTTTTATTCTACCTTTTCACAATAATCATTGCCTTGAAGGTTTCCATCTTCCCATCAATCCATCTTTTAACTTCTTGTAGATCCACTTGCATTCGATGGGTTTTATCCCATTAGTAAGTATACAAGTCCCTAAAACTTTATTCGAATACATCGAATCCTTTTTGGACCCATAGTCATAAGTCAAAGCTAAAAGTCTTTGTCTTACAATGCCTTATTGTAGTTACATGGACCCGGTAAGTTTTTCCCTGAGATCATATCGAAATGATCACCCAAAAATACTTACCATTTTAGATGAATCTTAATGCCCATATGACGATGTGACACCACTTGTTATCTATTATAAGTGACGCATCTTATTTAATTATTGGTAATGCTCCCACTACCACTAGGTAATGCATCAGCAATATTAGGTTGTATTTCATCTTGTATGGGTGGTTTAGAAACATTGGTAATATGATATTCCCTTTTATCTTCTAAGACTATGTTACTCCTAGGAGTGTATTTTATTACATAATTTTATTACATGAATTAGGCATTGATGTACTCAATGACCTTCTTGGGCCTAGGAATATTATATAAATTACCTTTATAACCTTTGTCATACCTAATAAAGAAACATAGTTCTATCCTTGATTCCAACTACCTTTGGATCCTTCCACAACATTACTGTCGAGAACCTCCCAAATCCAAACAAGTCCTAGAATGAGCTTGTGCTCAATCCATTTTACATGGAAGTTGAAGAGAACAAGTTATGTAGAACTAAATTCATAATGTATATGGACGTATCTTATGTAAAATCCCAATATGAATGTCGTAATACTAAATAACTAATCATGAACCTTATCATATCTAAAAGAGTCTTATTTCATCCTATCCACTACACTCCACTCCACTCCACTAGTCTAAAGTGGAATAGGGGTGTAGATAATTGGGATAAAGTCCATACCTTTAATAAATTATTCCTTAGCTCTCCCAAGAGGTATACAACCCCATGATTAGATATTAGGGCTTGGATTAGTTCGCCTCACATATAATCCACTTTAGTCTTATTTAATTTGAACTCATCAAAGGCTTTAGACACGTTGTTCATAAGGTAGACATATCAAAACCTTTAGTAATCATAAATAAAATCAATGAATCACTCAAAATCACCTCTTATCCTCACAAATAAAAATGAACCTTTTCCAGCACATCTTTGGATTTTTAGGTTTTGGTGATGAAGTCCCCTTGGCCATTTTACCTTTTAAACAGGATTTAAAGACTAAAAGTACCACCACTTCAATTAACTAAATTGCCAATCATAAACCAGTCTTTAAATTACTTTTAGAATAAAATAACTCATGTGTAAGTGTCAAAATTGTGCTTGGTTAAATTAAGAAGGAACCTTTCTCGTTAATGAATATTCAATAATATTATTCATTTCAATGTTTAATAGCATTGGTGAGATAAACCTTATAATATATAAATTATTTCTAATGCACCAGAGAAGGTAAAAGTTTTGTCGAGTTTGATAAAAATAATTTTATTAAAATAATTGAATATCTGTTAAAAATCAATTTAGAAACCGAAACTAACTTCTCTAAAATCATGTACATTAAAATAATTTACCTACATTATCCTTATGTCTTCACCATAATCTAAATCAAATATTCTACCACTAATATTGTTTCCTCATTATTATGTCCCATTATTAGGAACATATCCATTTTAAGTATTTTCCCGCGTATCTGAAAACTCTACAAAGAGTTGCAGCTTGATTGTGGTTCCTGAGTCTACACAACAAGTTTTTGTAGACTGGACCATAAATCATGCATTTAACTTTAAGGTAAAAATCATTGCCATGTCCTTTTTCTTATAAAGCTAGGAAAATCGGAAGCAATTCTATTAATGTTTATACTCCTTTTAGTGAGAACACCTACCTTTCAGCTTTATCATTGGTACTGAGGAATATGAACTTTCTCAAACCCAAATTGTTGTACCCGAGATTTAGCAGTATCCTTCTACCTCTCTTTCGAGAAAAAAGTAAATCTCTTGTTAACAACATAACACTATTCATTTTCGTCCGATGATGTTTACTACCGAATGAAAAAATGGATCTTGGTTTCCCACCATATATAATCCAAAGAATCTTTTGTTCAATCACTGATGAAAATCATTTTAAAAAAAATGATTCTTACGCGAGCCTCAATAACCAACATCTACGTATACAAATTTTAATCAGTGTATTATTTAAAATTTATATATTCATATAAAACTTTACCGAAGTGGGAACCGAACATGCATACACTTAATATAAAATAATTATCGTAAGTTTTAAAATACTATAATTCCGAGATCAATTCACTCTGATGTGGAGGAAAGAAAAATACTAACATAAGGAATTAATCACATCACATTTTTAAAATGTTAATGAAAAATCATGGGTTACACTAGTTTCTTATCCCCTTAAGTTAGAGCATTATCCAACTATATTTGTAGTCCTTAAATTGTATTCTAATTAAAATTATTTTTACTTTCAAACAAAAATGAGTGAGTGAAAGTTGAATTTGATTTTAATATTTTAGAATCGTCATTGAAAAAATTAATTTCCAATCAGAAATGCGAGAATTATCTTTATTTAAATTTTATGTTGGCATCCCTCTATAGCCAATTAAAAACTAACCCCGTTGAGAATCCTAGTATCCTATTGAAGTGAGTTTTCTCAATGGGAGATTTAAATTACATCACCCAAAAATATACAAATTTTCATCTTTTAATTATGTTTTCGAATAGTTTAGGAAACTTCTATCCTATATAATTGAATAGCCGATAAATTTTGGTTCCACATCTAATGTCAGTTCCCATGATGTATAGGATATCATTAGTTGTGTTTAAGTGAATAGCATTAATTTGTTCATTGAAATTAAGTTCTCTCATGTTGAACTTCCTTGATGGGGATCGAACTAACTCAAGTTTAATTTTGAGTAACTATTATTTACGAGTCTCAAGAGCACTGGATGTCGTGATTAAAATCCATCTAATAGGGGACATGATCAAGTGACACGAGGAAGTAATCACATCATTATTCACACTACAACACTAGTATAGTATAATGTTATCTTTAAAATAGATATCATTGATACATATATCATGAATTCACCCAAGCTTCATGATATATGGCGCCACTAAAGACGTTTTCGCTAGTGGTGGTGGCAGTTTATAAGGCCACATGTCGAATTAATAATTTAACATTATTTCATGCGGGGATTATTGAAAATAAGTTGAAGTCACTCACTCATGTTGTGTGAAATTTCTCATTCATAAATTTAACATTGATGAATTAATATTGGTAAATTTATCATTGATACATTTTAAATTCAAACATTTATCATTGTGAATTTTTATTTTCATTAACTTTTTCAGTCGACAACATTGTTAATATAAAAAAATTATATTCAACAGACTAATATTGAGAGATATTTGATTCAAACATTGTAAGAAAAAATATTTAGGGTTATCAATGATACATATGTCACACACAACCACACAAGCTTCTTCAAATGTGGTGCTCGTAAGGACATTGTCGCTAATGGTGGTAGTTGTTTTGACAACCTCATGTCTCATTGATATCTTAACATTATGTCAAGTGAGGCTTATTGTCAATAAATCGAAGTAATTCACTAGTGTGGTGTGAAATTTCTCAACCCTAAATTTATCATTGATACATTTCATACTCATACATTTATCATTAGGAATTTTCATTTTCATTAACTTATTCCGTCAACGACGTTCTTAATGTAAAAATTTCGTATTCAACGGATTAATACTTTAAGATATATTTGATTCACACATTATAAGAAAAAATTACGGTTATCATTCATACATTTGTCGCATAGACACTCAGGCCTCTTCAAATGTGGCGCCTATAAGGACATTGTCCCATATAATGGTAGCTGTTTTGATAACCTCATGTCGTATTTATAGTTTAACATTATGGCATGTGAGGTCTATTGAGAATAAGTCAAGGTATTTCACTGGTGCAGTTTAAAATTTCTCATTCATAAATTTATCATTAAAACATATATTATTGATATATTTATCATTAATACATTTTTTATTCATACATTTATCATTTGTAAGAATATTTTTTCTATATTGTTCATAGTATAGGCCTTTCTATAATTTAGGCTAGTTTGTCGTATCCTGTTACAAATCGTCACAAACCGTCACAATGAACCAAATCGAGCATCTCCAAGTTTGAAGACTTCTCGTCATCCCATAAAGGTATTAAGCAATATAAATTTTAAATTAATTTACGTACTTTATTCTTGGGATGTTTTATTTTTATCAAAAACGAACATGACTTTTTATTTTCAAAAAGAAAAATGTTTTATTTTAAATCTCGTTCAAACGAGATGAGAATATGGTTCAAAGGAGATTGGATTTTCATTAGAAGGTTCTTTTAAAGTTTTTATCTAACTAGCATCGATAGAGGGAGTATTATTTTGACTCGTCAGAAGGTCGTTTGAATCATGTTCAAAAGAGAATACTTTTTCGTTCAAACGAGATTTTGTTTCGTTCAAACGAGTTGCATTTTCGTTCGAACAAGATTTATATTTCATTAAAAAGAGTACACCACCTCGAAATTTGTGTTCGCCCTATAAATACCTGTTTCGTGTTTATTTTCGTGAAGACTTTTTCCAGATTCGTTTCTGCATGTATTTTGCAAAATTTCTTCATTGTTTAGTGTTCAAAAACACTTTTAATTCAAAACAATACATCCTAAAAAAATCATTCTTGTGAATTCGTTTAAATCCTAGAAAGTTTTAGTATCTTGGATACACCTTTGTGGAGAAGGCATATCCATGGATGACTTGTGATACCTGAGGAAACTCACTGCTTAAGACAAAGGCTGATCGGTGAATACTGAGCGTAGAAGTCAGCGTGTGGATTAATCTAGAATGAGTAGTTTTCTTTAGCGATTTACGAAGATTAGCACATTATATTTGTGGCGATTATCAAGTAGTCTGCAAGTCGACTGTCTTGTAATATTTCTAAAGTGTTGAATAAAGGTTTTACCCGTAAGGGATTTTTTTCTGAAACCTTGCCTTTGTTTTAATGATTGGTTTGCTTTTTCGATTTTATTACATAGATGTATGTTTGGGATAATAAGATAAAATTGATTTATGATCAAAATTGTGAGAATAAATATTTGTTTGTGACCATCCTTATCGAGCTCATTTATTTCCGCATTCATAAGTGGTATTAGAGCCTTCCACTCTTACAAGTGGTGTCAAAGCATACTTATTACATTATCAAATTGGTGTTAGAGTAGGTTGAACTAAGTTTTTGTGTTAGATCCTTGTTGAGTAAAAATTATTGAAAAAGAAAATTCTTATTTTAAATTCGCTATGGATCTTTTGCAAACTGTCCAAAGTCAAAGAGATTACTTTCATGAGAAGCTTTTGGATATGGATCATGATTTCAAAATTTTAGAACTGTCTAAGAAATAGAGTGATGGTAGAGTTCGGTTTTAGAGAAATAATTAAAGGAATTTAAAAATTCTAGGTTTAATGTTTGTGCCATTGAGGATAGTATTTTGATTAATGATTTTAAGGCATGAGAGAAGACTTTTAGGGATAAGTTTTCTCACATTGAGCTTTCTAGGAATGATTGAAGATATGAAGAAGGAGTCCCTGAAATTGAAAGAGTTGAATTCTTTGCTTGAGTCTAAATTTTTTAAGTTAAAAGATGATTTAAAAACTCGAGTAGTTTTAGTAATGATGGTACTGGCTCACACGTTTTTAATGCTTTGAGTGTTAAAGCCAAGATCATTATTTGTTTTAGAGTGTCAACCACATCTAAGGACATTAGAAAATGTTAACCCATAAGTAACATTCCTCACGTTTACACATGTTCACATTATGGTAGGAAAGGTCACCTTAGGGCGTTTTGTTGTGATCCTAGTAGAAGTCCTACAAAGTTGAAGTCTAGTGTTCCCTTGGTTCCTAAAACTTGACGCATTAAGTATACACCAATTTGGGTTAGGAAATATGTTTAGGAAGAGCTAGATGTTAGGGTAGTTAATTCTCATATACTTACACATGATTCTTCTCTTGTTATATCTTACATATGATTGTTTGCATGTTTTTGTTTGTCATACTTTAGTTGTGCCTCATGATATATATATTTGTTAGTGATATGACATGTGTAGTTTTTATATTATATTTTCTTTGATTGAGTTATATTGGAAAATACAAAAAGATTTTATTTTAATAAAAAAATTTGAAAAATACAAATATATTTTTTTTATTTTTGTGTATTTTAGTTTTACACATTTGGTATGGCATATTGCACTGGTTGAATCCCATTCACTTTATAATTTCGATGTGGATAGGACATTTTCTTATGACTTTAGACACTTAAATTGATCTTAACCATGTTTATGGAGTTGCTTTGAACTTGATTTTCTTTATGAGTTCGACTTCACATGTATATTTGTACTTGGTGCGATGTTCTCCCATCAATTTTGTAATCTACATGTTTATGTGACTATGGGAGATTTATACATGTAAGAACCATTTCCCGTGAGATTTTTTTATTTTGTGTTAAAAAATTTATGAGTAAGCACGGGAAATGGTTGCGAAACACAAATTGTCTTTGCGTGAAAGCCACCACTGGAAAGAGCCCAATAAATAGAATAAAGGCAATAAAAATAGAAAAATGCCAAAAGGGGGCCAACATAGTTTAGTTTTATTCATCATTCAAAATAAATCACTTCAAAAGAAAAGTAAGGAAAGAGAAAATATGATATGTGTTTATCTTTGTTGAAGATTAACGAGTTTGCACGATGAATCCTCGTATGCTTATTTTGTCATGACGTTATTAATTTATAAAATCATCAACAATCTAGGCTTGTGTGCATTGTGCTTGTTTTGTTCATTAAGTTCAACTTTATTTTTCACTTAAGGCTAAATTATAGCTTGATAAAGTTTTACGTTCAATTACAACTTCTTGAACATATTTGAGTGTTTGGGTTATAATTCATTTGTATCTAGTTCGCACCCATTCATTCCATCCCACATGTTTAGACACATTGATACTATGCTAGTATGTAAAGCTTATGCATTTGTGTCACGTTTTGTGGTCGTTTATACCTATATATGTGCGCCAAAATTTCTTTGGTAGATTTTGCTTATTTTATATATGGTATTGTATGTTGTATTTGTGAAAAAAAATTTGAGAAAAAAAGAAAATTTTCAAAAATAGTTAGTTTTAATGGCCTTTGAGATTATCATTACACATGCTAGATTTATATATTTTTGTGATATATTATCTTCTACGTTATGCTTCGTATTTCATGCCTATGTTTCTACTTCTTTGTCTATTTCGGATAAAAAAAAGGGGAATAGCAAATTAAAATGAGTTTGATTTATAGGAGAGAATTTAATTAAAAGTTATTATTTTCTATCTCAAACTTGATGCGTCATAAGGTATATTTATTTATCTCATATGTGTAGGTACTTGTGAAAATCAAGACACACTGGATGAAGACCAAGTTAGCAAAAGTGAAGAAAAAATGGAGATTTGAAGACAATGTCTTGTGCCATTACATTTCTAGGGTTTTGTCATAGGAGATTTTTTATTTTAATTTGGTGTTTGGTTATGTTTGTTTGTTTTGTACCGGAATAGACAAAGGGGGAGATTTTTAAGAACAATAATATTGTTCATAGTATAGTCTTTTTTATAGTTTAGGCTAGTTTGATTATCCCGATACAAATAGCCACGCACCGTTATGACGAACCGAACTTGAGAATCTCCAAGTTTGAAGACTTCTCGTCATCCCACATAGGTGTAAATCAATTTAGAGTTTAAATTAATTCGCAAACTTTATTTATGGGATGCTTTATTTTTATAAAAAATGAATAAGGCTTTGTATTTTTAAAAAGAAAAATGTTTTATTTTAAACCTCATTCAAATGAGATGAGAATTTTGTTCAAACGAGATTGGGTTTCCGTTTGTTTTATCTATGGAGCATCGATCGAGAGCATACTATTTTGACTCATCAGAAGGTCATTTGAAGCCTATTCAAATGAGATTGCTTCTTCGTTCAAACGATATTTTATTTCGTTCAAACAAGCCTTGAATTTCATTCTAATGAGTCTGCCACCTCCAAATTTGTTTTCTCCCTATAAACACTTATTTCATGTTTATTTCCATTAAGAATTTTTCCAGATACGTTTTTGCATATATTTCGCAAAAGTTCTTCTTTGTTTAGTGTTCATAAACACTTTTAATGCACAACAATACATCCTGAAAATCGTTCTTGTGAATTTTTTTAAACCTTAGAAAGTTGTAGTATCTTGCACACACCTTTGTGGAGAAGGCATCTCCATGGATGATTTTTGATACCTGAGGAAACTTATGATGAAGACAAAGGTTGATTGGTGTTCCTAACCGAGTAGGTGAGGTTAGGGCGCCACCGACGATATGTAAGTAATACTCTGAAGTTGTCAAGATAATTCTGGACCACCGCACGGAGGGAGCAAGTAGAAAGAATAGAAGATCTTTCTACCCTGTGAAGTGGAAAGGGAAGGTAGTCGAGGAGGCTACTTTGGAATAGGATACGATGTTGTGGTAATTTGAGAATGTGATTCGTCGTTACTTGGAATCTGTTTCAATGAGGACGTCGTCAATTCGAGTGGGGGAGGGTTTGTCACACCCCAAACTTACTTGAGTTTTTGGATATGGAAACACACTTACCTCAGTAGCACTTTGCAAAGGTAAGTGAGCTAGAAAGAAATGATGGAGCAAAACGAAGTCAGGTTGGATGTCTATGTAGCTTGTAATCTTTTAGCAGTTAATGTCCACTGTTACCACTGTGGATTTTTCGTTAAGAACATATATAAGTAGGGGGGTCCTCCGAGGTAGAATTAGCACTTCGTCCGTAGGTGCTCATAGGCTTATGGCTTATTTGTGGGATATTTGGGATTGTTCTAAGACCAACGTGGGATTGGTTGTGCATGGATATTGGGTCGTGATCGGGGAAATTCTCTCGAATCATACCCATGTTGGATCAGGATGCTATTTACATGGGTAAAGCTTGTTGGAATCAAGGTGATGGTGCCCAAAAATGCGAGAATAGTTGTCGGTTGCATTGAGGTATTAGTTGAGTTTGTCTTAAAGCAGTTTTGGGACCAGTTACATGGGTGAACAGGTGACTAGATGGATTTGATCAAGTTTGGAAGGAGAAAATCCTGTTAACCACCTCGTAACTTCCCGAAGACACCTGTTCAGATGGCAATGCAACAGTTCTCATGAGAAATGTTGGTAACTTATTTTCTAGACACATGTACCTAGCATTTGGGGTTGCCAACTGCACGTTGCCTTGTATTTTAAGCATTGTAACCTGATAATCTAGGCATTGAGAGAGATCTAGAGGATTTTGTAAAGTTCCTTATATTTTGAGTAATAAAATATTGGGTTGGGGAGTTTTTCCCTATAAATATTTTGTTGCCTTTCTTGTTATGATTTTGTGCATTGTTGTTCATATTATTGGTTGTTTACTTGGTTGTAAACGCATCACATGTGTGGGAATTCTGAAAAAAATGGTGTAAAGTCGATCCCACGACACAATATAGATAACAACACCATAATATCATCATCATAATATACATTCTACCGTTAAAGACAAAAGGAACCATAATCCTCAAAGACAAGATAGTCATCATCACCATCACCAAACCATAGCCAAAAATAATGTATATAGCAATGAATCATCAAATCATCACTATATAATAAGTAATGGATCATTGGTATCTAATGGCCGAGAAAATGGATAATATATTTCATCTCCACCCCCATCGCCATCATCGTCGTTTAAAGGATCATCCATGGAATTATAAAAAACGAACCCGACTTTCAAAAACTAAGAAAAATACTAAAAAAATAGAGAGATCAAGAAGAAGTTTTGAATACTGAAAAGGAAGAAAGAAGAGAAATTACCAGTTGATTGAGGATAAAAGAAGAAATTTTGATCTCCGATGGAAGAAAAAAATTTGGTCTTTAGTTAGGTCTTCCAAAAGAGTGAGGGAGGTTTATGTGTTGAGATAGGTCTAGGTCTAACACTTAAAAAATTTAGTCTTCTGTTATTTCTTTCACGTGACTTTTTTTAACATATGACCTGCTTTGACCATACAATTTATGAGGTGTAATCCTTAACCGCCTCAAGACGGAAGGCACCAAGGCATAAGCCTCAGCCTTATAAGGAGTAAACTTCAACCAAATACCCAAAGACGTAAGCCTCAAGGCTTCTTCCTCCCGCCTCGCCTTGTGGCGAGCCTCACTACACCTTTTAAAACATTGGTCAAGAGTGCTCCTAGACTTTTGGCATCCTCGTGGGCATATATGGGTGTTCAAATAACCAAATTTAGACTTGATAGTGCATAGTTTTTTAGGCGTGATCGGGAACATTTCCCGAGTCACCCTGTGTTTAGTGCGAGTTGCGCGTGCTGAATTGACTTAATTGAGGGTGGAATTATCTAAAAAATATGGGAAAGATCGTTAGTTTTCATCATTAGGCGGTTATGCTTGTCCAAAACAAGTTTGGGAAGTTTGATAAGGGAGGTGTTGGGCATAGACAGGTGTAAAACGAGATTACACTTGCTAGGCAAATGGAGAACATGCCTAACATCCCTAGGACACTTGTTGGAGAGAAGATTCAGCACTTATGAAATCAGTTTCATTGGAAAAACATGTCCTAGAATTTGGGGATGACAACTACATTTATAACCTTTTTATTTAAGTTATTATGAGATGAATTTCTAGGTAGAGAGGTGCCTCAAGGTTTTATTGAGTTCCTTTTATTTAATTGAGAAATAAAATAAAAGGATGGGGGTATTTCCCTGTAAATTTGTGTGTGCTTGAATATAATTTTTGTGTGTTTGCTCGTTTGAGATGCTAGTTTACTCGGCATAAAAGTATCACAGGTGTGAGAAAATTGAAAGTGATTTTTTTGCATGTGACGCTATATAACTATATAGAGAAATCTATATATTTGGGAATAAGTGAGACGCCATATAACAACTGAGTGCCTAAGGCCTAAGTGACATGGCAGAGGGGTTCCTGGCATAACCCTGCACCAACTATAGAAAACATTACTATCATAGGGATATTTGTTTCCAATATCAAGTTAGATGGTAACTGAAGGATTACACGGGAAAATCAACAAAGCATGGTAATACAAGTCACAAGAGAAATCCTCTCTAATCAAAGACTAGTGTATTATATCTTTACTTCCAATCTCCGCAACAACTAGACCTGACAAACCCAACCCACGATGATAAAATCGCACATTTATATCCAGCTCATGTTGAATGTATGACCACTATTTATAAAACCGGGAAGAATACACATAATGAATTTACAGCTAAAACCAAATAAAAAAAAATTAAATTCACAAACAAATTTAACTCTTAAGTCTTAATATATGATATGTAAATATTATCCAAAAACAAATTAATCAATAACTGTAAATATTACCTTAAAACTGATTTGAGGCTTCGATTTGTGGTTCTCAAGAGAGAGAGAGGTGAAGTTCTGTACGAGTGAGAGGCTTTGATTTGAGGAAATACCTAGAGACTGTCTTCGATTTGTGGATGAGGTTGAGGGATTCGATTTGTAATTTCAGGTGGCGATGGTGTAGTTATAGGTGGGGATGGCGATGGCGATTTATGGAGTACGATGGTGTAGTTACAGGTGATGATTATGTGTGTGTGTGTATGTGTGTGTGTGTGTGTGAGAGAGAGAGAGAGAGAGAGAGAATTTAGTGAAACAACAGTTGATAAGAATAAGCGATTGGGTTCTAATTTTCATTTGTTGTCACGGTCATGTCACGGTCAAAGACCGTGACAACGAACAAATGTTGTCATTGTCTTCGATCATGACACAACCGTGACAACACCCTTGTCAAGTTCTTTGACCGTGAAGCAACTAGTTTTCTTTAGAGATTTATGAATATTAGCACATTATACTTGTGGCGGTTATCAAGTAGTCTGTAAGTCGACCGTCTTGTAATATTTCTAAAGTGTTGAATAAAGGTTTTACCCGCAAGGATTTTTTCCCTGAAACTTTGCCTTTGTTTGAATGCTTAGTTTGCTTTATCTGTTTTATCACATAGATGCATGTTTAGGATAAAAAGATAAAATTTATTTAAGATATAAATAGCAAGAATAAAATCTTTGTTTGTGACCATCCTTGTCGAGATCATTTATTTCCGCATTTAAAGGTGGTATTAGAGCCTTCCACTCTTACAAGTGGTGTAAGAGCATACTTACTGCTTTTTCGTCATTGAGAATTCTGATTCTCAATATTTTTTGTCGACAATGTTTTTAATATAAAAAAATTGTATTCAACGTACTTAGATTTTAAGATGTATTTGATTTAAACATTATAAGAAAAAACATATACGGTTATCATTAATACATATAACCTGTAATTACTCAAGCTTCTTCAAATATTTGAGTTCTACATTTTACATTGATAATTTAACATTGTGTTATATGATGCTTATTGTGATAAGTCAAAGAAGTTAACTTGTGTAGTGTGGACAAATTTACCATGAATACATATATTATTGATAAATTTATCATTGATACATGTTTATACATGAATCATTGATAGTTTTGATTCTTATTAACATTTTCAGTTGACAGCGTTCTGAATATAAAAGAATTTAGTTCAATGGACTCATATTTTGAGAGTATTTGATTTCAAACATTATATGAAAAAATATTATGGGTTATCATTGTCAAATATTGCATAGTCGCTTAAGCTTCTTCAAATGTGACAGCTGTAAGGACATTATTGACGCTGGGGGTAGAAGTGGCGGTTTTGATGACCACATATAGCATTAGTATTTTTAATGCAAATCTATCTTAGAAGTAACTAAGCATAGAGATATTTATTAAAAATAAAATAAAACTGAGTATGAGGGGGCAAATCCTTTACAAAGCCAATAGAAGAGTTACGCACTATTTCCTCATAACTGAAAAAGCAATGTGGAATATCAAGTTTGTAAAAGATCAAAAAATCAATTAGAATATGAATATGAGATTTGGACAAGGAGAAAGTTATTTTCCAACCAAGCTCTTGATTTCCTTAGGAGAGGACCACAACCATTGAAGAGATAAAAAGATTAAGGCCAATTTGAGAAAATTTATTTACAACCATGTTTCCTTCTCTCTAAATATGAGATATTCTATAAGATATATTTGATAAACATTGTAAGAAATTTCTCCATATAGCATGTAATTCCCAAGGAGGCTTATAAGACAATGAATTAAGACATGCACTACTAAAGAAGAATCACATTTTATCCGAATGTTGTTCTAATTATACTTATTTTCTAACTCAATGACTGTGATAAGAGCCAAAATTTCTATGTAGAATGTTGTGTGTATGCCTATTAAAGAGCAAAAAGTTCCTCGAACAAAACTTCAATGAGTACGAAATACTCCACTAATAGAAAATTGACCTAGATTTTTAAAGACATGTCATCTGTGTTAAGTTTCAACCATTCTAGGAGACACAATTCCCATTTAATTTCAATAATTTTAGGAGATTTTATGCATTTTCCAAAAATGCCAAATTTATGAAGAGCTGAGAGTTTTCATATGCCTATTTATGAAAGGACTAAGAGATTGCATCCTGAGAATGCGAATTCTATAGATTTATTCTTATCTTAGGTCAAACACATACAAATTTAAATTTTAACAAATTTATCTTTATTTAATTTAGTGTGCATGCAATAATGAACTCCAAATTAAATAATCCAAACTAAACAAGCAATCCAAGCATGTAAATAAGTAAGGGAAAATCCTTCTAGGGCAAAAAGGACTATACAAACTACTTATCTCACTAAGTATAACATGCAGTTCTATAAGTGTTCTACATATACAATGCAGTCCAACACCATCCACAGTAAGAGATTTTCCCTCGATATCCATCAATCAACCTTCTTCTTCAGTAATAAAGCCTTGGCTCCACAAATCAGCAGTAGAGAAAATATCTATAAGAGTCTTTGAATAAGGAATTGTTCTTTGTTAAAGTGATTGATAAAGATCCAAGGGGTTTGAAAGAAAATTTGATTGAGTTTAATCACAAAAAGAAGTCTAAAATGGATTAGAAAAGAGTCTAATTCCATGTCTCTATTTATATGGAAGTTTATCGCGAGATGATAGGCATAAGAGATTTTGATGAGATTAAAAAAAAAACTCATGTGCTCGTTTGAACGAATTGGTACCTCATTTGAACGGTGTACCCTTTTTTGTTCAAAAATTTTCCAACAAAACTTGAAACAACATTCTAGTTCTTGTCAAAAGGAATAGCTTCAGATTTCACTCGAACTTGGAAAACTCATTCTAACGACGTACCTAATCTTATTAGAACGAAATCCAACAAAACTTTGAATGACATTCCAGAACTGACAAAAAGGCATCATCCTAGATATCATTCGAATGAATTGAGTCTTGTTCTAATGACACTATGTAAACTCATTCGAACGACATATCAATCTCTTTCTAACGAGTTAGCGAGATTTAAAAAAATTCTTTAAAAAACATTTTAAACATTTTGAAAACTTTTAAAGAAAACTATTTGTTTTAAAAAATCCACTGGATAAATAAAAACTTTACTAAAACTCTTCATAACTCTTATGAATGTTGTTGTTACGAATGATCTTCAATCTTCAAAATATCATCGACTTCTTGTCTTTGAATACGTGGAAGTAGTCATGAAGGTGCAACGGTAAGTAACGAGACAAGATAAATAAAAGTTAAATTGAACAATTATAAAACTTGCTCTTACACATCCATCCTTTAAGATAAGAAATACAATGTTGAATAGAAGGTGTTCTACCTTGGAATGTAGCTTGATTTCTACATTTCTAAATAATTTCCATGGAACCAAGAATACAAGAAATACAAATTTGATTTATTTAAAGGTTAAACTTAATTTTAAGAGCTTCCTACCATGAATCTAAGGGAGTTATTTTCCTCCAGTAGTTACACTTGAAAGTGTTGGAAAAGACAATCCATGAAAAGATGACTAATGCTCTCCACTGAGTTTTTACCTAAAATACATGAAGATGGAAATTTGAAACCTTTATTTTGAACAATATCTTAAGTGTTGTTATGGAAGAGTCTCCTATAAAATGTTGAGAAACTTGGAGGAATAAAGGCCTTCCAAATACTACTAAAAATGTGATCATTCCTTCTAGATTTATTCAGTAAATTATAAGCATCTTTAAATGTTAAATATCCATTAACTGATAGAGGCTAAATCAACTTATCAGTAGTGGGAGAAGATGGAAGCTGTAGTCTCATAATTTTATCAAAATATGTGGAGGAATGCTAGAAATGACTCCTGGTATATGCCATTTCCCATTTCGAATAAGATAACTGACTTTAAGAGATAACTTAGAGGAATCAAAATGGTTCTAATGCCTTGACATATATTGGACTAGACAATTATCAGTCCAAAGACTAATAGAGTTTCCATCCCCAATAATCCATTGTGCATGAAATTTAATTAATTCAAATGCTTTTGTATAACCATGCCATATAGAACTAAGTTTATATGAACAATGATCATTAAGAGACATGAATCAGGCATGGATAAAAGAGGACCACAAAGATGACTATGAGATTATATCCCAAGATTACTTTAAAATGGTATCCCTATTAAACTTAGAAAAATTTCTAATGCTTAAGCCTCCATTAAATTTCTCAATGCAGACTTTCCCCTATGAGACTGTGACAGGCTTTGATGAAGATATGCTACCAAACCAAAGAAAGTTTCTATTCCATTTTTCTATCCTTTTAAGGAGATAACTAGGATATTTATAGGCCATGCAACTATGAACGAGCATAAATGAAACCACATATCTTATGAGCTCAGTTCATCTGGCTAAAGATAAAAGTTTTCCTTTCCATCCTTCTAATTTAGATTTGATTTTATCAGCTATAGGTTGGAGGTGGACTAATCTAGGCTTTCGTTTATAGATTGGAACACATAGATATAGTAATGAAGAAGATACTTCTTTGATTACTATAAAGAACAAATTGAGGCCTTCCTTTGAATTGCCCATTTACCAGTAGAAACTGAACTTTTGTCTTCACCAATGATATACTGATTTATCCAGATATAATAACATATTACTCAAAGGCATTAATAATTGAAATCAAGGAATTTCTGCTACCTCAATATAAAGCCATTATATCATTAGCATAGATTAGATGAGATGGAGAAGATAAACCTCTAGGGGATAATATAGTTTGAATTAAACCTTGCTTTACTTTGAGATCAATGGATCTACTAATAACATCTTTTGCTAAGCAAAATAAAAGAGGAGATAGAGGGTCACCCTATCTAACTCCTCTAGTACAGATAAAATATCCACATGGAGAGCCATTAATCAAAAAAAATAACTGAGTAGAATTAAGAATAACCTCGATCCATTTAACAAAGATGCCACAGAAGCCAAATGTTGATAGAATTTTTAGTAAAGATTGACAATTGATAGTATCAAATTCTTGGGTCACATAAAACTTGAGAGCTATGTTCTCACCCAAGCATTTATAATCTAGCATATTAAAACATTCTCATGCTAAGCCAATGTTGTGCATAATACTTTTGCCTTTTAAGAAACCTATCTGATTAGAAGTGAGTATTCTTGAAGAAAAAAGGGACAGTCTATTAGCAAGAATCTTAGTTATGATTTTAAAACCAAAATTTACTGAAGTATGGGTCTATAATGAGAAATCTCCTTCGCATTATAAGATATAGGCAAAAGGAAACATGGTTCGAATTAAAACCTGGCAATATCCAACCATTTTTAAAGAAGCTGATGACAGCTTTGGAGGCATATGTGTTCACTATACTCTAGAAGTTTTTTTATAGAAATATCCCCTAAATCCATCTGGACCAGGAGCTAAATGAGTATTCATAGAGAATAATGATTCTTTCACTTCATCTAGACTAGGAATCTTAGATAGAAAAAGAGTTCTCTTCAATATTCACCAAAGCAGGAACTACTGATCCTATGAGATAAATGTCAACAAAGGAAGAGTTAGTTGAATATAAAGTAGAAAAGAAGTCGACAATGAGATTTAATTTGATCTGGATAAATTATGAAAGAAGAACCACTTTTAATTCATATAATTTGGCTTCTAGCATGTTTATAATTGGCCATTTTATGAAAACTATGTAGTATTCCTATCTCCTTCAGAAAGCCATTTGACACTAGCTTTGTCCTTCCAAAACATCTCCTCTAATTTGTGAGATATAAGAACTTTATGAGCTTTATCCACTTTGAAGTTTTTGTCTTGGGAACGTCCCATTGAGTAAATCTCAATTTGAATTTCATGCAAACTTTGAGAAGCAACTCTAACTTCCTCATGGATATTTCCAAACACATTAATATTCCATAATCTAAGGGCCTTCCTTAAACTTTTTCTTTTTTTATTAAAAACAAACATAGGACTGTTGAAAATTAAACTTGTTTTTGAAATTAAAATAATTGGGCTTTATTAGTTTGTATTTTTGGGTTAAATGTTTGGGTTGTCTAATTAGTTAGTATTGGGCCTCTATAAAGTTAGACCCATTAAGAGTGATATTTTGCCAAGAACATTCTAGATCCATCTTGTGTATTGTGGAGAGTGTAAGAAATGGTAGATAGATGTGGAAGGTTCTAGAGATTCAATCTTGACCCTTGATGTAAATTTAATCTCCACCATTCATTTGAGTTGGAGGATAGTATAAATAGGGGTGTTGTCTCCACATTTTGTATCAAGCAAAATTTAGTGAGTTCTAATAAAATAGTTCCTTTCACCAAATAGTTCTCCACTCTTTTTCATATATTTTTCTCCCTCCCCTAAATATATAAACAACCTCTTCCAACAAAGTGGTATCAGAGCCAAGGTTCTAAAATGGCTAATGGTATGGTTCCTTTCCAAATTCCCCAACTCACCAAAGACAACTACAACCATTGGAGTATCAAGATGAAGGTGTTACTCGCTTCTAAAGATGTTTGGGAGATCGTTGAAAAAGGCTATAGTGAGCCTCAAGATGAAGCCACTCTATCTCAAGCTCAAAAGGATAGATTAAAAGAAGCAAGGAGGACAGATCAAAAGGCCCTCACTCTCATTCACCAAGCATTGGATGAAGGTACGTTTGAGAAAATTGCGTTTGCCACAACCGCCAAAGAAGCATGGGAGACTCTACAAAATTCTCATAAGGGGATTGAGAAGGTAAAGAAGGTTCATCTCCAAACACTTAGAGTTGAGTTCGAGTCTTTGCATATGAAAGATTCCGAGTTACTTTCAGATTATTTTGCTAGAGTGTTGGCTATTGTCAATCAATTAAAAACTAATGGTGAAAATATGAGTGACACGCGGGTGGTAGAAAAAATCCTCCGCTCTTTAAGTTCCAAGTTTGACTATGTTGTTGTAGCAATTGAAGAATCTAAAGATACAGATTCTATGGGAATTGATGAACTCATGGGTTCCTTAAAAGCCCATGAAGAGAGACTTAACAGGAAAAGTCAGGAGACTTTAGAGCAAGCTCTTCAAACAAAGCTTACTCTAAAAGAAGGAAGAGAATACAACAACGAACGGAGCCAAAGAGGAAGAGGCGGATGTCAATTTCGAGGAAAAGGCGGTGTGAAGTATTTCAACAATGAAAGGCAAAACTCATATCCATCAAGAGGACGTGGAAGAGAAGGCAACACGAGACCAAGGTACGAAAAATCTCACATTAAGTGTTATAATTGTCAAAAATTCGGCCATTATGCTTCGGAATGCAGAAGTAATTCGAATATTGTGGAGGAGAAGGCTAACTATGTTGAAAAGGAAAAGCACAAGGATTCGACGTTGTTATTAGCATACAAAGGAGAACATAATGGAGAAAGCAAGATGTGGTATCTTGACACGGGAGCAAGCAACCATATGTGTGGAAAAAAGGACATGTTTGTGGAACTTGATGAATCGGTAAAGGGCAATGTTACTTTTGGAGATGAATCAAAAGTGCCGGTGAAAGGAAAAGGTAAAATTTTGATTCGTATGAAAAATGGGAAGCACCAATTTATTTCAAATGTCTACTATGTGCCAAACATGAAAACAAATATCTTGAGTCTGGGGCAACTCTTAGAGAAAGGTTATGATATCCACATGAAAGATCATAGTCTTTCTTTAAGAGACCAAAGAATGAATTTAATTGCTGAAGTACCTATGGCAAGAAATAGAATGTTTTTGCTAAACATTCAAAGTGAAGGTGCAATGTGTTTAAATGATTGCTTTAAAGACATGTCTTGGCTTTGGCACTTAAGGTTTGGGCATCTAAATTTTGGTGGCTTAAAATTATTGCATAACAAAGGAATGATTAATGGGTTGCCTCCCATTAATCATCCGGATCAATTATGTGAAGGATGCTTACTTGGAAAACATTCTAGAATGAGTTTTCCAAAAGAGTCAATTACAAGAGCAAAGAAGCCCCTAGATCTCATTCATACCGATGTGTGTGGCCCTATTACTCCTTGTTCTTTTGGCAAAAATAGATACTTTCTACTTTTCATTGATGATTTTAGTAGAAATACATGGGTTTATTTCTTAAAAGAAAAATCAGAAGTATTTTGTTCTTTTAAGAAATTTAAAGCACTTGTGGAAAAAGAAAGTGGTTATGAAATAAAATCTATGCGATCCGATAGAGGAGGCGAATTCACTTCTAAAGAGTTTGAAAAGTTTTGTGAAGAAAATGGGATACGCCGTCCTTTAACGATTGCATACTCACCTCAACAAAATGGAGTTGCTGAAAGAAAAAATAGATCCATTTTAAATATGACTCGAAGCATGTTGAAAAGTAAAAGAATGCCAAAAGAATTTTGGGCCGAAGCTGTGGATTGTGCCGTTTATCTGTCAAATAGAAGCCCCACTAGAAGTGTGTGGAATAAAACTCCACAAGAAGCATGGAGCGGGAGAAAACCCGGAATTTCTCATTTGAGAGTATTTGGGAGCATTGCATATGCTCATGTGCCAGATCAAAAGCGGACAAAGCTTGATGACAAGAGTGAAAAATACGTATTTATTGGCTACGATTCATGCTCCAAAGGTTACAAGTTGTACAATCCAATAAGTGGAAAAGTCATCACGAGTAGAGACGTCAAGTTTGATGAAGAAGGCTCGTGGAAATGGGATGCCCAGGAGGAAAACTATGACTTTCTTCCTTTGTTTGAAGAAGAAGATAAAGATAGCAGCAATGGAGAGTTTGAAGAGCCTGTTACGCCACCTCCATCACCACCATCATCCACTCATGGAGATCCATCATCATCATCATCATCAAGTCAAAGTTCACATGAAAGAGCCCCACGTTTCAGAAGCTTGCATGAAATATACGAGGTAACTGAAAATCAAAATGATATAACTCTCTTTTGTCTTTTTGCCGATTGTGAACCTATAGGTTTTGAAGAGGCCATACAAAGCAAGAGATGGAAGGATGCAATGGATGATGACATAAAAGCAATTGAGAAGAATGACACATGGGAGTTGACAAGTCTTCCCAAAGGGCACAAAGCTATTGGAGTCAAATGGGTGTATAAAGCCAAGAAGAATGCTAAAGGAGAAGTGGAGCGGTACAAAGCAAGATTAGTCGCCAAAGGATTTAAGCAACGGTATTGAATTGACTATGAAGAGGTATTTGCTCCAGTTGCTCGTCTTGAAACTATAAGATTTATTATCTCTTTAGCAGCTCAAAATAGATGGAAAATCCATCAAATGGATGTGAAGTCTGCTTTCTTAAATGGCCATCTTGAAGAAGAAGTATATGTAGAGCAACCCATGGGGTATGTTGTGAAAGGCAATGAAGATAAGGTGTTAAAATTGAACAAGGCATTATACGGCCTAAAACAAGCACCAAGGGCATGGAATAGTAGAATTGATCAATATCTTCATAAAAATGGTTTCAAAAAATGCCCTTATGAGCATGCCCTATACACAAAGGTGAATGGAAATAAAGATATGTTAATTGTTTGCTTGTATGTGGATGATTTAATCTTCACAGGAAATGATGCAAAGATGATCGAGGAGTTTAAGAAGGTGATGACAAGAGAATTCGAGATGACCGATATTGGGCTCATGTCCTACTATCTTGGCATAGAAGTAAAGCAAGAGAAAGAAGGAATATTTCTTTATCAAGAAAGCTATGCAAAAGAAGTTCTCAAGAAATTCAAGATGAATGAATGTCAGCCCGTAAGCACTCCCGTGGAATGTGGAACCAAGCTGTCAAAACATGAAGAAGGAGAAATAGTGGATCCAACATATTTTAAGAGCCTCGTTGGAAGCTTGCGATACTTAACATGCACAAGGCCCGATATCCTCTTTGGAGTTGGACTTATCAGTCGTTATATGGAAACTCCAACAATAACACACTTGAAGGCTGCAAGAAGGATCCTTCGCTATGTTAAAGGAACGATTGAGTATGGATTATTTTATTCAGTCTCTAACAGTTTCAAGCTTGTTGGATACACTGATAGTGATTGGGGAGGAGACTTAGATGACCGAAAAAGCACAAGTGGGTTCGTGTTCTACATGGGAGACGTTGCATTCACATGGAGTTCAAAGAAGCAACCTATTGTCACCCTTTCCACTTGTGAAGTTGAATACGTCGCCACAACAAATTGTGTATGTCATGCAATTTGATTGAAGAATTCATTGAAAGAGCTTAACATACCTGAAGATACGGTTGAGATATGCGTCGACAACAAATCGGCGATTGCATTAGCAAAGAATCCAGTTTTCCATGACAGAAGCAAGCACATCGACACAAGGTATCACTACCTTCGTGAATGTGTGGAAAAGAAGGAGGTACAACTGAAGTACGTAAAGTCTCATGATCAAGTTGCCGACATCTTTACCAAACCACTCAAGCATGAAGTGTTCCACAAGCTACGAAGACTACTTGGAGTTGCAAAACCAAGTTTAAGAGGGGGTGTTGAAAATTAAACTTGTTTTTGAAATTAAAATAATTGGGCTTTATTAGTTTGTATTTTTGGGTTAAATGTTTGGGTTGTCTAATTAGTTAGTATTGGGCCTCTATAAAGTTAGACCCATTAAGAGTGATATTTTGCCAAGAACATTCTAGATCCATCTTGTGTATTGTGGAGAGTGTAAGAAATGGTAGATAGATGTGGAAGGTTCTAGAGATTCAATCTTGACCCTTGATGTAAATTTAATCCCCACCATTCATTTGAGTTGGAGGATAGTATAAATAGGGGTGTTGTCTCCACATTTTGTATCAAGAAAAATTTAGTGAGTTCTAATAAAATAGTTCCTTTCACCAAATAGTTCTCCACTCTTTTTCATATATTTTGCTCCCTCCCCTAAATATATAAACAACCTCTTCCAACAAGGACAACCAATTGTTGGGATAAAACTCCATTCTTTTTAATATTTGCTAAAAAATCTGGATGAGTAGTCTAGACAAAAAGAAATCTGAAATGTTCAGGGCCAGTTAAATTAGATTTAGGACTACAAAGAAAAATAGGATGATGATCAGATTTTATTTTATGTAAAGTTATATAAGAGATTTAATCCCATGCATTTAGACATTCATGATTACATAGGCTTCTATCTAGTCTTCCTCTAACTGAAAAAAAATCACTTTTTGGCCAAGTTACACACCCACAGTGTTAAGATGAATCAATTCACATGACTCAAACATTTATTAAAATTCTTCACATTCATATTTAAGAGGAGGACAAGGCCTACAACTTTTATGAGAACCTATAATAGAATTACAATCTCTTAGTAGATACCAAGAGAAATTAAATTAATTTTTAATGGCCTGCAACTTAATCTATTGACTTTTTCTTTGAACATAATCAGTGGATGCATAAATGAAAGAAATAATGTTGGTAATCCTATCAATATTAGAAAAATGGATATATGTTGAGAATAATTATCAAGAAGAGAAGGAGTAGATTTATTCATAGCATGGAAAAGTCATATGTTTGAGAGAAAATTGCCTCTATCATAAGTAGAAAGAAGATTCATACTAACAGAGCTCAAATAGTGGGGAAAATAGCAAAGAAATGAACTTTAGGTTCAGATATGCACGATAAATATGGTTTATATAAAAGACATAAATTTTTTAGATTCTTTTGAGTTTGGGGAATTAGAAATTCCTTTAGCATTCTAATACAAGACCTTCAACTAACTGATCTGAGGTTGTAGCTCTGGTGACCTAAAGCGTCATTTGATTTTTTTCTCTAATTGTTTTTGTCTCTTCTTTTGAGACTTAAATAGCACTAGATGAAATTCAATCTCTGTGGGAGTAGCTAGTTATTTCACATATTAAAATTCTGAAGCTATAATGGAATCTAGAAGAGGATATGTTCCTCCTGTATTAACATCTTCATCATTAGCAGCTTTACCTTCAGCCTCTTCATCCAGGTGACCAGCCCAACATGTTGACAAAAACTTGGAAGGAGTCTCATTATCTAAGTTTTCCTTTAACTTGGGAATATTGATCAAGGTGAGACTAGCAGTCAATTAAAGTTATATCACCATGTAAAGGATTATATCCTTTAGAGTGATCATCCATTTATAGGACTGGATAATCTTGGATCACATTGTCCATGTTATTATCTGAATCTTCAACTGAATGGATTTCTTGTCCATTGTTATCCTTAGCCATCGATGGCCCTACATTTTCTACATTGGACCTCTGAAATTTTTTATATTGAGGATCCTTAGAAAGAGACCTCCCTCTAGATCTGCCTCTAGACTAGTTTCTTTGCTTTGCTTTGAGTGGAGGTTAGATAGGTTCCTAATTGCCTTTTACTTGAATCTTTATCATAATACAACAGTCTATATCCCAATGACCTAAAATGCGATAGTGATTACATCTAGGAGGTAGCATATCATAAACAACCTCTTATTCAAAACAAAAATCTTATCTTTTAATCAAGATGATTATTGGGGGTAATTTTCTATTAATTCATTTTTTTTTAGAATTCTAGCAAAATGTAACAACTCCCATTTTCTCACATAAAGGTTGGTCGGACATGATACGCCAAAGATGAGGCTTATTGCTAATTCATATCATTCTCAGTACTAAAATTTAAATAAAAGTTTATTCTTTACCAACAATTCACGATAAATAAAAGCATCTTAAACCAAACTGAGTTAATACATGAGTATAAAATTGAATCATCACATTATGTCCATAATGTAAAGATAAGTACATACTGATATAAATAAACTCTCGGGCTTATGCCCATACAAATCCCGATATGAAGTAAAATGACTAAGTGATCAAGTACAACCTATACTAGAATCAATGGAATGGAATCGGCTACGTCCACTGCAACTGAAAGTCTGAACCATCATTAGTCTTGCTATCACTGTTATCAAGAATACCTAGGGAGAAAAACATTTATAATTTGGGCCAGAGCCCTAGATTTGCAAGTATTCTTCACCAATAAATATGAAAAATGTAATTAACTGGTACTTCACGTCTCTCCATCGACGCTCACATGTATCGAGTATCTCACCTCTCATCTAGAAGCAATCATACTCGCATCCTCAAATAAGTATCAATTAGGGATTCTATTGTTTAATCTGATACGTAACAATAAATCTATCTAGACATACATCAACTAAAAGTGGGTGTTACATCTAACATTATAGTCCCCAGATTAACTGTGACACCCCGCCTAATAAAATACCGGGTGATCAATCCTATACCAAATTAAAATAGGAATCTCGGTTGGTTCATCTTTAGCATCACTGTCGAAAACTTCTTAAAACTTACTAACCACCTAGTATTCCAAAAGTTTGTGCCAAATTTTAACTTTTTAATTAAACCAAACAGTACATGCGAAAATATATATAATCCATTCACACAACTGAATTAAATTAACTAAACAAATAATAAGACGACATGCCGAATAAACCATCGGCCACCAAATAAAAAGTCCAATACAAATATTTAACACCTGAATAAATACACCTGAAAACTGTAGAGAGAAGTCTAGGGTACAAGCCCTAAATAAAACTGGAACGGATACATGATTCCTACTCTAGGAAATGAATGAACGATGCGTCTAATCCAAACTCCTGCTAGCATCCACATATGCCGCAGCTCCATGTCCCTGGAATAGAATATCAATCATGGCGTCCCTGTGGCTGGACACCTAAAAGGTTTTGAAAATAGTTTTATAGCAAGGGTTAGAACCCAAAGCATTTTGAAAATATTTAGGAAGTGAATTAACTGCAGTAATTTAAAATATATGAATGCGCTCCATATTTAAGTTAGTGTCACATTCTCTTGAGGACATTCTCACCCATCCACTAAAGAGCACACCTAACGATTACCTTGACCCCCACCTAGTTGTACTATCCCGTCCAACTAGTCCTGGTATAACCTCCCCTTGCCATACTACTCTAACCCGAGTATAATGATTCTTGAATTATAAGTTATCTCACAATTAACTTAATTAATTCCTTCTTAAACGGTAGCATATAACCGTGTCACAAGTTATATAAAGTAAATACATCACACACTGTATTATTACCCGTATATAATATTGAATACCATTATATACGTATCTTTACTAAGACATGCACACATATAACATACGTATATCCATCCCTCCGAGTATACTCTCGCCGGATGATTCTCTCTAAAGTGCTATCCCACTAGGTGTGCTTGCATAACCTAGTTACCCAAGTTGAATTCGCTCACCAACCTGGCCTAAAACATAAATGAAGTGGAGGCGGTCATATTCCTACCCTGAAAGTGAGATAATCCCCTCACCCATATACCGGACGCTATGACTTGGGGATATACTCGCCCTACTCCTCAAGCTAGGGGATTCACCCACATCGCGCAACCTCCCTTGATAGCACTAGAGTATATAAATTGAATAAATATCTAGTCACTGATATTTAATATCACACACAATATATACACGTATATATATATATATATACTATCACTATACCGTATATATATAATATAAATCCCGGATTTACCGTGTACTCAAAATCCTGTACACTATCCTGTAATTTCCTGAGTCTGTGGTCCGACTCAACTTAATTAATTTTCTCACTTATATAATTATCATTATCCCGAGTCTGTGGACCAACTCTAATATATTTAATTCATACCTCAATTAATATAATACTTTTTTCGAGTCTATTGTCCGACTCTAATTAAATTAATTAACACACCCATTAATTTAATACCTCCCTGAGTCTATCGTCCAACTCTAATTAAATTAATTAACACACTTATTAATTTAATACTTCCCCGAGTCTATCGTCCGACTCCAATTAAATTAATTAACACACTTATTAATTTAATACCAAATCGAGCCTATCGTCCGACTCTAATTAAATTAATTAACACACCTATTAATTTAATACATTCCCTAGTCTATCGTCCGACTCTAATTAAATCAATTAACACACCTATTAATTTAATATCGATCCGAGTCTGTGGTCCGACTCTAATTAAATTAATTAACACGCCTATTAATTTAATACCGATCCGAGTCTGTGGTCCGACTCCCAGTTAATTAATTTACACATTAATTAATTCATATTAAGCCGAGTCTGTGGTACGACTCTCATTTAATTAATTTACATATCAATTAATTTATACCAATCCGAGTATGTGGTTTGACTCTCATTTAATTAATTTACACATTAATTAATAAATGCCCTTTCCGAGTCTACAATCCGACTCTAAATTAATTAATTACAACATCAATTAATTTATTACTTTTCCGAGTCTACCTTCCGACTCTACATTCATTAATTAACACATCCATTAATCTAATAACTTGGTGTCACCCAACCATTCTCCCCAGACTCGCACACCTGGCTCATACCTTAATATTTCTCGAGTCTATGTTCCTCACAAGGAAACACACAATAGGCATTCACAACCCAAGTAATCCTATAAAACAGTAGGTATTTACACAACCCAATTATTCATGCTTGTACGTAATATATTTCTCTCTAATATTCACCGTACTTGTTTGCTTTACGAATTTATTTCACTTTCGTATTAATTCAAGTATTCACACAACTCTAAGGGTCCTAGTTACCCCTTGTTATATCAATTCAGTAGTTACCCTTGTTAACCCACTGACCTAACGAATTTAAGCTCGCTCACGCTTTTTCGTAATTATATTCTTATCATCTCGAATTAGAGTACGTCACAATCAAGCCTATGAATCTCCACTTTAAATCTCTCACAAAATTAAAGTTCAACACTCAATCATAGACCTACTTCCATATCATTATTCCATCAATATATTTCATCAAGGTCCCAAACACTTCCCCGATAAAATTTTAGACATTTGAGGCTTAAAAAGAAAAATCTCAAATTTTCTGGCAGATTAAACACCCTCTAGTAAAATTTCGATTTCTCCTTCTACAGAACTCCGATTGACCTGATTCCAAGTTAATTGGACAGCTAAGAGAAATAACTTTCCATTAATGTATGGTTCAAACTCTAATTCGAAGTAAAATTCAAATCACATACGTTTAAAGTCACGTCAAAAATTTGGCAGATTACTATGTTGACAGATCAAACACCCTGTAGTAAAATGTCGATTACTCCCTCTACAGAACTCCGATTGACCTGATTCCAAGTTCATTGGATAAGGAAGAGAAGTACCTTTCCAGACATGTATGGTTCACACTCTAATTCGAAGTACAACTCAAATGGAATACGTTTAAAGTTGTGTCAAAGATTCTGGCTGATTGACCTCTTGTGTTCATCAAATAAACCTTAAGTCATTCAAAATTCATGTTCTTCATCCAAGAACTCATAAAGATTCCATGTTAATCATCAAATATATTCAAATTTCATTTTATCTTTACTTAGGGATATATTATACACCTATTTCTTACTTTGAATCTGAACCAAGTATTCCATTAACAAAACTCCATTTTGTACCCTTTTATCCCCAAAATGAATTTTAGTTTACGCATCACTAAAATATGAATTGGATATCACCATTTACACATTACAGCAAGTTAACCACTTGCCTAAAATTGTTCGTAGGGTCTGATCCGATGGTGTAGTTCCTTAATTCGGCTCCAATAATCCCCAATTGGCTCTTAATTTGCTTTCCCCCAATTTCCCTGTCAAGCCCTAGGCTTAGAATTTGTGTTTACTGCCATTTAACACTTCTCCATTCAGGTTAAAAACCCTTAATCCCGTTTTTGGTCATCTGGGCCTAATTAAAATGGCCCAACTCACCCCGTGTGGGCCCGGCTATGCCCAAAAATACCCGAGATCCAATTACCACTCCCAGTTACTCTTTTCTGACTATCTTGACCCATCCGGACGCAAATGCGCACTCGAAATTGTCATTCAAAATAATTTTTGACATTTCCAAATTCGACCTCAAAATGCAACATACATTAATTCGGACAATTAAACTTAAAGTCGTCAATTATAAATAATTCGGCTCACTCAAATAAATTCTCCAACTCATGAATTTAAGTTTCTGTAATTTAAATATTTTCATAACTCTAAAAAACAATTAAATATTTAATCCTCAAAATTACGAGGTGTTACATTAACTTCATATTGTTGGTCACAAAGTCCTGTATAGTTTCAGTGATATTTCTCTGTCAAATAATGTTCCTTAAGTATCTTTTATCTCATTAGACTATTTAACTATTAATTAATTCCAATTATCGTCTAGGCATTTAGACTATAGGTTCCATTCTCTTTAATTATTGTTTATATCCTTAGACTACCCAATTATTATTCTCATTAATAATTGTCCACCGCATTAAACATTAGAACTCAATTTTGTTACCAAATATTCACATCGCTATGTTAATCCAACTTTGTTACCTTTAAGTATTGTCTACATTTATAGACTATGAGAACGTATTCTCATACTAGGCACAAAGCAATGTGTATATAGATAAATACGTATGTCTGCATATATGTATAACACGCGAGGATATCTATCTTTGGCATCCTGTTCGTGCTCTATCAGTAATACCCAGATGGGTCCCTCATCCTAAAGCGGGTAATAACAAAACACAAGCAAGTGGGGTGGTACCTACGCAGTACATCAGTTCATGGCCCATACCTAGTGGTGTCAAAGGATCCCAGCATCAACATCTACCTCTTGTAAGTGGCACTGCTACGTAGTACCAGTAATATGACCTAACACTACGCCTAGCCCACCTGTGCTGGCGCGTGCTCTGGTCCCAAACGCATTCGCATCCTCAAATGATAGGATGGTCCACGAACCCACGTATGTCCATAAAAAATAATACAATACATATTATCACTCAAAAAGTATAAGTAGTTACTCTATAACTACTTTTACCACAGAAATATTCAACCATATAATTATAGCCTTCTTGACTCAGTCATAACGCTTTAGTAAGTTATTACATAACTCATATTAAGTCGCCATCATACGACTACTTCCCAATTAAATATTACATCGCATATAATGCCTCCTAGGATTAATAATCACATTTATTTCACCATTCATTTCTCCATACATATCTAGGTATAGTTATCCTAAACTAACCTTCCCAAACTATTATATGTATAGTTATCCCCAAACTTCTCTTACCAATACAATTATAGGTATAGTTATTCCCAAACTACCCTTACCAACACAATTATAGGTATAGTTATTCCTAAACTACCCTTACCAATACTATTAATGATTTTCAACATGCTGCTTTCTTATCTTAGACTAAATCCTTCTAGATTATTAAAAATCATTTGCTTCCTATTACCTTTTCGGCAAGGTTTATATGTACGTATATAAGGAATCCACTAATATGTATAAGTAGTTTCACACTAACTACTGTCACAACCGTTACTAACCACTTAGACTTAGCCCATAAGGCTTAAGATGCATTTCTACTTAGTATTCTTACACGATAAAAAATTGAGGAAGTTAACCATTAATCATATCCTCACGCGTCCGACTTATTTCCAATAAGTATTTCATATATTCACATTTACCCTGAATAAATTATAATAGCATCATCGTATCTTTTAGGGTCATATCATCTATGTCGCCCCTACCAACATGACCCAATCATCTAAGCATACCCTTGCCTTATAATATATTCATTTCGTATGGCGTTATTCATGAATTCTACATAAATCATCTTCCTTATAAAGTTACTTACATTTTAAGTCATCATGCATGCATTACTATATCACAAACCAATCCTGGTTTAACGATGTAATTAGTCCATAATAATATCCCTAGTTAGTTGGAACAACCATTTCCCCTCACTCGGATCAATGATCGGAGTATAAACCATTTATAAGAACTCAGCCGAAAATTCTGAACAAGTTCGAATCGATTTGCTCCTTAGCCAAATCATTTCTCCTGGGAGGTAGAATCCATTCGAACCTAGGCAGAAGTCCAGAACTGCTATGAAACTGTTATATGAGATTTTCTCCTCAAAATCTCCTTCATCAAGTATCATTATAATGATTCAAGAACTTAAAGAATGGTATTGATGTAGTCTCTAAAACATCATAGGATCATTGTATGTATGATTAACCTCAAAGTCAACCCTAGATTTATCATCAAATTATCAATATTATGTCAAGAACTTATGAACATTAAATCTTCAGATTTCATCTTACACGACGCCTATGATTTCCAGATCAGTTTAGAGGGTTCTACCACATGTTTTCTACAATGATTCTTCGATTTAAACTTCATAAATATAGATTTAATATAAGGGGTTACGGATCTAAACATGTATCATACAACTATCATCGATTGCTGCACTAATCAAAAGATCTATAAAGATGCAGTCTCAACACATGATTCAATCTTAGTCTAAGTATGGAATTAATATTGATACAAGAATAGTACAATTTAAATAAGAATGAAAAAAGAATCCTTGTCCGAAAATAGTCGAGGAGCTTCTCTTCTTCCTTATAGGGTGGTTATTCCTCTTCCTCTTGGGTGGGTGTGTCAAGGTTTCTTTGATGTAACTCCTAATGAGTGGGTTAACTGTTAATAAATAATATTAGTCATTAATTCCAGAGTTGGGCTTATGCCAAAACTTTGGACCCCCAAATGAGCCCAAAAATATTATTTAATAGTCCGATAATTACCTAACTCATATATACCCCGAGACTATTTTTAAAGGTCTAAAATGCCCTAACGAGCTCGTAATACCTCACAAAATGTGTCCCGAATATTTCTATCCAAAAAATATATTTTAATTGTGACGTGACACACGTAAATACTTTTTATTCAAAAGAAAAATCCCTTTTAATTTTTTTCCAAATCATTAAAGTTCAATTCTAAAACTTATAAACAATAATTGGTTCCATTATTCACAACCACCATTAATTAATTCTTATTAAATTTATTTTATTCCAAAAATATGGGGTATCACACAAAATGTCCAAACTCCTTATCAATAGCAATTTTATCAATCTTTATTGGGGAGCCTAGACAGCGAGAAGGAGTTTTTGGTTTCTAGTAGACCATGTTAAGTTCAGGAAATCTGACCCATACATAAGCCGTGGTAGGCTATATATCTGTACGTTTAAAATGTGGACTCCACTTAAAAAGTTTGAGAATACGAGGCTCAAGAGAAAGAGATAATCTTCACCAGATCTGTTGCATGATATCAATAGACGGAAAGTTCAATGCAAAAAATCCCTTGCCAATTGGAGTGAGCCTCCATGATTGATGTAACTTCCACATATGAGAAAGCTTGTCCTTCAAGTTTTGAGTTTTCTACATATCTTCACCTTTAGCAATAAGAAAATGACCTATTATAGAAGTTTGATTCTCTTTCGTCTTCAGATATTTGGATGGTAATATGTCTAGAACTCAAATATGATTTTTGGCATGGCTGAAGTATTGAGATCTTCATCAATAATGAATTTCTTGACAGCATTAGCATATGAATGAAGTTTAGAAAAGTGATCAACAGTTATCTTCTACTTTTCAAAATTAGAAAAAGTTACATTAAATATAGATTTCTCCATGGCAACAACGTCTGCATCATAAAGAATCCATGTAGAGTCTTTATTCACGTGTTCATGATGGTCACAAATCATGATGATGAAAGAAACGATAAAAGAAAGTAATACTCAAACGTTTGATAGAAAAATCATCATGTAGACCCTGAGAGAAACCCTAGTCGTCCAATTGGTTCGCGTTAATAATTTAACATTATGTCATGTGAGGCTTAGTGCCAATATGCTAAAGTTGTTCACTAGTTTCGTGTGAAATTTCTCATTCATAAATTTACCTTGAATACATATATTATTAATAACTTTATTAATTGTTCATTTCATATTTATACATTCATCACTGAGAATTTTGATTTTCATTAGCTTTGTCGATCGACAACGTTTTGAATATAAAAATTTGTGTTCAACATTTTTATATTTTGATAAATATTTGATGTCATCGATTGTAAGAAAAAATATTAAGGGGAGAAACAAAATTTAAAAAATTTGAACTTACCTATTATTCATGGATCGTTTTTTATATAACTCATCCAAAATGTTCAAGAGATATATAACTTTTATTTCCAACTAATTTAAATTTGAGAGATTTTTTTATTTTAAAGGTCACCCACACAAAGATAAATATGAAATAATGGTAATTTGGGATAACAAAAATTAGGGTGAACACCATTTCCAACATGTTATGGGAAGATCATTTGATCCATTATTCCTTACCTTTAGTAAAAGTATCTAGAGATTTCTTTAAATATTCAATCTCCCTTTTTAACTCACTATTTTCACATTCAAGAGGAGTAGTGACAATAACATATTTTTCCTTTTTCAAAGATTTAATTTCATTTTTCAAAGATTCATTTTCTAATTTCAAATTATCAAAACTTTTTGACATAGAATTATATTTAGTTGAAAGCAATGAATGAGACTTTTTAAGTTTAATATATTAATTTTAAGTTCTTCAAAACTTTCACATAATTCATCAAAAATATTTTGTAATTCCTCATAATCATCATCATTATCACTAGAAGTTTCAAGGTTAGAATGTACCCCATTTTTCATAGCCATTAAACAGAGATGAGCGACTTCATTTTCATTTGAATCTTCATTGGAAGAACTAGTGTCGGAGTCACTCCATGATGTGGCCTTCAATGCCTTCTTCCCTTTCTTATACTTTGGACAATTAGGCTTAATATGTCCCACCTTATCGCAATGATAACATCTCCGTTCAGATTTGGACTGATTGTCATCATTGAACTCTTTTGAAGAATGTTTCCTTCTTCTTTCTTTGGCTTTCTTTTTGGAAGTGAGATATTTTTTGAAATCTTGAGCCAATAGGGAAATATCATTATCATCTTCACTTTCTACATCCTTGCTTGAAGATTTGGGATCAATAATTTTGTTTGCTTTAGGTTTATCTTCTTTAACAAATTCCTTGAGTTCCATCTCATGAGTGATTAAAGAACCTAAAAGCTCATCAAGAGGGATTGGTCTTTCTCTTATTGCTTCTTTGATAGCCAACTTTTTGGTCATCCAAGTAGTTGGTAATGACCTGAGAATTTTACTCACCAACTCATTATTAGTATATATTTTTCCAAGAGATTTAAGACCATTGATAATATTTGTGAAGCTAGTGAACATATCAGAAATAGATTCATCGGGGTTCATCTTAAAAAACTCAAAACTATGAACAAGCATGCTGATTTATCTTCTTTAACTTGACTTGTTCCTTCATATGTAACTTCTAATCTATCCCAAATTTCTTTACCAGATTCACAACAACAAATTCTATTATACTCATTTACATCAAGTGCATAATATAAAATATTCATAGCTTTAACATTTATTTGAATTTTCTTAATATCAACTTCATTCCATTCATTTTCTTCTTTATGAACATAAACACTATTTACCATTTTCATAGGAATAAAAGGACCATTTATAACTACTCACCAAACTTCATAATCATGTGATTAAATAAAAAAATTAATTCTATTTTTCTAATAGCTATAATTATTTCTAGAAAATAGAGGAGGTTTAAAAATAGATTGGTCTTCCCCAAGGGATGTTGTAACATATGCTATTGATCTTTAACTCTAAGATTGTTAAATCCAAAAATAAGAAGAGCATTAGCTCTGATACCAATTTTTGCCTAGATTATACTCAAGAGGGGGAGGTGAATTGAGATTTTGCAAACTTTTCGTGTAAAATTAATATTACAGAAAATATTTAATTCACAATACTTTAACAATTTTCAAATAAATAAATCTTTAAAGAATGAAACAAGAATATCAAATAAATACTTCCAAGTAATTTAGACAAGATAAAAAGCATATTTTAACACACCACAAATATTAAATTATATTTCGTATTTAATATAAATTAATATTCTGAAATTAATTCATCAATTAGAAAATAATTATTTTAACCTTAAAATAAATTTACCAATTTTCGGGATTAATTAATTTGCAAATTAGAGTGCTGAAAATATTAACTAGAGAAAGCACAAATAAAATATACAAATAAAATACAGAACATAAATGACACTATATTTTAACATGGTTCAACAAAAACCCGGCGTACGTCCACGTGCCTAGAGCTTCCAACTCCTTTGCGCTTCACTACCGTGATCCACTTGAAGGGTAGTATCAAAGCACCGCGTACAACCGTTTGCAAGCTAACTACGAGCTTCAAACTCCGTGGCCCACTTGTGGCTAGGAACCAATCACCGGTACAACGATTCGAAGCTTCAACAAAGCTTGAAACAAATCTAAATATTTTTTATACAATGTAGAAAAATGAAACTCCTTAAAATACAATTTATAATATCAGTTTCTTCTTCTTTAATGAGACTTCAATAAATAATGTTGGTGTACGCATAAGTATTCTTCTTCAATAATTGAGCATATATAAAATTAATTGCTCTTTTGAATGTGTAGCTGAGTAGTAAAATAAATGCTCTCAATTAATCCTCAAGTTCTTGATCATATTCTCATTCTTGTGTCTTCAATGCAGCTCTTGAACACTTTAAATGTGTCTTCAAAAAACTAGCACATAGCCATTGTACGTATTAAATGCTCCATATTTTAAGATATGAGGTGATCTTCATAAATAATCTATAAATATTCAATTTTATCTTCTCAATAAAAAATATGGCTATTGTAGCATAAAAATGGACTTCCTCAAAATGTAGGATTGAAATAGACTTTAACATATCTTAAAATAGTTCTTGCAAAAATATTAGTTCGAAAGACAAAATACAAAGTCATATATATATATATATATATAAATGGTGAACCATTGTGTAAAAGGTAGTTATTCATAAAGTTATTTTTCTACAGCACATTTGTGAATAGTTTGGCAAAGAAGTAGGCAAATGGGACAACTATCAACCATCTTGCGTCAGATGGTGGGTATGGATAACAAAGCATGGGACCTTAGAGCATCCGTAATGGTGGAATAAAAAGACAACAAAAATGCTAAAGATACAAACTCGCAATGATACAGTGGTGGATGAAACCTTACAAAATTTGTAGAAGAAAAGGTAGCCGTTTTCTAGTTTTACATAACCCGAATTTGCTAATGGTTCCTACGAACTTCATTTGTTCGTAGGAATTTTCTACGAACAAATGAAGTTCGTAACAAATATGTGACACCCCGCCTAATTAAATACCGGGCGATCACTCCTTTATTAAATTAAAATCAAGGTGAACAGTTGGATCATTCTTAGCATCACTGTCGTGAAAATAAATTTCCAATTTAAACACCCTAATTAATTAAGCTAAGTGTCAAAACCATTTTTAACATTCCTTTCAAATTTTAATTTTTAAAGAAAAATTATTTATTTATTAACAACATTTTTTTTAATAAGTAAGAATCATACCACAAATATCCTGGAACATAATCCAATTAATTTAAACATTCAACATTCAAAATCCCAACATTTAAAACTTAAAGTAAAACATTCATGCTGAATAAATCCCAAAGTAACAGTACTAGAAATAACTGAAATACAAATGTCCCAATAAAATAGATAAATAGTGGAAAGGGCGACACATGCCCAATGAGGAGAATGATAGAAGTGGAATCAAGTAAATGAAATCGTCTAAGCACGTGGCCTGCAACTCCCACTTAAGCTGCAGCACGTTCCTTCCAAGGGATCCTAAGTAAGACGCCCCTGTGGATGGGCACCTGTAATATATACATATATACACAAGAGAGAAAGAGAAATAGGAACGGGTCAGAGCCCGATAGTGTATGATTTAAAAATTCGTTTAGCAAGTACTTAAATTGATACAGGCCAATGCAACAACATATTAGTGTGACACTCTCTTGAGAAATTCTCACCTCTCTTCTAATGTGCACACCTATCGCACTAACCTTCCCAATGGTCTATCTCGTCATATATCACGCTATTTTCCCCCAATGATTTAACTTATCTTAGGTTATTCGTAGGATTTAAAATTGAACGATACAATTGTTTGAAAAGAATATTTCAATTAGTATCCAAAATTCTCGTTTTAACTTTATTAATCAATAAAGTTTTCCAGTGTCATATTATATTTTCTCAAAACAAGTATTTATAATTTGAGTCATCAACCATGTCCTACTTACCATATCACAGTAGGCAGTTCCAAATTTCAGTATTTCATATACATATTAAATACTCGTATAATATATATATATATATATATATTATAACAGCACCCCAAATAAAAAGCTATGGTGCGGGCGTATTCTACTATCCAAAACCCCGTATCACTCGTATTAAGGGGAATACAAATTCGGAATCACTCTCGAATTGTATTAACACATACATAAATAATATTGAGGCGAAGCATAGATTCCAAGTCTCTAAGAGGATGGTACATGCCTGCGTCTCTTAGGACCGTCTGAACTATCACATCGATAGCCTGTACCAAGGATATCTATCTTCTAGGGTACAAGTCAATATCCCCCATAAAGGTCCCATCGAGATAAGACTGTCCCAGCGCGGTAACCTCAGGGATAGCAAGTAGCGTGGTCATGATTTTCACAAGTATATAATATATGCATACACAATCATATAAATATACCACTTTTATTATATCGATTTATGTTTATCCCATAACCCACATTCACAACATTTATCCTTATTTTCCCATTATTATATATCAAGTATAATGGTTCGTTTCTAACTTTAATTCGAAGGGTTTTTCTAACTTACTACGTGATTGGACATAAATATTGTATATTTATTCCCCTAATTTCAGTGCATTTGTGAACCCGAGTGATGTAACCTATATGGATTTGACGCACATTTATGCTACTAATATTCGATGGCAAGTATTTCGTGTTTCGTGCTTCTCTTATTGGTTTTACAGGTTAATTATGCAAGCACTGCAAAAGAGAAAGCGAGACAGTGAAAGAAAATCTAAGAAGGAAAGTTCAAGGGAATTTTGGTAATTCTTCAGCCAGATCCCGAAGGAGGAGTCAACTGGAAAGTTGAATAGCTCGGAACAACGAGAACACTAGAAGAAACGGCACCCAAATCCGAGCTACGGTTGATGAGTTATGACCCGTTGAAGTTGAAGAAAAATCCAAGGAAGAAAGGAAAGAAATCAAGAAAAAAAATTCTAAGTGTTGAATGGGAGAAAAAGAACCCCAGACCAGCAAACATTCGCGAACCCAGGGGCGAATCGGTTTGGGGGGCGAACCGGTTCGAGGAACATGCGAACCGGTTCGGGGGTCCTGAAGCGCGATTTTTCTCCTTTATTCTGATTGGCTCTAAGGTTTCCTTATTTACATAATCAAAATTTCGTGGTTTAATCCTCTACATCACAAAAGGTTTCCAAAATATCATTTAAGTCATCACTACATGCAATTTCCTATCTCAAATTAGGTTTTTCTTCCATACAATTTATCCTAATAATTCCTAAACCAATATGAAAGATGCATCAACGAAATAAGCAAGATAAACACTTGCCTGGGATTTTCAGAAATCTGGTTTGGTGTTGAATTTGGTGTGGTTGCGTTCCCCGTCTCGCGATCTACGCATTGGCGGTGGCGGCGGTGCAAACGATTGAGTTTTGAGCCTTGGAATGCCTTGAGAGTTCTCTCCCCTCCTCTCCAATGGCCGTTCTAGTGTTTTGAGTTATCTAACCCTAGGAGATAACCTAACATCTGATATAGCCCCTTTAATTTTCGTGGGTTTAATTACCCAAAAATACAAAATGACTAAAATGCCCTCACTACACCAAATCCTGCGAATAGTCACGCCGAGTTGGTCACGGCCCAAGTCCGCGACCCGTTGGTCGCGGACTTGGGCCGTGACCAAGGCAGTTTTTGGCGTGACCATATTTATTATCACACTAGATCATGGATGCTTTGAAAGTGGTCACGGCCCAAGTCCCTGACCACTGTGGGTCACGGACTTGGGCCGTGACCAGGCCGTGACCATCTTGGCGCCAAATTCGCGCCAAAATTCCTTCCAAACTGGTCGCGGATGGGGTCACGGCCCAAGTCCGTGACCAAAGGCATGACGAAGTAAATAACACACACATTAAGGGTCACGGCTGAAGGCCGTGACCATTTCTTGGTATGGGTCACGGCTTTAGGCCGTGACCATCCCTCATTCGAGCAGTGGTGGTGATGGTTTGCAGGTTGCGCACTGGGGGTCACGGCTCTGGGCCGTGACTAGGTTCAATCGAGCAGCAGTTGAGTTTCATTTAAGGGTCGCGCATGGTGGGTCACGGCTGTTGGCCGTGACCAGGTTCAGTCCTTAAAAAAAAGAATCGCGCCTCCCTCATTTCATTTCTGTCGATCGAGGTCAGTGTCTAAAGCCCTAGGCGATTTGTGTGATTTCCATCCTTGAGATTTGGGCTCAGAAAGGTATTGTGTGTTTATTTGTGCGATTTCCATCCCTCATTTCGATTCTCATTGTGTTAGTATATGTGTGTATATGTGTGTGTATGTATAGATTTATGTGTGTGTATGTATAGATTTATGTTTATATGTGTGTGTGTATGTATAGATTACTGTTTATATGTATGTGTGTTTATGTGTGTAACTACAAACAAATTGTATTTTATTTCAATAAACCCTAGACATTTTATTTCAATAAACCCTAGACATTGTATTGGGATTTTTTTTTTGACAAAATATTATTCAAAATATAACCCTAGACATTATATTTTTTTTGACAAAATATTATTAAATGGATTCTTAATAAGTAAAAAAAAAATTACATCTACCTCGTGGGATTTTATAGGGGGTTATATGCATGCCATCATACTATATTGGGGGTTATATGCATGTCGTGTTGGATACTATGTTGAATCTATTGAATTGATACTAGTGTCGATAAATGTATATGTTATAAAATTTGTTGGATACTACTTTTCTCAGGAAAAATGAGGCACGGTGATAAATACTGTCAACAAGAGTGGGACAGGTTGCAATTAGACTGCACACATAACTCTTTTATTAGCGTGCGTCATATAGAGGGTACTCCTATTTATAGGTACGGAAATAAAAAGATCGAACAATTTAACTACCTTATAAATCATGGATTTGATATCCAGCAAGATTACTTGTTCGATCGTATTCTATTTTCTCTACCAGAAAACTGGGATGACGTTATACAAAATATATTTCACACACACAATCCCGACATAGCCCTGACCTTGGTTACGTTGTTGGAGAAGGCGGAAAAAAAAATCCACCCGTTATGGATACAACTGCGTACAGAGAGCATTGACATAGACTGTGATGTCTCGCGCCACATGCACGTAAAATTGAATCTTGCCAACAAGATGAGAAATAGGGGATTCCGAGTTCATGTCACTGACATCTACACATCAATCATAGATACCCTTCCTTCTAGTTGGCCACGTGCAAAAATTCATAGGTTCTTAAAAACTAATACCGAATGGATGGAGATCAGACACATTGAACTTATTCTAAAGTCTTACTTTGAAAAGGTATCTATCTATCTATTTATATATATAAAACTAATTAAGCTTGATTAATTAGTTATAATTTCATATTACTATAATTATTTAGTCACTTATATTTTTTAATTTTTGTAGATAATGTCGAGAGGAAACAACCCTAGGGTACCAAGTGCCGATGTGACACCACAACGAGGTTCACCATCTTGTGCAGATCCCGAATTCTCAACACCAATGGCTGAGCAATTCACAACTCCACCAATGGTTCACTCCTCACCAAGTCCAACCCCAAGTGCTCCTACACCCCAATCCGGCACTCCCGTTGCTTTAACGCCCCAATCCAACACTCATGATGCCTCCCACTCAAATGAAAAGAAGCCTATTGGATTCTCCCTTCTCGGGAATAACCCGATGGGTGATAGGAGTGACGTGCTGAACTTTAAAGCCCGGTGTTTGTCGCTGGGAAAAATGAACGTGGGAGTCGGTGGACCAGATAATTGGAACCTTGTTGATCAAGCTGTCAAAGATGACATATATAACCAACTTTGCAAGCATTTCTCATTTCCTCACCGTTCCAAGAATAAGGTTCTATCTCGGGTTGCTGAAGGATTGAGGACATACAGGAGAAACCTTCGAAAGAAACATTTCTCGAAAGAGGCAGCGAGCTCCGATATTTTGGCTTTGAAAGAGAAAGTGCCTCCCAATGTTGAAATGCCGGTGGATCAGTGGAATAAGTTTTTGGAGAATGAGGCGAAGGAAAACAAGTTGGTCCAGAGGGAGCAAAACAAAAAAAATAGGGCACAAAAAACTGATATCCATAGGCCGGGATCCAAATCATATGAGGATTTGAAGAATGAATGGGAGAGTAGGACAAAAGATGGTCCAGATGCCGGTAAAAACCCAAATCGATCCAACTTATTCCTTCATGCTCGACGGGACAAAGATAATAAATTCCCCCTGCACTTTGCTAAGACACTGGAATCAATTGAGGCCATCAGCAGTCAATCAGATTCGTGGCCTACTGATGACTTTGACCTTGAAAATGATGCCCTGACTAAGACCTTTGGAAAGGACAAAAGGGGGAGGACGAGAGGCGTTGGCTCACATATGCCAAAAACAAAACTTCAACACATTGCACCTCTTGTGGACGAGCTATCTTCGGTCAAGAATTGTATCTCATCCCAAAAGGAGCACCAACAGAAGACCGATGGGGATGTCCATGAGATTAAAAATTCCCTGGGATTATTGAACAATCAAATTGGGAAACTTGTGAATCTTATTGAAAGTTATAGGCCCCCAATGCCTCCTCAAGATTTCACACATCCTTCCCCTCCAACATTCCCCTCTCAAATGCCTCATCCTCCAATCACGGGGCTCGGATCATCGTCAACAACTCACGGTGACTATGGCGAAGAGTACTATATCAAGGACATGAGCAATTCGAGGTTTGTTGGCGTGTGCATACTCATCTCCAGGGAAAGGGGGACTCTAGTACATCGCCGACCTTTGGAGAAGGGTGAGGCTAAAATAATGGTCGATGAAATATACAACGGCTGCGGAGATGTACCTGTGTATGTTAACAGCGGGGATGGGATGGAATTGAGGAATTATGCAAAATCTTTTATTACTTGGCCACTTTATCTGTTGGCCAAGGTTTAATAATATTTTCTTTCGTTTCAGTTGTAATAATTTTTTTTTGTTTTAGTTGTAAGAATATTGGTTTTGCTTCAGTTGGAATGATATTTTTTTTGTTTCAGTTGTAAGAATATTGGTTTTGTTTCGTTTGAAATGATATTTTTTTTGTTTCAGTCGTAAGAATATTCTTTCTGTTTCAGTTGTAATAATATTTTTAACCTATTACCACAAGACTGAAATTTGAAGATTATTACATGGATTTCCCACAATACAAAGAGTGGATGGGAGAGACTAACCGGATATCAATTAATCATGTAAAGGGCGTTTATGAATTTGTTAAATATGCTTCCAAAAATCTTAAAAGTGGGAAGATTCCGTGTCCGTGCACTCATTGTATTAACGGAAAATATAAGTCATTGGAAGTTGTTGAGTTGCATTTACTAAAGTGGGGAATTTGTCAAGACTATATAATATGGACATACCATGGTGAAAAAGTTGTACCTTATGTTCCAGAAGAATTACCGGGAGCCGACCGTGTAACGGAACCTCAAGGAGTAGAAGTGGTACATGATTCACCAACACATCGTCCATTGACCGACTTAATTGATGATGCTTACGGATTCCACAACCAACAAAACCACCAACCTATGGATACAAATAATGTGCATTATGACCAAGTAAATGAACAAATTGATGCTGAACTACAAGGAGATCGGGAATACATACGGTTGAAAGCAGATGCGGCTAGACCGTTGTATAAAGATTGCGATGAAGATCACTCGGTATTATATGCAATGATTGGTTTGCATAATTTGAAGAGTCAATTTGGTTTGTCTGGAAACAGCGTAACCGGAATTCTTAAGTGGGTTAAAGAAATTCTCCCAAAAGAGAACATGTTACCAGACAATTATCCTACCATAAAGAAGAGTTTGAAGGGTTTAGGTTTGAAATACAAATCTATTCATGCTTGCAAGTATGATTGCATATTGTACCGGAATGAGCACGAAGAGAAGGATGAATGTCCTGTATGCAGTGAGCCTAGATATATGGTTTGTGAGAATGGAAATGACAAACATGCAAAAAATCGCAAGTGCTCGCAAGTCCCACAAAAGGTTTTGAAGTATTTTCCACTTGGGCCACGGTTAAAACGTTTGTTTACTGTATCGTGGATAGCGGAGGCCATGACATGGCATGCTCGATGCGAGGTGGGTGGGAATTTGATGCTTCATCCGGTTGATTCACTCATCTGGCAAATTTCAAATGCACAACACCATGAATTTGCAAAGGAACCGCGCAACGTTCGTCTTGCAATCTCAACCGATGGGTTTAACCCTTTCGGTAATTTAAGTACTAGTCAGAGTTATTGGCTAGTTCTTATGGCGCCTTTAAGTCTTCCTCCGACGTTATGCATGAGAAAGGAGTTCACATTGTTATCTCTGTTGATACCCGGGCCTAAGGCTCCCAGTGATGATATTGATATATTCTTAGCACCATTAATCGAAAAAGTTAAAGAGTTGTGGGATAAAGGCGTGACGGCGTTCGATTCTCATAAGGGTGAAGAGCTCACACTTAAAGCAATGGTGATGTGGGCGATCCACGATCTTCCTGCTTATGGGACCTTGTCCGGTTGTAATGTTCATGGTTATTATGGATGTCCCATATGTGGGGAGGAAACTGAAGCCTGTTGGTTAAAACAAAGTGGTAAGTTGAGTTACACGGGTCATCGTAGATTTCTGCCGACCAGTCACCCTTTTAGGAACGACAAGTCTAACTTTTTGCCTGTCGGTCACGAGCGAAGAACGGCACCTAGTCGACTTTCTGGTCAGCAAATTGAGGAGAAGGCGGTGGCTGCGACTGCGGGGAATAAGTATGTAGGCAAACACCCCCAGTTTGTAAACCTGAAGCGTAAAGCTAGGGAGGATCCGAACGACCCTAGTAAAGCGAAGCCATGGTCCAGGCGATCAATATTTTTTGATTTGCCGTATTGGAAAGATCATCGTGTAAGGCATATAATTGATGTGATGCACAGAGAGAAGAATGTTGCAGAACATTTGATAGGAACATGTCTGGGTGGATCTCATTCCAAAGATGGAGAGCGTTCCCGCCGAGATCTACAGGATATGAAAATAAAGAAGAGACTGTGGTTAAAAAATGATCCAACGACAGGAAGAATTTCTATCCCCCCCCCCCCCCCCCACTGCTTTCACTTTGACTACTAGTGAGAAGAAGATCCTCTTAGACACGTTGTTCAACTTGAAGACTCCAACCGGTTATTCTGGTAATTTACGTAGGGTAGTAAACTACCAAGCAAATGACTTGAAACAGTGCAAGTCTCACGACTGGCACGTAATCATCCAATTAATCCCGTTGTTATTTCGGCATTGCTTCTCTGAACACAAAGATCTCCGTCGGGCAATTATGCAAATCAGTTTGTGTTTTACCCTACTTTGTGCAAAAGTGGTAAACAGAAGACACATTAAAGCTACGAAATCAACTTTAGCCGAGGCAGTTTGTGTGTTAGAGAAATATTTTCCTCCGTCATTCTTCGATATCAGTATCCACCTGCTTGTGCATTTATGCGATGAAGCTTTATTATGTGGTCCCGTGAGGTATCGTTGGATGTATCCTTTTGATCTCTTGATGAAAACCTTCAAAGATTATGTAAAGAATACACGGTATATTGGAGGGTCAATTGTTGAAGAATACGTAACGGTGGAATCATCGCTATACGCTAGGGAACATATGCCAGAACAAGAGGTGAGGAGGTTTAATCCTCGTGGAGAACGAGTGATAGAGGAACCTGACGAGTTTGAGGACGAATTATCGTTTGGGAACCCTAAAGAGGTGAAACTCACAAACCTACAATACGAGCAAGAAACTCGTCATGTCTTCGAATCGCAAGATGAAGTCCAAGACTGGAGAGAGTGAGTATCTACTGAATTCTTCTTCTTTGATTATATGTATTTTTTATTTTATGATCTAAACTCTATAATTTTTCGGTAGGAAGTACGAGAACGAAATTATCCAAAATCAAAGGAAAAATTGGACGACAACTGACTTTAGGGCATGGGTGTCAAAAGAGGTACTTTTCACATCTTATGTGTGCGGTTATTTATTCATGTGTGGTAAAAACATGCCCTAATACAAATTCATTAATAAATGCAGCTTCTAAAAAGAGGTGATGTCTCTTCCAGACTTGCACGCCTAGCAAAAGGTCCTAGTTTTCGTGCAAATGAGTTTAAGAAATTCCGCACCAACGGTTTTGATTTCATTTCATATCCATATGAGGAAAAGATTTTGACGCAAAATAGTGGAATATCAATTTGTGCCTTGACCACCTGTATCGCTAGCAGAAGTGATAAAAATCTGAAGAATACGGTGCTAACCTATTATGGGATAATTCAACAAATCCTAGAACTTGATTACTTGGATTTCACAGAAACCGTATTCTATTGTGATTGGGTAAAGGTGGAGGATACAACGAATGCTTGCAAAGTTGATCCCGACTCCAAACTTATTATGGTAGATTTATCAAAGCTGAAGACTAAAGACCGCATAGTCGACGAGCCTTTTATTTGTGCCTTTCAGAATGTAAAGAAGGTATTCTACTCGAAGGGCATAAACGATGGCAATTGGTCTATTGTTGTGCATGCACCAAAGGGTATGACTAAAGAAGCATACGCATTAAAGGCTCCAAAAGAGTTCCAGTCAGCTCTTGATGACAACCCTAATTTGAAGGATCTTTTAGTTGATTTAGAGGAAGATTGAGTATCAAAATATTATTTTATCCTCATCAATCTTATTTGTATCCTATTATGATATTGACATTGTATTAGCACTTTACATTAATTTATGAATTTCATCTACTTTTAAGTGTAATGTCCCGCTATTTTTTGGTTCTACCATTTTTTTAATTGAACATAACTGTTTGAAAAAAATTCATTATTTTTTCACAGTCATAGGATACATTGATGTTGGGGTCGAACTACTATCAAACATAATCTGAAATTGCATCGCTGCTGGCATAGAGAAGGTTCTGATTGGCGTTGGGTGTAACAAAATATCCAGGTAATGGATAGACCTATGATGAACTTTATTTTAAGGTTAAATATGCATTGATTCAATTTTTTAATTATTTTGGGTTTGGATAACTTTTGAACACGTAAAACAGCCTTAAAATAGCCATCGAACGGTGAAAACGTAAAACACCCACAAAACGGTCCCGCAAGAGTCACGAACATCTCGCACGGGACCAATGTAAGTCGTAGGAACCGACCGTGTAGTCACGGCGCTCCCGGCTTGTGTGTGTGCGTGTGTGCATGTTTGTGTGTGTGCGCGTGTGAGTGGGAAAGGGGGAGGGGATGGGCAGGGGGCGCGTGTGTGCGTGTGTGCATGTTTGTGTGTGTGCGCGTGTGTGAGTGGGAAGGGGGGAGGGGACGGGCAGGGGGCGCGCGCGTGTGTGTGCGTGTGTGTGTGTGTGTGTTTGTGTGTGTGTGTGTGTGTGTGAGTGGGGAAGGGGGGAGGGGACGCGGCATGTATGCATATATGCATATGCATATATGTAGTGAGAGTGTGCGTGCGTGCGTGCGTGTGTGTGTTTGTGTGCGCGTGTGAGTGTGTGCATATTGGTGATAAAATCCAAAATAAAATAGAGAGTATACCTGATCTAGGGTGAATCCAAGAGTGGGATCTACAAAACAAACCTCCTGACACTCATATTCGGTCATCTGATCCGTTACGGTTGCCTCTGGTTCCGGTATGACGTAGGACTTTAAATAATTGTCACCTGAAAGAGAAACAGCATATCTGCATATATAATTATTAATATGAAACTAAATGAGAGATTTAGGAATAAAACATACCACAGTGATAAAGGGGGAAAGGGGGGAGGGGACGGGGCAGGGGGCGGGGCGGGGCGGTGTTGCATATATATGCAGGCATATATATGCATATATATGCATATATATGCATATATATGCCAACTGCTGCATATATATGCTGCCCACCCCAGCCCACCTGCTGCCGTAACCGCCCCCCTATGCAAACACCCTGACCTGACCGCCTTCGCACCCACCCTCCCTCCATCGCCTGAAACTTCCGCCCACCTTACCCCTGCCGACGCACCTCCCGAGCCCAAAAAAATAACGCCCCAGCCTGCATCTGACCCAGGACAGCCTCCCGAAATCCCCCCAACCACTTCCGACCCCTTCGCAGCTCCCCGGCCTTCTTCCAATGGCAGCCCCTACCTTCATGTCCCCGTAAAATCCCCATATTCCGGCAGATCTGCCCCAGACCCTAACCAGCTCGTTCACACCTCTCATCCACACACTCCCGTCCCTCAACCTAGCCCAATTCAGCCCCTACACTACACAGCCGCCAATCCCGCTAATTCTTTTTAGGGGTCCACCTCATTTCACCCACCCGACCCCCAAAATGATCCACATCCTTTTACGGGTTTCATACCTACTTCAAACCCCCACCCGACCTCCTATTTCCATCCTTCCACCCCATTTCACCCACCCTTATCATTTACCCGCACCACTTTTACCCCAAATCCTCGAACCGATGTACATCCCCAAGGCCTCGTTACAGCCATTAACCTCCAACCCTAAACCACCTCGAAATAGCCCGTGAACGGCCCCGTGGGTGGCACCAACACCTCCCACGGGACCAACGTAACTCGTAGGAACCGACCCCGCAGCCGCGGGTCTCCCGGTTTAAGAATACGGCGGTAATTTGTGTATTTCTACACTTAAGCAAAACATGGCGTTAGAGGGTGAAAACTCGAAACAGCCCCCGAACGGCCCCGTGGGTGGTACCAACACCTCCCACGGGACCAACGTAACTCGTGGGAACGTACCCAGCAGCCGCGGGTCTCCCGGTTTGAGAGTACGACGGTAATTTGCGTATTTCTACACTTAAGCAAAATATGGCGTTAGAGGGTGAGAACTCGAAACAGCCCCCGAACGGCACCGTGGGTGGCACCAACACCTCCCACGGGAAGAACGTAACTCATGGGAACGGACCCCGCAGCCGCGGGTCTCCCGATTTGAGAGTACGACGATAATTTGCTTATTTCCACACTTAGGCTTGAAAACATGGCGTTAGAGGGTGAGAACTCGAAACAACCCCCGAACGGCCCCGTGGGTGGCACCAAAGCCTCCCACGGGACCAACGTAACTCGTGGGAACGGACCCCGCAGCCGCGGGTGTCCCGGTTTGAGAGTACGACGATAATTTGCTTATTTCCACACTTAGGCTTAAAAACATGGCGTTAGAGGGTGAGAACTCGAAACAACCCCCAAACGGCCCCGTGGGTGGCACCAACACCTCCCACGGGACCAACGTAACTCGTAGGAACTGACCCCGCAGCCGCGGGTGTCCCGGTTTGAGAGTACGACGATAATTTACTTATTTCCACACTTAAGCTTAAAAACATGACGTTAGAGGGTGAGAACTCGAAACAGCCCCCGAACAGCCCCGTGGGTGGCACCAACACCTCCCACGGGACCAACGTAACTCGTAGGAACTGACCCCGCAGCCGCGGGTGTCCCGGTTTGAGAGTACGACCGTAATTTTCTTATTTCTACACTTAGGCTTACACATGGCGTTAGAGGGTGAAAACTCGAAACAGCCCCCGAACGACCCCATGGGTGGCACCAACACCTCCCACGGGACCAACGTAACTCGTAGGAACTGACCCCGCAGCCGCGGGTGTCCCGATTTGAGAGTACGACGATAATTTGCTTATTTCCACACTTAGGCTTAAAAACATGGCATTAGAGGGTGAGAACTCGAAACAGCCCCCGATAGGCCCCGTGGGTGGCACCAACACCTCCCACGGGACCAACGTAACTCGTAGGAACTGACCCCGCAGCCGCGGGTGTCCCGGTTTGAGAGTACGATGATAATTTGCTTATTTCCACACTTAGGCTTAAAAACATGGTGTTAGAGAGTGAGAACTCGAAACAGCCCCCGAACGGCCCCGTGGGTGGCACCAACACCTCCCACGGGACCAACGTAACTCGTAGGAACTGACCCCGCAGTCGCGGGTGTCCCGGTTTGAGAGTACGATGGTAACTTGCTTATTTCCACACTTAGGCTTAAAAATAGGCGTTAGAGGGTGAGAACTCGAAACAGCCCCCGAACGGCCCCGTGGGTGGCACCAACACCTCCCACGGGACCAACGTAACTCGTAGGAACTGACCCCGCAGTCGCGGGTCTCCCGGTTTGAGACTAAGATGCTAATTCGCTTATTTCCACACTTAGGCTTAAAAACATGGCGTTAGAGGGTGAGAACTCGAAACAGCCTCCAAACGGCCCCGCGGGTGGCACCAACACCTCCCACGGGACCAGCATAACTCGTGGGAATGGACCCCGCAGCCGCAGGTCTCCCGATTTGAGAGTACGACGGTAGTTTGCTTATTTCCACTCTTAGGCTTAAAAACATGGCGTTAGAGGGTGAGAACTCGAAACAGCCCCCGAACGGCCCCGTGGGTGGCACCAACGCCTCCCACGGGACCAACGTAACTCGTGGGAATGGACCCCGCAGCCGCGGCCCTCCCGATTTGAGAGTACGATGGTAATTCGCTTATTTCCACACTTAGGCTTAAAAACATGCCGTTAGAGGGTGAGAACTCGAAACAGCCTCCAAACGGCCCCGTGGGTGGCACCAACACCTCCCACGGGACCAACGTAACTCGTGGGAATGGACCCCGCAGCCGCAGGTCTCCCGGTTTGAGAGTACGACGGTAGTTTGCTTATTTCCACACTTAGGCTTAAAAACATGATGTTAGAGGGTGAGAACTCGAAACAGCCCCCGAACGGCCCCGTGGGTGGCACCAACACCTCCCACGGGACCAACGTAACTCGTAGGAACTGACCTCGCAGCCGCGGGTGTCCCGGTTTGAGAGTACGACGATAATTTGCTTATTTCCACACTTAGGCTTAAAAACATGGCGTTAGAGGGTGAGAACTCGAAACAGCCCCCGAACGGCCCCGTGGGTGGTACCAACACCTCCCACGGGACCAACGTAACTTGTAGGAACTGACCCCGCAGCCGCGGGTCTCCCGGTTTGAGAGTACGACGGTAATTTGCTTATTTCCACACATAGGCTTAAAAATATGGCTTTAGAGGGTGAGAACTCGAAACAGCCCCCGAACGGCCCCGTGGGTGGTACCAACACCTCCCACGGGACCAATGTAACTCGTAGGAACTGACCCCGCAGCCGCGGGTGTCCCGATTTGAGAGTGCGATGATAATTAGCTTATTTCCACACTTAGGCTTAAAAACATGGCGTTAGAGGGTGAGAACTCGAAACAGCCCCCGATAGGCCCCGTGGGTGGCACCAACACCTCCCACGGGACCAACGTAACTCGTAGGAACTGACCTCGCAGCCGCGGGTCTCCCGGTTTGAGAGTACGACGGTAATTTGCTTATTTCCACACTTAGGCTTAAAAACATGGCGTTAGAGGATGAAAACTCGGAACAGCCCACGAACGGCCCCGTGGGTGGCACCAACACCTCCCACGGGACCAACGTAACTCGTGGGAACAGAACCCGCAGCCGCGGGTCTCCCGGTTTGAGAGTACGACGGTAATTTGCTTATTTCTACACTTAAGCAAAATATGGCGTTAGAGGGTGAGAACTCGAAACAGCCCCCGAACGGCCCCGTGGGTGGCACCAACACCTCCCACAGGACCAACGTAACTCGTGGGAACGGACCCCGTAGCCACGGGTCTCCCGGTTTGAGAGTACGATGATGATTTGCTTATTTCCACACTTAGGCTTGAAAACATGGCGTTAGGGGGTGAGAACTCGAAACAGCCCCCGAACGGTCCCGTGGGTGGCACCAACGCCTCCCACGGGACCAACGTAACTCGTGGGAACGGACCCCGCAGCCGCGGGTGTCCCGATTTGAGAGTACGACGATAATTTGCTTATTTCCACACTTAGGCTTAAAAACATGGCGTTAGAGGGTGAGAACTCGAAACAGCCCCCGAACGGCCCCGTGGGTGGCACCAACACCTCCCACGGGACAAACGTAACTCGTGGGAACGGACACCGCAGCCGCGGGTCGCCCGGTTTGAGAGTACGACGGTAATTTGCTTATTTCTACACTTAAGCAAAATATGGCGTTAGAGGGTGAGAACTCGAAACAGCCCCCGAACGGCCCCGTGGGTGGCACCAACACCTCCCACAGGACCAACGTAACTCGTAGGAACTGACCCTGCAGCCGCGGGTGTCCCGGTTTGAGAGTACGACGATAATTTGCTTATTTCCACACTTAGGCTTAAAAACATGGCGTTAGAGGGTGAGAACTCGAAACAGCCTCCAAACGGCCCCGTGGGTGGCACCAACACCTCCCACGGGACCAACGTAACTCGTGGGAATGGACCCCGCAGCCGCAGGTCTCCCGGTTTGAGAGTACGACGGTAGTTTGCTTATTTCCACACTTAGGCTTAAAAACATGATGTTAGAGGGTGAGAACTCGAAACAGCCCCCGAACGGCCCCGTGGGTGGCACCAACACCTCCCACGGGACCAACGTAACTCGTAGGAACTGACCTCGCAGCCGCGGGTGTCCCGGTTTGAGAGTACGATGATAATTTGCTTATTTCCACACTTAGGCTTAAAAACATGGCGTTAGAGGGTGAGAACTCGAAACAGCCCCCGAACGGCCCCGTGGGTGGCACCAACACCTCCCACGGGACCAACGTAACTTGTAGGAACTGACCCCGCAGCCGCGGGTCTCCCGGTTTGAGAGTACGACGGTAATTTGCTTATTTCCACACATAGGCTTAAAAATATGGCGTTAGAGGGTGAGAACTCGAAACAGCCCCCGAACGGCCCCGTGGGTGGCACCAACGCCTCCCACGGGACCAACGTAACTCGTGGGAATGGACCCCGCAGCCGCGGGCCTCCCGGTTTGAGAGTACGATGGTAATTCGCTTATTTCCACACTTAGGCTTAAAAACATGGCGTTAGAGGGTGAGAACTCGAAACAGCCTCCAAACGGCCCCGTGGGTGGCACCAACACCTCCCACGGGACCAACGTAACTCGTGGGAATGGACCCCGCAGCCGCAGGTCTCCCGGTTTGAGAGTACGACGGTAGTTTGCTTATTTCCACACTTAGGCTTAAAAACATGATGTTAGGGGGTGAGAACTCGAAACAGCCCCCGAACGGCCCCGTGGGTGGCACCAACATCTCCCACGGGACCAACGTAACTCGTAGGAACTGACCTCGCAGCCGCGGGTGTCCCGGTTTGAGAGTACGACGATAATTTGCTTATTTCCACACTTAGGGTTAAAAATATGGCGTTAGAGGGTGAGAACTCGAAACAACCCCCGAACGGCCCCGTGGGTGGCACCAACACCTCCCACGGGACCAGCGTAACTTGTAGGAACTGACCCCGCAGCCGCGGGTCTCCCGGTTTGAGAGTACGACGGTAATTTGCTTATTTCCACACATAGGCTTAAAAATATGGCTTTAGAGGGTGAGAACTCAAAACAGCCCCCGAACGGCCCCGTGGGTGGCACCAACACCTCCCACGGGACCAATGTAACTCGTAGGAACTGACCCCGCAGCCGCGGGTGTCCCGATTTGAGAGTGCGACGATAATTAGCTTATTTCCACACTTAGGCTTAAAAACATGGCGTTAGAGGGTGAGAACTCGAAACAGCCCCCGATAGGCCCCGTGGGTGGCACCAACACCTCCCACGGGACCAACGTAACTCGTAGGAACTGACCTCGCAGCCGCGGGTCTCCCGGTTTGAGAGTACGACGGTAATTTGCTTATTTCCACACTTAGGCTTAAAAACATGGCGTTAGAGGATGAAAACTTGAAACAGCCCACGGACGGCCCCGTGGGTGGCACCAACACCTCCCACGGGACCAACGTAACTCGTGGGAACAGACCCCGCAGCCGCGGGTCTCCCGGTTTGAGAGTACGACGGTAATTTGCTTATTTCTACACTTAAGCAAAATATGGCGTTAGAGGGTGAGAACTCGAAACTGCCCCCGAACGGCCCCGTGGGTGGCACCAACACCTCCCACAGGACCAACGTAACTCGTGGGAACGGACCCCGTAGCCACGGGTCTCCCGGTTTGAGAGTACGATGATGATTTGCTTATTTCCACACTTAGGCTTGAAAACATGGCGTTAGGGGGTGAGAACTCGAAACAGCCCCCGAACGGTCCCGTGGGTGGCACCAACGCCTCCCATGGGACCAACGTAACTCGTGGGAACGGACCCCGCAGCCGCGGGTGTCCTGATTTGAGAGTACGACGATAATTTGCTTATTTCCACACTTAGGTTTAAAAACATGGCGTTAGAGGGTGAGAACTCAAAACAGCCCCCGAACGGCCCCGTGGGTGGCACCAACACCTCCCACGGGACCAACGTAACTCGTAGGAACTGACCCCGCAGCCGCGGGTGTCCCGGTTTGAGAGTACGACGATAATTTACTTATTTCCACACTTAAGCTTAAAAACTTGGCGTTAGAGGATGAAAACTCGAAACAGCCCACGAACGGCCCCGTGGCTGGCACCAACACCTCCCAGGGGACCAACGTAACTCGTGGGAACGGACCCCGCAGCCGCGGGTCTCCCGGTTTGAGAGTACGACGGTAATTTGCTTATTTCTACACTTAAGGAAAATATGGCGTTAGAGGGTGAGAACTCGAAACAGCCCCCGAACGGCCCCGTGGGTGGCACCAACACCTCCCACAGGACCAACGTAACTCGTAGGAACTGACCCCGCAGCCGCGGGTGTCCCGGTTTGAGAGTACGACGATAATTTGCTTATTTCCACACTTAGGCTTAAAAACATGGCGTTAGAGGGTGAGAACTCGAAACAGCCTCCAAACGGCCCCGTGGGTGGCACCAACACCTCCTACGGGACCAACGTAACTCGTGGGAATGGACCCCGCAGCCGCAGGTCTCCCGGTTTGAGAGTACGACGGTAGTTTGCTTATTTCCACACTTAGGCTTAAAAACATGATGTTAGAGGGTGAGAACTCGAAACAGCCCCCGAACGGCCCCGTGGGTGGCACCAACACCTCCCACGGGACCAACGTAACTCGTAGGAACTGACCTCGCAGCCGCGGGTGTCCCGGTTTGAGAGTACGATGATAATTTGCTTATTTCCACACTTAGGCTTAAAAACATGGCGTTAGAGGGTGAGAACTCGAAACAGCCCCCGAACGGCCCCGGGGGTGGCACCAACACCTCCCATGGGACCAACGTAACTTGTAGGAACTGACCCCGCAGCCGCGGGTCTCCCGGTTTGAGAGTACGACGGTAATTTGCTTATTTCCACACATAGGCTTAAAAATATGGCTTTAGAGGGTGAGAACTCGAAACAGCCCCCGAACGGCCCCGTGGGTGGCACCAACACCTCCCACGGGACCAATGTAACTCGTAGGAACTGACCCCGCAGCCGCGGGTGTCCCGATTTGAGAGTGCGACGATAATTAGCTTATTTCCACACTTAGGCTTAAAAACATGGCGTTAGAGGGTGAGAACTCGAAACAGCCCCCGAACGGCCCCGTGGGTGGCACCAACACCTCCCACGGGACCAACGTAACTCGTGGGAATGGACCCCGCAGCCGCGGGTCTCCCGGTTTGAGAGTACGACGGTAATTTGCTTATTTTTACACTTAAGCAAAATATGGCGTTAGAGGGTGAGAACTCGAAACAGCCCCCGAATGGCCCCGTGGGTGGCACCAACACCTCCCACAGGACCAACGTAACTCGTGGGAACGGACCCCGTTGCCACGGGTCTCCCGGTTTGAGAGTACGATGATGATTTGCTTATTTCCACACTTAGGCTTGAAAACATGGCGTTAGAGGGTGAGAACTCGAAACAGCCCCCGAACGGTCCCGTGGGTGGCACCAACGCCTCCCACGGGACCAACGTAACTCGTGGGAACGGACCCCGCAGCCGCGGGTGTCCCGATTTGAGAGTACGACGATAATTTGCTTATTTCCACACTTAGGCTTAAAAACATGGCGTTAGAGGGTGAGAACTCAAAACAGCCCCCGAACGGCCCCGTGGGTGGCACCAACACCTCCCACGGGACCAACGTAACTCGTAGGAACTGACCCCGCAGCCGCGGGTGTCCCGGTTTGAGAGTACGACGATAATTTACTTATTTCCACACTTAGGCTTAAAAACATGACGTTAGAGGCTGAGAACTCGAAAAAGCCCTCGAACAGCCCCGTGGGTGGCACCAACACCTCCCACGGGACCAACGTAACTCGTAGGAACTGGACCCCGCAGCCGCGGGTCTCCCGGTTTGAGAGTACGACGGTAGTTCGCTTATTTCCACACTTAGGCTTAAAAACATGGCGTTAGAGGGTGAGAACTCGAAACAACCACCGAACGGCCCCGTGGTGGCACCAACACCTCTCACGGAACCAATGTAACTCGTATGAACTGACCCCGTAGCCGCGGGTCTCCCGGTTTGAGAGTACGACGGTAATTTGCTTATTTCCACACTTAGGCTTAAAAACATGGCGTTAGAGGGTGAGAACTCGAAACAGCCCCCGAACAGCCCCGTGGGTTGCACCAACACCTCCCACGGGACCAACGTAACTCGTAGGAACTGACCCCGCAGCCGCGGGTCTCCCAATTTGAGAGTACGACGGTAATTTTCTTATTTCCACACTTAGGCTTAAAAATATGGCGTTAGAGGGTGAGAACTCGAAACAGCCCCCGAACGGTCTCGTGGGTGGCACCAACACCTCCCACGGGACCAACGTAAGTCGTAGGAACTGACCCCGCAGCCGCGGGTGTCCCGGTTTGAGAGTACGATGATAATTTGCTTATTTCCACACTTAGGCTTAAAAACATGGCGTTGGAGGGGGAGAACTCGAAACAGCCCCCGAACGACCCCGTGGGTGGCACCAACACCTCCCACGGGACCAACGTAACTCGTAGGAACAGACCCCGCAGCCGCGGGTGTCCCGCTTTGAGAGTACGACGATAATTTGCTTATTTCCACACTTAGGCTTAAAAACATGGCGTTAGAGGGTGAGAACTCGAAACAGCCCCCAAACGGCCCCGTGGGTGTAACCAACACCTCCCTTCGGACCAACGCAACTCGTAGGAACTGACCCCGCAGCCGCGGGTGTCCCGGTTTGAGAGTACGACGGTAATTTGCTTATTTCTACACATAGGCTTAACATGGCGTTAGAGGGTGAAAACTCGAAACAGCCCCCGAACGGCCCCGTGGGTGGCACCAACACTTCCCACGGGACCAACGTAACTCGTAGGAACTGACCCCGCAGCCGCGGGTGTCCCGGTTTGAGAGTACGACGGTAATTTGCTTATTTCCACACTTAGGCTTAAAAACATGGCGTTAGAAGGTGAGAACTCGAAACAGCCCCCGAACGGCCCCGTGGGTGGCACCAACACCTCCCACGGGACCAACGTAACTCGTAGGAACTGACCTCGCAGCCGCGGGTGTCCCGGTTTTAGAGTACGACGATAATTTGCTTATTTCCACACTTAGGCTTAAAAACATGGCGTTAGAGGGTGAGAACTCGAAACAGCCCTCGAACGGCTCCGTGGGTGGCACCAACACCTCCCCCGGGACCAAAGTAACTCGGAGGAACTGACCCCGCAGCCGCGGGTGTCCCGGTTTGAGAGTACGACGGTAATTTGCTTATTTCTACACATTGGCTTAACATGGCGTTAGCGGGTGAAAACATGAAACAGCCCCCGAACGGCCCCGTGGGTGGCACCAACACCTCCCAGGGGACCAACGTAACTTGTAGGAACTGACCCCGCAGCCGCGGGTGTCCCGGTTTGAGAGTACGACGGCAATTTGCTTATTTCCACACTTAGGCTTAAAAACATGGCGTTAGAGGGTGAGAACTCGAAACAGCCCCTGAACGGCCCCGTGGGTGGCTCCAACACCTCCCACGGGACCAACGTAACTCGTAGGAACTGACCCCGCACCCGCGGGTGTTCCGGTTTGAGAGTACGACGATAATTTGCTTATTTCCACACTTAGGCTTAAAAACATGGCGTTAGAGGGTGAGAACTCGAAACAGCCCCCGAACGGCCCCGTGGGTGGCACCAACACCTCCCACAGGACCAACGTAACTCGTAGGAACTGACCCCGTAGCCGCGGGTGTCCCGGTTTGAGAGTACGACGGTAATTTGCTTATTTCCACACTTAGGCTTAAAAACATGGCGTTAGAGGATGAGAACTCGAAACAGCCCCCGAACGGTCTCGTGGGTGGCACCAACACCTCCCACGGGACCAACGTAAGTCGTAGGAACTGACCCCGCAGCCGCGGGTGTCCCGGTTTGAGAGTACGATGATAATTTGCTTATTTCCACACTTAGTCTTAAAAACATGGCGTTAGAGGGGGAGAACTCGAAACAGCCCCCGAACGGCCCCGTGGGTGGCAGCAACACCTCCCACGGGACCAACGTAACTCGTAGGAACTGACCCCGCAGCCGCGGGTCTCCCGATTTGAGAGTACGACGGTAATTTGCTTATTTCCACACTTAGGCTTAAAAACATGGCGTTAGAGGGTGAGAACTCGAAATAGCCCCCGAACGGTCTCGTGGGTGGCACCAACACCTCCCACGGGACCAACGTAAGTCGTAGGAACTGACCCCGCAGCCGCGGGTGTCCCGGTTTGAGAGTACGATGATAATTTGCTTATTTCCACACTTAGGCTTAAAAACATGGCGTTAGAGGGTGAGAACTCGAAACAGCCCCCGAACGGCCCCGTGGGTGGCACCAATACCTCCCACGGGACCAACGTAACTCGTAGGAACTGACCCCGCAGCCGCGGGTGTCCCGGTTTGAGAGTACGATGATAATTTGCTTATTTCCACACTTAGGCTTAAAAACATGGCGTTAGAGGGTAAGAACTCGAAACAGCCCCCAAACGGCCCCGTGGGTGTCACCAACACCTCCCTTCGGACCAACGTAACTCGTAGGAACTGACCCCGCAGCCGCGGGTGTCCCGGTTTGAGAGTACGACGGTAATTTGCTTATTTCTACACATAGGCTTAACATGGCGTTAGAGGGTGAAAACTCGAAACAGCCCCCGAACGGCCCCGTGGGTGGCACCAACACCTCCCACGGGACCAACGTAACTCGCAGGAACTGACCCCGCAGCCGCGGGTGTCCCGGTTTGAGAGTACGACGGTAATTTGCTTATTTCCACACTTAGGCTTAAAAACATGGCGTTAGAGGGTAAGAACTCGAAACAGCCCCCAAACGGCCCCGTGGGTGGCACCAACACCTCCTACGGGACCAACGTAACTCGTAGGAACTGACCTCGCAGCCGCGGGTGTCCCGGTTTGAGAGTACGACGATAATTTGCTTATTTCCACACTTAAGCTTAAAAACAAGGCGTTAGAGGGTGAGAACTCGAAACATCCCCCGAACGGCTCCGTGGGTGGCACCAACACCTCCCACGGGACCAACGTAACTCGTAGGAACTGACCCCTCAGCCGCGGGTGTCCCAATTTGAGAGTACGACGATAATTTGCTTATTTCCACACTTAGGCTTAAAAACATGGCGTTAGAGGGTGAGAACTCGAAACATCCCCCGAACGGCCCCGTGGGTGGCAGCAACACCTCCCCCGGGACCAAAGTAACTCGTAGGAACTGACCCCGCAGCCGCGGTTGTCCTGGTTTGAGAGTACGATGGTAATTTGCTTATTTCTACACATTGGCTTAACATGGCGTTAGCGGGTGAAAACTCGAAACTGCCCCCGAACGGCCCCGTGGGTGGCACCAACACCTCCCAGGGGACCAACGTAACTCGTAGGAACTGACCCCGCAGCCGCGGGTGTCCCGGTTTGAGAGTACGACGGCAATTTGCTTATTTCCACACTTAGGCTTAAAAACATGGCGTTAGAGGGTGAGAACTCGAAACAGCCCCCGAACGGCCCCGTGGGTGGCTCCAACACCTCCCACGGGACCAACGTAACTCGTAGGAACTGACCCCGCACCCGCGGGTGTTCCGGTTTGAGAGTACGACGATAATTTGCTTATTTCCACACTTAGGCTTAAAAACATGGCGTTAGAGGGTGAGAACTCGAAACAGCCCCCGAACGGCCCCGTGGGTGGCACCAACACCTCCCACGGGACCAACGTAACTCGTAGGAACAGACCCCGTAGCCGCGGGTGTCCCGGTTTGAGAGTACGACGGTAATTTGCTTATTTCCACACTTAGGCTTAAAAACATGGCGTTAGAGGGTGAGAACTCGAAACTGCCCCCGAACGGCCCCGTGGGTGGCACCAACACCTCCCACGGGACCAACGTAATTCGTAGGAACTAACCCCGCAGCCGCGGGTCTCCCGTTTTGAGAGTACGATGGTAATTAGCTTATTTCCACACTTAGGCTTAAAAACATGGCGTTAGAGGGTGAGAACTCGAAACAGCCCCCGAACGGCCCCGTGGGTGGCACCAACACCTCCCACGGGACCAACGGAACTCGTGGGAATGGACCCCACAGCCGTGGGTCTCCCGGTTTGAGAGTACGACGGTAGTTTGCTTATTTCCACACTTAGGCTTAAAAACATGGCGTTAGAGGGTGAGAACTCGAAACATCCACCGAACGGCCCCGTGGGTGGCACCAACACATCTCACGGGACCAACGTAACTCGTAGGAACTGACCCCGCAGCCGCGGGTGTCCCGGTTTGAGAGTACGACGGTAATTTGCTTATTTCCACACTTAGGCTTAAAAACATGGTGTTAGAGGGTGAGAACTGGAAACAGCCCCCGAACGGCCCCGTTGGTTGCACCAACACCTCCCACGGGACCAACGTAACTCGTTGGAACTGACCCCGCAGCCGCGGGTCTCCCGGTTTGAGAGTACGACGGTAATTTGCATATTTCCACACTTAGGCTTAAAAACATGGCGTTAGAGGGTGAGAACTCGAAACAGCCCCCGAACGGCCTCGTGGGTGGCACCAACACCTCCCACGGGACCAACGTAAGTCGTAGGAACTGACCCCGCAGCCGCGGGTGTCCCGGTTTGAGAGTACGACGATAATTTGCTTATTTCCACACTTAGGCTTAAAAACATGGCGTTAGAGGGGGAGAACTCGAAACAGCCCCCGAACGGCCCCGTGGGTGGCACCAACACCTCCCACGGGACCAACGTAACTCGTAGGAACTGACCCCGCAGCCGCGGGTGTCCCGGTTTGAGAGTAAGACGGTAATTTGCTTATTTCCACACTTAGGCTTAAAAACATGGCGTTAGAGGGTGAGAACTCGAAACAGCCCCCGAATGGCCCCGTGGGTGGCAGCAACACCTCCCTCGGGACCAACGTAACTCGTAGGAACTGACCCCGCAGCCGGGGGTGTCCCGGTTTGAGAGTACGACGGTAATTTACTTATTTCTACACTTTGGCTTAACATGGCTATAGCGGGTGAAAACTCAAAACAGCCCTCGAATGGCCCCGTGGGTGGCACCAACACCTCCCAGGGGACCAACGTAACTCGTAGGAACTGACCCCGCAGCCGCGGGTGTCCCGGTTTGAGAGTACGACGGCAATTTGCTTATTTCCACACTTAGGCTTAAAAACATGGCGTTAGAGGGTGAGAACTCGAAACAGCACCTGAACGGCCCCGTGGGTGGCACCAACACCTCCCACGGGACCAACGTAACTCGTAGGAACTGACCCCGCAGCCGCGAGTGTCCCGGTTTGAGAGTACGACGATAATTTGCTTATTTCCACACTTAGGCTTAAAAACATGGCGTTAGAGGGTGAGAACACGAAACAGCCCCCGAACGGCCCCGTGGGTGGCACCAACACCTCCCACGGGACCAACGTAACTCGTAGGAACTGACCCCGCAGCCGCGGGTGTCCCGGTTTGAGAGTACGACGATAATTTGCTTATTTCCACACTTAGGCTTAAAAACATGGCGTTAGAGGGTGAGAACTCGAAACAGCCCCCGAACGGCCCCGTGGGTGGCACCAACACCTCCCACGGGACCAACGTAACTCGTAGGAACTGACCCCGCAGCCGCGGGTCTCCCGTTTTGAGAGTACGATGGTAATTTGCTTATTTCCACACTTAGGCTTAAAAACATGGCGTTAGAGGGTGAGAACTCGAAACAGCCCCCGAACGGCCCCGTGGGTGGCACCAACACCTCCCACGGGACCAACGTAACTCGTGGGAATGGGCCCCACAGCCGCGGGTCTCCCGGTTGGAGAGTACGACGGTAGTTTGCTTATTTCCACACTTAGGCTTAAAAACATGGCGTTAGAGGGTGAGAACTCGAAGAAGCCCCCGAACGGCCCCGTGGGTGGCACCAACGCCTCCCACGGTACCAAAGTAACTCGTGGGAATGGACCCCGTAGCCGCGGGTCTCCCGGTTTGAGAGTACGATGGTAGTTTGCTTATTTCCACACTTAGACTTAAAAACATGGAGTTAGAGGGTGAGAACTCGAAACAACCACCGAACGGCCCCGTGGGTGGCACCAACACCTCTCACGGGACCAACGTAACTCGTAGGAACTGACCCCGCAGCCGCGGGTCTCCCGGTTTGAGAGTACGACGCTAATTTGCTTATTTCAACACTTAGGCTTAAAAACATGGCGTTAGAGGGTGAGAACTCGAAACAGCCCCCGAACGGCCCCGTGGGTTGCACCAACACCTCCCACGGGACCAACGTAAATCGTAGGAACTGACCCCGCAGCCGCGGGTCTCCCGGTTTGAGAGTACGACGGTAATTTACTTATTTCCACACTTAGGCTTAAAAACATGGCGTTAGAGGGTGAGAACTCGAAACAACCCCCAAACGGCCCCGTGGGTGGCACCAACACCTCCCACGGGACCAACGTAATTCGTAGGAACTGACCCCGCAGCCGCGGGTGTCCCGGTTTGAGAGTAAGACGATAATTTGCTTATTTCCACACTTAGGCTTAAAAACATGACGTTAGAGGGTGAGAACTCGAAACAGCCCCCGAACAGCCCCGTGGGTGGCACCAACACCTCCCACGGGACCAACGTAACTCGTAGGAACTGACCCCGCAGCCGCGGGTGTCCCGGTTTGAGAGTACGACCGTAATTTTCTTATTTCTACACTTAGGCTTACACATGGCGTTAGAGGGTGAAAACTCGAAACAGCCCCCGAACGACCCCATGGGTGGCACCAACACCTCCCACGGGACCAACGTAACTCGTAGGAACTGACCCCGCAGCCGCGGGTGTCCCGATTTGAGAGTACGACGATAATTTGCTTATTTCCACACTTAGGCTTAAAAACATGGCATTAGAGGGTGAGAACTCGAAACAGCCCCCGATAGGCCCCGTGGGTGGCACCAACACCTCCCACGGGACCAACGTAACTCGTAGGAACTGACCCCGCAGCCGCGGGTGTCCCGGTTTGAGAGTACGATGATAATTTGCTTATTTCCACACTTAGGCTTAAAAACATGGTGTTAGAGAGTGAGAACTCGAAACAGCCCCCGAACGGCCCCGTGGGTGGCACCAACACCTCCCACGGGACCAACGTAACTCGTAGGAACTGACCCCGCAGTCGCGGGTGTCCCGGTTTGAGAGTACGATGGTAACTTGCTTATTTCCACACTTAGGCTTAAAAATAGGCGTTAGAGGGTGAGAACTCGAAACAGCCCCCGAACGGCCCCGTGGGTGGCACCAACACCTCCCACGGGACCAACGTAACTCGTAGGAACTGACCCCGCAGTCGCGGGTCTCCCGGTTTGAGACTAAGATGCTAATTCGCTTATTTCCACACTTAGGCTTAAAAACATGGCGTTAGAGGGTGAGAACTCGAAACAGCCTCCAAACGGCCCCGCGGGTGGCACCAACACCTCCCACGGGACCAGCATAACTCGTGGGAATGGACCCCGCAGCCGCAGGTCTCCCGATTTGAGAGTACGACGGTAGTTTGCTTATTTCCACTCTTAGGCTTAAAAACATGGCGTTAGAGGGTGAGAACTCGAAACAGCCCCCGAACGGCCCCGTGGGTGGCACCAACGCCTCCCACGGGACCAACGTAACTCGTGGGAATGGACCCCGCAGCCGCGGCCCTCCCGATTTGAGAGTACGATGGTAATTCGCTTATTTCCACACTTAGGCTTAAAAACATGCCGTTAGAGGGTGAGAACTCGAAACAGCCTCCAAACGGCCCCGTGGGTGGCACCAACACCTCCCACGGGACCAACGTAACTCGTGGGAATGGACCCCGCAGCCGCAGGTCTCCCGGTTTGAGAGTACGACGGTAGTTTGCTTATTTCCACACTTAGGCTTAAAAACATGATGTTAGAGGGTGAGAACTCGAAACAGCCCCCGAACGGCCCCGTGGGTGGCACCAACACCTCCCACGGGACCAACGTAACTCGTAGGAACTGACCTCGCAGCCGCGGGTGTCCCGGTTTGAGAGTACGACGATAATTTGCTTATTTCCACACTTAGGCTTAAAAACATGGCGTTAGAGGGTGAGAACTCGAAACAGCCCCCGAACGGCCCCGTGGGTGGTACCAACACCTCCCACGGGACCAACGTAACTTGTAGGAACTGACCCCGCAGCCGCGGGTCTCCCGGTTTGAGAGTACGACGGTAATTTGCTTATTTCCACACATAGGCTTAAAAATATGGCTTTAGAGGGTGAGAACTCGAAACAGCCCCCGAACGGCCCCGTGGGTGGCACCAACACCTCCCACGGGACCAATGTAACTCGTAGGAACTGACCCCGCAGCCGCGGGTGTCCCGATTTGAGAGTGCGATGATAATTAGCTTATTTCCACACTTAGGCTTAAAAACATGGCGTTAGAGGGTGAGAACTCGAAACAGCCCCCGAATGGCCCCGTGGGTGGCACCAACACCTCCCACGGGACCAACGTAACTCGTAGGAACTGACCTCGCAGCCGCGGGTCTCCCGGTTTGAGAGTACGACGGTAATTTGCTTATTTCCACACTTAGGCTTAAAAACATGGCGTTAGAGGATGAAAACTCGGAACAGCCCACGAACGGCCCCGTGGGTGGCACCAACACCTCCCACGGGACCAACGTAACTCGTGGGAACAGAACCCGCAGCCGCGGGTCTCCCGGTTTGAGAGTACGACGGTAATTTGCTTATTTCTACACTTAAGCAAAATATGGCGTTAGAGGGTGAGAACTCGAAACAGCCCCCGAACGGCCCCGTGGGTGGCACCAACACCTCCCACAGGACCAACGTAACTCGTGGGAACGGACCCCGTAGCCACGGGTCTCCCGGTTTGAGAGTACGATGATGATTTGCTTATTTCCACACTTAGGCTTGAAAACATGGCGTTAGGGGGTGAGAACTCGAAACAGCCCCCGAACGGTCCCGTGGGTGGCACCAACGCCTCCCACGGGACCAACGTAACTCGTGGGAACGGACCCCGCAGCCGCGGGTGTCCCGATTTGAGAGTACGACGATAATTTGCTTATTTCCACACTTAGGCTTAAAAACATGGCGTTAGAGGGTGAGAACTCGAAACAGCCCCCGAACGGCCCCGTGGGTGGCACCAACACCTCCCACGGGACCAACGTAACTCGTGGGAACGGACACCGCAGCCGCGGGTCGCCCGGTTTGAGAGTACGACGGTAATTTGCTTATTTCTACACTTAAGCAAAATATGGCGTTAGAGGGTGAGAACTCGAAACAGCCCCCGAACGGCCCCGTGGGTGGCACCAACACCTCCCACAGGACCAACGTAACTCGTAGGAACTGACCCTGCAGCCGCGGGTGTCCCGGTTTGAGAGTACGACGATAATTTGCTTATTTCCACACTTAGGCTTAAAAACATGGCGTTAGAGGGTGAGAACTCGAAACAGCCTCCAAACGGCCCCGTGGGTGGCACCAACACCTCCCACGGGACCAACGTAACTCGTGGGAATGGACCCCGCAGCCGCAGGTCTCCCGGTTTGAGAGTACGACGGTAGTTTGCTTATTTCCACACTTAGGCTTAAAAACATGATGTTAGAGGGTGAGAACTCGAAACAGCCCCCGAACGGCCCCGTGGGTGGCACCAACACCTCCCACGGGACCAACGTAACTCGTAGGAACTGACCTCGCAGCCGCGGGTGTCCCGGTTTGAGAGTACGATGATAATTTGCTTATTTCCACACTTAGGCTTAAAAACATGGCGTTAGAGGGTGAGAACTCGAAACAGCCCCCGAACGGCCCCGTGGGTGGCACCAACACCTCCCACGGGACCAACGTAAATCGTAGGAACTGACCCCGCAGCCGCGGGTCTCCCGGTTTGAGAGTACGACGGTAATTTACTTATTTCCACACTTAGGCTTAAAAACATGGCGTTAGAGGGTGAGAACTCGAAACAACCCCCAAACGGCCCCGTGGGTGGCACCAACACCTCCCACGGGACCAACGTAATTCGTAGGAACTGACCCCGCAGCCGCGGGTGTCCCGGTTTGAGAGTAAGACGATAATTTGCTTATTTCCACACTTAGGCTTAAAAACATGACGTTAGAGGGTGAGAACTCGAAACAGCCCCCGAACAGCCCCGTGGGTGGCACCAGCACCTCCCACGGGACCAACGTAACTCGTAGGAACTGACCCCGCAGCCGCGGGTGTCCCGGTTTGAGAGTACGACCGTAATTTTCTTATTTCTACACTTAGGCTTACACATGGCGTTAGAGGGTGAAAACTCGAAACAGCCCCCGAACGACCCCATGGGTGGCACCAACACCTCCCACGGGACCAACGTAACTCGTAGGAACTGACCCCGCAGCCGCGGGTGTCCCGGTTTGAGAGTACGACGATAATTTGCTTATTTCCACACTTTGGCTTAAAAACATATCGTTAGAGGGGGAGAACTCGAAACAGCCCCCGAACGGGCTCGTGGGTGGCACCAACACCTCCCACGGGACCAACGTAACTCGTAGGAACTGACCCCGCGGCCGTGGGTGTCCCGATTTGAGAGTACGATGATAATTTGCTTATTTCCACACTTAGGATTAAAAACATGGCGTTAGAGGGTGAGAACTCGAAACAGCCCCCGAACGGCCCCGTGGGTGTCACCAACACCTCCCACCGGACCAACGTAACTCGTAGGAACTGAACCCGCAGCCGCGGGTGTCCCAGTTTGAGAGTATGACGATAATTTTCTTATTTCTACACTTAGGCTTAACATGACGTTAGAGGGTGAAAACTCGAAACAGCCCCCGAAGGGCCCCGTGGGTGGCACCAACACCTCCCACGGGACCAACGTAACTCGTAGGAACTGACCCCGCAGCCGCGGGTGTCCCGATTTGAGAGTACGACGGTAATTTGCTTATTTCCACACTTAGGCTTAAAAACATGGCGTTAGAGGGTGAGAACTCGAAACAGCCCCCGAACGGCCACGTGGGTGGCACCAACACCTCCCACGGGACCAACGTAACTCGTAGGAACTGACCCCGCAGCCGCGGGTGTCCCGGTTTGAGAGTACGACGGTAATTTGCTTATTTCCACACTTTGGCTTAAAAATATGGCGTTAGAGGGTGAGAACTCGAAACAGCCCCCGAACGGCCCCGTGGGTGGCACCAACACCTCCCACGGGACCAACGTAACTCGTAGGAACTGACCCCGCAGCCGTGGGTGTCCCGGTTTGAGAGTACGACGATAATTTTCTTATTTCCACACTTAAGCTTAAAAACATGGCGTTAGAGGGTGAGAAATCGAAACAGTCGCCGAACGGCCCCGTGGGTGCCACCAACACCTCCCACGGGATCAACGTAACTCGTAGGAACTGACCCCGCAGCCGCGGGTGTCCCGGTTTGACAGTACGACGGTAATTTGCTTATTTCTACACTTAGGCTTAACATGGCGTTAGAGGGTGAAAACTCGAAACAGCCCCCGAACAGCCCCGTGGGTGGCACCAACACCTCCCACGGGACCAACGTAACTCGTAGGAACTGACCCCGCAGCCGCGGGTGTCCCGGTTTGAGAGTACGACGGTAATTTGCTTATTTCCACACTTTGGCTTAAAAACATGGCGTTAGAGGGTGAGAACTCGAAACAGCCCCCGAACGGCCTCGTGGGTGGCACCAACACCTCCCATGGGACCAACTTAAGTCGTAGGAACTGACCCCGCAGCCGCGGGTGTCCCGGTTTGAGAGTACGACGATAATTTGCTTATTTCCACACTTAGGCTTAAAAACATGGCGTTAGAGAGGGAGAACTCGAAACAGCCCCCGAACGGCCCCGTGGGTGGCACCAACACCTCCCACGGGACCAACGTAACTCGTAGGAACTGACCCCGCAGCCGCGGGTGTCCCGGTTTGAGAGTACGACGGTAATTTACTTATTTCTACACTTAGGCTTAACATGACGTTAGAGGGTGAAAACTCGAAACATCCCCCGAACGGCCCCGTGGGTGGCACCAACACCTCCCACGGGACCAACGTAACTCGTAGGAACTGACCCCGCAGCCGCGGGTGTCCCGATTTGAGAGTACGACGGTAATTTGTTTATTTCCACACTTAGGCTTAAAAACATGGCGTTAGAGGGTGAGAACTCGAAACAGCCCCCGAACGGCTCCGTGGGTGGCACCAACACCTCCCACGGGACCAACGTAACTCGTAGGAACTGACCCCGCAGCCGCGGGTGTCCCGGTTTGAGAGTACGACGATAATTTTCTTATTTCCACACTTAAGCTTAAAAACATGGCGTTAGAGGGTGAGAAATCGAAACAGTCGCCGAACGGCCCCGTGGGTGCCACCAACACCTCCCACGGGATCAACGTAACTCGTAGGAACTGACCCCGCAGCCGCGGGTGTCCCGGTTTGACAGTACGACGGTAATTTGCTTATTTCTACACTTAGGCTTAACATGGCGTTAGAGGGTGAAAACTCGAAACAGCCCCCGAACGGCCCCGTGGGTGGCACCAACACCTCCCACGGGACCAACGTAACTCGTAGGAACTGACCCCGCAGCCGCGGGTGTCCCGGTTTGAGAGTACGACGGTAATTTGCTTATTTCCACACTTAGGCTTAAAAACATGGCGTTAGAGGGTGAGAACTCGAAACAGCCCCCGAACGGCCTTGTGGGTGGCACCAACACCTCCCACGGGACCAACGTAACTCGTAGGAACTGACCCCGCAGCCGCGGGTGTCCCGGTTTGAGAGTACGACGGTAATTTACTTATTTCTACACTTTGGCTTAACATGGCTATAGCGGGTGAAAACTCGAAACAGCCCTCGAATGGCCCCGTGGGTGGCACCAACACCTCCCAGGGGACCAACGTAACTCTTAGGAACTGACCCCGCAGCCGCGGGTGTCCCGGTTTGAGAGTACGACGGCAATTTGCTTATTTCCACACTTAGGCTTAAAAACATGGCGTTAGAGGGTGAGAACTCGAAACAGCCCCCGAACGGCCACGTGGGTGGCACCAACACCTCCCACGGGACCAACGTAACTCGTAGGAACTGACCCCGCAGCCGCGGGTGTCCCGGTTTGAGAGTACGACGGTAATTTGCTTATTTCCACACTTTGGCTTAAAAATATGGCGTTAGAGGGTGAGAACTCGAAACAGCCCCCGAACGGCCCCGTGGGTGGCACCAACACCTCCCACGGGACCAACGTAACTCGTAGGAACTGACCCCGCAGCCGTGGGTGTCCCGGTTTGAGAGTACGACGATAATTTTCTTATTTCCACACTTAAGCTTAAAAACATGGCGTTAGAGGGTGAGAAATCGAAACAGTCGCCGAACGGCCCCGTGGGTGCCACCAACACCTCCCACGGGAATAACGTAACTCGTAGGAACTGACCCCGCAGCCGCGGGTGTCCCGGTTTGACAGTACGACGGTAATTTGCTTATTTCTACACTTAGGCTTAACATGGCGTTAGAGGGTGAAAACTCGAAACAACCCCCAAACGGCCCCGTGGGTGGTACCAACACCTCCCACGGGACCAACGTAACTCGTAGGAACTGACCCCGCAGCCGCGGGTGTCCCGGTTTGAGAGTACGACGGTAATTTGCTTATTTCCACACTTAGGCTTAAAAACATGGCGTTAGAGGGTGAGAACTCGAAACAGCCCCCGAACGGCCCCGTGGGTGGCAGCAACACCTCCCCCGGGACCAACGTAACTCGTAGGAACTGACCCCGCAGCCGGGGGTGTCCCGGTTTGAGAGTACGACGGTAATTTACTTATTTCTACACTTTGGCTTAACATGGCTATAGCGGGTGAAAACTCGAAACAGCCCTCGAATGGCCCCGTGGGTGGCACCAACACCTCCCAGGGGACCAACGTAAATCGTTGGAACTGACCCCGCAGCCGCGGGTGTCCCGGTTTGAGAGTACGACGGCAATTTGCTTATTTCCACACTTAGGCTTAAAAACATGGCGTTAGAGGGTGAGAACTCGAAACAGCCCCTTAACGGCCCCGTGGGTGGCACCAACACCTCCCACGGGACCAACGTAACTCGTAGGAACTGACCCCGCAGCCGCGAGTGTCCCGGTTTGAGAGTACGACGATAATTTGCTTATTTCCACACTTAGGCTTAAAAACATGGCGTTAGAGGGTGAGAACTCGAAACAGCCCCCGAACGGCCCCGTGGGTGGCACCAACACCTCCCACGGGACCAACGTAACTCGTAGGAACTGACCCCGCAGCCGCGGGTGTCCCGGTTTGAGAGTACGACGATAATTTGCTTATTTCCACACTTAGGCTTAAAAACATGGCGTTAGAGGGTGAGAACTCGAAACAGCCCCCGAACGGCCCCGTGGGTGGCACCAACACCTCCCACGGGACCAACGTAACTCGTAGGAACTGACCCCGCAGCCGCGGGTCTCCCGTTTTGAGAGTACGATGGTAATTTGCTTATTTCCACACTTAGGCTTAAAAACATGGCGTTAGAGGGTGAGAACTCGAAACAGCCCCCGAACGGCCCCGTGGGTGGCACCAACACCTCCCACGGGACCAACGTAACTCGTAGGAACTGACCCCGCAGCCGCGGGTGTCCCGGTTTGCGAGTACGACGGTAATTTGCTTATTTCCACACTTTGGCTTAAAAATATGGCGTTAGAGGGTGAGAACTCGAAACAGCCCCCGAACGGCCCCGTGGGTGGCACCAACACCTCCCACGGGACCAACGTAACTCGTAGGAACTGACCCCGCAGCCGTGGGTGTCCCGGTTTGAGAGTACGACGATAATTTTCTTATTTCCACACTTAAGCTTAAAAACATGGCGTTAGAGGGTGAGAAATCGAAACAGTCGCCGAACGGCCCCGTGGGTGCCACCAACACCTCCCACGGGATCAACGTAACTCGTAGGAACTGACCCCGCAGCCGCGGATGTCCCGGTTTGACAGTACGACGGTAATTTGCTTATTTCTACACTTAGGCTTAACATGGCGTTAGAGGGTGAAAACTCGAAACAGCCCCCGAACAGCCCCGTGGGTGGCACCAACACCTCCCACGGGACCAACGTAACTCGTAGGAACTGACCCCGCAGCCTCGGGTGTCCCGGTTTGAGAGTACGACGGTAATTTGCTTATTTCCACACTTAGGCTTAAAAACATGGCTTTAGAGGGTGAGAACTCGAAACAGCCCCCGAACGGCCTCGTGGGTGGCACCAACACCTCCCATGGGACCAACTTAAGTCGTAGGAACTGACCCCGCAGCCGCGGGTGTCCCGGTTTGAGAGTACGACGATAATTTGCTTATTTCCACACTTAGGCTTAAAAACATGGCGTTAGAGAGGGAGAACTCGAAACAGCCCCCGAACGGCCCCGTGGGTGGCACCAACACCTCCCACGGGACCAACGTAACTCGTAGGAACTGACCCCGCAGCCGCGGGTGTCCCGGTTTGAGAGTACGACGGTAATTTACTTATTTCTACACTTAGGCTTAACATGACATTAGAGGGTGAAAACTCGAAACATCCCCCGAACGGCCCCGTGGGTGGCACCAACACCTCCCACGGGACCAACGTAACTCGTAGGAACTGACCCCGCAGCCGCGGGTGTCCCGATTTGAGAGTACGACGGTAATTTGCTTATTTCCACACTTAGGCTTAAAAACATGGCGTTAGAGGGTGAGAACTCGAAACAGCCCCCGAACGGCCACGTGGGTGGCACCAACACCACCCACGGGACCAACGTAACTCGTAGGAACTGACCCCGCAGCCGCGGGTGTCCCGGTTTGAGAGTACGACGGTAATTTGCTTATTTCCACACTTTGGCTTAAAAATATGGCGTTAGAGGGTGAGAACTCGAAACAGCCCCCGAACGGCCCCGTGGGTGGCACCAACACCTCCCACGGGACCAACGTAACTCGTAGGAACTGACCCCGCAGCCGTGGGTGTCCCGGTTTGAGAGTACGACGATAATTTTCTTATTTCCACACTTAAGCTTAAAAACATGGCGTTAGAGGGTGAGAAATCGAAACAGTCGCCGAACGGCCCCGTGGGTGCCACCAACACCTCCCACGGGACCAACGTAACTCGTAGGAACTGACCCCGCAGCCGCGGGTGTCCCGGTTTGAGAGTACGACGGTAATTTGCTTATGTCCACACTTAGGCTTAAAAACATGGCGTTAGAGGGTGAGAACTCGAAACAGCCCCCGAACGGCCCCGGGAGTGGCATCAACGCCTCCCACGGGACAAACGTAACTCCTGGGAATGGACCCCGCAGCCGCGGGTCTCCAAGTTTGAGAGTACGACGGTAGTTTGCTTATTTCCACACTTAGGCTTAAAAACATGGCGTTAGAGGGTGAGAACTCGAAACAGCCCCCGAACGGCTCCGTGGGTGGCACCAACACCTCCCACGCGACCAACGTAACTCGTAGGAACTGACCCCGCAGCCGCGGGTGTCCCAGTTTGAGAGTACGACGATAATTTGCTTATTTCCACACTTAGGCTTAAAAAAATGGCGTTAGAGGGTGAGAACTGGAAACAGCCCCCGAACGGCCCCATGGGTGGCACCAATGCCTCCCACGGGACCAACGTAACTCGTGGGAACAGACCCCGCAGCCGCGGGTGTCCCGGTTTGAGAGTACGATGATAATTTGCTTATTTCCACACTTAGGCTTAAAAACAAGGCGTTAGAGGGTGAGAACTCGAAACAGCCCCCGAACGGCTCCGTGGGTGGCACCAACACCTCCCATGCGACCAACGTAACTCGTAGGAACTGACCCCGCAGCCGCGGGTGTCCCAGTTTGAGAGTACGACGATAATTTGCTTATTTCCACACTTAGGCTTAAAAACATGGCGTTAGAGGGTGAGAACTCGAAACAGCCCCCGAACGGCCCCGTGGGTGGCACCAACACCTCCCCCGGGACCAACGTAACTCGTAGGAACTGACCCCGCAGCCGCGGGTGTCCCAGTTTGAGAGTACGACGGTAATTTGCTTATTTCCACACTTAGGCTTAAAAACATGGCGTTAGAGGGTGAGAACTCGAAACAGCCCCCGAACGGCCTCGTGGGTGGCACCAACACCTCCCATGGGACCAACTTAAGTCGTAGGAACTGACCCCGCAGCCGCGGGTGTCCCGGTTTGAGAGTACGACGATAATTTGCTTATTTCCACACTTAGGCTTAAAAACATGGCGTTAGAGAGGGAGAACTCGAAACAGCCCCCGAACGGCCCCGTGGGTGGCACCAACACCTCCCACGGGACCAACGTAACTCGTAGGAACTGACCCCGCAGCCGCGGGTGTCCCGGTTTGAGAGTACGACGGTAATTTACTTATTTCTACACTTAGGCTTAACATGACGTTAGAGGGTGAAAACTCGAAACATCCCCCGAACGGCCCCGTGGGTGGCACCAACACCTCCCACGGGACCAACGTAACTCGTAGGAACTGACCCCGCAGCCGCGGGTGTCCCGATTTGAGAGTACGACGGTAATTTGTTTATTTCCACACTTAGGCTTAAAAACATGGCGTTAGAGGGTGAGAACTCGAAACAGCCCCCGAACGGCTCCGTGGGTGGCACCAACACCTCCCACGGGACCAACGTAACTCGTAGGAACTGACCCCGCAGCCGCGGGTGTCCCGGTTTGAGAGTACGACGATAATTTTCTTATTTCCACACTTAAGCTTAAAAACATGGCGTTAGAGGGTGAGAAATCGAAACAGTCGCCGAACGGCCCCGTGGGTGCCACCAACACCTCCCACGGGATCAACGTAACTCGTAGGAACTGACCCCGCAGCCGCGGGTGTCCCGGTTTGACAGTACGACGGTAATTTGCTTATTTCTACACTTAGGCTTAACATGGCGTTAGAGGGTGAAAACTCGAAACAGCCCCCGAACGGCCCCGTGGGTGGCACCAACACCTCCCACGGGACCAACGTAACTCGTAGGAACTGACCCCGCAGCCGCGGGTGTCCCGGTTTGAGAGTACGACGGTAATTTGCTTATTTCCACACTTAGGCTTAAAAACATGGCGTTAGAGGGTGAGAACTCGAAACAGCCCCCGAACGGCCTTGTGGGTGGCACCAACACCTCCCACGGGACCAACGTAACTCGTAGGAACTGACCCCGCAGCCGCGGGTGTCCCGGTTTGAGAGTACGACGGTAATTTACTTATTTCTACACTTTGGCTTAACATGGCTATAGCGGGTGAAAACTCGAAACAGCCCTCGAATGGCCCCGTGGGTGGCACCAACACCTCCCAGGGGACCAACGTAACTCTTAGGAACTGACCCCGCAGCCGCGGGTGTCCCGGTTTGAGAGTACGACGGCAATTTGCTTATTTCCACACTTAGGCTTAAAAACATGGCGTTAGAGGGTGAGAACTCGAAACAGCCCCCGAACGGCCACGTGGGTGGCACCAACACCTCCCACGGGACCAACGTAACTCGTAGGAACTGACCCCGCAGCCGCGGGTGTCCCGGTTTGAGAGTACGACGGTAATTTGCTTATTTCCACACTTTGGCTTAAAAATATGGCGTTAGAGGGTGAGAACTCGAAACAGCCCCCGAACGGCCCCGTGGGTGGCACCAACACCTCCCACGGGACCAACGTAACTCGTAGGAACTGACCCCGCAGCCGTGGGTGTCCCGGTTTGAGAGTACGACGATAATTTTCTTATTTCCACACTTAAGCTTAAAAACATGGCGTTAGAGGGTGAGAAATCGAAACAGTCGCCGAACGGCCCCGTGGGTGCCACCAACACCTCCCACGGGAATAACGTAACTCGTAGGAACTGACCCCGCAGCCGCGGGTGTCCCGGTTTGACAGTACGACGGTAATTTGCTTATTTCTACACTTAGGCTTAACATGGCGTTAGAGGGTGAAAACTCGAAACAACCCCCGAACGGCCCCGTGGGTGGTACCAACACCTCCCACGGGACCAACGTAACTCGTAGGAACTGACCCCGCAGCCGCGGGTGTCCCGGTTTGAGAGTACGACGGTAATTTGCTTATTTCCACACTTAGGCTTAAAAACATGGCGTTAGAGGGTGAGAACTCGAAACAGCCCCCGAACGGCCCCGTGGGTGGCAGCAACACCTCCCCCGGGACCAACGTAACTCGTAGGAACTGACCCCGCAGCCGGGGGTGTCCCGGTTTGAGAGTACGACGGTAATTTACTTATTTCTACACTTTGGCTTAACATGGCTATAGCGGGTGAAAACTCGAAACAGCCCTCGAATGGCCCCGTGGGTGGCACCAACACCTCCCAGGGGACCAACGTAAATCGTTGGAACTGACCCCGCAGCCGCGGGTGTCCCGGTTTGAGAGTACGACGGCAATTTGCTTATTTCCACACTTAGGCTTAAAAACATGGCGTTAGAGGGTGAGAACTCGAAACAGCCCCTTAACGGCCCCGTGGGTGGCACCAACACCTCCCACGGGACCAACGTAACTCGTAGGAACTGACCCCGCAGCCGCGAGTGTCCCGGTTTGAGAGTACGACGATAATTTGCTTATTTCCACACTTAGGCTTAAAAACATGGCGTTAGAGGGTGAGAACTCGAAACAGCCCCCGAACGGCCCCGTGGGTGGCACCAACACCTCCCACGGGACCAACGTAACTCGTAGGAACTGACCCCGCAGCCGCGGGTGTCCCGGTTTGAGAGGACGACGATAATTTGCTTATTTCCACACTTAGGCTTAAAAACATGGCGTTAGAGGGTGAGAACTCGAAACAGCCCCCGAACGGCCCCGTGGGTGGCACCAACACCTCCCACGGGACCAACGTAACTCGTAGGAACTGACCCCGCAGCCGCGGGTCTCCCGTTTTGAGAGTACGATGGTAATTTGCTTATTTCCACACTTAGGCTTAAAAACATGGCGTTAGAGGGTGAGAACTCGAAACAGCCCCCGAACGGCCCCGTGGGTGGCACCAACACCTCCCACGGGACCAACGTAACTCGTAGGAACTGACCCCGCAGCCGCGGGTGTCCCGGTTTGCGAGTACGACGGTAATTTGCTTATTTCCACACTTTGGCTTAAAAATATGGCGTTAGAGGGTGAGAACTCGAAACAGCCCCCGAACGGCCCCGTGGGTGGCACCAACACCTCCCACGGGACCAACGTAACTCGTAGGAACTGACCCCACAGCCGTGGGTGTCCCGGTTTGAGAGTACGACGATAATTTTCTTATTTCCACACTTAAGCTTAAAAACATGGCGTTAGAGGGTGAGAAATCGAAACAGTCGCCGAACGGCCCCGTGGGTGCCACCAACACCTCCCACGGGATCAACGTAACTCGTAGGAACTGACCCCGCAGCCGCGGGTGTCCCGGTTTGACAGTACGACGGTAATTTGCTTATTTCTACACTTAGGCTTAACATGGCGTTAGAGGGTGAAAACTCGAAACAGCCCCCGAACAGCCCCGTGGGTGGCACCAACACCTCCCACGGGACCAACGTAACTCGTAGGAACTGACCCCGCAGCCTCGGGTGTCCCGGTTTGAGAGTACGACGGTAATTTGCTTATTTCCACACTTAGGCTTAAAAACATGGCTTTAGAGGGTGAGAACTCGAAACAGCCCCCGAACGGCCTCGTGGGTGGCACCAACACCTCCCATGGGACCAACTTAAGTCGTAGGAACTGACCCCGCAGCCGCGGGTGTCCCGGTTTGAGAGTACGACGATAATTTGCTTATTTCCACACTTAGGCTTAAAAACATGGCGTTAGAGAGGGAGAACTCGAAACAGCCCCCGAACGGCCCCGTGGGTTGCACCAACACCTCCCACGGGACCAACGTAACTCGTAGGAACTGACCCCGCAGCCGCGGGTGTCCCGGTTTGAGAGTACGACAGTAATTTACTTATTTCTACACTTAGGCTTAACATGACATTAGAGGGTGAAAACTCGAAACATCCCCCGAACGGCCCCGTGGGTGGCACCAACACCTCCCACGGGACCAACGTAACTCGTAGGAACTGACCCCGCAGCCGCGGGTGTCCCGATTTGAGAGTACGACGGTAATTTGCTTATTTCCACACTTAGGCTTAAAAACATGGCGTTAGAGGGTGAGAACTCGAAACAGCCCCCGAACGGCCACGTGGGTGGCACCAACACCACCCACGGGACCAACGTAACTCGTAGGAACTGACCCCGCAGCCGCGGGTGTCCCGGTTTGAGAGTACGACGGTAATTTGCTTATTTCCACACTTTGGCTTAAAAATATGGCGTTAGAGGGTGAGAACTCGAAACAGCCCCCGAACGGCCCCGTGGGTGGCACCAACACCTCCCACGGGACCAACGTAACTCGTAGGAACTGACCCCGCAGCCGTGGGTGTCCCGGTTTGAGAGTACGACGATAATTTTCTTATTTCCACACTTAAGCTTAAAAACATGGCGTTAGAGGGTGAGAAATCGAAACAGTCGCCGAACGGCCCCGTGGGTGCCACCAACACCTCCCACGGGACCAACGTAACTCGTAGGAACTGACCCCGCAGCCGCGGGTGTCCCGGTTTGAGAGTACGACGGTAATTTGCTTATGTCCACACTTAGGCTTAAAAACATGGCGTTAGAGGGTGAGAACTCGAAACAGCCCCCGAACGGCCCCGTGGGTGGCACCAACACCTCCCCCGGGACCAACGTAACTCGTAGGAACTGACCCCGCAGCCGCGGGTGTCCCAGTTTGAGAGTACGACGGTAATTTGCTTATTTCCACACTTAGGCTTAAAAACATGGCGTTAGAGGGTGAGAACTCGAAACAGCCCCCGAACGGCCTCGTGGGTGGCACCAACACCTCCCATGGGACCAACTTAAGTCGTAGGAACTGACCCCGCAGCCGCGGGTGTCCTGGTTTGAGAGTACGACGATAATTTGCTTATTTCCACACTTAGTCTTAAAAACATGGCGTTAGAGGGGGAGAACTCGAAACAGCCCCCGAACGGCCCCGGGAGTGGCATCAACGCCTCCCACGGGACAAACGTAACTCCTGGGAATGGACCCCGCAGCCGCGGGTCTCCAAGTTTGAGAGTACGACGGTAGTTTGCTTATTTCCACACTTAGGCTTAAAAACATGGCGTTAGAGGGTGAGAACTCGAAACAGCCCCCGAACGGCCTCGTGGGTGGCACCAACACCTCCCATGGGACCAACTTAAGTCGTAGGAACTGACCCCGCAGCCGCGGGTGTCCTGGTTTGAGAGTACGACGGTAATTTGCTTATGTCCACACTTAGGCTTAAAAACATGGCGTTAGAGGGTGAGAACTCGAAACAGCCCCCGAACGGCCCCGGGAGTGGCATCAACGCCTCCCACGGGACAAACGTAACTCCTGGGAATGGACCCCGCAGCCGCGGGTCTCCAAGTTTGAGAGTACGACGGTAGTTTTCTTATTTCCACACTTAGGCTTAAAAACATGGCGTTAGAGGGTGAGAACTCGAAACAGCCCCCGAACGGCTCCGTGGGTGGCACCAACACCTCCCACGCGACCAACGTAACTCGTAGGAACTGACCCCGCAGCCGCGGGTGTCCCAGTTTGAGAGTACGACGATAATTTGCTTATTTCCACACTTAGGCTTAAAAAAATGGCGTTAGAGGGTGAGAACTGGAAACAGCCCCCGAACGGCCCCATGGGTGGCACCAATGCCTCCCACGGGACCAACGTAACTCGTGGGAACAGACCCCGCAGCCGCGGGTGTCCCGGTTTGAGAGTACGATGATAATTTGCTTATTTCCACACTTAGGCTTAAAAACAAGGCGTTAGAGGGTGAGAACTCGAAACAGCCCCCGAACGGCTCCGTGGGTGGCACCAACACCTCCCATGCGACCAACGTAACTCGTAGGAACTGACCCCGCAGCCGCGGGTGTCCCAGTTTGAGAGTACGACGATAATTTGCTTATTTCCACACTTAGGCTTAAAAACATGGCGTTAGAGGGTGAGAACTCGAAACAGCCCCCGAACGGCCCCGTGGGTGGCACCAACACCTCCCCCGGGACCAACGTAACTCGTAGGAACTGTCCCCGCAGCCGCGGGTGTCCCAGTTTGAGAGTACGACGGTAATTTGCTTATTTCCACACTTAGGCTTAAAAACATGGCGTTAGAGGGTGAGAACTCGAAACAGCCCCCGAACGGCCTCGTGGGTGGCACCAACACCTCCCATGGGACCAACTTAAGTCGTAGGAACTGACCCCGCAGCCGCGGGTGTCCTGGTTTGAGAGTACGACGATAATTTGCTTATTTCCACACTTAGTCTTAAAAACATGGCGTTAGAGGGGGAGAACTCGAAACAGCCCCCGAACGGCCCCGTGGGGGGCACCAACACCTCCCACGGGACCAACGTAACTCGTAGGAACTGACCCCGCAGCCGCGGGTGTCCCGGTTTGAAAGTACGACGGTAATTTACTTATTTCTACACTTAGGCTTAACATGACGTTAGAGGGTGAAAACTCGAAACATCCCCCGAACGGCCCCGTGGGTGGCACCAACACCTCCCACGGGACCAACGTAACTCGTAGGAAATGACCCCGCAGCCGCGGGTGTCCCGATTTGAGAGTACGACGGTAAGTTGCTTATTTCCACACTTAGGCTTAAAAACATGGCGTTAGAGGGTGAGAACTCGAAACAGCCCCCGAACGGCCACGTGGGTGGCACCAACACCTCCCACGGGACCAACGTAACTCGTAGGAACTGACCCCGCAGCCGCGGGTGTCCCGGTTTGAGAGTACGACGGTAATTTGCTTATTTCCACACTTTGGCTTAAAAATATGGCGTTAGAGGGTGAGAACTCGAAACAGCCCCCGAACGGCCCCGTGGGTGGCACCAACACCTCCCACGGGACCAACGTAACTCGTAGGAACTGACCCCGCAGCCGTGGGTGTCCCGGTTTGAGAGTACGACGATAATTTTCTTATTTCCACACTTAAGCTTAAAAACATGGCGTTAGAGGGTGAGAAATCGAAACAGTCGCCGAACGGCCCCGTGGGTGCCACCAACACCTCCCACGGGACCAACGTAACTCGTAGGAACTGACCCCGTAGCCGCGGGTGTCCCGGTTTGAGAGTACGACGTTAATTTGCTTATTTCCACACTTAGGCTTAAAAACATGGCGTTAGAGGGTGAGAAATCGAAACAGTCGCCGAACGGCCCCGTGGGTGCCACCAACACCTCCCACGGGACCAACGTAACTCGTAGGAACTGACCCCGCAGCCGCGGGTGTCCCGGTTTGACAGTACGACGGTAATTTGCTTATTTCTACACTTAGGCTTAACATGGCGTTAGAGGGTGAAAACTCGAAACAGCCCCCGAACGGCCCCGTGGGTGGCACCAACACCTCCCACGGGACCAACGTAACTCGTAGGAACTGACCCCGCAGCCGCGGGTGTCCCGGTTTGAGAGTACGACGGTAATTTTCTTATGTCCACACTTAGGCTTAAAAACATGGCGTTAGAGGGTGAGAACTCGAAACAGCCCCCGAACGGCCCCGGGAGTGGCATCAACGCCTCCCACGGGACAAACGTAACTCCTGGGAATGGACCCCGCAGCCGCGGGTCTCCAAGTTTGAGAGTACGACGGTAGTTTGCTTATTTCCACACTTAGGCTTAAATACATGGCGTTAGAGGGTGAGAACTCGAAACAGCCCCCGAACGGCCCCGTGGGTGGCACCAACACCTCCCACGGGACCAACGTAACTTGTAGGAACTGACCCCGCAGCCGCGGGTCTCCCGGCTTGAGAGTACGACGGGAATTTGCTTATTTCCACACTTAGGCTTAAAAACATGGCGTTAGAGGGTGAGAACTCGAAACAGCCCCTGAACGGCCCCGTGGGTGGCACCAACACCTCCCACGGGACCAACGTAACTCGTAGGAACTGACCCCGCAGTCGTGGGTCTCCCGGTTTGAGAGTACGACGGTAATTTGCTTATTTCCACACTTAGGCTTAAAAACATGGCGTTAGAGGGTGAGAACTCGAAACAGCCCCCGAACGGCCCCGTGGGTGGCACCAACACCTCCCACGGGACCAACGTAACTCGTAGGAACTGACCCCGCAGCCGCGGGTCTCCCGGTTTGAGAGTAAGACGGTAATTTGCTTATTTCCACTCTTAGGCTTAAAAACATGGCGTTAGAGGGTGAAAACTCGAAACAGACCCCGAACGGCCCCGTGGGTGGCACCATACCTCTCACGAGACCAACGTAACTCGTGGGAACAGACCCCGCAGCCGCGGGTCTCCCGGTTTGAGAGTACGACGGTAATTTGCGTATTTCTACACTTAAGCAAAATATGGGGTTAGAGGGTGAGAACTCGAAACAGCCCCCGAACGGCCCCGTGGGTGGCACCAACACCTCCCACGGGACCAACTTAACTCGTGGGAACGGACCCCGCCGCCGCGGGTCTCCCGATTTGAGAGTACGACGATAATTTGCTTATTTCCACACTTAGCCTTGAAAACATGGCGTTAGAGGGTGAGAACTTGAAACAGCCCCCGAACGGCCCCATGGGTGGCACCAATGCCTCCCACGGGACCAACGTAACTCGTGGGAACAGACCCCGCAGCCGCGGGTGTCCCGGTTTGAGAGTACGATGATAATTTGCTTATTTCCACACTTAGTCTTAAAAACATGGCGTTAGAGGGTGAGAACTCGAAACAGCCCCCGAACGGCTCCGTGGGTGGCACCAACACCTCCCACGGGACCAACGTAACTCATAGGAACTGACCCCGCAGCCGCGGGTGTCCCAGTTTGAGAGTACGACGATAATTTGCTTATTTCCACACTTAGGCTTAAAAACATGGCGTTAGAGGGTGAGAACTCGAAACAGCCACCGAACGGCCCCGTGGGTGGCACCAACACCTCCCCCGGCACCAACGTAACTCGTAGGAACTGACCCCGCAGCCGCGGGTGTCCCGGTTTGAGAGTACGACGGTAATTTGCCTATTTCCACACTTAGGCTTAAAAACATGGCGTTAGAGGGTGAGAACTCGAAACAGCCCCCGAACGGCCCCGTGGGTGGCACCAACACCTCCCACGGGACCAACGTAACTCGTAGGAACTGACCCCGCAGCCGCGGGTGTCCCGGTTTGAGAGTACGACGATAATTTGCTTATTTCCACACTTAGCCTTAAAAACATGGCGTTAGAGGGTGAGAACTCGAAACAGCCCCCGAACGGCCCCGTGGGTGGCTCCAACACCTCCCACGGGACCAACGTAACTCGTAGGAACTGACCCCGCAGCCGCGGGTGTCCCGGTTTGAGAGTACGACGATAATTTGCTTATTTCCACACTTAGGCTTAAAAACATGGCGTTAGAGGGTGAGAACTCGAAACAGCCCCCGAACCGCCCCGTGGGTGGCACCAACACCTCCCACGAGACCAACGTAACTCGTAGGAACTGACCCCGCAGCCGCGGGTGTCCCGATTTGAGAGTACGACGGTAATTTGCTTATTTCCACACTTAGGCTTAAAAACATGGCGTTAGAGGGTGAGAACTCGAAACAGCCACCCGAACGGCCACGTGGGTGGCACCAACACCTCCCACGGGACCAACGTAACTCGTAGGAACTGACCCCGCAGCCGCGGGTGTCCCGGTTTGAGAGTACGACGGTAATTTGCTTATTTCCACACTTTGGCTTAAAAATATGGCGTTAGAGGGTGAGAACTCGAAACAGCCCCCGAACGGCCCCGTGGGTGGCACCAACACCTCCCACGGGACCAACGTAACTCGTAGGAACTGACCCCGTAGCCGTGGGTGTCCCGGTTTGAGAGTACGACGATAATTTTCTTATTTCCACACTTAAGCTTAAAAACATGGCGTTAGAGGGTGAGAAATCGAAACAGTCGCCGAACGGCCCCGTGGGTGCCACCAACACCTCCCACGGGACCAACGTAACTCGTAGGAACTGACCCCGCAGCCGCGGGTGTCCCGGTTTGACAGTACGACGGTAATTTGCTTATTTCCACACTTAGGCTTAAAAACATGGCGTTAGAGGGTGAAAACTCGAAACAGCCCCCGAACGGCCCCGGGAGTGGCATCAACGCCTCCCACGTGACAAACGTAACTCCTGGGAATGGACCGCGGGTCTCCAAGTTTGAGAGTACGACGGTAGTTTGCTTATTTCCACACTTAGGCTTAAAAACATGGCGTTAGAGGGTGAGAACTCGAAACAGCCCCCGAACAGCCCCGGGAGTGGCACCAACACCTCCCACGGGACCAACGTAACTCGTAGGAACTGACCCCGCAGCCGTGGGTCTCCCGGTTTGAGAGTAAGACGGTAATTTGCTTATTTCCACTCTTAGGCTTAAAAACATGGCGTTAGAGGGTGAAAACTCGAAACAGACCCCGAACGGCCCCGTGGGTGGCACCAACACCTCCCACGAGACCAACGTAACTCGTGGGAACAGACCCCGCAGCCGCGAGTCTCCCGGTTTGAGAGTACGACGGTAATTTGCGTATTTCTACACTTAAGCAAAATATGGCGTTAGAGGGTGAGAACTCGAAACAGCCCCCGAACGGCCCCGTGGGTGGCACCAACACCTCCCACGGGACCAACTTAACTCGTTGGAATGGACCCCGCAGCCGCGGGTCTCCCGATTTGAGAGTACGACGATAATTTGCTTATTTCCACACTTAGGCTTGAAAACATGGCGTTAGAGGGTGAGAACTTGAAACAGCCCCCGAACGGCCCCATGGGTGGCACCAATGCCTCCCACGGGACCAACGTAACTCGTGGGAACAGACCCCGCAGCCGCGGGTGTCCCGGTTTGAGAGTACGATGATAATTTGCTTATTTAAACACTTAGGCTTAAAAACATGGCGTTAGAGGGTGAGAACTCGAAACAGCCCCCGAACGGCTCCGTGGGTGGCACCAACACCTCCCACGGGACCAACGTAACTCGTAGGAACTGACCCCGCAGCCGCGGGTGTCCCAGTTTGAGAGTACGACGATAATTTGCTTATTTCCACACTTAGGCTTAAAAACATGGCGTTAGAGGGTGAGAACTCGAAACAGCCCCCGAACGGCCCCGTGGGTGGCACCAACACCACCCCCGGGACCAACGTAACTCGTAGGAACTGACCCCGCTGCCGCGGGTGTCCCGGTTTGAGAGTACGACGGTAATTTGCCTATTTCCACACTTAGGCTTAAAAACATGGCGTTAGAGGGTGAGAACTCGAAACAGCCCCCGAACGGCCCCGTGGGTGGCACCAACACCTCCCACGGGACCAACGTAACTCGTAGGAACTGACCCCGCAGCCGCGGGTGTCCCGGTTTGAGAGTACGACGATAATTTGCTTATTTCCACACTTAGGCTTAAAAACATGGCGTTAGAGGGTGAGAACTCGAAACAGCCCCCGAACGGCCCCGTGGGTGGCACCAACACCTCCCACGAGACCAACATAACTCGTAGGAACTGACCCCACAGCCGCGGGTGTCCCGGTTTGAGAGTACGACGGTAATTTGCTTATTTCCACACTTAGGCTTAAAAACATGGCGTTAGAGGGTGAGAACTCGAAACAGCCCCTGAACGGCCCCGTGGGTGGCACCAAACCTCCCACGGGTCCAACGTAACTAGTAGGAACTGACCCCGCAGCCGCGGGTCTCCCGTTTTGAGAGTACGATGGTAATTTGCTTATTTCCACACTTAGGCTTAAAAACATGGCGTTAGAGGGTGAGAACTCGAAACAGCCCCCGAACGGCCCCGTGGGTGGCACGAACACCTCCCACGGGACCAACGTAACTCGTGGGAATAGACCCCATTGCCGCGGGTCTCCCGGTTTGAGAGTACGACGGTAGTTTGCTTATTTCCACACTTAGGCTTAAAAACATGGCGTTAGAGGGTGAGAACTCGAAACAGCCCCCGAACGGCCCCGTGGTTGGCACCAACACCTCCCACGGGACCAACGTAACTCATAGGAACTGACCCCGCAGCCGCGGGTGTCCCGTTTTGAGGGTACGACGGTAATTTGCTTATTTCTACACTTAGGCTTAACATGACGTTAGAGGGTGAAAACTCGAAACAGCCCCCGAACGACCCCGTGGGTGGCACCAACACCTCCCACGGGACCAACGTAACTCGTAGGAACTGACCCCGCAGCCGCGGGTGTCCCGGTTTGAGAGTACGACGGTAATTTGCTTATTTCCACACTTAGGCTTAAAAATATGGCGTTAGAGGGTGAGAACTCGAAACAGCCCCCGAACGGCCCCGTGGGTGGCACCAACACCTCCCACGGGACCGACGTAACTCGTAGAAACTGACCCCGCAGCCGCGGGTGTCCCGGTTTGAGAGTACGACGGTTATTTGCTTATTTCTACACTTAGGCTTAAAAACATGGCGTTAGAGGGTGAAAACTTGAAACAGCCCCCGAACGGCCCGTGGGTGGCACCAACACCTCCCACGGGACCAACGTAACTCGTAGGAACTGACCCCGTAGCCGCGGGTGTCCCGGTTTGAGAGTACGACGATAATTTGCTTATTTCCACACTTAGGATTAAAAACATGGCGTTAGAGGGTGAGAACTCGAAACAGCCCCCGAACGGCTCCGTGGGTGGCACCAACACCTCCCACGGGACCAACGTAACTCGTAGGAAGTGAGCCCGTAGCCGCGGGTATCCTGGTTTGAGAGTACGACGGTTATTTGCTTATTTCTACACTTAGGCTTAAAAACATGGCGTTAGAGGGTGAAAACTTGAAACAGCCCCCGAACGGCCCGTGGGTGGCACCAACACCTCCCACGGGACCAACGTAACTCGTAGGAACTGACCCCGTAGCCGCGGGTGTCCCGGTTTGAGAGTACGACGATAATTTGCTTATTTCCACACTTAGGATTAAAAACATGGCGTTAGAGGGTGAGAACTCGAAACAGCCCCCGAACGGCTCCGTGGGTGGCACCAACACCTCCCACGGGACCAACGTAACTCGTAGGAACTGACCCCGCAGCCGCGGGTGTCCCAGTTTGAGAGTACGACGATAATTTGCTTATTTCCACACTTAGGCTTAAAAACATGGCGTTAGAGGGTGAGAACTCGAAACAGCCCCCGAACGGCCACGTGGGTGGCACCAACACCTCCCACGGGACCAACGTAACTCGTAGGAACTGACCCCGCAGCCGCGGGTGTCCCGGTTTGAGAGTACGACGGTAATTTGCTTATTTCCACACTTTGGCTTAAAAATATGGCGTTAGAGGGTGAGAACTCGAAACAGCCCCCGAACGGCCCCGTGGGTGGCACCAACACCTCCCACGGGACAAACGTAACTCGTAGGAACTGACCCCGCAGCCGTGGGTGTCCCGGTTTGAGAGTACGACGATAATTTTCTTATTTCCACACTTAAGCTTAAAAACATGGCGTTTGAGGGTGAGAAATCGAAACAGTCGCCGAACGGCCCCGTGGTTGGCACCAACACCTCCCACGGGACCAACGTAACTCGTAGGAACTGACCCCGCAGCCGCGGGTGTCCCGGTTTGACAGTACGACGGTAATTTGCTTATTTCTACACTTAGGCTTAACATGGCGTTAGAGGGTGAAAACTCGAAACAGCCCCCGAACGGCCCCATGGGTGGCACCAACACCTCCCACGGGACCAACGTAACTCGTAGGAACTGACCCCGCAGCCGCGGGTGTCCCGGTTTGAGAGTACGACGGTAATTTGCTTATTTCGACACTTAGGCTTAAAAACATGGCGTTAGAGGGTGAGAACTCGAAACAGCCCCCGAACGGCCCCGTGGGTGGCACCAACACCTCCCACGGGACCAACGTAACTTGTAGGAACTGACCCCGCAGTCGCGGGTCTCCCGGTTTGAGAGTACGATGGTAATTTGCTTATTTCCACACTTAGGCTTAAAAACATGGCGTTAGAGGGTGAGAACTCGAAACAGCCCCTGAACGGCCCCGTGGGTGGCACCAACACCTCCCACGGGACCAACGTAACTCGTAGGAACTGACCCCGCAGTCGTGGGTCTCCCGGTTTGAGAGTACGACGGTAATTTGCTTATTTCCACACTTAGGCTTAAAAACATGGCGTTAGAGGGTGAGAACTCGAAACAGCCCCCGAACGGCCCCGTGGGTGGCACCAACACCTCCCACGGGACCAACGTAACTCGTAGGAACTGACCCCGCAGCCGCGGGTCTCCCGGTTTGAGAGTAAGACGGTAATTTGCTTATTTCCACTCTTAGGCTTAAAAACATGGCGTTAGAGGGTGAAAACTCGAAACAGCCCCCGAACGGCCCCGTGGGTGGCACCAACACCTCCCACGAGACCAACGTAACTCGTGGAAACAGACCCCGCAGCCGCGGGTCTCCCGGTTTGAGAGTACGACGGTAATTTGCGTATTTCTACACTTAAGCAAAATATGGCGTTAGAGGGTGAGAACTCGAAACAGCCCCCGAACGGCCCCGTGGGTGGCACCAACACCTCCCACGGGACCAACTAAACTCGTGGGAACGGACCCCGCAGCCGCGGGTCTCCCGGTTTGAGAGTACGACGATAATTTGCTTATTTCCACACTTAGGCTTGAAAACATGGCGTTAGAGGGTGAGAACTTGAAACAGCCCCCGAACGGCCCCATGGGTGGCACCAATGCCTCCCACGGGACCAACGTAACTCGTGGGAACAGACCCCGCAGCCGCGGGTGTCCCGGTTTGAGAGTACGATGATAATTTGCTTATTTCCACACTTAGGCTTAAAAACATGGCGTTAGAGGGTGAGAACTCGAAACAGCCCCCGAACGGCTCCGTGGGTGGCACCAACACCTCCCACGGGACCAACGTAACTCGTAGGAACTGACCCCGCAGCCGCAGGTGTCCCAGTTTGAGAGTACGACGATAATTTGCTTATTTCCACACTTAGGCTTAAAAACATGGCGTTAGAGGGTGAGAACTCGAAACAGCCCCCGAACGGCTCCGTGGGTGGCACCAACACCTCCCACGGGACCAACGTAACTCGTACGAACTGACCCCGCAGCCGCGGGTGTCCCGGTTTGAGAGTACGACGGTAATTTGCTTATTTCCACACTTAGGCTTAAAAACATGGCGTTAGAGGGTGAGAACTCGAAACAGCCCCCGAATGGCCCCGTGGGTGGCACCAACACCTCCCACGGGACCAACGTAACTCGTAGGTACTGACCCCGCAGCCGCGGGTGTCCCGGTTTGAGAGTACGACGATAATTTGCTTATTTCCACACTTAGGCTTAAAAACATGGCGTTAGAGGGTGAGAACTCGAAACAGCCCCCGAACGGACCCGTGGGTGGCACCAACACCTCCCACGGGACCAACGTAACTCGTAGGAACTGACCCCGCAGCCGTGGGTCTCCCGGTTTGAGAGTAAGACGGTAATTTGCTTATTTCCACTCTTAGGCTTAAAAACATGGCGTTAGAGGGTGAAAACTCGAAACAGACCCCGAACGGCCCCGTGGGTGGCACCAACACCTCCCACGAGACCAACGTAACTCGTGGGAACAGACCCCGCAGCCGCGGGTCTCCCGGTTTGAGAGTACGACGGTAATTTGCGTATTTCTACACTTAAGCAAAATATGGCGTTAGAGGGTGAGAACTCGAAACAGCCCCCGAACGGCCCCGTGGGTGGCACCAACACCTCCCACGGGACCAACTTAACTCGTGGGAATGGACCCCGCAGCCGCGGGTCTCCCGATTTGAGAGTACGACGATAATTTGCTTATTTCCACACTTAGGCTTGAAAACATGGCGTTAGAGGGTGAGAACTTGAAACAGCCCCCGAACGGCCCCATGGGTGGCACCAATGCCTCCCACGGGACCAACGTAACTCGTGGGAACAGACCCCGCAGCCGCGGGTGTCCCGGTTTGAGAGTACGATGATAATTTGCTTATTTCCACACTTAGGCTTAAAAACATGGCGTTAGAGGGTGAGAACTCGAAACAGCCCCCGAACGGCTCCGTGGGTGGCACCAACACCTCCCACGGGACCAACGTAACTCGTAGGAACTGACCCCGCAGCCGCGGGTGTCCCAGTTTGAGAGTACGACGATAATTTGCTTATTTCCACACTTAGGCTTAAAAACATGGCGTTAGAGGGTGAGAACTCGAAACAGCCCCCGAACGGCCCCGTGGGTGGCACCAACACCACCCCCGGGACCAACGTAACTCGTAGGAACTGACCCCGCTGCCGCGGGTGTCCCGGTTTGAGAGTACGACGGTAATTTGCATATTTCCACACTTAGGCTTAAAAACATGGCGTTAGAGGGTGAGAACTCGAAACAGCCCCCGAACGGCCCCGTGGGTGGCACCAACACCTCCCACGGGACAACCGTAACTCGTAGGAACTGACCCCGCAGCCGCGGGTGTCCCGGTTTGAGAGTACGACACTAATTTGCTTATTTCCACACTTAGGCTTAAAAACATGGCGTTAGAGGGTGAGAACTCGAAACAGCCCCCGAACGGCCCCGTGGGTGGCTCCAACACCTCCCACGGGACCAACGTAACTCGTAGGAACTGACCCCGCAGCCGCGGGTGTCCCGGTTTGAGAGTACGACGATAATTTGCTTATTTCCACACTTAGGCTTAAAAACATGGCGTTAGAGGGTGAGAACTCGAAACAGCCCCCGAACGGCCCCGTGGGTGGCACCAACACCTCCCACGAGACCAACATAACTCGTAGGAACTGACCCCACAGCCGCGGGTGTCCCGGTTTGAGAGTACGACGGTAATTTGCTTATTTCCACACTTAGGCTTAAAAACATGGCGTTAGAGGGTGAGAACTCGAAACAGCCCCTGAACGGCCCCGTGGGTGGCACCAACACCTCCCACGGGTCCAACGTAACTAGTAGGAACTGACCCCGCAGCCGCGGGTCTCCCGTTTTGAGAGTACGATGGTAATTTGCTTATTTCCACACTTAGGCTTAAAAACATGGCGTTAGAGGGTGAGAACTCGAAACAGCCCCCGAACGGCCCCGTGGGTGGCACGAACACCTCCCACGGGACCAACGTAACTCGTGGGAATAGACCCCATTGCCGCGGGTCTCCCGGTTTGAGAGTACGACGGTAGTTTGCTTATTTCCACACTTAGGCTTAAAAACATGGCGTTAGAGGGTGAGAACTCGAAACAGCCCCCGAACGGCCCCGTGGTTGGCACCAACACCTCCCACGGGACCAACGTAACTCATAGGAACTGACCCCGCAGCCGCGGGTGTCCCGTTTTGAGGGTACGACGGTAATTTGCTTATTTCTACACTTAGGCTTAACATGACGTTAGAGGGTGAAAACTCGAAACAGCCCCCGAACGACCCCGTGGGTGGCACCAACACCTCCCACGGGACCAACGTAACTCGTAGGAACTGACCCCGCAGCCGCGGGTGTCCCGGTTTGAGAGTACGACGGTAATTTGCTTATTTCCACACTTAGGCTTAAAAATATGGCGTTAGAGGGTGAGAACTCGAAACAGCCCCCGAACGGCCCCGTGGGTGGCACCAACACCTCCCACGGGACCGACGTAACTCGTAGAAACTGACCCCGCAGCCGCGGGTGTCCCGGTTTGAGAGTACGACGGTTATTTGCTTATTTCTACACTTAGGCTTAAAAACATGGCGTTAGAGGGTGAAAACTTGAAACAGCCCCCGAACGGCCCCGTGGGTGGCACCAACACCTCCCACGGGACCAACGTAACTCGTAGGAACTGACCCCGTAGCCGCGGGTGTCCCGGTTTGAGAGTACGACGATAATTTGCTTATTTCCACACTTAGGATTAAAAACATGGCGTTAGAGGGTGAGAACTCGAAACAGCCTCCGAACGGCTCCGTGGGTGGCACCAACACCTCCCACGGGACCAACGTAACTCGTAGGAACTGACCCCGCAGCCGCGGGTGTCCCAGTTTGAGAGTACGACGATAATTTGCTTATTTCCACACTTAGGCTTAAAAACATGGCGTTAGAGGGTGAGAACTCGAAACAGCCCCCGAACGGCCCCGTGGGTGGCACCAACACCTCCCACGGGACCAACGTAACTCGTAGGAACTGACCCCGCAGCCGCGGGTCTCCCGGTTTGAGAGTAAGACGGTAATTTGCTTATTTCCACTCTTAGGCTTAAAAACATGGCGTTAGAGGGTGAAAACTCGAAACAGCCCCCGAACGGCCCCGTGGGTGGCACCAACACCTCCCACGAGACCAACGTAACTCGTGGGAACAGACCCCGCAGCCGCGGGTCTCCCGGTTTGAGAGTACGACGGTAATTTGCGTATTTCTACACTTAAGCAAAATATGGCGTTAGAGGGTGAGAACTCGAAACAGCCCCCGAACGGCCCCGTGGGTGGCACCAACACCTCCCACGGGACCAACTTAACTCGTGGGAACGGACCCCGCAGCCGCGGGTCTCCCGGTTTGAGAGTACGACGATAATTTGCTTATTTCCACACTTAGGCTTGAAAACATGGCGTTAGAGGGTGAGAACTTGAAACAGCCCCCGAACGGCCCCATGGGTGGCACCAATGCCTCCCACGGGACCAACGTAACTCGTGGGAACAGACCCCGCAGCCGCGGGTGTCCCGGTTTGAGAGTACGATGATAATTTGCTTATTTCCACACTTAGGCTTAAAAACATGGCGTTAGAGGGTGAGAACTCGAAACAGCCACCGAACGGCTCCGTGGGTGGCACCAACACCTCCCACGGGACCAACGTAACTCGTAGGAACTGACCCCGCAGCCGCAGGTGTCCCAGTTTGAGAGTACGACGATAATTTGCTTATTTCCACACTTAGGCTTAAAAACATGGCGTTAGAGGGTGAGAACTCGAAACAGCCCCCGAACGGCTCCGTGGGTGGCACCAACACCTCCCACGGGACCAACGTAACTCGTAGGAACTGACCCCGCAGCCGCGGGTGTCCCGGTTTGAGAGTACGACGGTAATTTGCTTATTTCCACACTTAGGCTTAAAAACATGGCGTTAGAGGGTGAGAACTCGAAACAGCCCCCGAATGGCCCCGTGGGTGGCACCAACACCTCCCACGGGACCAACGTAACTCGTAGGAACTGACCCCGCAGCCGCGGGTGTCCCGGTTTGAGAGTACGACGATAATTTGCTTATTTCCACACTTAGGCTTAAAAACATGGCGTTAGAGGGTGAGAACTCGAAACAGCCCCCGAACGGCCCCGTGGGTGGCTCCAACACCTCCCACGGGACCAACGTAACTCGTAGGAACTGACCCCGCAGCCGCGGGTGTCCCGGTTTGAGAGTACGACGATAATTTGCTTATTTCCACACTTAGGCTTAAAAACATGGCGTTAGAGGGTGAGAACTCGAAACAGCCCCCAAACGGCCCCGTGGGTGGCACCAACACCTCCCACGAGACCAACATAACTCGTAGGAACTGACCCCACAGCCGCGGGTGTCCCGGTTTGAGAGTACGACGGTAATTTGCTTATTTCCACACTTAGGCTTAAAAACATGGCGTTAGAGGGTGAGAACTCGAAACAGCCCCCGAACGGCCCCGTGGGTGGCACCAACACCTCCCACGGGTCCAACGTAACTAGTAGGAACTGTCCCCGCAGCCGCGGGTCTCCCGTTTTGAGAGCACGATGGTAATTTGCTTATTTCCACACTTAGGCTTAAAAACATGGCGTTAGAGGGTGAGAACTCGAAACAGCCCCCGAACGGCCCCGTGGGTGGCACGAACACCTCCCACGGGACCAACGTAACTCGTAGGAACTGACCCCGTAGCCGCGGGTGTCCCGGTTTGAGAGTACGACGATAATTTGCTTATTTCCACACTTAGGATTAAAAACATGGCGTTAGAGGGTGAGAACTCGAAACAGCCCCCGAACGGCTCCGTGGGTGGCACCAACACCTCCCACGGGACCAACGTAACTCGTAGGAACTGACCCCGCAGCCGCGGGTGTCCCAGTTTGAGAGTACGACGATAATTTGCTTATTTCCACACTTAGGCTTAAAAACATGGCGTTAGAGGTTGAGAACTCGAAACAGCCCCCGAACGGCCACGTGGGTGGCACCAACACCTCCCACGGGACCAACGTAACTCGTAGGAACTGACCCCGCAGCCGCGGGTGTCCCGGTTTGAGAGTACGACGGTAATTTGCTTATTTTCACACTTTGGCTTAAAAATATGGCGTTAGAGGGTGAGAACTCGAAACAGCCCCCGAACGGCCCCGTGGGTGGCACCAACACCTCCCACGGGACCAACGTAACTCGTAGGAACTGACCCCGCAGCCGTGGGTGTCCCGGTTTGAGAGTACGACGATAATTTTCTTATTTCCACACTTAAGCTTAAAAACATGGCGTTAGAGGGTGAGAAATCGAAACAGTCGCCGAACGGCCCCGTGGGTGGCACCAACACCTCCCACGGGAATAACGTAACTCGTAGGAACTGACCCCGCAGCCGCGGGTGTCCCGGTTTGACAGTACGACGGTAATTTGCTTATTTCTACACTTAGGCTTAACATGGCGTTAGAGGGTGAAAACTCGAAACAGCCCCCGAACGGCCCCGTGGGTGGCACCAACACCTCCCACGGGACCAACGTAACTCGTAGGAAGTGACCCCGCAGCCGCGGGTGTCCCGGTTTGAGAGTACGACGGTAATTTGCTTATTTCCACACTTAGGCTTAAAAACATGGCGTTAGAGGGTGAGAACTCGAAACAGCCCCCGAACGGCCCTGGGAGTGGCATCAACGCCTCCCACGGGACAAACGTAACTCCTGGGAATGGACCCCGCAGCCGCGGGTCTCCAAGTTTGAGAGTACGACGGTAGTTTACATATTTCCACACTTAGGTTTAAAAACATGGCGTTAGAGGGTGAGAACTCGAAACAGCCCCCGAACGGCCCCGTGGGTGGCACCAACACCTCCCACGGGACCAACGTAACTTATAGGAACTGACCCCGCAGCCGCGGGTCTCCCGGTTTGAGAGTACGACGGTAATTTGCTTATTTCCACACTTAGGCTTAAAAACATGGCGTTAGAGGGTGAGAACTCGAAACAGCCCCTGAACGACCCCGTGGGTGGCACCAACACCTCCCACGGGACCAACGTAACTCGTTGGAACTGACCCCGCAGCCGTGGGTCTCCCGGTTTGAGAGTACGACGGGAATTTGCTTATTTCCACACTTAGGCTTAAAAACATGGCGTTAGAGGGTGAGAACTCGAAACAGCCCCCGAACGGCCCCGTGGGTGGCACCAACACCTCCCACGGGACCAACGTAACTCGTAGGAACAGACCCCGCAGCCGCGGGTCTCCCGGTTTGAGAGTAAGACGGTAATTTACTTATTTCCACTCTTAGGCTTAAAAACATGGCGTTAGAGGGGGAGAACTCGAAACAACCCCCGAACGGCCCCGTGGGTGGCACCAACACCTCCCACGAGACCAACGTAACTCGTGGGAACAGACCTCGCAGCCGCGGGTCTCCCGGTTTGAGAGTACGACGGTAATTTGCGTATTTCTACACTTAAGCAAAATATGGCGTTAGAGGGTGAGAACTCGAAACAGCCCCCGAACGGCCCCGTGGGTGGCACCAACACCTCCCACGGGACCAACTTAACTCGTGGGAACGGACCCCGCAGCCGCGGGTCTCCCGGTTTGAGAGTACGACGATAATTTGCTTATTTACACACTTAGGCTTGAAAACATGGCGTTAGAGTGTGAGAACTTGAAACAGCCCCCGAACGGCCCCATGGGTGGCACCAATGCCTCCCACGGGACCAACGTAACTCGTGGGAACAGACCCCGCAGCCGCGGGTGCCCCGGTTTGAGAGTACGATGATAATTTGCTTATTTCCACACTTAGGCTTAAAAACATGGCGTTAGAGGGTGAGAACTCGAAACAGCCCCCGAACGGCTCCGTGGGTGGCACCAACACCTCCCACGGGACCAACGTAACTCGTAGGAACTGACCCCGCAGCCGCGGGTGTCCCAGTTTGAGAGTACGACGATAATTTGCTTATTTCCACACTTAGGCTTAAAAACATGGCGTTAGAGGGTGAGAACTCGAAACAGCCCCGAACGGCTCCGTGGGTGGCACCAACACCTCCCACGGGACCAACGTAACTCGTAGGAACTGACCCCGCAGCCGCGGGTGTCCCGGTTTGAGAGTACGACGGTAATTTGCTTATTTCCACAGGCTTAAAAACATGGCGTTAGAGGGTGAGAACTCGAAACAGCCCCCGAACGGCCCCGTGGGTGGCACCAACACCTCCCACGGGACCAACGTAACTCGTACGAACTGACCCCGCAGCCGCGGGTGTCCCGGTTTGAGAGTACGACGATAATTTGCTTATTTCCACACTTAGGCTTAAAAACATGGCGTTAGAGGGTGAGAACTCGAAACAGCCCCCGAACGGCCCCGTGGGTGGCACCAACGCCTCCCACGGGACCAACGTAACTCGTAGGAACTGACCCCGCAGCCGCGGGTGTCCCGGTTTGAGAGTACGACGATAATTTGCTTATTTCCACACTTAGGCTTAAAAACATGGCGTTAGAGGGTGAGAACTCGAAACATCCCCCGAACGGCCCCGTGGGTGGCACCAACACCTCCCACGAGACCAACATAACTCGTAGGAACTGACCCCACAGCCGCGGGTGTCCCGGTTTGAGAGTACGACGGTAATTTGCTTATTTCCACACTTAGGCTTAAAAACATGGCGTTAGAGGGTGAGAACTCGAAACAGCCCCCGAACGGCCCCGTGGGTGGCACCAACACCTCCCACGGGTCCAACGTAACTAGTAGGAACTGACCCCGCAGCCGCGGGTCTCCCGTTTTGAGAGTACGATGGTAATTTGCTTATTTCCACACTTAGGCTTAAAAACATGGCGTTAGAGGGTGAGAACTCGAAACAGCCCCCGAACGGCCCCGTGGGTGGCACGAACACCTCCCACGGGACCAACGTAACTCGTGGGAATAGACCCCATTGCCGCGGGTTTCCCGGTTTGAGAGTACGACGGTAGTTTGCTTATTTCCACACTTAGGCTTAAAAACATGTCGTTAGAGGGGGAGAACTCGAAACAGCCCCCGAACGGCCCCGTGGGTGGCACCAACACCTCCCACGGGACCAACGTAACTCATAGGAACTGACCCCGCAGCCGCGGGTGTCCCGGTTTGAGAGTACGACGGTAATTTGCTTATTTCTACACTTAGGCTTAACATGACGTTAGAGGATGAAAACTCGAAACAGCCCCCGAACGGCCCCGTGGGTGGCACCAACACCTCCCACGGGACCAACGTAACTCGTAGGAACTGACCCCGCAGCCGCGGGTGTCCCGGTTTGAGAGTACGACGGTAATTTGCTTATTTCCACACTTAGGCTTAAAAATATGGTGTTAGAGGGTGAGAACTCGAAACAGCCCCCGAACGGCCCCGTGGGTGGCACCAACACCTCCCACGGGACCGACGTAACTCGTAGAAACTGACCCCGCAGCCGCGGGTGTCCCGGTTTGAGAGTACGACGGTTATTTGCTTATTTCTACACTTAGGCTTAAAAACATGGCGTTAGAGGGTGAAAACTTGAAACAGCCCCCGAACGGCCCCGTGGGTGGCACCAACACCTCCCACGGGACCAACGTAACTCGTAGGAACTGACCTCGCAGCCGCGGGTGTCCCGGTTTGAGAGTACGACGATAATTTGCTTGTTTCCACACTTAGGATTAAAAACATGGCGTTAGAGGGTGAGAACTCGAAACAGCCCCCGAACGGCCCCGTGGGTGGCACCAACACCTCCCCCGGGACCAACGTAACTCGTAGGAACTGACCCCGCAGCCGCGGGTGTCCCGGTTTGAGAGTACGACGGTAATTTGCTTATTTCTACACTTAGGCTTAACATGGCGTTAGAGGGTGAAAACTCGAAACAACCCCCGAACGGCCCCGTGGGTGGCACCAACACCTCCCAGGGGACCAACGTAACTCGTAGGAACAGACCCCGCAGCCGCGGGTGTCCCGGTTTGAGAGTACGACGGTAATTTGCTTATTTCCACACTTAGGCTTAAAAACATGGCGTTAGAGGGTGAAAACTCGAAACAGCCCCCGAACGGCCCCGTGGGTGGCACCAACACCTCCCACGGGACCAACGTAACTCGTAGGAACTGACCCCGCAGCCGCGGGTCTCCCGGTTTGAGAGTAAGACGGTAATTTGCTTATTTCCACTCTTAGGCTTAAAAACATGGCGTTAGAGGGTGAAAACTCGAAACAGCCCCCGAACGGCCCCGTGGGTGGCACCAACACCTCCCACGAGACCAACGTAACTCGTGGGAACAGACCCCGCAGCCGCGGGTCTCCCGGTTTGAGAGTACGATGATAATTTGCTTATTTCCACACTTAGGCTTGAAAACATGGCGTTAGAGGGTGAGAACTTGAAACAGCCCCCGAACGGCCCCATGGGTGGCACCAATGCCTCCCACGGGACCAACGTAACTCGTGGGAACAGACCCCGCAGCCGCGGGTGTCCCGGTTTGAGAGTACGATGATAATTTGCTTATTTCCACACTTAGGCTTAAAAACATGGCGTTAGAGGGTGAGAACTCGAAACAGCCCCCGAACGGCTCCGTGGGTGGCACCAACACCTACCACGGGACCAACGTAACTCGTAGGAACTGACCCCGCAGCCGCAGGTGTCCCAGTTTGAGAGTACGACGATAATTTGCTTATTTCCACACTTAGGCTTAAAAACATGGCGTTAGAGGGTGAGAACTCGAAACAGCCCCCGAACGGCTCCGTGGGTGGCACCAACACCTCCCACGGGACCAACGTAACTCGTAGGAACTGACCCCGCAGCCGCGGGTGTCCCGGTTTGAGAGTACGACGGTAATTTGCTTATTTCCACACTTAGGCTTAAAAACATGGCGTTAGAGGGTGAGAACTCGAAACAGCCCCCGAACGTCCCCGTGGGTGGCACCAACACCTCCCACGGGACCAACGTAACTCGTAGGAACTGACCCCGCAGCCGCGGGTGTCCCGGTTTGAGAGTACGACGATAATTTGCTTATTTCCACACTTAGGCTTAAAAACATGGCGTTAGACGGTGAGAACTCGAAACAGCCCCCGAACGGCCCCGTGGGTGGCTCCAACACCTCCCACGGGACCAACGTAACTCGTAGGAACTGACCCCGCAGCCGCGGGTGTCCCGGTTTGAGAGTACGACGATAATTTGCTTATTTCCACACTTAGGCTTAAAAACATGGCGTTAGAGGGTGAGAACTCGAAACAGCCCCCAAACGGCCCCGTGGGTGGCACCAACACCTCCCACGAGACCAACATAACTCGTAGGAACTGACCCCACAGCCGCGGGTGTCCCGGTTTGAGAGTACGACGGTAATTTGCTTATTTCCACACTTAGGCTTAAAAACATGGCGTTAGAGGGTGAGAACTCGAAACAGCCCCCGAACGGCCCCGTGGGTGGCACCAACACCTCCCACGGGTCCAACGTAACTAGTAGGAACTGTCCCCGCAGCCGCGGGTTTCCCGTTTTGAGAGCACGATGGTAATTTGCTTATTTCCACACTTAGGCTTAAAAACATGGCGTTAGAGGGTGAGAACTCGAAACAGCCCCCGAACGGCCCCGTGGGTGGCACGAACACCTCCCACGGGACCAACGTAACTCGTAGGAACTGACCCCGTAGCCGCGGGTGTCCCGGTTTGAGAGTACGACGATAATTTGCTTATTTCCACACTTAGGATTAAAAACATGGCGTTAGAGGGTGAGAACTCGAAACAGCCCCCGAACGGCTCCGTGGGTGGCACCAACACCTCCCACGGGACCAACGTAACTCGTAGGAACTGACCCCGCAGCCGCGGGTGTCCCAGTTTGAGAGTACGACGATAATTTGCTTATTTCCACACTTAGGCTTAAAAACATGGCGTTAGAGGTTGAGAACTCGAAACAGCCCCCGAACGGCCACGTGGGTGGCACCAACACCTCCCACGGGACCAACGTAACTCGTAGGAACTGACCCCGCAGCCGCGGGTGTCCCGGTTTGAGAGTACGACGGTAATTTGCTTATTTTCACACTTTGGATTAAAAATATGGCGTTAGAGGGTGAGAACTCGAAACAACCCCCGAACGGCCCCGTGGGTGGCACCAACACCTCCCACGGGACCAACGTAACTCGTAGGAACTGACCCCGCAGCCGTGGGTGTCCCGGTTTGAGAGTACGACGATAATTTTCTTATTTCCACACTTAAGTTTAAAAACATGGCGTTAGAGGGTGAGAAATCGAAACAGTCGCCGAACGGCCCCGTGGGTGGCACCAACACCTCCCACGGGAATAACGTAACTCGTAGGAACTGACCCCGCAGCCGCGGGTGTCCCGGTTTGACAGTACGACGGTAATTTGCTTATTTCTACACTTAGGCTTAACATGGCGTTAGAGGGTGAAAACTCGAAACAGCCCCCGAACGGCCCCGTGGGTGGCACCAACACCTCCCACGGGACCAACGTAACTCGTAGGAACTGACCCCGCAGCCGCGGGTGTCCCGGTTTGAGAGTACGACGGTAATTTGCTTATTTCCACACTTAGGCTTAAAAACATGGCGTTAGAGGGTGAGAACTCGAAACAGCCCCCGAACGGCCCTGGGAGTGGCATCAACGCCTCCCACGGGACAAACGTAACTCCTGGGAATGGACCCCGCAGCCGCGGGTCTCCAAGTTTGAGAGTACGACGGTAGTTTGCATATTTCCACACTTAGGTTTAAAAACATGGCGTTAGAGGGTGAGAACTCGAAACAGCCCCCGAACGGCCCCGTGGGTGGCACCAACACCTCCCACGGGACCAACGTAACTTATAGGAACTGACCCCGCAGCCGCGGGTTTCCCGGTTTGAGAGTACGACGGTAATTTGCTTATTTCCACACTTAGGCTTAAAAACATGGCGTTAGAGGGTGAGAACTCGAAACAGCCCCTGAACGACCCCGTGGGTGGCACCAACACCTACCACGGGACCAACGTAACTCGTTGGAACTGACCCCGCAGCCGTGGGTCTCCCGGTTTGAGAGTACGACGGGAATTTGCTTATTTCCACACTTAGGCTTAAAAACATGGCGTTAGAGGGTGAGAACTCGAAACAGCCCCCGAACGGCCCCGTGGGTGGCACCAACACCTCCCACGGGACCAACGTAACTCGTAGGAACTGACCCCGCAGCCGCGGGTCTCCCGGTTTGAGAGTAAGACGGTAATTTACTTATTTCCACTCTTAGGCTTAAAAACATGGCGTTAGAGGGTGAAAACTCGAAACAGCCCCCGAACGGCCCCGTGGGTGGCACCAACACCTCCCACGAGACCAACGTAACTCGTGGGAACAGACCCCGCAGCCGCGGGTCTCCCGGTTTGAGAGTACGACGGTAATTTGCGTATTTCTACACTTAAGCAAAATATGGCGTTAGAGGGTGAGAACTCGAAACAGCCCCCGAACGGCCCCGTGGGTGGCACCAACACCTCCCACGGGACCAACTTAACTCGTGGGAACGGACCCCGCAGCCGCGGGTCTCCCGGTTTGAGAGTACGACGATAATTTGCTTATTTACACACTTAGGCTTGAAAACATGGCGTTAGAGTGTGAGAACTTGAAACAGCCCCCGAACGGCCCCATGGGTGGCACCAATGCCTCCCACGGGACCAACGTAACTCGTGGGAACAGACCCCGCAGCCGCGGGTGCCCCGGTTTGAGAGTACGATGATAATTTGCTTATTTCCACACTTAGGCTTAAAAACATGGCGTTAGAGGGTGAGAACTCGAAACAGCCCCCGAACGGCTCCGTGGGTGGCACCAACACCTCCCACGGGACCAACGTAACTCGTAGGAACTGACCCCGCAGCCGCGGGTGTCCCAGTTTGAGAGTACGACGATAATTTGCTTATTTCCACACTTAGGCTTAAAAACATGGCGTTAGAGGGTGAGAACTCGAAACAGCCCCGAACGGCTCCGTGGGTGGCACCAACACCTCCCACGGGACCAACGTAACTCGTAGGAACTGACCCCGCAGCCGCGGGTGTCCCGGTTTGAGAGTACGACGGTAATTTGCTTATTTCCACAGGCTTAAAAACATGGCGTTAGAGGGTGAGAACTCGAAACAGCCCCCGAACGGCCCCGTGGGTGGCACCAACACCTCCCACGGGACCAACGTAACTCGTACGAACTAACCCCGCAGCCGCGGGTGTCCCGGTTTGAGAGTACGACGATAATTTGCTTATTTCCACACTTAGGCTTAAAAACATGGCGTTAGAGGGTGAGAACTCGAAACAGCCCCCGAACGGCCCCGTGGGTGGCACCAACGCCTCCCACGGGACCAACGTAACTAGTAGGAACTGACCCCGCAGCCGCGGGTCTCCCGTTTTGAGAGTACGATGGTAATTTGCTTATTTCCACACTTAGGCTTAAAAACATGGCGTTAGAGGGTGAGAACTCGAAATAGCCCCCGAACGGCCCCGTGGGTTGCACGAACACCTCCCACGGGACCAACGTAACTCGTGGGAATAGACCCCATTGCCGCGGGTCTCCCGGTTTGAGAGTACGACGGTAGTTTGCTTATTTCCACACTTAGGCTTAAAAACATGTCGTTAGAGGGGGAGAACTCGAAACAGCCCCCGAACGGCCCCGTGGGTGGCACCAACACCTCCCACGGGACCAACGTAACTCATAGGAACTGACCCCGCAGCCGCGGGTGTCCCGGTTTGAGAGTACGACGGTAATTTGCTTATTTCTACACTTGGGCTTAACATGACGTTAGAGGATGAAAACTCGAAACAGCCCCCGAACGGCCCCGTGGGTGGCACCAACACCTCCCACGGGACCAACGTAACTCGTAGGAACTGACCCCGCAGCCGCGGGTGTCCCGGTTTGAGAGTACGACGGTAATTTGCTTATTTCCACACTTAGGCTTAAAAATATGGTGTTAGAGGGTGAGAACTCGAAACAGCCCCCGAACGGCCCCGTGGGTGGCACCAACACCTCCCACGGGACCGACGTAACTCGTAGAAACTGACCCCGCAGCCGCGGGTGTCCCGGTTTGAGAGTACGACGGTTATTTGGTTATTTCTACACTTAGGCTTAAAAACATGGCGTTAGAGGGTGAAAACTTGAAACAGCCCCCGAACGGCCCCGTGGGTGGCACCAACACCTCCCACGGGACCAACGTAACTCGTAGGAACTGACCCCGCAGCCGCGGGTGTCCCGGTTTGAGAGTACGACGATAATTTGCTTGTTTCCACACTTAGGATTAAAAACATGGCGTTAGAGGGTGAGAACTCGAAACAGCCCCCGAACGGCCCCGTGGGTGGCACCAACACCTCCCCCGGGACCAACGTAACTCGTAGGAACTGACCCCGCAGCCGCGGGTGTCCCGGTTTGAGAGTACGACGGTAATTTGCTTATTTCTACACTTAGGCTTAACATGGCGTTAGAGGGTGAAAACTCGAAACAACCCCCGAACGGCCCCGTGGGTGGCACCAACACCTCCCAGGGGACCAACGTAACTCGTAGGAACTGACCCCGCAGCCGCGGGTGTCCCGGTTTGAGAGTACGACGGCAATTTGCTTATTTCCACACTTAGGCTTAAAAACACGGTGTTAGAGGGTGAGAACTCGAAACAGCCCCCGAACGGCCCCGTGGGTGGCTCCAACACCTCCCACGGGACCAACGTAACTCGTAGGAACTGACCCCGCAGCCGCGGGTGTTCCGGTTTGAGAGTACGACGATAATTTCCTTATTTCCACACTTAGGCTTAAAAACATGGCGTTAGAGGGTGAGGACTCGAAACAGCCACCGAACGGCCCAGTGGGTGGCACCAACACCTCCCACGAGACCAACATAACTCGTAGGAACTGACTCCACAGCCGCGGGTGTCCCGGTTTGAGAGTACGACGGTAATTTGCTTATTTCCACACTTAGGCTTAAAAACATGGCGTTAGAGGGTGAGAACTCGAAACAGCCCCCGAACGGCTCCGTGGGTGGCAGCAACACCTCCCACGGGACCAATGTAACTCGTAGGAACTGGCCCCGCAGCCGCGGGTGTCCCAGTTTGAGAGTACGACGATAATTTGCTTATTTCCACACTTAGGCTTAAAAACATGGCGTTAGAGGGTGAGAACTCGAAACAGCCCCCGAACGGCTCCGTGGGTGGCACCAACACCTCCCACGGGACCAACGTAACTCGTAGGAACTGACCCCGCAGCCGCGGGTGTCCCGGTTTGAGACTACGACGGTAATTTGCTTATTTCCACAGGCTTAAAAACATGGCGTTAGAGGGTGAGAACTCGAAACAGCCCCCGAACGGCCCCGTGGGTGGCACCAACACCTCCCACGGGACCAACGTAACTCGTAGGAACTGACCCCGCAGCCGCGGGTGTCCCGGTTTGAGAGTACGACGATAATTTGATTATTTCCACACTTAGGCTTAAAAACATGGCGTTAGAGGGTGAGAACTCGAAACAGCCCCCGAACGGCCCCGTGGGTGGCACCAACGCCTCCCACGGGACCAACGTAACTCGTAGGAACTGACCCCGCAGCCGCGGGTGTCCCGGTTTGAGAGTACGACGATAATTTGCTTATTTCCACACTTAGGCTTAAAAACATGGCGTTAGAGGGTGAGAACTCGAAACATCCCCCGAACGGCCCCGTGGGTGGCACCAACACCTCCCACGAGACCAACATAACTCGTAGGAACTGACCCCACAGCCGCGGGTGTCCCGGTTTGAGAGTACGACGATAATTTGCTTATTTCCACACTTAGGCTTAAAAACATGGCGTTAGAGGGTGAGAACTCGAAACATCCCCCGAACGGCCCCGTGGGTGGCACCAACACCTCCCACGAGACCAACATAACTCGTAGGAACTGACCCCACAGCCGCGGGTGTCCCGGTTTGAGAGTACGACGGTAATTTGCTTATTTCCACACTTAGGCTTAAAAACATGGCGGTAGAGGGTGAGAACTCGAAACAGCCCCCGAACGGCCCCGTGGGTAGCACCAACACCTCCCACGGGACCAACGTAACTCGTAGGAACTGACCCCGCAGCCGCGGGTGTCCCGGTTTGAGAGTACGACGGCAATTTGCTTATTTCCACACTTAGGCTTAAAAACACGGTGTTAGAGGGTGAGAACTCGAAACAGCCCCCGAACGGCCCCGTGGGTGGCTCCAACACCTCCCACGGGACCAACGTAACTCGTAGGAACTGACCCCGCAGCCGCGGGTGTTCCGGTTTGAGAGTACGACGATAATTTCCTTATTTCCACACTTAGGCTTAAAAACATGGCGTTAGAGGGTGAGGACTCGAAACAGCCACCAACATAACTCGTAGGAACTGACTCCACAGCCGCGGGTGTCCCGGTTTGAGAGTACGACGGTAATTTGCTTATTTCCACACTTAGGCTTAAAAACATGGCGTTAGAGGGTGAGAACTCGAAACAGCCCCCGAACGGCTCCGTGGGTGGCAGCAACACCTCCCACGGGACCAATGTAACTCGTAGGAACTGGCCCCGCAGCCGCGGGTGTCCCAGTTTGAGAGTACGACGATAATTTGCTTATTTCCACACTTAGGCTTAAAAACATGGCGTTAGAGGGTGAGAACTCGAAACAGCCCCCGAACGGCTCCGTGGGTGGCACCAACACCTCCCACGGGACCAACGTAACTCGTAGGAACTGACCCCGCAGCCGCGGGTGTCCCGGTTTGAGACTACGACGGTAATTTGCTTATTTCCACAGGCTTAAAAACATGGCGTTAGAGGGTGAGAACTCGAAACAGCCCCCGAACGGCCCCGTGGGTGGCACCAACACCTCCCACGGGACCAACGTAACTCGTAGGAACTGACCCCGCAGCCGCGGGTGTCCCGGTTTGAGAGTACGACGATAATTTGCTTATTTCCACACTTAGGCTTAAAAACATGGCGTTAGAGGGTGAGAACTCGAAACAGCCCCCGAACGGCCCCGTGGGTGGCACCAACGCCTCCCACGGGACCAACGTAACTCGTAGGAACTGACCCCGCAGCCGCGGGTGTCCCGGTTTGAGAGTACGACGATAATTTGCTTATTTCCACACTTAGGCTTAAAAACATGGCGTTAGAGGGTGAGAACTCGAAACATCCCCCGAACGGCCCCGTGGGTGGCACCAACACCTCCCACGAGACCAACATAACTCGTAGGAACTGACCCCACAGCCGCGGGTGTCCCGGTTTGAGAGTACGATGGTAATTTGCTTATTTCCACACTTAGGCTTAAAAACATGGCGTTAGAGGGTGAGAACTCGAAACAGCCCCCGAACGGCCCCTTGGGTGGCACGAACACCTCCCACGGGACCAACGTAACTCGTGGGAATAGACCCCATTGCCGCGGGTCTCCCGGTTTGAGAGTACGACGGTAGTTTGCTTATTTCCACACTTAGGCTTAAAAACATGGCGTTAGAGGGGGAGAACTCGAAACAGCCCCCGAACGGCTCCGTGGGTGGCACCAACACCTCCCACGGGACCAACGTAACTCATAGGAACTGACCCCGCAGCCGCGGGTGTCCCGGTTTGAGAGTACGACGATAATTTGCTTATTTCTACACTTAGGCTTAACATGACGTTAGAGGGTGAAAACTCGAAACAGCCCCCGAACGGCCCCGTGGGTGGCACCAACACCTCCCACGGGACCAACGTAACTCGTAGGAACTGACCCCGCAGCCGCGGGTGTCCCGGTTTGAGAGTACGACGGTAATTTGCTTATTTCCACACTTAGGCTTAAAAATATGGTGTTAGAGGGTGAGAACTCGAAACAGCCCCCGAACGGCCCCGTGGGTGGCACCAACACCTCCCACGGGACCGACGTAACTCGTAGAAACTGACCCCGCAGCCGCGGGTGTCCCGGTTTGAGAGTACGACGGTTATTTGCTTAAATCTACACTTAGGCTTAAAAACATGGCGTTAGAGGGTGAAAACTTGAAACAGCCCCCGAACGGCCCCGTGGGTGGCACCAACACCTCCCACGGGACCAACGTAACTCGTAGGAACTGACCCCGCAGCCGCGGGTGTCCCGGTTTGAGAGTACGACGATAATTTTCTTATTTCCACACTTAGGATTAAAAACATGGCGTTAGAGGGTGAGAACTCGAAACAGCCCCCGAACGGCTCCGTGGGTGGCACCAACACCTCTCACGGGACCAACGTAACTCGTAGGAACTGACCCCGCAGCCGCAGGTGTCCCAGTTTGAGAGTACGACGATAATTTGCTTATTTCCACACTTAGGCTTAAAAACATGGCGTTAGAGGGTGAGAACTCGAAACAGCCCCCGAACGGCTCCGTGGGTGGCACCAACACCTCCCACGGGACCAACGTAACTCGTAGGAACTGACCCCGCAGCCGCGGGTGTCCCGGTTTGAGAGTACGACGGTTATTTGCTTATTTCCACACTTAGGCTTAAAAACATGGCGTTAGAGGGTGAGAACTCGAAACAGCCCCCAAACGGCCCCGTGGGTGGCACCAACACCTCCCACGAGACCAACATAACTCGTAGGAACTGACCCCACAGCCGCGGGTGTCCCGGTTTGAGAGTACGACGGTAATTTGCTTATTTCCACACTTAGGCTTAAAAACATGGCGTTAGAGGGTGAGAACTCGAAACAGCCCCCGAACGGCCCCGTGGGTGGCACCAACACCTCCCACGGGTCCAACGTAACTAGTAGGAACTGTCCCCGCAGCCGCGGGTCTCCCGTTTTGAGAGCACGATGGTAATTTGCTTATTTCCACACTTAGGCTTAAAAACATGGCGTTAGAGGGTGAGAACTCGAAACAGCCCCCGAACGGCCCCGTGGGTGGCACGAACACCTCCCACGGGACCAACGTAACTCGTAGGAACTGACCCCGTAGCCGCGGGTGTCCCGGTTTGAGAGTACGACGATAATTTGCTTATTTCCACACTTAGGATTAAAAACATGGCGTTAGAGGGTGAGAACTCGAAACAGCCCCCGAACGGCTCCGTGGGTGGCACCAACACCTCCCACGGGACCAACGTAACTCGTAGGAACTGACCCCGCAGCCGCGGGTGTCCCAGTTTGAGAGTACGACGATAATTTGCTTATTTCCACACTTAGGCTTAAAAACATGGCGTTAGAGGTTGAGAACTCGAAACAGCCCCCGAACGGCCACGTGGGTGGCACCAACACCTCCCACGGGACCAACGTAACTCGTAGGAACTGACCCCGCAGCCGCGGGTGTCCCGGTTTGAGAGTACGACGGTAATTTGCTTATTTCCACACTTTGGCTTAAAAATATGGCGTTAGAGGGTGAGAACTCGAAACATCCCCCGAACGGCCCCGTGGGTGGCACCAACACCTCCCACGGGACCAACGTAACTCGTAGGAACTGACCCCGCAGCCGTGGGTGTCCCGGTTTGAGAGTACGACGATAATTTTCTTATTTCCACACTTAAGCTTAAAAACATGGCGTTAGAGGGTGAGAAATCGAAACAGTCGCCGAACGGCCCCGTGGGTGGCACCAACACCTCCCACGGGAATAACGTAACTCGTAGGAACTGACCCCGCAGCCGCGGGTGTCCCGGTTTGACAGTACGACGGTAATTTGCTTATTTCTACACTTAGGCTTAACATGGCGTTAGAGGGTGAAAACTCGAAACAGCCCCCGAACGGCCCCGTGGGTGGCACCAACACCTCCCACGGGACCAACGTAACTCGTAGGAAGTGACCCCGCAGCCGCGGGTGTCCCGGTTTGATAGTACGACGGTAATTTGCTTATTTCCACACTTAGGCTTAAAAACATGGCGTTAGAGGGTGAGAACTCGAAACAGCCCCCGAACGGCCCTGGGAGTGGCATCAACGCCTCCCACGGGACAAACGTAACTCCTGGGAATGGACCCCGCAGCCGCGGGTCTCCAAGTTTGAGAGTACGACGGTAGTTTGCATATTTCCACACTTAGGTTTAAAAACATGGCGTTAGAGGGTGAGAACTCGAAACAGCCCCCGAACGGCCCCGTGGGTGGCACCAACACCTCCCACGGGACCAACGTAACTTGTAGGAACTGACCCCGCAGCCGCGGGTCTCCCGGTTTGAGAGTACGACGGTAATTTGCTTATTTCCACACTTAGGCTTAAAAACATGGCGTTAGAGGGTGAGAACTCGAAACAGCCCCTGAACGGCCCCGTGGGTGGCACCAACACCTCCCACGGGACCAACGTAACTCGTTGGAACTGACCCCGCAGCCGTGGGTCTCCCGGTTTGAGAGTACGACGGGAATTTGCTTATTTCCACACTTAGGCTTAAAAACATGGCGTTAGAGGGTGAGAACTCGAAACAGCCCCCGAACGGCCCCGTGGGTGGCACCAACACCTCCCACGGGACCAACGTAACTCGTAGGAACTGACCCCGCAGCCGCGGGTCTCCCGGTTTGAGAGTAAGACGGTAATTTACTTATTTCCACTCTTAGGCTTAAAAACATGGCGTTAGAGGGTGAAAACTCGAAACAGCCCCCGAACGGCCCCGTGGGTGGCACCAACACCTCCCACGAGACCAACGTAACTCGTGGGAACAGACCCCGCAGCCGCGGGTCTCCCGGTTTGAGAGTACGACGGTAATTTGCGTATTTCTACACTTAAGCAAAATATGGCGTTAGAGGGTGAGAACTCGAAACAGCCCCTGAACGGCCCCGTGGGTGGCACCAACACCTCCCACGGGACCAACTTAACTCGTGGGAACGGACCCCGCAGCCGCGGGTCTCCCGGTTTGAGAGTACGACGATAATTTGCTTATTTACACACTTAGGCTTAAAAACATGGCGTTAGAGGGTGAGAACTCGAAACAACCACCGAACGGCCCCGTGGTGGCACCAACACCTCTCACGGAACCAATGTAACTCGTATGAACTGACCCCGCAGCCGCGGGTCTCCCGGTTTGAGAGTACGACGGTAATTTGCTTATTTCCACACTTAGTCTTAAAAACATGGCGTTAGAGGGTGAGAACTCGAAACAGCCCCCGAACGGCCCCGTGGGTTGCACCAACACCTCCCACGGGACCAACGTAACTCGTAGGAACTGACCCCGCAGCCGCGGGTCTCCCAATTTGAGAGTACGACGGTAATTTTCTTATTTCCACACTTAGGCTTAAAAATATGGCGTTAGAGGGTGAGAACTCGAAACAGCCCCCGAACGGTCTCGTGGGTTGCACCAACACCTCCCACGGGACCAACGTAAGTCGTAGGAACTGACCCCGCAGCCGCGGGTGTCCCGGTTTGAGAGTACGATGATAATTTGCTTATTTCCACACTTAGGCTTAAAAACATGGCGTTGGAGGGGGAGAACTCGAAACAGCCCCCGAACGACCCCGTGGTTGGCACCAACACCTCCCACGGGACCAACGTAACTCGTAGGAACAGACCCCGCAGCCGCGGGTGTCCCGCTTTGAGAGTACGACGATAATTTGCTTATTTCCACACTTAGGCTTAAAAACATGGCGTTAGAGGGTGAGAACTCGAAACAGCCCCCAAACGGCCCCGTGGGTGTAACCAACACCTCCCTTCGGACCAACGCAACTCGTAGGAACTGACCCCGCAGCCGCGGGTGTCCCGGTTTGAGAGTACGACGGTAATTTGCTTATTTCTACACATAGGCTTAACATGGCGTTAGAGGGTGAAAACTCGAAACAGCCCCCGAACGGCCCCGTGGGTGGCACCAACACTTCCCACGGGACCAACGTAACTCGTAGGAACTGACCCCGCAGCCGCGGGTGTCCCGGTTTGAGAGTACGACGGTAATTTGCTTATTTCCACACTTAGGCTTAAAAACATGGCGTTAGAAGGTGAGAACTCGAAACAGCCCCCGAACGGCCCCGTGGGTGGCACCAACACCTCCCACGGGACCAACGTAACTCGTAGGAACTGACCTCGCAGCCGCGGGTGTCCCGGTTTTAGAGTACGACGATAATTTGCTTATTTCCACACTTAGGCTTAAAAACATGGCGTTAGAGGGTGAGAACTCGAAACAGCCCTCGAACGGCTCCGTGGGTGGCACCAACACCTCCCCCGGGACCAAAGTAACTCGGAGGAACTGACCCCGCAGCCGCGGGTGTCCCGGTTTGAGAGTACGACGGTAATTTGCTTATTTCTACACATTGGCTTAACATGGCGTTAGCGGGTGAAAACATGAAACAGCCCCCGAACGGCCCCGTGGGTGGCACCAACACCTCCCAGGGGACCAACGTAACTTGTAGGAACTGACCCCGCAGCCGCGGGTGTCCCGGTTTGAGAGTACGACGGCAATTTGCTTATTTCCACACTTAGGCTTAAAAACATGGCGTTAGAGGGTGAGAACTCGAAACAGCCCCTGAACGGCCCCGTGGGTGGCTCCAACACCTCCCACGGGACCAACGTAACTCGTAGGAACTGACCCCGCACCCGCGGGTGTTCCGGTTTGAGAGTACGACGATAATTTGCTAATTTCCACACTTAGGCTTAAAAACATGGCGTTAGAGGGTGAGAACTCGAAACAGCCCCCGAACGGCCCCGTGGGTGGCACCAACACCTCCCACAGGACCAACGTAACTCGTAGGAACTGACCCCGTAGCCGCGGGTGTCCCGGTTTGAGAGTACGACGGTAATTTGCTTATTTCCACACTTAGGCTTAAAAACATGGCGTTAGAGGATGAGAACTCGAAACAGCCCCCGAACGGTCTCGTGGGTGGCACCAACACCTCCCACGGGACCAACGTAAGTCGTAGGAATTGACCCCGCAGCCGCGGGTGTCCCGGTTTGAGAGTACGATGATAATTTGCTTATTTCCACACTTAGTCTTAAAAACATGGCGTTAGAGGGGGAGAACTCGAAACAGCCCCCGAACGGCCCCGTGGGTGGCACCAACACCTCCCACGGGACCAACGTAACTCGTAGGAACTGACCCCGCAGCCGCGGGTCTCCCGATTTGAGAGTACGACGGTAATTTGCTTATTTCCACACTTTGGCTTAAAAACATGGCGTTAGAGGGTAAGAACTCGAAACAGCCCCCAAACGGCCCCGTGGGTGTCACCAACACCTCCCTTCGGACCAACGTAACTCGTAGGAACTGACCCCGCAGCCGCGGGTGTCCCGGTTTGAGAGTACGACGGTAATTTGCTTATTTCTACACATAGGCTTAACATGGCGTTAGAGGGTGAAAACTCGAAACAGCCCCCGAACGGCCCCGTGGGTGGCACCAACACCTCCCACGGGACCAACGTAACTCGCAGGAACTGACCCCGCAGCCGCGGGTGTCCCGGTTTGAGAGTACGACGGTAATTTGCTTATTTCCACACTTAGGCTTAAAAACATGGCGTTAGAGGGTGAGAACTCGAAACAGCCCCCAAACGGCCCCGTGGGTGGCACCAACACCTCCTACGGGACCAACGTAACTCGTAGGAACTGACCTCGCAGCCGCGGGTGTCCCGGTTTGAGAGTACGACGATAATTTGCTTATTTCCACACTTAGGCTTAAAAACATGGCGTTAGAGGGTGAGAACTCGAAACAGCCCCCGAACGGCCCCGTGGGTGGCACCAATACCTCCCACGGGACCAACGTAACTCGTAGGAACTGACCCCGCAGCCGCGGGTGTCCCGGTTTGAGAGTACGATGATAATTTGCTTATTTCCACACTTAGGCTTAAAAACATGGCGTTAGAGGGTAAGAACTCGAAACAGCCCCCAAACGGCCCCGTGGGTGTCACCAACACCTCCCTTCGGACCAACGTAACTCGTAGGAACTGACCCCGCAGTCGCGGGTGTCCCGGTTTGAGAGTACGACGGTAATTTGCTTATTTCTACACATAGGCTTAACATGGCGTTAGAGGGTGAAAACTCGAAACAGCCCCCGAACGGCCCCGTGGGTGGCACCAACACCTCCCACGGGACCAACGTAACTCGCAGGAACTGACCCCGCAGCCGCGGGTGTCCCGGTTTGAGAGTACGACGGTAATTTGCTTATTTCCACACTTAGGCTTAAAAACATGGCGTTAGAGGGTGAGAACTCGAAACAGCCCCCAAACGGCCCCGTGGGTGGCACCAACACCTCCTACGGGACCAACGTAACTCGTAGGAACTGACCTCGCAGCCGCGGGTGTCCCGGTTTGAGAGTACGACGATAATTTGCTTATTTCCACACTTAAGCTTAAAAACAAGGCGTTAGAGGGTGAGAACTCGAAACATTCCCCGAACGGCTCCGTGGGTGGCACCAACACCTCCCACGGGACCAACGTAACTCGTAGGAACTGACCCCTCAGCCGCGGGTTTCCCAATTTGAGAGTACGATGATAATTTGCTTATTTCCACACTTAGGCTTAAAAACATGGCGTTAGAGGGTGAGAACTCGAAACATCCCCCGAACGGCCCCGTGGGTGGCAGCAACACCTCCCCCGGGACCAAAGTAACTCGTAGGAACTGACCCCGCAGCCGCGGTTGTCCTGGTTTGAGAGTACGATGGTAATTTGCTTATTTCTACACATTGGCTTAACATGGCGTTAGCGGGTGAAAACTCGAAACTGCCCCCGAACGGCCCCGTGGGTGGCACCAACACCTCCCAGGGGACCAACGTAACTCGTAGGAACTGACCCCGCAGCCGCGGGTGTCCCGGTTTGAGAGTACGACGGCAATTTGCTTATTTCCACACTTAGGCTTAAAAACATGGCGTTAGAGGGTGAGAACTCGAAACAGCCCCCGAACGGCCCCGTGGGTGGCTCCAACACCTCCCACGGGACCAACGTAACTCGTAGGAACTGACCCCGCACCCGCGGTTGTTCCGGTTTGAGAGTACGACGATAATTTGCTTATTTCCACACTTAGGCTTAAAAACATGGCGTTAGAGGGTGAGAACTCGAAACAGCCCCCGAACGGCCCCGTGGGTGGCACCAACACCTCCCACGGGACCAACGTAACTCGTAGGAACAGACCCCGTAGCCGCGGGTGTCCCGGTTTGAGAGTACGACGGTAATTTGCTTATTTCCACACTTAGGCTTAAAAACATGGCGTTAGAGGGTGAGAACTCGAAACTGCCCCCGAACGGCCCCGTGGGTGGCACCAACACCTCCCACGGGACCAACGTAATTCGTAGGAACTAACCCCGCAGCCGCGGGTCTCCCGTTTTGAGAGTACGATGGTAATTAGCTTATTTCCACACTTAGGCTTAAAAACATGGCGTTAGAGGGTGAGAACTCGAAACAGCCCCCGAACGGCCCCGTGGGTGGCACCAACACCTCCCACGGGACCAACGGAACTCGTGGGAATGGACCCCACAGCCGTGGGTCTCCCGGTTTGAGAGTACGACGGTAGTTTGCTTATTTCCACACTTAGGCTTAAAAACATGGCGTTAGAGGGTGAGAACTCGAAACATCCACCGAACGGCCCCGTGGGTGGCACCAACACATCTCACGGGACCAACGTAACTCGTAGGAACTGACCCCGCAGCCGCGGGTGTCCCGGTTTGAGAGTACGACGGTAATTTGCTTATTTCCACACTTAGGCTTAAAAACATGGTGTTAGAGGGTGAGAACTGGAAACAGCCCCCGAACGGCCCCGTGGGTTGCACCAACACCTCCCACGGGACCAACGTAACTCGTTGGAACTGACCCCGCAGCCGCGGGTCTCCCGGTTTGAGAGTACGACGGTAATTTGCATATTTCCACACTTAGGCTTAAAAACATGGCGTTAGAGGGTGAGAACTCGAAACAGCCCCCGAACGGCCTCGTGGGTGGCACCAACACCTCCCACGGGACCAACGTAAGTCGTAGGAACTGACCCCGCAGCCGCGGGTGTCCCGGTTTGAGAGTACGACGATAATTTGCTTATTTCCACACTTAGGCTTAAAAACATGGCGTTGGAGGGGGAGAACTCGAAACAGCCCCCGAACGGCCCCGTGGGTTGCACCAACACCTCCCACGGGACCAACGTAAATCGTAGGAACTGACCCCGCAGCCGCGGGTCTCCCGGTTTGAGAGTACGACGGTAATTTACTTATTTCCACACTTAGGCTTAAAAACATGGCGTTAGAGGGTGAGAACTCGAAACAACCCCCAAACGGCCCCGTGGGTGGCACCAACACCTCCCACGGGACCAACGTAACTCGTAGGAACTGACCCCGCAGCCGCGGGTGTCCCGGTTTGAGAGTAAGACGATAATTTGCTTATTTCCACACTTAGGCTTAAAAACATGACGTTAGAGGGTGAGAACTCGAAACAGCCCCCGAACAGCCCCGTGGGTGGCACCAGCACCTCCCACGGGACCAACGTAACTCGTAGGAACTGACCCCGCAGCCGCGGGTGTCCCGGTTTGAGAGTACGACCGTAATTTTCTTATTTCTACACTTAGGCTTACACATGGCGTTAGAGGGTGAAAACTCGAAACAGCCCCCGAACGACCCCATGGGTGGCACCAACACCTCCCACGGGACCAACGTAACTCGTAGGAACTGACCCCGCAGCCGCGGGTGTCCCGGTTTGAGAGTACGACGATAATTTGCTTATTTCCACACTTTGGCTTAAAAACATATCGTTAGAGGGGGAGAACTCGAAACAGCCCCCGAACGGATTCGTGGGTGGCACCAACACCTCCCACGGGACCAACGTAACTCGTAGGAACTGACCCCGCGGCCGTGGGTGTCCCGATTTGAGAGTACGATGATAATTTGCTTATTTCCACACTTAGGATTAAAAACATGGCGTTAGAGGGTGAGAACTCGAAACAGCCCCCGAACGGCCCCGTGGGTGTCACCAACACCTCCCACCGGACCAACGTAACTCGTAGGAACTGACCCCGCAGCCGCGGGTGTCCCAGTTTGAGAGTATGACGATAATTTTCTTATTTCTACACTTAGGCTTAACATGACGTTAGAGGGTGAAAACTCGAAACAGCCCCCGAAGGGCCCCGTGGGTGGCACCAACACCTCCCACGGGACCAACGTAACTCGTAGGAACTGACCCCGCAGCCGCGGGTGTCCCGATTTGAGAGTACGACGGTAATTTGCTTATTTCCACACTTAGGCTTAAAAACATGGCGTTAGAGGGTGAGAACTCGAAACAGCCCCCGAACGGCCACGTGGGTGGCACCAACACCTCCCACGGGACCAACGTAACTCGTAGGAACTGACCCCGCAGCCGCGGGTGTCCCGGTTTGAGAGTACGACGGTAATTTGCTTATTTCCACACTTTGGCTTAAAAATATGGCGTTAGAGGGTGAGAACTCGAAACAGCCCCCGAACGGCCCCGTGGGTGGCACCAACACCTCCCACGGGACCAACGTAACTCGTAGGAACTGACCCCGCAGCCGTGGGTGTCCCGGTTTGAGAGTACGACGATAATTTTCTTATTTCCACACTTAAGCTTAAAAACATGGCGTTAGAGGGAGAGAAATCGAAACAGTCGCCGAACGGCCCCGTGGGTGCCACCAACACCTCCCACGGGATCAACGTAACTCGTAGGAACTGACCCCGCAGCCGCGGGTGTCCCGGTTTGACAGTACGACGGTAATTTGCTTATTTCTACACTTAGGCTTAACATGGCGTTAGAGGGTGAAAACTCGAAACAGCCCCCGAACAGCCCCGTGGGTGGCACCAACACCTCCCACGGGACCAACGTAACTCGTAGGAACTGACCCCGCAGCCGCGGGTGTCCCGGTTTGAGAGTACGACGGTAATTTGCTTATTTCCACACTTAGGCTTAAAAACATGGCGTTAGAGGGTGAGAACTCGAAACAGCCCCCAAACGGCCCCGTGGGTGGCAGCAACACCTCCCCCGGGACCAACGTAACTCGTAGGAACTGACCCCGCAGCCGGGGGTGTCCCGGTTTGAGAGTACGACGGTAATTTACTTATTTCTACACTTTGGCTTAACATGGCTATAGCGGGTGAAAACTCGAAACAGCCCTCGAATGGCCCCGTGGGTGGCACCAACACCTCCCAGGGGACCAACGTAACTCGTAGGAACTGACCCCGCAGCCGCGGGTGTCCCGGTTTGAGAGTACGACGGCAATTTGCTTATTTCCACACTTAGGCTTAAAAACATGGCGTTAGAGGGTGAGAACTCGAAACAGCCCCCGAACGGCCACGTGGGTGGCACCAACACCTCCCACGGGACCAACGTAACTCGTAGGAACTGACCCCGCAGCCGCGGGTGTCCCGGTTTGAGAGTACGACGGTAATTTGCTTATTTCCACACTTTGGCTTAAAAATATGGCGTTAGAGGGTGAGAACTCGAAACAGCCCCCGAACGGCCCCGTGGGTGGCACCAACACCTCCCACGGGACCAACGTAACTCGTAGGAACTGCCCCCGCAGCCGTGGGTGTCCCGGTTTGAGAGTACGACGATAATTTTCTTATTTCCACACTTAAGCTTAAAAACATGGCGTTAGAGGGTGAGAAATCGAAACAGTCGCCGAACGGCCCCGTGGGTGCCATCAACACCTCCCACGGGATCAACGTAACTCGTAGGAACTGACCCCGCAGCCGCGGGTGTCCCGGTTTGACAGTACGACGGTAATTTGCTTATTTCTACACTTAGGCTTAACATGGCGTTAGAGGGTGAAAACTCGAAACAACCCCCGAACGGCCCCGTGGGTGGTACCAACACCTCCCACGGGACCAACGTAACTCGTAGGAACTGACCCCGCAGCCGCGGGTGTCCCGGTTTGAGAGTACGACGGTAATTTGCTTATTTCCACACTTAGGCTTAAAAACATGGCGTTAGAGGGTGAGAACTCGAAACAGCCCCCGAACGGCCCCGTGGGTGGCAGCAACACCTCCCCCGGGACCAACGTAACTCGTAGGAACTGACCCCGCAGCCGGGGGTGTCCCGGTTTGAGAGTACGACGGTAATTTACTTATTTCTACACTTTGGCTTAACATGGCTATAGCGGGTGAAAACTCGAAACAGCCCTCGAATGGCCCCGTGGGTGGCACCAACACCTCCCAGGGGACCAACGTAACTCGTAGGAACTGACCCCGCAGCCGCGGGTGTCCCGGTTTGAGAGTACGACGGCAATTTGCTTATTTCCACACTTAGGCTTAAAAACATGGCGTTAGAGGGTGAGAACTCGAAACAGCCCCTGAACGGCCCCGTGGGTGGCACCAACACCTCCCACGGGACCAACGTAACTCGTAGGAACTGACCCCGCAGCCGCGAGTGTCCCGGTTTGAGAGTACGACGATAATTTGCTTATTTCCACACTTAGGCTTAAAAACATGGCGTTAGAGGGTGAGAACTCGAAACAGCCCCCGAACGGCCCCGTGGGTGGCACCAACACCTCCCACGGGACCAACGTAACTCGTAGGAACTGACCCCGCAGCCGCGGGTGTCCCGGTTTGAGAGTACGACGATAATTTGCTTATTTCCACACTTAGGCTTAAAAACATGGCGTTAGAGGGTGAGAACTCGAAACAGCCCCCGAACGGCCCCGTGGGTGGCACCAACACCTCCCACGGGACCAACGTAACTCGTAGGAACTGACCCCGCAGCCGCGGGTCTCCCGTTTTGAGAGTACGATGGTAATTTGCTTATTTCCACACTTAGGCTTAAAAACATGGCGTTAGAGGGTGAGAACTCGAAACAGCCCCCGAACGGCCCCGTGGGTGGCACCAACACCTCCCACGGGACCAACGTAACTCGTGGGAATGGACCCCACAGCCGCGGGTCTCCCGGTTGGAGAGTACGACGGTAGTTTGCTTATTTCCACACTTAGGCTTAAAAACATTGCGTTAGAGGGTGAGAACTCGAAGAAGCCCCCGAACGGCCCCGTGGGTGGCACCAACGCCTCCCACGGTTCCAAAGTACCTCGTGGGAATGGACCCCGTAGCCGCGGGTCTCCCGGTTTGAGAGTACGACGGTAGTTTGCTTATTTCCACACTTAGACTTAAAAACATGGAGTTAGAGCATGAGAACTCGAAACAACCACCGAACGGCCCCGTGGGTGGCACCAACACCTCTCACGGGACCAACGTAACTCGTAGGAACTGACCCCGCAGCCGCGGGTCTCCCGGTTTGAGAGTACGACGCTAATTTGCTTATTTCCACACTTAGGCTTAAAAACATGGCGTTAGAGGGTGAGAACTCGAAACAGCCCCCGAACGGCCCCGTGGGTTGCACCAACACCTCCCACGGGACCAACGTAAATCGTAGGAACTGACCCCGCAGCCGCGGGTCTCCCGGTTTGAGAGTACGACGGTAATTTGCTTATTTCCACACTTAGGCTTAAAAACATGGCGTTAGAGGGTGAGAACTCGAAACAGCCCCCGAACGGCCTCGTGGGTGGCACCAACACCTCCCACGGGACCAACGTAAGTCGTAGGAACTGACCCCGCAGCCGCGGGTCTCCCGGTTTGAGAGTAAGACGGTAATTTGCTTGTTTCCACACTTAGGCTTAAAAACATGGCGTTAGAGGGTGAGAACTCGAAACAGCCCCCGAACGGCCTCGTGGGTGGCACCAACACCTCCCACGGGACCAACGTAAGTCGTAGGAAATGACCCCGCTGCCGCGGGTGTTCCGGTTTGAGAGTACGACGATAATTTGCTTATTTCCACACTTAGGCTTAAAAACATATCGTTAGAGGGTGAGAACTCGAAACAGCCCCCGAACGGCCTCGTGGGTGGCACCAACACCTCCCATGGGACCAACTTAAGTCGTAGGAACTGACCCCGCAGCCGCGGGTCTCCCGGTTTGAGAGTAAGACGGTAATTTGCTTGTTTCCACACTTAGGCTTAAAAACATGGCGTTAGAGGGTGAGAACTCGAAACAGCCCCCGAACGGCCTCGTGGGTGGCACCAACACCTCCCACGGGACCAACGTAAGTCGTAGGAAATGACCCCGCTGCCGCGGGTGTTCCGGTTTGAGAGTACGACGATAATTTGCTTATTTCCACACTTAGGCTTAAAAACATATCGTTAGAGGGTGAGAACTCGAAACAGCCCCCGAACGGCCACGTGGGTGGCACCAACACCTCCCACGGGACCAACGTAACTCGTAGGAACTGACCCCGCAGCCGCGGGTGTCCCGGTTTGCGAGTACGACGGTAATTTGCTTATTTCCACACTTTGGCTTAAAAATATGGCGTTAGAGGGTGAGAACTCGAAACAGCCCCCGAACGGCCCCGTGGGTGGCACCAACACCTCCCACGGGACCAACGTAACTCGTAGGAACTGACCCCGCAGCCGTGGGTGTCCCGGTTTGAGAGTACGACGATAATTTTCTTATTTCCACACTTAACCTTAAAAACATGGCGTTAGAGGGTGAGAAATCGAAACAGTCGCCGAACGGCCCCGTGGGTGCCACCAACACCTCCCACGGGATCAACGTAACTCGTAGGAACTGACCCCGCAGCCGCGGGTGTCCCGGTTTGACAGTACGACGGTAATTTGCTTATTTCTACACTTAGGCTTAACATGGCGTTAGAGGGTGAAAACTCGAAACAGCCCCCGAACAGCCCCGTGGGTGGCACCAACACCTCCCACGGGACCAACGTAACTCGTAGGAACTGACCCCGCAGCCGCGGGTGTCCCGGTTTGAGAGTACGACGGTAATTTGCTTATTTCCACACTTAGGCTTAAAAACATGGCTTTAGAGGGTGAGAACTCGAAACAGCCCCCGAACGGCCTCGTGGGTGGCACCAACACCTCCCATGGGACCAACTTAAGTCGTAGGAACTGACCCCGCAGCCGCGGGTGTCCCGGTTTGAGAGTACGACGATAATTTGCTTATTTCCACACTTAGGCTTAAAAACATGGCGTTAGAGAGGGAGAACTCGAAACAGCCCCCGAACGGCCCCGTGGGTGGCACCAACACCTCCCACGGGACCAACGTAACTCGTAGGAACTGACCCCGCAGCCGCGGGTGTCCCGGTTTGAGAGTACGACGGTAATTTACTTATTTCTACACTTAGGCTTAACATGACGTTAGAGGGTGAAAACTCGAAACATCCCCCGAACGGCCCCGTGGGTGGCACCAACACCTCCCACGGGACCAACGTAACTCGTAGGAACTGACCCCGCAGCCGGGGGTGTCCCGGTTTGAGAGTACGACGGTAATTTACTTATTTCTACACTTTGGCTTAACATGGCTATAGCGGGTGAAAACTCGAAACAGCCCTCGAATGGCCCCGTGGGTGGCACCAACACCTCCCAGGGGACCAACGTAACTCGTAGGAACTGACCCCGCAGCCGCGGGTGTCCCGGTTTGAGAGTACGACGGCAATTTGCTTATTTCCACACTTAGGCTTAAAAACATGGCGTTAGAGGGTGAGAACTCGAAACAGCCCCTGAACGGCCCCGTGGGTGGCACCAACACCTCCCACGGGACCAACGTAACTCGTAGGAACTGACCCCGCAGCCGCGAGTGTCCCGGTTTGAGAGTACGACGATAATTTGCTTATTTCCACACTTAGGCTTAAAAACATGGCGTTAGAGGGTGAGAACTCGAAACAGCCCCCGAACGGCCCCGTGGGTGGCACCAACACCTCCCACGGGACCAACGTAACTCGTAGGAACTGACCCCGCAGCCGCGGGTGTCCCGGTTTGAGAGTACGACGATAATTTGCTTATTTCCACACTTAGGCTTAAAAACATGGCGTTAGAGGGTGAGAACTCGAAACAGCCCCCGAACGGCCCCGTGGGTGGCACCAACACCTCCCACGGGACCAACGTAACTCGTAGGAACTGACCCCGCAGCCGCGGGTCTCCCGTTTTGAGAGTACGATGGTAATTTGCTTATTTCCACACTTAGGCTTAAAAACATGGCGTTAGAGGGTGAGAACTCGAAACAGCCCCCGAACGGCCCCGTGGGTGGCACCAACACCTCCCACGGGACCAACGTAACTCGTGGGAATGGACCCCACAGCCGCGGGTCTCCCGGTTGGAGAGTACGACGGTAGTTTGCTTATTTCCACACTTAGGCTTAAAAACATTGCGTTAGAGGGTGAGAACTCGAAGAAGCCCCCGAACGGCCCCGTGGGTGGCACCAACGCCTCCCACGGTACCAAAGTAACTCGTGGGAATGGACCCCGTAGCCGCGGGTCTCCCGGTTTGAGAGTACGACGGTAGTTTGCTTATTTCCACACTTAGACTTAAAAACATGGAGTTAGAGCATGAGAACTCGAAACAACCACCGAACGGCCCCGTGGGTGGCACCAACACCTCTCACGGGACCAACGTAACTCGTAGGAACTGACCCCGCAGCCGCGGGTCTCCCGGTTTGAGAGTACGACGCTAATTTGCTTATTTCCACACTTAGGCTTAAAAACATGGCGTTAGAGGGTGAGAACTCGAAACAGCCCCCGAACGGCCCCGTGGGTTGCACCAACACCTCCCACGGGACCAACGTAAATCGTAGGAACTGACCCCGCAGCCGCGGGTCTCCCGGTTTGAGAGTACGACGGTAATTTGCTTATTTCCACACTTAGGCTTAAAAACATGGCGTTAGAGGGTGAGAACTCGAAACAGCAACCGAACGGCCTCGTGGGTGGCACCAACACCTCCCACGGGACCAACGTAAGTCGTAGGAACTGACCCCGCTGCCGCGGGTGTTCCGGTTTGAGAGTACGACGATAATTTGCTTATTTCCACACTTAGGCTTAAAAACATATCGTTAGAGGGGGAGAACTCGAAACAGCCCCCAAACGGCCCCGTGGGTGGCACCAACACCTCCCACGGGACCAACGTAACTCGTAGGAACTGACCCCGCAGCCGCGGGTGTCCCGGTTTGAGAGTACGACGGTAATTTGCTTATTTCCACACTTAGGCTTAAAAACATGGCGTTAGAGGGTGAGAACTCGAAACAGCCCCTGAACGGCCCCGTGGGTGGCACCAACACCTCCCACGGGACCAACGTAACTCGTAGGAACTGACCCCGCAGCCGCGGGTGTCCCGGTTTGAGAGTACGACGGTAATTTGCTTATTTCCACACTTAGGCTTAAAAACATGGCGTTAGAGGGTGAGAACTCGAAACAGCCCCCGAACGGCCTCGTGGGTGGCACCAACACCTCCCATGGGACCAACTTAAGTCGTAGGAACTGACCCCGCAGCCGCGGGTCTCCCGGTTTGAGAGTAAGACGGTAATTTGCTTATTTCCACACTTAGGCTTAAAAACATGGCGTTAGAGGGTGAGAACTCGAAACAGCCCCCGAACGGCCTCGTGGGTGACACCAACACCTCCCACGGGACCAACGTAAGTCGTAGGAACTGACCCCGCTGCCGCGGGTGTTCCGGTTTGAGAGTACGACGATAATTTGCTTATTTCCACACTTAGGCTTAAAAACGAGGGTGAGAACTCGAAACAGCCCCCGAACGGCCTCGTGGGTGGCACCAACACCTCCCATGGGACCAACTTAAGTCGTAGGAACTGACCCCGCAGCCGCGGGTCTCCCGGTTTGAGAGTAAGACGGTAATTTGCTTATTTCCACACTTAGGCTTAAAAACATGGCGTTAGATTGTGAGAACTCGAAACAGCCCCCGAACGGCCTCGTGGGTGGCAACAACACCTCCCACGGGACCAACGTAAGTCGTAGGAAATGACCCCGCTGCCGCGGGTGTTCCGGTTTGAGAGTACGACGATAATTTGCTTATTTCCACACTTAGGCTTAAAAACATATCGTTAGAGGGTGAGAACTCGAAACAGCCCCCGAACGGCCACGTGGGTGGCACCAACACCTCCCACGGGACCAACGTAACTCGTAGGAACTGACCCCGCAGCCGCGGGTGTCCCGGTTTGCGAGTACGACGGTAATTTGCTTATTTCCACACTTTGGCTTAAAAATATGGCGTTAGAGGGTGAGAACTCGAAACAGCCCCCGAACGGCCCCGTGGGTGGCACCAACACCTCCCACGGGACCAACGTAACTCGTAGGAACTGACCCCGCAGCCGTGGGTGTCCCGGTTTGAGAGTACGACGATAATTTTCTTATTTCCACACTTAAGCTTAAAAACATGGCGTTAGAGGGTGAGAAATCGAAACAGTCGCCGAAACGGCCCCGTGGGTGCCACCAACACCTCCCACGGGATCAACGTAACTCGTAGGAACTGACCCCGCAGCCGCGGGTGTCCCGGTTTGACAGTACGACGGTAATTTGCTTATTTCTACACTTAGGCTTAACATGGCGTTAGAGGGTGAAAACTCGAAACAGCCCCCGAACAGCCCCGTGGGTGGCACCAACACCTCCCACGGGACCAACGTAACTCGTAGGAACTGACCCCGCAGCCGCGGGTGTCCCGGTTTGAGAGTACGACGGTAATTTGCTTATTTCCACACTTAGGCTTAAAAACATGGCTTTAGAGGGTGAGAACTCGAAACAGCCCCCGAACGGCCTCGTGGGTGGCACCAACACCTCCCATGGGACCAACTTAAGTCGTAGGAACTGACCCCGCAGCCGCGGGTGTCCCGGTTTGAGAGTACGACGATAATTTGCTTATTTCCACACTTTGGCTTAAAAACATGGCGTTAGAGAGGGAGAACTCGAAACAGCCCCCGAACGGCCCCGTGGGTGGCACCAACACCTCCCACGGGACCAACGTAACTCGTAGGAACTGACCCCGCAGCCGCGGGTGTCCCGGTTTGAGAGTACGACGGTAATTTACTTATTTCTACACTTAGGCTTAACATGACGTTAGAGGGTGAAAACTCGAAACATCCCCCGAACGGCCCCGTGGGTGGCACCAACACCTCCCACGGGACCAACGTAACTCGTAGGAACTGACCCCGCAGCCGCGGATGTCCCGATTTGAGAGTACGACGGTAATTTGCTTATTTCCACACTTAGGCTTAAAAACATGGCGTTAGAGGTTGAGAACTCGAAACAGCCCCCGAACGGCCACGTGGGTGGCACCAACACCACCCACGGGACCAACGTAACTCGTAGGAACTGACCCCGCAGCCGCGGGTGTCCCGGTTTGAGAGTACGACGGTAATTTGCTTATTTCCACACTTTGGCTTAAAAATATGGCGTTAGAGGGTGAGAACTCGAAACAGCCCCCGAACGGCCCCGTGGGTGGCACCAACACCTCCCACGGGACCAACGTAACTCGTAGGAACTGACCCCGCAGCCGTGGGTGTCCCGGTTTGAGAGTACGACGATAATTTTCTTATTTCCACACTTAAGCTTAAAAACATGGCGTTAGAGGGTGAGAAATCGAAACAGTCGCCGAACGGCCCCGTGGGTGCCACCAACACCTCCCACGGGACCAACGTAACTCGTAGGAACTGACCCCGCAGCCGCGGGTGTCCCGGTTTGAGAGTACGACGGTAATTTGCTTATGTCCACACTTAGGCTTAAAAACATGGCGTTAGAGGGTGAGAACTCGAAACAGCCCCCGAACGGCCCCGGGAGTGGCATCAACGCCTCCCACGGGACAAACGTAACTCCTGGGAATGGACCCCGCAGCCGCGGGTCTCCAAGTTTGAGAGTACGACGGTAGTTTGCTTATTTCCACACTTAGGCTTAAAAACATGGCGTTAGAGGGTGAGAACTCGAAACAGCCCCCGAACGGCTCCGTGGGTGGCACCAACACCTCCCACGCGACCAACGTAACTCGTAGGAACTGACCCCGCAGCCGCGGGTGTCCCAGTTTGAGAGTACGACGATAATTTGCTTATTTCCACACTTAGGCTTAAAAACATGGCGTTAGAGGGTGAGAACTGGAAACAGCCCCCGAACGGCCCCATGGGTGGCACCAATGCCTCCCACGGGACCAACGTAACTCGTGGGAACAGACCCCGCAGCCGCGGGTGTCCCGGTTTGAGAGTACGATGATAATTTGCTTATTTCCACACTTAGGCTTAAAAACATGGCGTTAGAGGGTGAGAACTCGAAACAGCCCCCGAACGGCTCCGTGGGTGGCACCAACACCTCCCATGCGACCAACGTAACTCGTAGGAACTGACCCCGCAGCCGCGGGTGTCCCAGTTTGAGAGTACGACGATAATTTGCTTATTTCCACACTTAGGCTTAAAAACATGGCGTTAGAGGGTGAGAACTCGAAACAGCCCCCGAACGGCCCCGTGGGTGGCACCAACACCTCCCCCGGGACCAACGTAACTCGTAGGAACTGACCCCGCAGCCGCGGGTGTCCCAGTTTGAGAGTACGACGGTAATTTGCTTATTTCCACACTTAGGCTTAAAAACATGGCGTTAGAGGGTGAGAACTCGAAACAGCCCCCGAACGGCCTCGTGGGTGGCACCAACACCTCCCATGGGACCAACTTAAGTCGTAGGAACTGACCCCGCAGCCGCGGGTGTCCCGGTTTGAGAGTACGACGATAATTTGCTTATTTCCACACTTAGTCTTAAAAACATGGCGTTAGAGGGGGAGAACTCGAAACAGCCCCCGAACGGCCCCGTGGGGGGCACCAACACCTCCCACGGGACCAACGTAACTCGTAGGAACTGACCCCGCAGCCGCGGGTGTCCCGGTTTGAGAGTACGACGGTAATTTACTTATTTCTACACTTAGGCTTAACATGACGTTAGAGGGTGAAAACTCGAAACATCCCCCGAACGGCCCCGTGGGTGGCACCAACACCTCCCACGGGACCAACGTAACTCGTAGGAAATGACCCCGCAGCCGCGGGTGTCCCGATTTGAGAGTACGACGGTAAGTTGCTTATTTCCACACTTAGGCTTAAAAACATGGCGTTAGAGGGTGAGAACTCGAAACAGCCCCCGAACGGCCACGTGGGTGGCACCAACACCTCCCACGGGACCAACGTAACTCGTAGGAACTGACCCCGCAGCCGCGGGTGTCCCGGTTTGAGAGTACGACGGTAATTTGCTTATTTCCACACTTTGGCTTAAAAATATGGCGTTAGAGGGTGAGAACTCGAAACAGCCCCCGAACGGCCCCGTGGGTGGCACCAACACCTCCCACGGGACCAACGTAACTCGTAGGAACTGACCCCGCAGCCGTGGGTGTCCCGGTTTGAGAGTACGACGATAATTTTCTTATTTCCACACTTAAGCTTAAAAACATGGCGTTAGAGGGTGAGAAATCGAAACAGTCGCCGAACGGCCCCGTGGGTGCCACCAACACCTCCCACGGGACCAACGTAACTCGTAGGAACTGACCCCGCAGCCGCGGGTGTCCCGGTTTGAGAGTACGACGATAATTTGCTTATTTCCACACTTAGGCTTAAAAACATGGCGTTAGAGGGTGAGAAATCGAAACAGTCGCCGAACGGCCCCGTGGGTGCCACCAACACCTCCCACGGGACCAACGTAACTCGTAGGAACTGACCCCGCAGCCGCGGGTGTCCCGGTTTGACAGTACGACGGTAATTTGCTTATTTCTACACTTAGGCTTAACATGGCGTTAGAGGGTGAAAACTCGAAACAGCCCCCGAACGGCCCCGTGGGTGGCACCAACACCTCCCACGGGACCAACATAACTCGTAGGAACTAACCCCGCAGCCGCGGGTGTCCCGGTTTGAGAGTACGACGGTAATTTTCTTATGTCCACACTTAGGCTTAAAAACATGGCGTTAGAGGGTGAGAACTCGAAACAGCCCCCGAACGGCCCCGCGAGTGGCATCAACGCCTCCCACGGGACAAACGTAACTCCTGGGAATGGACCCCGCAGCCGCGGGTCTCCAAGTTTGAGAGTACGACGGTAGTTTGCTTATTTCCACACTTAGGCTTAAATACATGGCGTTAGAGGGTGAGAACTCGAAACAGCCCCCGAACGGCCCCGTGGGTGGCACCAACACCTCCCACGGGACCAACGTAACTTGTAGGAACTGACCCCGCAGCCGCGGGTCTCCCGGCTTGAGAGTACGACGGGAATTTGCTTATTTCCACACTTAGGCTTAAAAACATGGCGTTAGAGGGTGAGAACTCGAAACAGCCCCTGAACGGCCCCGTGGGTGGCACCAACACCTCCCACGGGACCAACGTAACTCGTAGGAACTGACCCCGCAGCCGTGGGTCTCCCGGTTTGAGAGTACGACGGTAATTTGCTTATTTCCACACTTAGGCTTAAAAACATGGCGTTAGAGGGTGAGAACTCGAAACAGCCCCCGAACGGCCCCGTGGGTGGCACCAACACCTCCCACGGGACCAACGTAACTCGTAGGAACTGACCCCGCAGCCGCGGGTCTCCCGGTTTGAGAGTAAGACGGTAATTTGCTTATTTCCACTCTTAGGCTTAAAAACATGGCGTTAGAGGGTGAAAACTCGAAACAGACCCCGAACGGCCCCGTGGGTGGCACCAACACCTCTCACGAGACCAACGTAACTCGTGGGAACAGACCCCGCAGCCGCGGGTCTCCCGGTTTGAGAGTACGACGGTAATTTGCGTATTTCTACACTTAAGCAAAATATGGGGTTAGAGGGTGAGAACTCGAAACAGCCCCCGAACGGCCCCGTGGGTGGCACCAACACCTCCCACGGGACCAACTTAACTCGTGGGAACGGACCCCGCCGCCGCGGGTCTCCCGATTTGAGAGTACGACGATAATTTGCTTATTTCCACACTTAGCCTTGAAAACATGGCGTTAGAGGGTGAGAACTTGAAACAGCCCCCGAACGGCTCCATGGGTGGCACCAATGCCTCCCACGGGACCAACGTAACTCGTGGGAACAGACCCCGCAGCCGCGGGTGTCCCGGTTTGAGAGTACGATGATAATTTGCTTATTTCCACACTTAGTCTTAAAAACATGGCGTTAGAGGGTGAGAACTCGAAACAGCCCCCGAACGGCTCCGTGGGTGGCACCAACACCTCCCACGGGACCAACGTAACCCATAGGAACTGACCCCGCAGCCGCGAGTGTCCCGGTTTGAGAGTACGACGATAATTTGCTTATTTCCACACTTAGGCTTAAAAACATGGCGTTAGAGGGTGAGAACTCGAAACAGCCCCCGAACGGCCACGTGGGTGGCACCAACACCTCCCATGGGACCAACGTAACTCGTAGGAACTGACCCCGCAGCCGCGGGTGTCCCGGTTTGAGAGTACGACGGTAATTTGCCTATTTCCACACTTAGGCTTAAAAACATGGCGTTAGAGGGTGAGAACTCGAAACAGCCCCCGAACAGCCCCGTGGGTGGCACCAACACCTCCCACGGGACCAACGTAACTCGTAGGAACTGACCCCGCAGCCGCGGGTGTCCCGGTTTGAGAGTACGACGGTAATTTGCTTATTTCCACACTTAGGCTTAAAAACATGGCTTTAGAGGGTGAGAACTCGAAACAGCCCCCGAACGGCCTCGTGGGTGGCACCAACACCTCCCATGGGACCAACTTAAGTCGTAGGAACTGACCCCGCAGCCGCGGGTGTCCCGGTTTGAGAGTACGACGATAATTTGCTTATTTCCACACTTAGGCTTAAAAACATGGCGTTAGAGAGGGAGAACTCGAAACAGCCCCCGAACGGCCCCGTGAGTGGCACCAACACCTCCCACGGGACCAACGTAACTCGTAGGAACTGACCCCGCAGCCGCGGGTGTCCCGGTTTGAGAGTACGACGGTAATTTACTTATTTCTACACTTAGGCTTAACATGACGTTAGAGGGTGAAAACTCGAAACATCCCCCGAACGGCCCCGTGGGTGGCACCAACACCTCCCACGGGACCAACGTAACTCGTAGGAACTGACCCCGCAGCCGCGGATGTCCCGATTTGAGAGTACGACGGTAATTTGCTTATTTCCACACTTAGGCTTAAAAACATGGCGTTAGAGGTTGAGAACTCGAAACAGCCCCCGAACGGCCACGTGGGTGGCACCAACACCACCCACGGGACCAACGTAACTCGTAGGAACTGACCCCGCAGCCGCGGGTGTCCCGGTTTGAGAGTACGACGGTAATTTGCTTATTTCCACACTTTGGCTTAAAAATATGGCGTTAGAGGGTGAGAACTCGAAACAGCCCCCGAACGGCCCCGTGGGTGGCACCAACACCTCCCACGGGACCAACGTAACTCGTAGGAACTGACCCCGCAGCCGTGGGTGTCCCGGTTTGAGAGTACGACGATAATTTTCTTATTTCCACACTTAAGCTTAAAAACATGGCGTTAGAGGGTGAGAAATCGAAACAGTCGCCGAACGGCCCCGTGGGTGCCACCAACACCTCCCACGGGACCAACGTAACTCGTAGGAACTGACCCCGCAGCCGCGGGTGTCCCGGTTTGAGAGTACGACGGTAATTTGCTTATGTCCACACTTAGGCTTAAAAACATGGCGTTAGAGGGTGAGAACTCGAAACAGCCCCCGAACGGCCCCGGGAGTGGCATCAACGCCTCCCACGGGACAAACGTAACTCCTGGGAATGGACCCCGCAGCCGCGGGTCTCCAAGTTTGAGAGTACGACGGTAGTTTGCTTATTTCCACACTTAGGCTTAAAAACATGGCGTTAGAGGGTGAGAACTCGAAACAGCCCCCGAACGGCTCCGTGGGTGGCACCAACACCTCCCACGCGACCAACGTAACTCGTAGGAACTGACCCCGCAGCCGCGGGTGTCCCAGTTTGAGAGTACGACGATAATTTGCTTATTTCCACACTTAGGCTTAAAAACATGGCGTTAGAGGGTGAGAACTGGAAACAGCCCCCGAACGGCCCCATGGGTGGCACCAATGCCTCCCACGGGACCAACGTAACTCGTGGGAACAGACCCCGCAGCCGCGGGTGTCCCGGTTTGAGAGTACGATGATAATTTGCTTATTTCCACACTTAGGCTTAAAAACATGGCGTTAGAGGGTGAGAACTCGAAACAGCCCCCGAACGGCTCCGTGGGTGGCACCAACACCTCCCATGCGACCAACGTAACTCGTAGGAACTGACCCCGCAGCCGCGGGTGTCCCAGTTTGAGAGTACGACGATAATTTGCTTATTTCCACACTTAGGCTTAAAAACATGGCGTTAGAGGGTGAGAACTCGAAACAGCCCCCGAACGGCCCCGTGGGTGGCACCAACACCTCCCCCGGGACCAACGTAACTCGTAGGAACTGACCCCGCAGCCGCGGGTGTCCCAGTTTGAGAGTACGACGGTAATTTGCTTATTTCCACACTTAGGCTTAAAAACATGGCGTTAGAGGGTGAGAACTCGAAACAGCCCCCGAACGGCCTCGTGGGTGGCACCAACACCTCCCATGGGACCAACTTAAGTCGTAGGAACTGACCCCGCAGCCGCGGGTGTCCCGGTTTGAGAGTACGACGATAATTTGCTTATTTCCACACTTAGTCTTAAAAACATGGCGTTAGAGGGGGAGAACTCGAAACAGCCCCCGAACGGCCCCGTGGGGGGCACCAACACCTCCCACGGGACCAACGTAACTCGTAGGAACTGACCCCGCAGCCGCGGGTGTCCCGGTTTGAGAGTACGACGGTAATTTACTTATTTCTACACTTAGGCTTAACATGACGTTAGAGGGTGAAAACTCGAAACATCCCCCGAACGGCCCCGTGGGTGGCACCAACACCTCCCACGGGACCAACGTAACTCGTAGGAAATGACCCCGCAGCCGCGGGTGTCCCGATTTGAGAGTACGACGGTAAGTTGCTTATTTCCACACTTAGGCTTAAAAACATGGCGTTAGAGGGTGAGAACTCGAAACAGCCCCCGAACGGCCACGTGGGTGGCACCAACACCTCCCACGGGACCAACGTAACTCGTAGGAACTGACCCCGCAGCCGCGGGTGTCCCGGTTTGAGAGTACGACGGTAATTTGCTTATTTCCACACTTTGGCTTAAAAATATGGCGTTAGAGGGTGAGAACTCGAAACAGCCCCCGAACGGCCCCGTGGGTGGCACCAACACCTCCCACGGGACCAACGTAACTCGTAGGAACTGACCCCGCAGCCGTGGGTGTCCCGGTTTGAGAGTACGACGATAATTTTCTTATTTCCACACTTAAGCTTAAAAACATGGCGTTAGAGGGTGAGAAATCGAAACAGTCGCCGAACGGCCCCGTGGGTGCCACCAACACCTCCCACGGGACCAACGTAACTCGTAGGAACTGACCCCGCAGCCGCGGGTGTCCCGGTTTGAGAGTACGACGATAATTTGCTTATTTCCACACTTAGGCTTAAAAACATGGCGTTAGAGGGTGAGAAATCGAAACAGTCGCCGAACGGCCCCGTGGGTGCCACCAACACCTCCCACGGGACCAACGTAACTCGTAGGAACTGACCCCGCAGCCGCGGGTGTCCCGGTTTGACAGTACGACGGTAATTTGCTTATTTCTACACTTAGGCTTAACATGGCGTTAGAGGGTGAAAACTCGAAACAGCCCCCGAACGGCCCCGTGGGTGGCACCAACACCTCCCACGGGACCAACATAACTCGTAGGAACTAACCCCGCAGCCGCGGGTGTCCCGGTTTGAGAGTACGACGGTAATTTTCTTATGTCCACACTTAGGCTTAAAAACATGGCGTTAGAGGGTGAGAACTCGAAACAGCCCCCGAACGGCCCCGGGAGTGGCATCAACGCCTCCCACGGGACAAACGTAACTCCTGGGAATGGACCCCGCAACCGCGGGTCTCCAAGTTTGAGAGTACGACGGTAGTTTGCTTATTTCCACACTTAGGCTTAAATACATGGCGTTAGAGGGTGAGAACTCGAAACAGCCCCCGAACGGCCCCGTGGGTGGCACCAACACCTCCCACGGGACCAACGTAACTTGTAGGAACTGACCCCGCAGCCGCGGGTCTCCCGGCTTGAGAGTACGACGGGAATTTGCTTATTTCCACACTTAGGCTTAAAAACATGGCGTTAGAGGGTGAGAACTCGAAACAGCCCCTGAACGGCCCCGTGGGTGGCACCAACACCTCCCACGGGACCAACGTAACTCGTAGGAACTGACCCCGCAGCCGTGGGTCTCCCGGTTTGAGAGTACGACGGTAATTTGCTTATTTCCACACTTAGGCTTAAAAACATGGCGTTAGAGGGTGAGAACTCGAAACAGCCCCCGAACGGCCCCGTGGGTGGCACCAACACCTCCCACGGGACCAACGTAACTCGTAGGAACTGACCCCGCAGCCGCGGGTCTCCCGGTTTGAGAGTAAGACGGTAATTTGCTTATTTCCACTCTTAGGCTTAAAAACATGGCGTTAGAGGGTGAAAACTCGAAACAGACCCCGAACGGCCCCGTGGGTGGCACCAACACCTCTCACGAGACCAACGTAACTCGTGGGAACAGACCCCGCAGCCGCGGGTCTCCCGGTTTGAGAGTACGACGGTAATTTGCGTATTTCTACACTTAAGCAAAATATGGGGTTAGAGGGTGAGAACTCGAAACAGCCCCCGAACGGCCCCGTGGGTGGCACCAACACCTCCCACGGGACCAACTTAACTCGTGGGAACGGACCCCGCCGCCGCGGGTCTCCCGATTTGAGAGTACGACGATAATTTGCTTATTTCCACACTTAGCCTTGAAAACATGGCGTTAGAGGGTGAGAACTTGAAACAGCCCCCGAACGGCCCCATGGGTGGCACCAATGCCTCCCACGGGACCAACGTAACTCGTGGGAACAGACCCCGCAGCCGCGGGTGTCCCGGTTTGAGAGTACGATGATAATTTGCTTATTTCCACACTTAGTCTTAAAAACATGGCGTTAGAGGGTGAGAACTCGAAACAGCCCCCGAACGGCTCCGTGGGTGGCACCAACACCTCCCACGGGACCAACGTAACCCATAGGAACTGACCCCGCAGCCGCGAGTGTCCCGGTTTGAGAGTACGACGATAATTTGCTTATTTCCACACTTAGGCTTAAAAACATGGCGTTAGAGGGTGAGAACTCGAAACAGCCCCCGAACGGCCACGTGGGTGGCACCAACACCTCCCATGGGACCAACGTAACTCGTAGGAACTGACCCCGCAGCCGCGGGTGTCCCGGTTTGAGAGTACGACGGTAATTTGCCTATTTCCACACTTAGGCTTAAAAACATGGCGTTAGAGGGTGAGAACTCGAAACAGCCCCCGAACGGCCCCGTGGGTGGCACCAACACCTCCCACGGGACCAACGTAACTCGTAGGAACTGACCCCGCAGCCGCGGGTGTCCCGGTTTGAGAGTACGACGATAATTTGCTTATTTCCACACTTAGCCTTAAAAACATGGCGTTAGAGGGTGAGAACTTGAAACAGCCCCCGAACGGCCCCGTGGGTGCCTCTAACACCTCCCACGGGACCAACGTAACTCGTAGGAACTGACCCCGCAGCCGCGGGTGTCCCGGTTTGAGAGTACGACGATAATTTGCTTATTTCCACACTTAGGCTTAAAAACATGGCGTTAGAGGGTGAGAACTCGAAACAGCCCCCGAACCGCCCCGTGGGTGGCACCAACACCTCCCACGAGACCAACGTAACTCGTAGGAACTGACCCCGCAGCCGCGGGTGTCCCGATTTGAGAGTACGACGGTAATTTGCTTATTTCCACACTTAGGCTTAAAAACATGGCGTTAGAGGGTGAGAACTCGAAACAGCCCCCCGAACGGCCACGTGGGTGGCACCAACACCTCCCACGAGACCAACGTAACTCGTAGGAACTGACCCCGCAGCCGTGGGTGTCCCGGTTTGAGAGTACGACGATAATTTTCTTATTTCCACACTTAAGCTTAAAAACATGGCGTTAGAGGGTGAGAAATCGAAACAGTCGCCGAACGGCCCCGTGGGTGCCACCAACACCTCCCACGGGACCAACGTAACTCGTAGGAACTGACCCCGCAGCCGCGGGTGTCCCGGTTTGACAGTACGACGGTAATTTGCTTATTTCCACACTTAGGCTTAAAAACATGGCGTTAGAGGGTGAAAACTCGAAACAGCCCCCGAACGGCCCCGGGAGTGGCATCAACGCCTCCCACGGGACAAACGTAACTCCTGGGAATGGACCGCGGGTCTCCAAGTTTGAGAGTACGACGGTAGTTTGCTTATTTCCACACTTAGGCTTAAAAACATGGCGTTAGAGGGTGAGAACTCGAAACAGCCCCCGAACAGCCCCGGGAGTGACACCAACACCTCCCACGGGACCAACGTAACTCGTAGGAACTGACCCCGCAGCCGTGGGTCTCCCGGTTTGAGAGTAAGACGGTAATTTGCTTATTTCCACTCTTAGGCTTAAAAACATGGCGTTAGAGGGTGAAAACTCGAAACAGACCCCGAACGGCCCCGTGGGTGGCACCAACACCTCCCACGAGACCAACGTAACTCGTGGGAACAGACCCCGCAGCCGCGGGTCTCCCGGTTTGAGAGTACGACGGTAATTTGCGTATTTCTACACTTAAGCAAAATATGGCGTTAGAGGGTGAGAACTCGAAACAGCCCCCGAACGGCCCCGTGGGTGGCACCAACACCTCCCACGGGACCAACTTAACTCGTGGGAACGGACCCCGCAGCCGCGGGTCTCCCGATTTGAGAGTACGACGATAATTTGCTTATTTCCACACTTAGGCTTGAAAACATGGCGTTAGAGGGTGAGAACTTGAAACAGCCCCCGAACGGCCCCATGGGTGGCACCAATGCCTCCCACGGGACCAACGTAACTCGTGGGAACAGACCCCGCAGCCGCGGGTGTCCCGGTTTGAGAGTACGATGATAATTTGCTTATTTCCACACTTAGGCTTAAAAACATGGCGTTAGAGGGTGAGAACTCGAAACAGCCCCCGAACGGCTCCGTGGGTGGCACCAACACCTCCCACGGGACCAACGTAACTCGTAGGAACTGACCCCGCAGCCACAGGTGTCCCAGTTTGAGAGTACGACGATAATTTACTTATTTCCACACTTAGGCTTAAAAACATGGCGTTAGAGGGTGAGAACTCGAAACAGCCCCCGAACGGCCCCGTGGGTGGCACCAACACCACCCCCGGGACCAACGTAACTCGTAGGAACTGACCCCGCTGCCGCGGGTGTCCCGGTTTGAGAGTACGACGGTAATTTGCCTATTTCCACACTTAGGCTTAAAAACATGGCGTTAGAGGGTGAGAACTCGAAACAGCCCCCGAACGGCCCCGTGGGTGGAACCAACACCTCCCACGGGACAACCGTAACTCGTAGGAACTGACCCCGCAGCCGCGGGTGTCCCGGTTTGAGAGTACGACGATAATTTGCTTATTTCCACACTTAGGCTTAAAAACATGGCGTTAGAGGGTGAGAACTCGAAACAGCCACCGAACGGCCCCGTGGGTGGCTCCAACACCTCCCACGGGACCAACGTAACTCGTAGGAACTGACCCCGCAGCCGCGGGTGTCCCGGTTTGAGAGTACGACGATAATTTGCTTATTTCCACACTTAGGCTTAAAAACATGGCGTTAGAGGGTGAGAACTCGAAACAGCCCCCGAACGGCCCCGTGGGTGGCACCAACACCTCCCACGAGACCAACATAACTCGTAGGAACTGACCCCACAGCCGCGGGTGTCCCGGTTTGAGAGTACGACGGTAATTTGCTTATTTCCACACTTAGGCTTAAAAACATGGCGTTAGAGGGTGAGAACTCGAAACAGCCCCTGAACGGCCCCGTGGGTGGCACCAACACCTCCCACGGGTCCAACGTAACTAGTAGGAACTGACCCCGCAGCCGCGGGTCTCCCGTTTTGAGAGTACGATGGTAATTTGCTTATTTCCACACTTAGGCTTAAAAACATGGCGTTAGAGGGTGAGAACTCGAAACAGCCCCCGAACGGCCCCGTGGGTGGCACGAACACCTCCCACGGGACCAACGTAACTCGTGGGAATAGACCCCATTGCCGCGGGTCTCCCGGTTTGAGAGTACGACGGTAGTTTGCTTATTTCCAAACTTAGGCTTAAAAACATGGCGTTACGGGTGAGAACTCGAAACAGCCCCCGAACGGCCCCGTGGTTGGCACCAACACCTCCCACGGGACCAACGTAACTCATAGGAACTGACCCCGCAGCCGCGGGTGTCCCGTTTTGAGGGTACGACGGTAATTTGCTTATTTCTACACTTAGGCTTAACATGACGTTAGAGGGTGAAAACTCGAAACAGCCCCCGAACGACCCCGTGGGTGGCACCAACACCTCCCACGGGACCAACGTAACTCGTAGGAACTGACCCCGCAGCCGCGGGTGTCCCGGTTTGAGAGTACGACGGTAATTTGCTTATTTCCACACTTAGGCTTAAAAATATGGCGTTAGAGGGTGAGAACTCGAAACAGCCCCCGAACGGCCCCGTGGGTGGCACCAACACCTCCCACGGGACCGACGTAACTCGTAGAAACTGACCCCGCAGCCGCGGGTGTCCCGGTTTGAGAGTACGACGGTTATTTGCATATTTCTACACTTAGGCTTAAAAACATGGCGTTAGAGGGTGAAAACTTGAAACAGCCCCCGAACGGCCCCGTGGGTGGCACCAACACCTCCCACGGGACCAACGTAACTCGTGGGAACAGACCCCGCAGCCGCGGGTGTCCCGGTTTGAGAGTACGATGATAATTTGCTTATTTCCACACTTAGGCTTAAAAACATGGCGTTAGAGGGTGAGAACTCGAAACAGCCCCCGAACGGCTCCGTGGGTGGCACCAACACCTCCCACGGGACCAACGTAACTCGTAGGAACTGACCCCGCAGCCACAGGTGTCCCAGTTTGAGAGTACGACGATAATTTGCTTATTTCCACACTTAGGCTTAAAAACATGGCGTTAGAGGGTGAGAACTCGAAACAGCCCCCGAACGGCTCCGTGGGTGGCACCAACACCTCCCACGGGACCAACGTAACTCGTAGGAACTGACCCCGCAGCCGCGGGTGTCCCGGTTTGAGAGTACGACGGTAATTTGCTTATTTCCACACTTAGGCTTAAAAACATGGCGTTAGAGGGTGAGAACTCGAAACAGCCCCCGAACGGCCCCGTGGGTGGCACCAACACCTCCCACGGGACCAACGTAACTCGTAGGAACTGACCCCGCAGCCGCGGGTGTCCCGGTTTGAGAGTACGACGATAATTTGCTTATTTCCACACTTAGGCTTAAAAACATGGCGTTAGAGGGTGAGAACTCGAAACAGCCCCCGAACGGCCACGTGGGTGGCTCCAACACCTCCCACGGGACCAACGTAACTCGTAGGAACTGACCCCGCAGCCGCGGGTGTCCCGGTTTGAGAGTACGACGATAATTTGCTTATTTCCACACTTAGGCTTAAAAACATGGCGTTAGAGGGTGAGAACTCGAAACAGCCCCCAAACGGCCCCGTGGGTGGCACCAACACCTCCCACGAGACCAACATAACTCGTAGGAACTGACCCCACAGCCGCGGGTGTCCCGGTTTGAGAGTACGACGGTAATTTGCTTATTTCCACACTTAGGCTTAAAAACATGGCGTTAGAGGGTGAGAACTCGAAACAGCCCCCGAACGGCCCCGTGGGTGGCACCAACACCTCCCACGGGTCCAACGTAACTAGTAGGAACTGTCCCCGCAGCCGCGGGTCTCCCGTTTTGAGAGCACGATGGTAATTTGCTTATTTCCACACTTAGGCTTAAAAACATGGCGTTAGAGGGTGAGAACTCGAAACAGCCACCGAACGGCCCCGTGGGTGGCACGAACACCTCCCACGGGACCAACGTAACTCGTAGGAACTGACCCCGTAGCCGCGGGTGTCCCGGTTTGAGAGTACGACGATAATTTGCTTATTTCCACACTTAGGATTAAAAACATGGCGTTAGAGGGTGAGAACTCGAAACAGCCCCCGAACGGCTCCGTGGGTGGCACCAACACCTCCCACGGGACCAACGTAACTCGTAGGAACTGACCCCGCAGCCGCGGGTGTCCCAGTTTGAGAGTACGACGATAATTTGCTTATTTCCACACTTAGGCTTAAAAACATGGCGTTAGAGGGTGAGAACTCGAAACAGCCCCCGAACGGCCACGTGGGTGGCACCAACACCTCCCACGGGACCAACGTAACTCGTAGGAACTGACCCCGCAGCCGCGGGTGTCCCGGTTTGAGAGTACGACGGTAATTTGCTTATTTCCACACTTTGGCTTAAAAATATGGCGTTAGAGGGTGAGAACTCGAAACAGCCCCCGAACGGCCCCGTGGGTGGCACCAACACCTCCCACGGGAGCAACGTAACTCGTAGGAACTGACCCCGCAGCCGTGGGTGTCCCGGTTTGAGAGTACGACGATAATTTTCTTATTTCCACACTTAAGCTTAAAAACATGGCGTTTGAGGGTGAGAAATCGAAACAGTCGCCGAACGGCCCCGTGGTTGGCACCAACACCTCCCACGGGACCAACGTAACTCGTAGGAACTGACCCCGCAGCCGCGGGTGTCCCGGTTTGACAGTACGACGGTAATTTGCTTATTTCTACACTTAGGCTTAACATGGCGTTAGAGGGTGAAAACTCGAAACAGCCCCCGAACGGCCCCGTGGGTGGCACCAACACCTCCCACGGGACCAACGTAACTCGTAGGAACTGACCCCGCAGCCGCGGGTGTCCCGGTTTGAGAGTACGACGGTAATTTGCTTATTTCCACACTTAGGCATAAAAACATGGCGTTAGAGGGTGAGAACTCGAAACAGCCCCCGAACGGCCCCGGGAGTGGCATCAACGCCTCCCACGGGACAAACGTAACTCCAGGGAATGGACCCCGCAGCCGCGGGTCTCCAAGTTTGAGAGTACGACGGTAGTTTGCTTATTTCCACACTTAGGCTTAAAAACATGGCGTTAGAGGGTGAGAACTCGAAACAGCCCCCGAACGGCCCCGTGGGTGGCACCAACACCTCCCACGGGACCAACGTAACTTGTAGGAACTGACCCCGCAGCCGCGGGTCTCCCGGTTTGAGAGTACGATGGTAATTTGCTTATTTCCACACTTAGGCTTAAAAACATGGCGTTAGAGGGTGAGAACTCGAAACAGCCCCTGAACGGCCCCGCGGGTGGCACCAACACCTCCCACGGGACCAACGTAACTCGTAGGAACTGACCCCGCAGCCGTGGTTCTCCCGGTTTGAGAGTACGACGGTAATTTGCTTATTTCCACACTTAGGCTTAAAAACATGGCGTTAGAGGGTGAGAACTCGAAACAGCCCCCGAACGGCCACGTGGGTGGCACCAACACCTCCCACGGGACCAACGTAACTCGTAGGAACTGACCCCGCAGCCGCGGGTCTCCCGGTTTGAGAGTAAGACGGTAATTTGCTTATTTCCACTCTTAGGCTTAAAAACATGGCGTTAGAGGGTGAAAACTCGAAACAGCCCCCGAACGGCCCCGTGGGTGGCACCAACACCTCCCACGAGACCAACGTAACTCGTGGGAACAGACCCCGCAGCCGCGGGTCTCCCGGTTTGAGAGTACGACGGTAATTTGCGTATTTCTACACTTAAGCAAAATATGGCGTTAGAGGGTGAGAACTCGAAACAGCCCCCGAACGGCCCCGTGGGTGGCACCAACACCTCCCACGGGACCAACTTAACTCGTGGGAACGGTCCCCGCAGCCGCGGGTCTCCCGGTTTGAGAGTACGACGATAATTTGCTTATTTCCACACTTAGGCTTGAAAACATGGCGTTAGAGGGTGAGAACTTGAAACAGCCCCCGAACGGCCCCATGGGTGGCACCAATGCCTCCCACGGGACCAACGTAACTCGTGGGAACAGACCCCGCAGCCGCGGGTGTCCCGGTTTGAGAGTACGATGATAATTTGCTTATTTCCACACTTAGGCTTAAAAACATGGCGTTAGAGGGTGAGAACTCGAAACAGCCCCCGAACGGCTCCGTGGGTGGCACCAACACCTCCCACGGGACCAACGTAACTCGTAGGAACTGACCCCGCAGCCGCAGGTGTCCCAGTTTGAGAGTACGACGATAATTTGCTTATTTCCACACTTAGGCTTAAAAACATGGCGTTAGAGGGTGAGAACTCGAAACAGCCCCCGAACGGCTCCGTGGGTGGCACCAACACCTCCCACGGGACCAACGTAACTCGTAGGAACTGACCCCGCAGCCGCGGGTGTCCCGGTTTGAGAGTACGACGGTAATTTGCTTATTTCCACACTTAGGCTTAAAAACATGGCGTTAGAGGGTGAGAACTCGAAACAGCCCCCGAACGGCCCCGTGGGTGGCACCAACACCTCCCACGGGACCAACGTAACTCGTAGGAACTGACCCCGCAGCCGCGGGTGTCCCGGTTTGAGAGTACGACGATAATTTGCTTATTTCCACACTTAGGCTTAAAAACATGGCGTTAGAGGGTGAGAACTCGAAACAGCCCCCGAACGGCCCCGTGGGTGGCTCCAACACCTCCCACGGGACCAACGTAACTCGTAGGAACTGACCCCGCAGCCGCGGGTGTCCCGGTTTGAGAGTACGACGATAATTTGCTTATTTCCACACTTAGGCTTAAAAACATGGCGTTAGAGGGTGAGAACTCGAAACAGCCCCCAAACGGCCCCGTGGGTGGCACCAACACCTCCCACGAGACCAACATAACTCGTAGGAACTGACCCCACAGCCGCGGGTGTCCCGGTTTGAGAGTACGACGGTAATTTGCTTATTTCCACACTTAGGCTTAAAAACATGGCGTTAGAGGGTGAGAACTCGAAACAGCCCCCGAACGGCCCCGTGGGTGGCACCAACACCTCCCACGGGTCCAACGTAACTAGTAGGAACTGTCCCCGCAGCCGCGGGTCTCCCGTTTTGAGAGCACGATGGTAATTTGCTGATTTCCACACTTAGGCTTAAAAACATGGCGTTAGAGGGTGAGAACTCGAAACAGCCACCGAACGGCCCCGTGGGTGGCACGAACACCTCCCACGGGACCAACGTAACTCGTAGGAACTGACCCCGTAGCCGCGGGTGTCCCGGTTTGAGAGTACGACGATAATTTGCTTATTTCCACACTTAGGATTAAAAACATGGCGTTAGAGGGTGAGAACTCGAAACAGCCCCCGAACGGCTCCGTGGGTGGCACCAACACCTCCCACGGGACCAACGTAACTCGTAGGAACTGACCCCGCAGCCGCGGGTGTCCCAGTTTGAGAGTACGACGATAATTTGCTTATTTCCACACTTAGGCTTAAAAACATGGCGTTAGAGGTTGAGAACTCGAAACAGCCCCCGAACGGCCACGTGGGTGGCACCAACACCTCCCACGGGACCAACGTAACTCGTAGGAACTGACCCCGCAGCCGCGGGTGTCCCGGTTTGAGAGTACGACGGTAATTTGCTTATTTTCACACTTTGGCTTAAAAATATGGCGTTAGAGGGTGAGAACTCGAAACAGCCCCCGAACGGCCCCGTGGGTGCCACCAACACCTCCCACGGGACCAACGTAACTCGTAGGAACTGACCCCGCAGCCGTGGGTGTCCCGGTTTGAGAGTACGACGATAATTTTCTTATTTCCACACTTAAGCTTAAAAACATGGCGTTAGAGGGTGAGAAATCGAAACAGTCGCCGAACGGCCCCGTGGGTGGCACCAACACCTCCCACGGGAATAACGTAACTCGTAGGAACTGACCCCGCAGCCGCGGGTGTCCCGGTTTGACAGTACGACGGTAATTTGCTTATTTCTACACTTAGGCTTAACATGGCGTTAGAGGGTGAAAACTCGAAACAGCCCCCGAACGGCCCCGTGGGTGGCACCAACACCTCCCACGGGACCAACGTAACTCGTAGGAAGTGACCCCGCAGCCGCGGGTGTCCCGGTTTGAGAGTACGACGGTAATTTGCTTATTTCCACACTTAGGCTTAAAAACATGGCGTTAGAGGGTGAGAACTCGAAACAGCCCCCGAACGGCCCTGGGAGTGGCATCAACGCCTCCCACGGGACAAACGTAACTCCTGGGAATGGACCCCGCAGCCGCGGGTCTCCAAGTTTGAGAGTACGACGGTAGTTTGCATATTTCCACACTTAGGTTTAAAAACATGGCGTTAGAGGGTGAGAACTCGAAACAGCCCCCGAACGGCCCCGTGGGTGGCACCAACACCTCCCACGGGACCAACGTAACTCGTAGGAACTGACCCCGCAGCCGCGGGTGTCCCGGTTTGAGAGTACGACGGTAGTTTGCTTATTTCCACACTTAGGCTTAAAAACATGGCGTTAGACGGTGAGAACTCGAAACAGCCCCCGAACGGCCCCGTGGGTGGCTCCAACACCTCCCACGGGACCAACGTAACTCGTAGGAACTGACCCCGCAGCCGCGGGTGTCCCGGTTTGAGAGTACGACGATAATTTGCTTATTTCCACACTTAGGCTTAAAAACATGGCGTTAGAGGGTGAGAACTCGAAACAGCCCCCAAACGGCCCCGTGGGTGGCACCAACACCTCCCACGAGACCAACATAACTCGTAGGAACTGACCCCACAGCCGCGGGTGTCCCGGTTTGAGAGTACGACGGTAATTTGCTTATTTCCACACTTAGGCTTAAAAACATGGCGTTAGAGGGTGAGAACTCGAAACAGCCCCCGAACGGCCCCGTGGGTGGCACCAACACCTCCCACGGGTCCAACGTAACTAGTAGGAACTGTCCCCGCAGCCGCGGGTCTCCCGTTTTGAGAGCACGATGGTAATTTGCTTATTTCCACTCTTAGGCTTAAAAACATGGCGTTAGAGGGTGAGAACTCGAAACAGCCCCCGAACGGCCCCGTGGGTGGCACGAACACCTCCCACGGGACCAACGTAACTCGTAGGAACTGACCCCGTAGCCGCGGGTGTCCCGGTTTGAGAGTACGACGATAATTTGCTTATTTCCACACTTAGGATTAAAAACATGGCGTTAGAGGGTGAGAACTCGAAACAGCCCCCGAACGGCTCCGTGGGTGGCACCAACACCTCCCACGGGACCAACGTAACTCGTAGGAACTGACCCCGCAGCCGCGGGTGTCCCGGTTTGAGAGTACGACGGTAATTTGCTTATTTCCACACTTAGGCTTAAAAACATGGCGTTAGAGGGTGAGAACTCGAAACAGCCCCCGAACGTCCCCGTGGGTGGCACCAACACCTCCCACGGGACCAACGTAACTCGTAGGAACTGACCCCGCAGCCGCGGGTGTCCCGGTTTGAGAGTACGACGATAATTTGCTTATTTCCACACTTAGGCTTAAAAACATGGCGTTAGACGGTGAGAACTCGAAACAGCCCCCGAACGGCCCCGTGGGTGGCACCAACACCTCCCACGGGACAAACGTAACTCGTAGGAACTGACCCCGCAGCCGCGGGTCTCCCGGTTTGAGAGTACGATGATAATTTGCTTATTTCCACACTAAGGCTTAAAAACATGGCGTTAGAGGGTGAGAACTCGAAACAGCCCCCGAACGGCCCCGTGGGTGGCACGAACACCTCCCACGGGACCAACGTAACTCGTAGGAACTGACCCCGTAGCCGCGGGTGTCCCGGTTTGAGAGTACGACGATAATTTGCTTATTTCCACACTTAGGATTAAAAACATGGCGTTAGAGGGTGAGAACTCGAAACAGCCCCCGAACGGCTCCGTGGGTGGCACCAACACCTCCCACGGGACCAACGTAACTCGTAGGAACTGACCCCGCAGCCGCGGGTGTCCCAGTTTGAGAGTACGACGATAATTTGCTTATTTCCACACTTAGGCTTAAAAACATGGCGTTAGAGGTTGAGAACTCGAAACAGCCCCCGAACGGCCACGTGGGTGGCACCAACACCTCCCACGGGACCAACGTAACTCGTAGGAACTGACCCCGCAGCCGCGGGTGTCCCGGTTTGAGAGTACGACGGTAATTTGCTTATTTTCACACTTTGGCTTAAAAATATGGCGTTAGAGGGTGAGAACTCGAAACAGCCCCCGAACGGCCCCGTGGGTGGCACCAACACCTCCCACGGGACCAACGTAACTCGTAGGAACTGACCCCGCAGCCGTGGGTGTCCCGGTTTGAGAGTACGACGATAATTTTCTTATTTCCACACTTAAGCTTAAAAACATGGCGTTAGAGGGTGAGAAATCGAAACAGTCGCCGAACGGCCCCGTGGGTGGTACCAACACCTCCCACGGGAATAACGTAACTCGTAGGAACTGACCCCGCAGCCGCGGGTGTCCCGGTTTGACAGTACGACGGTAATTTGCTTATTTCTACACTTAGGCTTAACATGGCGTTAGAGGGTGAAAACTCGAAACAGCCCCCGAACGGCCCCGTGGGTGGCACCAACACCTCCCACGGGACCAACGTAACTCGTAGGAACAGACCCCGCAGCCGTGGGTCTCCCGGTTTGAGAGTACGACGGTAATTTGCTTATTTCCACACTTAGGCTTAAAAACATGGCGTTAGAGGGTGAGAACTCGAAACAGCACCCGAACGGCCCTGGGAGTGGCATCAACGCCTCCCACGGGACAAACGTAACTCCTGGGAATGGACCCCGCAGCCGCGGGTCTCCAAGTTTGAGAGTACGACGGTAGTTTGCATATTTCCACACTTAGGTTTAAAAACATGGCGTTAGAGGGTGAGAACTCGAAACAGCCCCCGAACGGCCCCGTGGGTGGCACCAACACCTCCCACGGGACCAACGTAACTTATAGGAACTGACCCCGCAGCCGCGGGTCTCCCGGTTTGAGAGTACGACGGTAATTTGCTTATTTCCACACTTAGGCTTAAAAACATGGCGTTAGAGGGTGAGAACTCGAAACAGCCCCTGAACGACCCCGTGGGTGGCACCAACACCTCCCACGGGACCAACGTAACTCGTTGGAACTGACCCCGCAGCCGTGGGTCTCCCGGTTTGAGAGTACGACGGGAATTTGCTTATTTCCACACTTAGGCTTAAAAACATGGCGTTAGAGGGTGAGAACTCGAAACAGCCCCCGAACGGCCCCGTGGGTGGCACCAACACCTCCCACGGGACCAACGTAACTCGTAGGAACTGACCCCGCAGCTGCGGGTCTCCCGGTTTGAGAGTAAGACGGTAATTTACTTATTTCCACTCTTAGGCTTAAAAACATGGCGTTAGAGGGTGAAAACTCGAAACAGCCCCCGAACGGCCCCGTGGGTGGCACCAACACCTCCCACGAGACCAACGTAACTCGTGGGAACAGACCCCGCAGCCGCGGGTCTCCCGGTTTGAGAGTACGACGGTAATTTGCGAATTTCTACACTTAAGCAAAATATGGCGTTAGAGGGTGAGAACTCGAAACAGCCCCCGAACGGCCCCGTGGGTGGCACCAACACCTCCCACGGGACCAACTTAACTCGTGGGAACGGACCCCGCAGCCGCGGGTCTCCCGGTTTGAGAGTACGACGATAATTTGCTTATTTACACACTTAGGCTTGAAAACATGGCGTTAGAGTGTGAGAACTTGAAACAGCCCCCGAACGGCCCCATGGGTGGCACCAATGCCTCCCACGGGACCAACGTAACTCGTGGGAACAGACCCCGCAGCCGCGGGTGCCCCGGTTTGAGAGTACGATGATAATTTGCTTATTTCCACACTTAGGCTTAAAAACATGGCGTTAGAGGGTGAGAACTCGAAACAGCCCCCGAACGGCTCCGTGGGTGGCACCAACACCTCCCACGGGACCAACGTAACTCGTAGGAACTGACCCCGCAGCCGCGGGTGTCCCAGTTTGAGAGTACGACGATAATTTGCTTATTTCCACACTTAGGCTTAAAAACATGGCGTTAGAGGGTGAGAACTCGAAACAGCCCCGAACGGCTCCGTGGGTGGCACCAACACCTCCCACGGTACCAACGTAACTCGTAGGAACTGACCCCGCAGCCGCGGGTGTCCCGGTTTGAGAGTACGACGGTAATTTGCTTATTTCCACAGGCTTAAAAACATGGCGTTAGAGGGTGAGAACTCGAAACAGCCCCCGAACGGCCCCGTGGGTGGCACCAACACCTCCCACGGGACCAACGTAACTCGTACGAACTGACCCCGCAGCCGCGGGTGTCCCGGTTTGAGAGTACGACGATAATTTGCTTATTTCCACACTTAGGCTTAAAAACATGGCGTTAGAGGGTGAGAACTCGAAACAGCCCCCGAACGGCCCCGTGGGTGGCACCAACGCCTCCCACGGGACCAACGTAACTAGTAGGAACTGACCCCGCAGCCGCGGGTCTCCCGTTTTGAGAGTACGATGGTAATTTGCTTATTTCCACACTTAGGCTTAAAAACATGGCGTTAGAGGGTGAGAACTCGAAACAGCCCCCGAACGGCCCCGTGGGTGGCACGAACACCTCCCACGGGACCAACGTAACTCGTGGGAATAGACCCCATTGCCGCGGGTCTCCCGGTTTGAGAGTACGACGGTAGTTTGCTTATTTCCACACTTAGGCTTAAAAACATGTCGTTAGAGGGGGAGAACTCGAAACAGCCCCCGAACGGCCCCGTGGGTGGCACCAACACCTCCCACGGGACCAACGTAACTCGTAGGAACTGACCCCGCAGCCGCGGGTGTCCCGGTTTGAGAGTACGACGATAATTTGATTATTTCCACACTTAGGCTTAAAAACATGGCGTTAGAGGGTGAGAACTCGAAACAGCCCCCGAACGGCCCCGTGGGTGGCACCAACACCTCCCACGGGACCAACGTAACTCGTAGGAACTGACCCCGCAGCCGCGGGTGTCCCGGTTTGAGAGTACGACGGTAATTTGCTTATTTCCACACTTAGGCTTAAAAATATGGCGTTAGAGGGTGAGAACTCGAAACAGCCCCCGAACGGCCCCGTGGGTGGCACCAACACCTCCCACGGGACCGACGTAACTCGTAGAAATTGACCCCGCAGCCGCGGGTGTCCCGGTTTGAGAGTACGACGGTTATTTGCTTATTTCTACACTTAGGCTTAAAAACATGGCGTTAGAGGGTGAAAACTTGAAACAGCCCCCGAACGGCCCCGTGGGTGGCACCAACACCTCCCACGGGACCAACGTAACTCGTAGGAACTGACCCCGCAGCCGCGGGTGTCCCGGTTTGAGAGTACGACGATAATTTGCTTGTTTCCACACTTAGGATTAAAAACATGGCGTTAGAGGGTGAGAACTCGAAACAGCCCCCGAACGGCCCCGTGGGTGGCACCAACACCTCCCCCGGGACCAACGTAACTCGTAGGAACTGACCCCGCAGCCGCGGGTGTCCCGGTTTGAGAGTACGACGGTAATTTGCTTATTTCTACACTTAGGCTTAACATGGCGTTAGAGGGTGAAAACTCGAAACAACCCCCGAACGGCCCCGTGGGTGGCACCAACACCTCCCAGGGGTCCAACGTAACTCGTAGGAACTGACCCCGCAGCCGCGGGTGTCCCGGTTTGAGAGTACGACGGCAATTTGCTTATTTCCACACTTAGGCTTAAAAACACGGTGTTAGAGGGTGAGAACTCGAAACAGCCCCCGAACGGCCCCGTGGGTGGCTACAACACCTCCCACGGGACCAACGTAACTCGTAGGAACTGACCCCGCAGCCGCGGGTGTTCCGGTTTGAGAGTACGACAATAATTTCCTTATTTCCACACTTAGGCTTAAAAACATGGCGTTAGAGGGTGAGGACTCGAAACAGCCACCGAACGGCCCCGTGGGTGGCACCAACACCTCCCACGAGACCAACATAACTCGTAGGAACTGACTCCACAGCCGCGGGTGTCCCGGTTTGAGAGTACGACGGTAATTTGCTTATTTCCACACTTAGGCTTAAAAACATGGCGTTAGAGGGTGAGAACTCGAAACAGCCCCCGAACGGCTCCGTGGGTGGCACCAACACCTCCCACGGGACCAATGTAACTCGTAGGAACTGGCCCCGCAGCCGCGGGTGTCCCAGTTTGAGAGTACGACGATAATTTGCTTATTTCCACACTTAGGCTTAAAAAATGGCGTTAGAGGGTGAGAACTCGAAACAGCCCCCGAACGGCTCCGTGGGTGGCACCAACACCTCCCACGGGACCAACGTAACTCGTAGGAACTGACCCCGCAGCCGCGGGTGTCCCGGTTTGAGACTACGACGGTAATTTGCTTATTTCCACAGGCTTAAAAACATGGCGTTAGAGGGTGAGAACTCGAAACAGCCCCCGAACGGCCCCGTGGGTGGCACCAACACCTCCCACGGGACCAACGTAACTCGTAGGAACTGACCCCGCAGCCGCGGGTGTCCCGGTTTGAGAGTACGACGATAATTTGCTTATTTCCACACTTAGGCTTAAAAACATGGCGTTAGAGGGTGAGAACTCGAAACAGCCCCCGAACGGCCCCGTGGGTGGCACCAACGCCTCCCACGGGACCAACGTAACTCGTAGGAACTGACCCCGCAGCCGCGGGTGTCCCGGTTTGAGAGTACGACGATAATTTGCTTATTTCCACACTTAGGCTTAAAAACATGGCGTTAGAGGGTGAGAACTCGAAACATCCCCCGAACGGCCCCGTGGGTGGCACCAACACCTCCCACGAGACCAACATAACTCGTAGGAACTGACCCCACAGCCGCGGGTGTCCCGGTTTGAGAGTACGACGGTAATTTGCTTATTTCCACACTTAGGCTTAAAAACATGGCGGTAGAGGGTGAGAACTCGAAACAGCCCCCGAACGGCCCCGTGGGTAGCACCAACACCTCCCACGGGTCCAACGTAACTAGTAGGAACTGACCCCGCAGCCGCGGGTCTCCCGTTTTGAGAGTACGATGGTAATTTGCTTATTTCCACACTTAGGCTTAAAAACATGGCGTTAGAGGGTGAGAACTCGAAACAGCCCCCGAACGGCCCCGTGGGTGGCACGAACACCTCCCACGGGACCAACGTAACTCGTGGGAATAGACCCCATTGCCGCGGGTCTCCCGGTTTGAGAGTACGACGGTAGTTTGCTGATTTCCACACTTAGGCTTAAAAACATGGCGTTAGAGGGGGAGAACTCGAAACAGCCCCCGAACGGCTCCGTGGGTGGCACCAACACCTCCCACGGGACCAACGTAACTCATAGGAACTGACCCCGCAGCCGCGGGTGTCCCGGTTTGAGAGTACGACGATAATTTGCTTATTTCTACACTTAGGCTTAACATGACGTTAGAGGGTGAAAACTCGAAACAGCCCCCGAACGGCCCCGTGGGTGGCACCAACACCTCCCACGGGACCAACGTAACTCGTAGGAACTGACCCCGCAGCCGCGGGTGTCCCGGTTTGAGAGTACGACGGTAATTTGCTTATTTCCACACTTAGGCTTAAAAATATGGTGTTAGAGGGTGAGAACTCGAAACAGCCCTCGAACGGCCCCGTGGGTGGCACCAACACCTCCCACGGGACCGACGTAACTCGTAGAAACTGACCCCGCAGCCGCGGGTGTCCCGGTTTGAGAGTACGACGGTTATTTGCTTATTTCTACACTTAGGCTTAAAAACATGGCGTTAGAGGGTGAAAACTTGAAACAGCCCCCGAACGGCCCCGTGGGTGGCACCAACACCTCCCACGGGACCAACGTAACTCGTAGGAACTGACCCCGCAGCCGCGGGTGTCCCGGTTTGAGAGTACGACGATAATTTTCTTATTTCCACACTTAGGATTAAAAACATGGCGTTAGAGGGTGAGAACTCGAAACAGCCCCCGAACGGCTCCGTGGGTGGCACCAACACCTCCCACGGGACCAACGTAACTCGTAGGAACTGACCCCGCAGCCGCAGGTGTCCCAGTTTGAGAGTACGACGATAATTTGCTTATTTCCACACTTAGGCTTTAAAACATGGCGTTAGAGGGTGAGAACTCGAAACAGCCCCCGAACGGCTCCGTGGGTGGCACCAACACCTCCCACGGGACCAACGTAACTCGTAGGAACTGACCCCGCAGCCGCGGGTGTCCCGGTTTGAGAGTACGACGGTAATTTGCTTATTTCCACACTTAGGCTTAAAAACATGGCGTTAGAGGGTGAGAACTCGAAACAGCCCCCGAACGGCCCCGTGGGTGGCACCAACACCTCCCACGGGACCAACGTAACTCGTAGGAACTGACCCCGCAGCCGCGGGTGTCCCGGTTTGAGAGTACGACGATAATTTGCTTATTTCCACACTTAGGCTTAAAAACATGGCGTTAGAGGGTGAGAACTCGAAACAGCCCCCGAACGGCCCCGTGGGTGGCTCCAACACCTCCCACGGGACCAACGTAACTCGTAGGAACTGACCCCGCAGCCGCGGGTGTCCCGGTTTGAGAGTACGACGATAATTTGCTTATTTCCACACTTAGGCTTAAAAACATGGCGTTAGAGGGTGAGAACTCGAAACAGCCCCCAAACGGCCCCGTGGGTGGCACCAACACCTCCCACGAGACCAACATAACTCGTAGGAACTGACCCCACAGCCGCGGGTGTCCCGGTTTGAGAGTACGACGGTAATTTGCTTATTTCCACACTTAGGCTTAAAAACATGGCGTTAGAGGGTGAGAACTCGAAACAGCCCCCGAACGGCCCCGTGGGTGGCACCAACACCTCCCACGGGTCCAACGTAACTAGTAGGAACTGTCCCCGCAGCCGCGGGTCTCCCGTTTTGAGAGCACGATGGTAATTTGCTTATTTCCACACTTAGGCTTAAAAACATGGCGTTAGAGGGTGAGAACTCGAAACAGCCCCCGAACGGCCCCGTGGGTGGCACGAACACCTCCCACGGGACCAACGTAACTCGTAGGAACTGACCCCGTAGCCGCGGGTGTCCCGGTTTGAGAGTACGACGATAATTTGCTTATTTCCACACTTAGGATTAAAAACATGGCGTTAGAGGGTGAGAACTCGAAACAGCCCCCGAACGGCTCCGTGGGTGGCACCAACACCTCCCACGGGACCAACGTAACTCGTAGGAACTGACCCCGCAGCCGCGGGTGTCCCAGTTTGAGAGTACGACGATAATTTGCTTATTTCCACACTTAGGCTTAAAAACATGGCGTTAGAGGTTGAGAACTCGAAACAGCCCCCGAACGGCCACGTGGGTGGCACCAACACCTCCCACGGGACCAACGTAACTCGTAGGAACTGACCCCGCAGCCGCGGGTGTCCCGGTTTGAGAGTACGACGGTAATTTGCTTATTTCCACACTTTGGCTTAAAAATATGGCGTTAGAGGGTGAGAACTCGAAACAGCCCCGAACGGCCCCGTGGGTGGCACCAACACCTCCCACGGGACCAACGTAACTCGTAGGAACTGACCCCGCAGCCGTGGGTGTCCCGGTTTGAGAGTACGACGATAATTTTCTTATTTCCACACTTAAGCTTAAAAACATGGCGTTAGAGGGTGAGAAATCGAAACACTCGCCGAACGGCCCCGTGGGTGGCACCAACACCTCCCACGGGAATAACGTAACTCGTAGGAACTGACCCCGCAGCCGCGGATGTCCCGGTTTGACAGTACGACGGTAATTTGCTTATTTCTACACTTAGGCTTAACATGGCGTTAGAGGGTGAAAACTCGAAACAGCCCCCGAACGGCCCCGTGGGTGGCACCAACACCTCCCACGGGACCAACGTAACTCGTAGGAAGTGACCCCGCAGCCGCGGGTGTCCCGGTTTGAGAGTACGACGGTAATTTGCTTATTTCTACACTTAGGCTTAAAAACATGGAGTTAGAGGGTGAGAACTCGAAACAGCCCCCGAACGGCCTCGTGGGTGGCACCAACACCTCCCATGGGACCAACGTAAGTCGTAGGAACTGACCCCGCAGCCGCGGGTGTCCCGGTTTGAGAGTACGACGGTAATTTGCTTATTTCCACACTTAGGCTTAAAAACATGGAGTTAGAGGGTGAGAACTCGAAACAGCCCCCGAACGGCCTCGTGGGTGGCACCAACACCTCCCATGGGACCAACGTAAGTCGTAGGAACTGACCCCGCAGCCGCGGGTGTCCCGGTTTGAGAGTACGACGATAATTTGCTTATTTCCACACTTAGGCTTAAAAACATGGCGTTAGAGGGGGAGAACTCGAAACAGCCCCCGAACGGCCCCGTGGGTGGCACCAACACCTCCCACGGGACCAACGTAACTCATTGGAACTGACCCCGCAGCCGCGGGTGTCCCGGTTTGAGAGTACGACGGTAATTTGCTTATTTCTACACTTAGGCGTAACATGACGTTAGAGGATGAAAACTCGAAACAGCCCCCGAACGGCCCCGTGGGTGGCACCAACACCTCCCACGGGACCAACGTAACTCGTAGGAACTGACCCCGCAGCCGCGGGTGTCCCGGTTTGAGAGTACGACGATAATTTGCTTATTTCCACACTTAGGCTTAAAAACATGGCGTTAGAGGGTGAGAACTCGAAACAGCCCCCGAACGGCCCCGTGGGTGGCACCAACACCTCCCACGGGACCAACGTAACTCGTAGGAACCGACCCCGCAGCCGCGGGTGTCCCGGTTTGAGAGTACGACGGTAATTTGCTTATTTCCACACTTAGGCTTAAAAATATGGCGTTAGAGGGTGAGAACTCGAAACAGCCCCCGAACGGCCCCGTGGGTGGCACCAACACCTCCCACGGGACCGACGTAACTCGTAGAAACTGACCCCGCAGCCGCGGGTGTCCCGGTTTGAGAGTACGACGGTTATTTGCTTATTTCTACACTTAGGCTTAAAAACATGGCGTTAGAGGGTGAAAACTCGAAACAGCCCCCGAACGGCCCCGTGGGTGGCACCAACACCTCCCACGGGACAAACGTAACTCGTAGGAACTGACCCCGCAGCCGCGGGTGTCCCGGTTTGAGAGTATGACGATAATTTGCTTATTTCCACACTTAGGCTTAAAAACATGGCGTTAGAGGGTGAGAACTCGAAACAGCCCCCGAACGGCCCCGTGGGTTGCACCAACACCTCCCACGGGACCAACGTAACTCGTAGGAACTGACCCCGCAGCCGCGGGTGTCCCGGTTTGAGAGTACGACGGTAATTTGCTTATTTCTACACTTAGGCTTAAAAACATGGCGTTAGAGGGTGAGAACTCGAAACAGCCCCCGAACGGCCCCGGGAGTGGCATCAACGCCTCCCACGGGACAAACGTATCTCCTGGTAATGGACCCCGCAGCCGCGGGTCTCCAAGTTTGAGAGTACGACGGTAGTTTGCTTATTTCCACACTTAGGCTTAAAAACTTGGCGTTAGAGGGTGAGAACTCGAAACAGCCCCCGAACGGCTCCGTGGGTGGCACCAACACCTCCCACGGGACCAACGTAACTCGTAGGAACTGACCCCGCAGCCGCGGGTGTCCCGGTTTGAGAGTACGACGGTAATTTGCTTATTTCCACAGGCTTAAAAACATGGCGTTAGAGGGTGAGAACTCGAAACAGCCCCCGAACGGCCCCGTGGGTGGCACCAACACCTCCCACGGGACCAACGTAACTCGTAGGAACTGACCCCGCAGCCGCGGGTGTCCCGGTTTGAGAGTACGACGATAATTTGCTTATTTCCACACTTAGGCTTAAAAACATGGCGTTAGAGGGTGAGAACTCGAAACAGCCCCCGAACGGCCCCGTGGGTGGCACCAACACCTCCCACGGGACCAACGTAACTCGTAGGAACTGACCCCGCAGCCGCGGGTGTCCCGGTTTGAGAGTACGACGGTAATTTGCTTATTTCCACACTTAGGCTTAAAAACATGGCGTTAGAGGGTGAGAACTCGAAACAGCCCCCGAACGGCCCTGGGAGTGGCATCAACGCCTCCCACGGGACAAACGTAACTCCTGGGAATGGACCCCGCAGCCGCGGGTCTCCAAGTTTGAGAGTACAACGGTAGTTTGCATATTTCCACACTTAGGTTTAAAAACATGGCGTTAGAGGGTGAGAACTCGAAACAGCCCCCGAACGGCCCCGTGGGTGGCACCAACACCTCCCACGGGACCAACGTAACTTGTAGGAACTGACCCCGCAGCCGCGGGTCTCCCGGTTTGAGAGTACGACGGTAATTTGCTTATTTCCACACTTAGGCTTAAAAACATGGCGTTAGAGGGTGAGAACTCGAAACAGCCCCTGAACGGCCCCGTGGGTGGCACCAACACCTCCCACGGGACCAACGTAACTCGTTGGAACTGACCCCGCAGCCGTGGGTCTCCCGGTTTGAGAGTACGACGGGAATTTGCTTATTTCCACACTTAGGCTTAAAAACATGGCGTTAGAGGGTGAGAACTCGAAACAGCCCCCGAACGGCCCCGTGGGTGGCACCAACACCTCCCACGGGACCAACGTAACTCGTAGGAACTGACCCCGCAGCCGCGGGTCTCCCGGTTTGAGAGTAAGACGGTAATTTACTTATTTCCACTCTTAGGCTTAAAAACATGGCGTTAGAGGGTGAAAACTCGAAACAGCCCCCGAACGGCCCCGTGGGTGGCACCAACACCTCCCACGATACCAACGTAACTCGTGGGAACAGACCCCGCAGCCGCGGGTCTCCCGGTTTGAGAGTACGACGGTAATTTGCGTATTTCTACACTTAAGCAAAATATGGCGTTAGAGGGTGAGAACTCGAAACAGCCCCCGAACGGCCCCGTGGGTGGCACCAACACCTCCCACGGGACCAACTTAACTCGTGGGAACGGACCCCGCAGCCGCGGGTCTCCCGGTTTGAGAGAACGACGATAATTTGCTTATTTACACACTTAGGCTTGAAAACATGGCGTTAGAGTGTGAGAACTTGAAACAGCCCCCGAACGGCCCCATGGGTGGCACCAATGCCTCCCACGGGACCAACGTAACTCGTGGGAACAGACCCCGCAGCCGCGGGTGCCCCGGTTTGAGAGTACGATGATAATTTGCTTATTTCCACACTTAGGCTTAAAAACATGGCGTTAGAGGGTGAGAACTCGAAACAGCCCCCGAACGGCTCCGTGGGTGGCACCAACACCTCCCACGGGACCAACGTAACTCGTAGGAACTGACCCCGCAGCCGCGGGTGTCCCAGTTTGAGAGTACGACGATAATTTGCTTATTTCCACACTTAGGCTTAAAAACTTGGCGTTAGAGGGTGAGAACTCGAAACAGCCCCCGAACGGCTCCGTGGGTGGCACCAACACCTCCCACGGGACCAACGTAACTCGTAGGAACTGACCCCGCAGCCGCGGGTGTCCCGGTTTGAGAGTACGACGGTAATTTGCTTATTTCCACAGGCTTAAAAACATGGCGTTAGAGGGTGAGAACTCGAAACAGCCCCCGAACGGCCCCGTGGGTGGCACCAACACCTCCCACGGGACCAACGTAACTCGTAGGAACTGACCCCGCAGCCGCGGGTGTCCCGGTTTGAGAGTACGACGATAATTTGCTTATTTCCACACTTAGGCTTAAAAACATGGCGTTAGAGGGTGAGAACTCGAAACAGCCCCCGAACGGCCCCGTGGGTGGCACCAACGCGTCCCACGGGACCAACGTAACTCGTAGGAACTGACCCCGCAGCCGCGGGTGTCCCGGTTTGAGAGTACGACGATAATTTGCTTATTTCCACACTTAGGCTTAAAAACATGGCGTTAGAGGGTGAGAACTCGAAACATCCCCCGAACGGCCCCGTGGGTGGCACCAACACCTCCCACGAGACCAACATAACTCGTAGGAACTGACCCCACAGCCGCGGGTGTCCCGGTTTGAGAGTACGACGGTAATTTGCTTATTTCAGTACTTAGGCTTAAAAACATGGCGTTAGAGGGTGAGAACTCGAAACAGCCCCCGAACGGCCCCGTGGGTGGCACCAACACCTCCCACTGGTCCAACGTAACTAGTAGGAACTGACCCCGCAGCCGCGGGTCTCCCGTTTTGAGAGTACGATGGTAATTTGCTTATTTCCACACTTAGGCTTAAAAACATGGCGTTAGAGGGTGAGAACTCGAAACAGCCCCCGAACGGCCCCGTGGGTGGCACGAACACCTCCCACGGGACCAACGTAACTCGTGGGAATAGACCCCATTGCCGCGGGTCTCCCGGTTTGAGAGTACGACGGTAGTTTGCTTATTTCCACACTTAGGCTTAAAAACATGACGTTTGAGGGTGAAAACTCGAAACAGCCCCCGAACGGCCCCGTGGGTGGCACCAACACCTCCCACGGGACCAACGTAACTCATAGGAACTGACCCCGCAGCCGCGGGTGTCCCGGTTTGAGAGTACGACGGTAATTTGCTTATTTCCACACTTAGGCTTAACATGACGTTAGAGGATGAGAACTCGAAACAGCCCCCGAACGGCCCCGTGGGTGGCACCAACACCTCCCACGGGACCAACGTAACTCGTAGGAACTGACCCCGCCGCCGCGGGTGTCCCGGTTTGAGAGTACGACGGTAATTTGCTTATTTCCACACTTAGGCTTAAAAATATGGCGTTAGAGGGTGAGAACTCGAAACAGCCCCCGAACGGCCCCGTGGGTGGCACCAACACCTCCCACGAGACCAACATAACTCGTAGGAGCTGACTCCACAGCCGCGGGTGTCCCGGTTTGAGAGTACGACAGTAATTTGCTTATTTCCACACTTAGGCTTAAAAACATGGCGTTAGAGGGTGAGAACTCGAAACAGCCCTCGAACGGCCCCGTGGGTGGCACCAACACCTCCCACGGGTGCAACGTAACTAGTAGGAACTGACCCCGCAGCCGCGGGTCTCCCGTTTTGAGAGTACGATGGTAATTTGCTTATTTCCACACTTAGGCTTAAAAACATGGCGTTAGAGAGTGAGAACTCGAAAAAGCCCCCGAACGGCCCCGTGGGTGGCACCAACGCCTCCCACGGGACCAACGTAACTCTTAGGAACTGACCCCGCAGCCGCGGGTGTCCCGGTTTGAGAGTACGACGGTAATTTGCTTATTTCCACACTTAGGCTTAAAAACATGGAGTTAGAGGGTGAGAACTCGAAACAGCCCCCGAACGGCCTCGTGGGTGGCACCAACACCTCCCATGGGACCAACGTAAGTCGTAGGAACTGACCCCGCAGCCGCGGGTGTCCCGGTTTGAGAGTACGACGATAATTTGCTTATTTCCACACTTAGGCTTAAAAACATGGCGTTAGAGGGGGAGAACTCGAAACAGCCCCCGAACGGCCCCGTGGGTGGCACCAACACCTCCCACGGGACCAACGTAACTCATTGGAACTGACCCCGCAGCCGCGGGTGTCCCGGTTTGAGAGTACGACGGTAATTTGCTTATTTCTACACTTAGGCGTAACATGACGTTAGAGGATGAAAACTCGAAACAGCCCCCGAACGGCCCCGTGGGTGGCACCAACACCTCCCACGGGACCAACGTAACTCGTAGGAACTGACCCCGCAGCGGCGGGTGTCCCGGTTTGAGAGTACGACGATAATTTGCTTATTTCCACACTTAGGCTTAAAAACATGGCGTTAGAGGGTGAGAACTCGAAACAGCCCCCGAACGGCCCCGTGGGTGGCACCAACACCTCCCACGGGACCAACGTAACTCGTAGGAACCGACCCCGCAGCCGCGGGTGTCCCGGTTTGAGAGTACGACGGTAATTTGCTTATTTCCACACTTAGGCTTAAAAATATGGCGTTAGAGGGTGAGAACTCGAAACAGCCCCCGAACGGCCCCGTGGGTGGCACCAACACCTCCCACGGGACCGACGTAACTCGTAGAAACTGACCCCGCAGCCGCGGGTGTCCCGGTTTGAGAGTACGACGGTTATTTGCTTATTTCTACACTTAGGCTTAAAAACATGGCGTTAGAGGGTGAAAACTCGAAACAGCCCCCGAACGGCCCCGTGGGTGGCACCAACACCTCCCACGGGACAAACGTAACTCGTAGGAACTGACCCCGCAGCCGCGGGTGTCCCGGTTTGAGAGTATGACGATAATTTGCTTATTTCCACACTTAGGCTTAAAAACATGGCGTTAGAGGGTGAGAACTCGAAACAGCCCCCGAACGGCCCCGTGGGTTGCACCAACACCTCCCACGGGACCAACGTAACTCGTAGGAACTGACCCCGCAGCCGCGGGTGTCCCGGTTTGAGAGTACGACGGTAATTTGCTTATTTCTACACTTAGGCTTAAAAACATGGCGTTAGAGGGTGAGAACTCGAAACAGCCCCCGAACGGCCCCGGGAGTGGCATCAACGCCTCCCACGGGACAAACGTATCTCCTGGTAATGGACCCCGCAGCCGCGGGTCTCCAAGTTTGAGAGTACGACGGTAGTTTGCTTATTTCCACACTTAGGCTTAAAAACATGGCGTTAGAGGGTGAGAACTCGAAACAGCCCCCGAACGGCCCCGTGGGTGGCACCAACACCTCCCACGGGACCAACGTAACTCGTAGGAACTGACCCCGCAGCCGTGGGTCTCCCGGTTTGAGAGTACGACGGTAATTTGCTTATTTCCACACTTAGGCTTAAAAACATGGCGTTAGAGGGTGAGAACTCGAAACAACCCCTGAACGGCCCCGTGGGTGGCACCAACACCTCCCACGGGACCAACGTAACTCGTAGGAACTGACCCCGCAGCCTCGTGTCTCCCGGTTTGAGAGTACGACGGTAATTTGCTTATTTCCACACTTAGGCTTAAAAACATGGCGTTAGAGGGTGAGAACTCGAAACAGCCCCCGAACGGCCCCGTGGGTGGCACCAACACATCCCACGGGACCAACGTAACTTATAAGAACTGACCCCACAGCCGCGGGTGTCCCGGTTTGAGAATACGACGATAATTTGCTTATTTCCACACTTAGGCTTAAAAACATGGCGTTAGAGGGTGAGAACTCGAAACAGCCCCCGAACGGCCCCGTGGGTGGCACCAACACCTCCCACGGGACCAACGTAACTCGTAGGAACTGACCCCGCAGCCGCGGGTCTCCCGGTTTGAGAGTAAGACGGTAATTTGCTTATTTCCACTCTTAGGCTTAAAAACATGGCGTTAGAGGGTGAAAACTCGAAACAGCCCCCGAACGGCCCCGTGGGTGGCACCAACACCTCCCACGAGACCAACGTAACTCGTGGGAACAGACCCCGCAGCCGCGGGTCTCCCGGTTTGAGAGTACGACGGTAATTTGCGTATTTCTACACTTAAGCAAAATATGGCGTTAGAGGGTGAGAACTCGAAACAGCCCCCGAACGGCCCCGTGGGTGGCACCAACACCTCCCACGGGACCAACTTAACTCGTGGGAGCGGACCCCGCAGCCGCGGGTCTCCCGGTTTGAGAGTACGACGATAATTTGCTTATTTCCACACTTAGGCTTGAAAACATGGTGTTAGAGGGTGAGAACTCGAAACAGCCCCCGAACGGCCCCATGGGTGGCACCAATGCCTCCCACGGGACCAACGTAACTCGTGGGAACAAACCCCGCAGCCGCGGGTGTCCCGGTTTGAGAGTACGATGATAATTTGCTTATTTCCACCCTTAGGCTTAAAAACATGGCGTTAGAGGGTGAGAACTCGAAACAGCCCCCGAACGGCCCCGTGGGTGGCACCAACACCTCCCACGGGACCAACGTAACTCGTAGGAACTGACCCCGCAGCCGCGGGTGTCCCGGTTTGAGAGTACGACGATAATTTGCTTATTTCCACACTTAGGATTAAAAACATGGCGTTAGAGGGTGAGAACTCGAAACAGCCCCCGAACGGCCCCGTGGGTGGCACCAACACCTCCCCCGGGACCAACGTAACTCGTAGGAACTGACCCCGCAGCCGCGGGTGTCCCGGTTTGAGAGTACGACGGTAATTTGCTTATTTCTACACTTAGGCTTAACATGGCGTTAGAGGGTGAAAACTCGAAACAACCCCCGAACGGCCCCGTGGGTGGCACCAACACCTCCCAGGGGACCAACGTAACTCGTAGGAACTGACCCCGCAGCCGCGGGTGTCCCGGTTTGAGAGTACGACGGCAATTTGCTTATTTCCACACTTAGGCTTAAAAACACGGTGTTAGAGGGTGAGAACTCGAAACAGCCCCCGAACGGCCCCGTGGGTGGCTCCAACACCTCCCACGGGACCAACGTAACTCGTAGGAACTGACCCCGCAGCCGCGGGTGTTCCGGTTTGAGAGTACGACGATAATTTCCTTATTTCCACACTTAGGCTTAAAAACATGGCGTTAGAGGGTGAGGACTCGAAACAGCCACCGAACGGCCCCGTGGGTGGCACCAACACCTCCCACGAGACCAACATAACTCGTAGGAACTGACTCCACAGCCGCGGGTGTCCCGGTTTGAGAGTACGACGGTAATTTGCTTATTTCCACACTTAGGCTTAAAAACATGGCGTTAGAGGGTGAGAACTCGAAACAGCCCCCGAACGGCTCCGTGGGTGGCACCAACACCTCCCACGGGACCAATGTAACTCGTAGGAACTGACCCCGCAGCCGCGGGTGTCCCAGTTTGAGAGTACGACGATAATTTGCTTATTTCCACACTTAGGCTTAAAAACATGGCGTTAGAGGGTGAGAACTCGAAACAGCCCCCGAACGGCTCCGTGGGTGGCACCAACACCTCCCACGGGACCAACGTAACTCGTAGGAACTGACCCCGCAGCCGCGGGTGTCCCGGTTTGAGAGTACGACGGTAATTTGCTTATTTCCACAGGCTTAAAAACATGGCGTTAGAGGGTGAGAACTCGAAACAGCCCCCGAACGGCCCCGTGGGTGGCACCAACACCTCCCACGGGACCAACGTAACTCGTAGGAACTGACCCCGCAGCCGCGAGTGTCCCGGTTTGAGAGTACGACGGTAATTTGCTTATTTCCACACTTAGGCTTAAAAATATGGTGTTAGAGGGTGAGAACTCAAAACAGCCCCCGAACGGCCCCGTGGGTGGCACCAACACCTCCCACGGGACCGACGTAAATCGTAGAAACTGACCCCGCAGCCGCGGGTGTCCCGGTTTGAGAGTACGACGGTTATTTGCTTATTTCTACACTTAGGCTTAAAAACATGGCGTTAGAGGGTGAAAACTTGAAACAGCCCCCGAACGGCCCCGTGGGTGGCACCAACACCTCCCCCGGGACAACCGTAACTCGTAGGAACTGACCCCGCAGCCGCGGGTGTCCCGGTTTGAGAGTACGACGGTAATTTGCTTATTTCTACACTTAGGCTTAACATGGCGTTAGAGGGTGAAAACTCGAAACAACCCCCGAACGGCCCCGTGGGTGGCACCAACACCTCCCAGGGGACCAACGTAACTCGTAGGAATTGACCCCGCAGCCGCGGGTGTCCCGGTTTGAGAGTACGACGGTAATTTGCTTATTTCCACACTTAGGCTTAAAAACATGGCGTTAGAGGGTGAGAACTCGAAACAGCCCCCGAACGGCCCCGTGGGTGGCACCAACACCTCCCACGGGACCAACGTAACTCGTAGGAACTGACCCCGCAGCCGCGGGTGTCCCGGTTTGAGAGTACGACGATAATTTGCTTATTTCCACACTTAGGCTTAAAAACATGGCGTTAGAGGGTGAGAACTCGAAACAGCCCCCGAACGGCCCCGTGGGTGGCTCCAACACCTCCCACGGGACCAACGTAACTCGTAGGAACTGACCCCGCAGCCGCGGGTGTCCCGGTTTGAGAGTACGACGATAATTTGCTTATTTCCACACTTAGGCTTAAAAACATGGCGTTAGAGGGTGAGAACTCGAAACAGCCCCCAAACGGCCCCGTGGGTGGCACCAACACCTCCCACGAGACCAACATAACTCGTAGGAACTGACCCCACAGCCGCGGGTGTCCCGGTTTGAGAGTACGACGGTAATTTGCTTATTTCCACACTTAGGCTTAAAAACATGGCGTTAGAGGGTGAGAACTCGAAACAGCCCCCGAACGGCCCCGTGGGTGGCACCAACACCTCCCACGGGTCCAACGTAACTAGTAGGAACTGTCCCCGCAGCCGCGGGTCTCCCGTTTTGAGAGCACGATGGTAATTTGCTTATTTCCACACTTAGGCTTAAAAACATGGCGTTAGAGGGTGAGAACTCGAAACAGCCCCCGAACGGCCCCGTGGGTGGCACGAACACCTCCCACGGGACCAACGTAACTCGTAGGAACTGACCCCGTAGCCGCGGGTGTCCCGGTTTGAGAGTACGACGATAATTTGCTTATTTCCACACTTAGGATTAAAAACATGGCGTTAGAGGGTGAGAACTCGAAACAGCCCCCGAACGGCTCCGTGGGTGGCACCAACACCTCCCACGGGACCAACGTAACTCGTAGGAACTGACCCCGCAGCCGCGGGTGTCCCAGTTTGAGAGTACGACGATAATTTGCTTATTTCCACACTTAGGCTTAAAAACATGGCGTTAGAGGTTGAGAACTCGAAACAGCCCCCGAACGGCCACGTGGGTGGCACCAACACCTCCCACGGGACCAACGTAACTCGTAGGAACTGACCCCGCAGCCGCGGGTGTCCCGGTTTGAGAGTACGACGGTAATTTGCTTATTTCCACACTTTGGCTTAAAAATATGGCGTTAGAGGGTGAGAACTCGAAACAGCCCCGAACGGCCCCGTGGGTGGCACCAACACCTCCCACGGGACCAACGTAACTCGTAGGAACTGACCCCGCAGCCGTGGGTGTCCCGGTTTGAGAGTACGACGATAATTTTCTTATTTCCACACTTAAGCTTAAAAACATGGCGTTAGAGGGTGAGAAATCGAAACACTCGCCGAACGGCCCCGTGGGTGGCACCAACACCTCCCACGGGAATAACGTAACTCGTAGGAACTGACCCCGCAGCCGCGGATGTCCCGGTTTGACAGTACGACGGTAATTTGCTTATTTCTACACTTAGGCTTAACATGGCGTTAGAGGGTGAAAACTCGAAACAGCCCCCGAACGGCCCCGTGGGTGGCACCAACACCTCCCACGGGACCAACGTAACTCGTAGGAAGTGACCCCGCAGCCGCGGGTGTCCCGGTTTGAGAGTACGACGGTAATTTGCTTATTTCTACACTTAGGCTTAAAAATATGGTGTTAGAGGGTGAGAACTCGAAACAGCCCCCGAACGGCCCCGTGGGTGGCACCAACACCTCCCACGGGACCGACGTAACTCGTAGAAACTGACCCCGCAGCCGCGGGTGTCCCGGTTTGAGAGTACGACGGTTATTTGCTTATTTCTACACTTAGGCTTAAAAACATGGCGTTAGAGGGTGAGAACTCGAAACAGCCCCCGAACGGCCCTGGGAGTGGCATCAACGCCTCCCACGGGACAAACGTAACTCCTGGGAATGGACCCCGCAGCCGCGGGTCTCCAAGTTTGAGAGTACGACGGTAGTTTGCATATTTCCACACTTAGGTTTAAAAACATGGCGTTAGAGGGTGAGAACTCGAAACAGCCCCCGAACGGCCCCGTGGGTGGCACCAACACCTCCCACGGGACCAACGTAACTTGTAGGAACTGACCCCGCAGCCGCGGGTCTCCCGGTTTGAGAGTACGACGGTAATTTGCTTATTTCCACACTTAGGCTTAAAAACATGGCGTTAGAGGGTGAGAACTCGAAACAGCCCCTGAACGGCCCCGTGGGTGGCACCAACACCTCCCACGGGACCAACGTAACTCGTTGGAACTGACCCCGCAGCCGTGGGTCTCCCGGTTTGAGAGTACGACGGGAATTTGCTTATTTCCACACTTAGGCTTAAAAACATGGCGTTAGAGGGTGAGAACTCGAAACAGCCCCCGAACGGCCCCGTGGGTGGCACCAACACCTCCCACGGGACCAACGTAACTCGTAGGAACTGACCCCGCAGCCGCGGGTCTCCCGGTTTGAGAGTAAGACGGTAATTTACTTATTTCCACTCTTAGGCTTAAAAACATGGCGTTAGAGGGTGAAAACTCGAAACAGCCCCCGAACGGCCCCGTGGGTGGCACCAACACCTCCCACGAGACCAACGTAACTCGTGGGAACAGACCCCGCAGCCGCGGGTCTCCCGGTTTGAGAGTACGACGGTAATTTGCGTATTTCTACACTTAAGCAAAATATGGCGTTAGAGGGTGAGAACTCGAAACAGCCCCCGAACGGCCCCGTGGGTGGCACCAACACCTCCCACGGGACCAACTTAACTCGTGGGAACGGACCCCGCAGCCGCGGGTCTCCCGGTTTGAGAGAACGACGATAATTTGCTTATTTACACACTTAGGCTTGAAAACATGGCGTTAGAGTGTGAGAACTTGAAACAGCCCCCGAACGGCCCCATGGGTGGCACCAATGCCTCCCACGGGACCAACGTAACTCGTGGGAACAGACCCCGCAGCCGCGGGTGCCCCGGTTTGAGAGTACGATGATAATTTGCTTATTTCCACACTTAGGCTTAAAAACATGGCGTTAGAGGGTGAGAACTCGAAACAGCCCCCGAACGGCTCCGTGGGTGGCACCAACACCTCCCACGGGACCAACGTAACTCGTAGGAACTGACCCCGCAGCCGCGGGTGTCCCAGTTTGAGAGTACGACGATAATTTGCTTATTTCCACACTTAGGCTTAAAAACTTGGCGTTAGAGGGTGAGAACTCGAAACAGCCCCCGAACGGCTCCGTGGGTGGCACCAACACCTCCCACGGGACCAACGTAACTCGTAGGAACTGACCCCGCAGCCGCGGGTGTCCCGGTTTGAGAGTACGACGGTAATTTGCTTATTTCCACAGGCTTAAAAACATGGCGTTAGAGGGTGAGAACTCGAAACAGCCCCCGAACGGCCCCGTGGGTGGCACCAACACCTCCCACGGGACCAACGTAACTCGTAGGAACTGACCCCGCAGCCGCGGGTGTCCCGGTTTGAGAGTACGACGATAATTTGCTTATTTCCACACTTAGGCTTAAAAACATGGCGTTAGAGGGTGAGAACTCGAAACAGCCACCGAACGGCCCCGTGGGTGGCACC